>CM035841.1:372853493-373453493 GCA_020510985.1 Pholidichthys leucotaenia
TGTGGATTCTGGATAGTCTCTCTGCTGTTGTGGGTTTGTGGTTATGTTACCTCTCACAGTTCTGAAACATGTAGTTGAAGCGGCATGGAAAAATAAGCAGCAGTGCTGTGGTTTTAAGCAGGTTTTATTAATCATGTCGCCTTCACGGGATCCTCTCTCCGGTGCATAGTGGAGCAGCCCGGAGCGGGATCCAAGGGAACAATACATCAAAAAGACATACCCCACAGTCTAGAATGATCAAAGGGACAACAGAACAGGCAGGAGGTATTTGCATTTGTAAGCCATACATCACAATGGGCAGATTAGCTAGACCTCGCTCCAGGTGCGGACAAAGAGGCTAACAAGCACATCTACATATTGATCTGAGTCTCTAGGTCACAGTAAGGACAGGACGCATGAGTACAAAGGATGAAAGGCATCGATTAACATCACATAGGTGAGACAGAAGAAACTCGTCTACCTGTAGACATTAATACACCAAAGCACATCTAAGATGCTCAGAAAAAGCACAGTAAGGACAAGCCATATGCACACTATACAGAATGGCGCATTACATCACAACACATGCATGTTTGCATCACAAATACATGAATGGCACATTGCTTCTCAGTAATGCAGCAGAAAAACAGAGAAAAGAGGGCTGAGTGTCCTTAGTCTGTTGTGGGGTTAAAACGAACCGCCACATAGTATACATTAGTTTTTTATTTGTGATTGTAAATTAGTTATTAGTGTAGATGTGAGATTGTGTTCACACTCCGACAGGCAGTGAAAAGCAAGCTAGGAGCAGGAAGACAAAAGAAGTGGAAAACAGCAGCCTTGTGTGTAGCAGAATGGAATGTACACACTCTGTTGGACAGAACAACATCACAGCGCCCAGAAAGACAGACCGCGCTTGTGGCCCTGGAAATAAACAGGTACAATGTAGACATAGCTGCACTTAGCGAAACAAGATTGCCTGGGTATGATAGCTTGGAAGACCATGGGTATATCTTCTTTTGGAGTGTGAGATCAATTCAAGAAAGGAGAGAAGCAGGAGTGGGCTTTGCAGTTAGAAAGGAGATAGCAGCAATGCTTGATGAGGAACCGGTGGCAATCAACGACAGGATAATGACTATGAGACTCCCACTACAACAGAAGATGTATGCCACACTCATCAGTGTATATGCCCCAACAATGACCAACACAGAGGGGGTGAAGGAAGAGTTCTACAGTGATTTACGTGAGACTATCAGGCGGGTACCGACTGATGACAGGCTGATACTCGTTGGAGATTTTAATGCCAGAGTTGGTTTGGACACTGAGAAATGGAAAGGAGTGCTAGGCAGTCATGGAGTAAGCAAGTGCAATGCTAATGGAGAACCTCTACTTGCACTATGGTCAGAGTACAACCTTGTGATAACCAACACTCTATTTAAGCACAAGAACACACACAAGAAGACATGGATGCACCCAAGATCCAAGCACTGGTACTTATTAGACTACATCATAGTCAGGCAGAGAGACATAAGGGATGTATTGGACACCAGAGCAATGAGAGGCGCGGACTATGGTACTGATCATGTTATGCTGAGATCTAGATTAAGGATTTGCAGACGAAAACAGTACTGCAGGACGGGTGCAAAGCCACCACGGAAGCTAAACACTAGTGCACTGAAAGGCCAAAAGAAGTAGGAAGAACTTACACAGGAAATGGATGAAAACTTGAAAGACTGGGACAGCAACAACTCAGAGAATGACATAGAAGAGAAATGGGCAACACTGAAGGATACGGTGTATCAGACTGCGAGTGATGTATTAGGCTACCCTGAGAGGAAACATCAAGATTGGTTCGATGAGCATGATGAACACCTGAAGAAACTATGAGAAGCGAGGAATACAGCTAGGCAGGAAAACCTACAGTGTTACACTGGGTTGAAGAAAAAGAAATACTCAAAGACTCAGAGTGAGCTACAGAAGTACACCAGAGAGATGAAGTCCAACTGGTGGGATGAAAAAGCGGAGGAACTTCAAACTGCAGCAGACAGAAAGGACATGAGAACATTCTTCACAGGTCTGAGAGAAGTCTACAGCCCTAAACCAAGAGGACTGATCCAACTAAAGGCTATGGATGGTGAAATGGTTTTGCAGGAGAAAGACAAGATCCTGGGCAGATTTGCAGACCACTCTGACCAACTACTAAACAACCCTGGAGATCTCACTGAAGAGGCTAAAGAAGCTCTAGTGCAGCGACCAGCTGTATCAAGTCTGGATGAACCACCAAATTTTGATGAACTAATGGCAGCTATCAGGACAACACAGGATGGTAAAGCTCCAGGTGTTGCGTATGGCTCTGGCGAGCCATAAATAAGAGCCAAGGGCTAACCGGTGAGTTTGCGACATTTATTAATAATAAGGGAAAAAGGAACAAAGGGAAAGAGCCTCGTGGGGCAAAACACAAACAATACAAAAGGTACACTTACAAGGGATGATGAAGGATGAGAGGAGGACAGGAGCCAGACGTAGGGGCTCCAGCCTAATCCATACCGAGAGACGAGCGTGGATCATAACCAAGGTCGCAGCGCTGAGTAATCAGGACCGCTCCCTTTTATAGTGGTTGACAGCGCCTCAGCTGATGAGAGGTAATTGGCCTCCAGCCGTCCCGTGGAGCTTGACAGCTGGAAGCCTGCTGAGACGCTGTCATAATAAAAGCTGGGCTGAGGAGGTGCATGGCCTGAGCGCGGATGCCATCGGCGCAAAGACCATGACAGGACCTCCCCCTCAAGGCTGGGCTCTGAACGGCTAGTAACACCCAAGCCCCCCACCACCACCACCTAGTGTGGGCGGATGGGGCGCAGGCCCGGTGGGCGTGAATTGAAAAAAGGGGAAAGAGAAAAAAAAACACAACACTGGCAGGGAGCAAACGAAGCAATTACAGAGTACAGGAGAAAAAAAACACAATACCCCATAAAATGCCACAATATGTAGACAGGACCCAACAAAGAAAAACAACCACAGGAGACCTAAAAGGAAAGCAGAGGCTCCTAAGGCGTAATCCAGCAAATACAGAACATCCCTCAAACAGGAGGGGGGGAAAAAAAGACACGCTAACTGCGATAGGACTACAAGAAATCATATTATACCTGCACACTCACAAAATCACAAAGGACCAAAGGCACAGGAATAACAGAAGAAATAATACAGTTTTGGGGGTCTCCCTGCACCCAGCGTCCAAACCGCCAACAGGGGTGACGGGAAGCATTCAGGCGGCCTACCCGAATCCCAGGCCAGGAAAAACAGTACTTCGGGCGACCGGACGAGACCGCCGAATAGAGAGTCCAGTGGGTCGGGTGGCCGGACCAAAGAGCCGAATGGGCACGGCAGACCTTCGGGCGGCCGACCCGCATCGCTTGACCACCAGGACCGTAGGGGGGAAATAGAAGGCGGCCTCCCTGGAGAAGGGGAAGACGAGGGAGAACTGGGCGGAGCATTCGGAACCCCAACGGCCCCAGGTGGAAATGGGTTGTGCTCCTCAGGAGGATGAGGAGGGTGACGGTGATGATGAAGATGAAGATGAGCCGGTCCAGTGTCCGGTGGCAGGGGATCTGCAGCTCCCTCACCAAACCTGGATACCGCTGGTGCTGCACCCCCGTCGGACCCCGATTGGGTCTCGGTTGCACCCCCGACTGGGTCGGCGCCGCGCCAGAACCGACCTCCAACCCCGAACCTGGAACCTCTGGCACAGCTTGCGCAAGCAGCTCCTCGCCGGTGACCCTGGGAGAAGGCTCGGGAGAGAGAGAAGAACCGGGATCAGGATCACTGGCAGCGCCAGAACCCGGCGAGATAAGCTCGGACGCAGCGGGTGGCTGCACCGAGCTCGTCTCCCCAAGAGACAGGCTAAAATGCTCTAAGACGGAAAGGAGAAAGACAAAACAGAGCACTTGCCTGATCTCGGGTTCTGACGCCGTCCAGGACTGTGAAGATCCGGGCTCAGAAGACAGGAGGTCGTCGTCAGGCTCCCACTCAGCTACGTCGGGTTCCGCAGCTGGCATGATGGTATCCGCAGCCTCAGGATCCTCCGACACCGATGCCCACGCCAATGGCCCACAAGGCGTGGTGGCAGGGGACCGTCGACCCACTGGACTGGACCGCTCGTCCGTGGAGACCCGGGGACACTTCCTCGTCGGCGCAGGTTCCACGCTGCAGTCTGCCCTCCTCCTCCGCCCACGACGTGGCTGTGGGACTGGATCCAGGCTCTCCAGAACCGCAGGCCCCCTCCTCATCCAGCGATGTTGGCCTGGCGTCGAGGACCGCTCAGCGGAGGGAGACACAGAGGATGCGGGATTAATAATTAAAGCCACAGCAGGTGGTGGGAGCTTGGGGGGCTGCAAACCCCGAACTCCACCCCCAAGAGTCTGACAAGGCAAATCATAATAATGAGAATGTGAATGAGTTTGGACTTGCCTGTCTCCTGGAGACTGGATGGTGCCTGCTGCAGCGGACGTTGCTCCTCCCTTTCCCCGCTGGACGGTGACAGAGGGCCCCCTGGGAGGATGACGGGGAGCCGCTCGAGAAGGTTTCGGGACGGGACTAGCCGAAACGGGACTCCTGAGACACACAGCAGCCTGGATAGGCGACGAGGAGGAGGGGGCGACAGCCGAGATGAGCCGGGCACGGAGCGCTGACGGGACAGCAGGAGAAGATGGCCCGAGAGATGAGGCTGCGGGGATTCCCCTCTGACGAGGCGCAGGGGTGACAGCTGTGTGGGGGATTGAGCCCTTGTGGTGACCCAGAACTGGATCCGGACGGGATTCAAGCCGAGGTTGACAGCCGGTGTGACGACGGTTTCTTGCAGGGGGCAAGGCGAAGGTGAGATCCGGGAATCGCCGTTCCTGTGCAGAAACAGAGGCGAGCAGGTCGGCAAACTCAGGGAACTCACGCAACTCTGGATTCCTCTCCACCAGTCTAACTGCCGCCGCCACATGCTTCATAATAGACGATGGATGCACAGCGGAGCGAGCAGCAGCCACTCGGTCCCAGATCCTGATTGCTGTCAGCTGCAGCTCCTCTGGGGGAATCCCGAGTGACGACATGCCTGATGGGGAAAGACCTCCGGATGGTGCGAACTCCCGGGCCGGAACGGAGGCAGGAGTGGGATCCCAAAGCGAGGGGCGACGTCTCCTCCTCTTCGGCTTCCTGCCGGGATTTCCCTCCAGCCCACGGAGTATCTCGCGCTGTGCAGCGATGTCATCTCTCCTCACGCTTACCTCAGGGTGATCAGCGAAGCGGGGGAGATGATTCAGGATGTCCTCGGCTTGGTCCAGGTACCGGGGCACGTCGTTGTTGAAGTCAAGGAGGGAGGCGGTGATGAGGATTTCGTCCATGCACTCGAGGGCATCTGCGAGAACATCGCCCTGACTCTGAGTGCGAGGCCTCCGCGACGGCATGCTTCCAGCACGGTACCCAGACAGGTAGGAACAACAGTCCAATTAAAGCAAACTCACGGCAGCCGGCAACTCACTGGCTGCGACCTACAGTTGTGTATGGCTCTGGCGAGTCATAAATAAGAGCCAAGGGCTAACCGGTGAGTTTGTGTCGTTTATTAACAATAAGGGAAAAAGGAACAAAGGGAAAGAGCCTCGTGGGGCAAAACACAAACAATACAAAAGGTACACTTACAAGGGATGATGAGGGATGAGAGGAGGACTGGAGCCGGACGTAGGGGCTCCAGCCTAATCCACACCGAGAGACGAGCGTGGATCATAACCGAGGTCGCAGCGCTGAGTAATCAGGACCGCTCCCTTTTATAGTGGTTGACAGCGCCTCAGCTGATGAGAGGTAATTGACCTCCAGCCGTCCCGTGGAGCTTGACAGCTGGAAGCCTGCTGAGACGCTGTCATAATAAAAGCCGGGCTGAGGAGGTGCATGGCCTGAGCACGGATGCCATCGGCGCAAAGACCATGACACCAGGAAGGGATGGAATTCCAGCAGAAGTGCGGAAATTTGGTGGTGTTCAGCTGACCAACTGCCTGCATAAGCTCATCCAACAGATATGGGATGCCCAGAAAGTACCTCAAGACTGGAAGGATGGAAGTATTTTTTTTTTTTTACTTATTTTGTACCCGTAGGTAGATTTGTTCTGCAGTCCAGTGACAAGCCACCAGCTGCCGGTCGCTGCGTGCGCAAGCGCCCCTTAACTCCCTAACCTGCATGTTTTTAGCATGTGGGAGGAAACCGGAGAAATCCCGGAGTAAACCCACGCAAACACGGGGAGAACATGCAAACTCCACACAGATCACTGTTGGCCGGGGGCAGGGATCGAACCCACGATCCCCACGATCCCCCGGCCGAGGGTAAACTGTGCTGCCGCGGTGCTAACCACTGCGCCACCGTGCAGCCCATTGTACCTTTGTTCAAGAAAGGTGACAGGAAAGATTGTGGAAATTACCAAGGTATATCACTGCTAGCCACTGTTGGTAAGATTCTCTCACGTGTACTACTTAACAGACTCAATGAACACATATCACAGAATATACTACTGGAAACCCAGTGTGGCTTTAGAAGTGGAAGAAGCACAATGGACATGATTTTCTGCTTGAAACAGGTTCAAGAAAAGTGTATCGAAAAGAACATGCCGCTTTATGTAGTCCAGGTTCAGGTTCAGGTTCAGGTTACTTTATTTGTACCCGTAGGTAGATTTGTTTTGCAGTCTGGTGACATCCATATTTACAAGCCACAATTACATTCAACATAAACACAAACACAGGCACACATGAAGCTGACTATAAACATGATAAGAATACTCAAGGCTCCATCAATCAGGGTATAAAGACAAAGAGATGAGAGAAAAACCAGAGATAAGAGAGAAGGGTCAAATTAAAAAGTTAAAGACTAGTCAAAGAGGTTAAAAACTAAAAGGTCTAAAACCCAATAAAAGATTTAGAACCCAAATAAAATCCTACAAAAATAAGTAAATATAAAATGGAGTTAATAAATAGGTACCTAAATTATGTGCAACATATTGTTACAACTTGTTCAACTCTTTGACAGCAGCAGGAACAAAGCTGTTTTTGTAGCGCTGGGTTTTGCTTTTTGGGACAGCAAACCTCCGTCTTGAGGGAAGAAGCTGAAAGTTGCAGTGCAAAGGGTGGGAGTCATCATTTAAAATGGAGGTAGCCATCCTCTGTACTTGTCTGGTGTACAGGGATGTCAGGCTCAGCTGTGACTCACCAAGCAAACGACTGGACCATCTAACTACCTGATCCAAGGATTTCCTCTGTTTCAGTTTTATCTGACCAAACCATGACACTAAAGAAAAGGATAAAACAGATTCCATAAAAGCCCGATAAAACATTGTCATTATAGTTCTGTCAATTTGGAAGCGTGCAAGTTTCCTCAAGCAATGCAAATGTTGCTGACCCTTTTTGCACACCCTTTCACAGTTCTCTTCAAAGTTTAAATTACTATCAATAATCGTCCCAAGATATTTGTAGGATTGTACACATTCAGTGGTCTGACCTTTTAGTACGGTGACTTTGTACCTGGGAGTTTTCCTCCTAAAGTCAATAATCATATCTTTAGTTTTTGTCGTATTCAGCTGCAGGTAGGAATCCTCAAACCAGTGAACAAAATCATCAACTACTGGGCCGTGGCCACTCTCTCCATCCTGTAGGAGACTGACAATAACTGAATCATCAGCATACTTTATAATGTGTCTGTTGTCATGTCTGCTCCGACACATGTTCGTGTACAGGATGAAGAGTAGTGGTGATAACACACACCCCTGAGGAGAGCCAGTAGAAGAGTACTTTAGGTCAGACAATGTACCATTGACCCTTACTCTCTGCGTCCTGTTGGTTAAGAAATCCAGAATCCAACCCAGCAGATTATTGCTCAAATCAAATTGTTGCAGGAGCCTTTCAACTAAAATATAAGGTTGGATTGTATTAAAGGCGGAGGAAAAGTCCACAAATTTCAAGTTTCTGGGTACCACAATCTCCCGGAACCTGAAGTGGTCCTCCCATATTGACACTGTCCGGAAAAAGGCCCAGCAGAGGTTGTTTTTTCTGCGTCAGCTCAAGAAGTTTGATTTGCCTCAGGAGCTGCTGGTTGTCTTCTACACCGCCATCATCCAATCTGTCCTCTGCTTTTCCATCACTGTCTGGTTTGGATCTGCCACTAAACAGGACAAGACCAGACTGCAGCGGATCATTAAGTCTGCGGAGAGGATCATTGGTACCGACCTACCCTCCATTGAGAACTTATATCGGTCCATAACCAGGAAACGGGCGGGAAACATCTGTGCTGACCCATCACACCCCGGCCACAAACTGTTTGAACTTCTATCTTCTGGTCGTCGTTACAGATCACTGAAGGTCAAAACCACCCGTCACAGGAACAGTTTCTTTCCTCAAGCCATCACTCTGATGAACTCCTAACATTCACCTAGTCCTACCTGTTGCTGTACTCATGACTTTTCATCCATTATTACATTGCACATAACTCTCACACTGCTTTTTACTTCATTCACATTATATCACTGAATCTGAGTCCACATTGAAATACTGTGTGATTGTATATTTTTTCATATATTTCTGCAAAGTGTGGTTAGTCCGAGTAAATAACTGCATATATTCCTGTATATATTTGCATCCTTTTATAGAAACGTGGACAGACTGTAATTTACTGTACATACTGTGGTTGTCATTGAATCCTTATTTAAATCCTTCACCTGAACAACGAGAGCAAGTTTTTAGCCAAAGTCAAATTCCTTGTATGTGTTGTGCATACTTGGCCAATAAAGCTGATTCTGATTCTGATTCTGAAATAAAAGCCTGGCATGTGTCCCATTAAAATCCAGATGTTTAAAAAGCATGTTAAGTCAAGTCTTCTTACACTTCAGTAAAGCCTTCGATACTGTTTTGCAACAAGGACTTTGGCAGGTACTCAAGAAATATGGTTGTACAGAGAAGTTTGTCAGCCTGATTGAGGCACTCCATACAGGTATGCAAGCAAACATGGCAATGAGTGGTTCAGTATCTAAAGACTTTTCAGTAAGCAATGGGGTGAAACAAGGGTGTGTGCTGGCACCTACACTCTTCTTGCTATATCTGGCAGCCATGCTTGAGGTGGCCTTCAAAGACACTTCAGAAGGAGTATACATTCAAACAAGGAAAGAAGCAGACTTGTTCAGTGTGGCACAGTTTAAAGCCAAGAGTAAGACATCGATAAAGGTAGTAAGAGAAATGATCTTTGCCAACGACAGTGCTCTAGTTGCACACAGCGTGGAAGATATGCAATCTTTAGTGGAGAATTTGCAAGAGCAGCTAGCCAAATCAGCCTCCAAATCAACATCAAGAAGACAACCACCAAAGTTCCAGTTATCAACATCACTACCAGAAGAGATCAGCATTGGTACAGAGCCACTAGTCAAGTGCAAGACTTTCAAGTATCTAGGAAGTACTGTTTCATAGAATGCTAGGCTGGAGGATGAACTATCTCTCAGAATGGGAAGAGCGAGCACTGTGTTTGGAAACTTGAGGGAGAGACTGTGGAACAATCGACATGTGTCTATCCATGTGAAATGCAAAGTGTACAGAGCGACAGTACTGGCTACTCTATTGTACGGTGCTGAAACATGGACTGTCTACAGAGTTCAGGTGAAGAAACTCCACACGTACATGATAAGACACCTTCGAGCCATAATGAACATCTCATGGAAAGACAAGATAACCAACATAGAAGTGTTGAAACGAGCTGGTCTACCATCAATGGAGGACATGCTAATACAGATGAACCTGAGATGGCTCGGACATGTTGAGAGGATGGACCACCAGCATCTCCCTCGGCAGTTACTCTACTCACAGTTATGCGAGGGCAAATGCAATCAGGGTAGACCAAGGCTCAGATTTAAAGACACTGTAAAAAGAAACTTGAAGAAGTTGGACATAGACAGGAGTTCCTGGCAGTGGAAGGCTAAGGACAGAGCTGTGTGGAGGAATCTGATCAGACCTAAATCAAACAGTCATTGTCGCCCACGACAGACTGCTATGATGATGATGATGATGAGATGTGAGATTGTGTAGTTTTCTGTTGACCCTGCAAAAGATTAGCAGAATATCTAGTGTGTAACTCATCTCTTGCCCTGACAGCTAGGATAAGCTCTTTGCATCTTTTCTGCAGAACACTCGCTGTTATTGAATTGTCAGTACTTCAGTAACTGAGTACAGTTGCTGTTGGCTGCTGTCTTTCTGTATGCTTACATAGGCATTTTTTAAGTTAAAATTCAAACTAAGATTGTGAAGACCAAGGGTGGGTTATGTTATGGGGCAGTCCATCCATCCATCCCACTTTTGTGAAATCAATAGCTCGTACAGTTTTTGTTCTCATTGTTTTTGAGCATTGGTACCAGGGTTTGATATACACTGATGATGTGCATCTTGCAATTTGGCTCAGATCCGATCATTGTTGTAGAATTATATGTAGAATGTTGTAGGAATTATAGCCCTTGACTTATTATGTCCTATTTCACCTCAGTTATTAGAAAGTAACTGTCTTGTGAAATCAACTCCTAATGCAGTTTTGTTCCAAATGTTTGGAAATGTGGTACCAGGTTTTGACATATACTGATGATGCGCATATTGCAGTATGACTCTGATCGGATGTTTTTGGGGGTTTTTTTGCAGGAATTAGGGGGCTTTCACACCTAATCTGTTTGGTCCAGACTTTTAGACTTTTCTGTTTGGTTTGGACCAAAATTGGCTAGTTCTGGATTTTTGGAGGTTACAGACGTGGACAAAATTGTTGGTACCCCTCTGTTAATGAAAGAAAAGCCCACAATGGTCACAGAAATAACTTGAATCTGACAAAAGTGGTAATAAATAAAAATTCTATGAAAATTAACCAATGAAAATCAGACAATGCTTTGGAATTGTGGTTCAACAGAATTACTTTAAAAAAACAAACTCATGAAACAGGCCTGGACAAAAATGATGGTACGCTTAACTTAATATTTTGTTGCACAACCTTTTGAGGCAATCACTGCAATCAAATGATTTCTATAACTGTCAACGAGACTTCTGCACCTCTCAGCAGGTATTTTGGCCCACTCTTCATGAGCAAACTGCTCCAGTTGTTGAGGGGTGGGGGTGTGGCTTTGTACATACAATCCTCCTACCAACATCAAATTGTTGAACATATGTCTTTTGTTGTAGAGAATGTCATGGAATGTGTTACAGTTGAAATAGAAACAAAATATACTAAAAACATAATTGTAAGTTGTATATACTGTATATACGGAGCTCCAGGTACTAACATTGATACGTTATCAAATAAATTATCAGAAATCTACAGTGAAATTAGTAATAAGAAGAGATTTTTATCTGTGGTGGTTTCAACATACATCTTTTAAATCCTAATGGTCAAACAAATTACTGAGTGTATAAATTCCATGTGCTGTATGAGTCTTTATCCAGCAATCACACATCCTAGCAGAATCAGAATCAGAATCAGAATCAGAATCAGGTTTATTGCCATTGTTCATGTAGTACACAAACTAGGAATTTGTCTCGGTACAATGCTGCAACATTAAACATGATAAGATAAGAGAAATAAACTATACATGTAATAAAGTGTAGGATAAGATTAAGTGATACTGGTCAACAGTTAAAATATATATTAGCCAGCAGCAGATACTGTGGAGAACTATATAGTGCAGTCGGTAATGCAGGAAGAAAACAGTGATGATTGACATGAGTCTGGTTGAGCTGCTGTACATGGTGCACGAGAGTCACTTAGTGTTCAGCAGTCTAATGGCAGAGGGGAAGAAGCTGTTCATGTGACGGGAGGTTTTAGTCTGGATGGACCGAAGTCTTCTACCAGAGGGGAGGGGGGCAAACAGTACATGACCAGGGTGTGAGGGATCGGCTATGATCCGGCCAGCACGCCTCCGGGTCCTGGAGATGTACAGATCCTGGAGAGATGGGAGCTTGCAGCCGATCACCTTCTCAGCAGTGCGCACGATGCGCTGCAGCCTTAGTCTGTCCCTGGCAGTGGCTCCTGCGTACCACACGGTTATGGAGGTGGTGAGGATGGACTCGATGATGGCTGTGTAGAACTGCACTAACATCTTGGTGGGTAGCTTGAGCTTCCTCAGCTGCCGCAGGAAGAACATCCTCTGCTGGGCTTTTTTGATGAGTGAGCTGATGGTCAGCTCCCATTTGAGGTCCCTGGTGATGGTAGTGCCTAGGAAGCGGAAGGAATCAGCAGTGGTGATGGGAGAGCCTGAGAGGGTGAGGGGGGGCAGAGGAGTAGTGACTTTCCTGAAGTCTACAATCATCTCCACTGTCTTCAGAGCGTTCAGCTGCAGGTTGTTATTGCTGCACCAGGACGCCAGCTGGGCCACCTCTCTCCTGTAGGCGGACTCGTCGCCGTTGGAGATGAGCCCGATGAGGGTGGTGTCGTCCGCAAACTTGATCAACTTGACAGACTGGTGGCTGGAGGTGCAGGAGTTGGTGTAAAGGGAGAAGAGTAGGGGGGAAAGTACACAGCCCTGGGGTGATCCGGTGCTGATGCTAGTATAGTCTGAGACAGTCTTTCCCAGCCGCACATGCTGCCTCCGGTCCGTCAGGAAGTCGATGATCCACCTGCAGAGGGAGTCAGGCACGTTGAGCAGGGACAGCTTGTCCCGGAGCAGAGCGGGGCGGATGGTGTTGAATGCGGAGCTGAAGTCCACAAACAGGATCCTGGCGTAGGTTCCCGGGGAGTCCAGGTGCTGCAGGATGGAGTGGAGGGCCAGGTTGACTGCATCGTCTACAGACCTGTTGGCTCGGTAGGCAAACTGCAGCGGGTCCAGGAGAGGGGTGGTGATGGACTTGAGGTGGGACAGGACCAGGCGCTCAAAGGACTTCATGACTACAGAGGTGAGCGCTACAGGTCTGTAGTCATTAAGTCCAGTGATCCATGGCTTCTTGGGGACAGGGATGATGGTGGAGGATTTGAGGCAGGACGGCACGTGGCATAACTTAAGGGAGGTGTTAAAAATGTCTGTGAATACAGGAGCCAGCTGTTTCGCACAGAGTCTCAGGGTGGAGGGAGACACGCCGTATGGGCCGGGGGCCTTGCGCGGGTTCAGTCTGGAGAACTGTTTGAGCACGTCCTGCTCACTGATGATAAGGGGAGGGGGGGAGGTGGGGGGGGGTGCCTTAAATGAAGTAGGGAATGTGGAGGCTGTGGAGCTGGAGGGAGGGGGGGAGTTGGACACAGATGACGAGGTGTCAAAACGGGCATAGTGTTGGGACAGTCTCTGACAAAGGGCTTTGTCATCCTGACCTTTAGGAGCCTGAGGCCGATAGTTGGTGATCTGCCTCAGTCCTCTCCACACGGAAGCCGAATCATTAGCAGTGAACTGCTGCTGGAGTCTCTCTGAGTACACAGATTTAGCCCTCTTCAGCTCTCTGTTAAACCGGTATTTAACCTCCCTGTAGCAGTCCCTGTCTCCACTTTTCAGCGCTGCTTCCTTCTCCTTCCTGATCTGTCTGAGCTTAGCTGTGAACCAGGGTTTGTCATTAGAGTAACTCACCCTGGTGCGTGATGGAAGAATGTTCTCTTCACAAAAGTGGATATATGAGTTCACAGTGTCCGTGTACTCATCCAGATCATGCGTGGCTCCTTTAAGCATGCCCCAGTCAGATATTTCCATGCACGTTTCCAGCTTCTCCTCAGCATCACTGGTCCGTATCTTCGTAGTGCTCACAACAGGTTTAGTGAGCTTCAATCTCTGTCTGTATGTGGGAATGAGGTGAACCATCACGTGATCAGATAATCCCAGCGCAGCTCGAGGGACAGCGCGATATGCGTCTTTCACTGTGGTGTAACAGTGATCCAGTGTGTTTAATCCTCTGGTGGGGCATTTAATAAACTGTTTGTAGCGGGGGAGATCGTGGCTCAGATTGCACTGATTAAAGTCGCCAGCCACAATAATCAGCGAGTCTGGAAAACTCCGCTCTGTGTGTTGAATGTGATCCGCGAGCACGCGCTGAGCTTCGCGCGTGTCCGCGTCGGGAGGGGCGTACACAGCGATCAGTATAAAAGAAGCAAACTCCCGTGGGGAATAAAAAGGCTTGCAGTTGATAACAAGAAATTCCAAGGCAGGAGAACAGTGTTTGGAAATTTCCGTTACATCAGAGCACCAGCTACAGTTGATGTAGAAGCAGACTCCGCCTCCTGTGGTCTTGCCGGAAAGCTCTGTGTCACGATCAGCACGGAAGAGCTGGAAGCCGTCGAGGCGCAGCGCGCTGTCCGGTATATTTTCCCGGAGCCAGGTCTCAGTAAAGCAGAGGACAGCTGAGGAGGCGAGGTCCTTAAAACGCATCAGCAGTCTCAGTTCATCCACCTTGTTAGAGAGAGAGTTGGTATTGGACAGAAATATGCCAGGCAGCGCCGTTCGCGAGCCTCTCCTGCGAAGTCGTACGAGAGCGCCCGCTCGTCTTCCTCTCTTCCGCCGTCTCACTTTCCGAGCCAAACAATAAACCAGATCGGCGGCAGGGGCTAGAAAAGGATAACAGCAGGATAACAGTAAACAGTGCTACTCTCATTGACAATTTTTTTACAAATGTTATAGAAAAGAAGATAACCAGTGGTCTTATTATGGATGATGCAAGTGATCATTTGCCTGTTTTTGTTGCTTTGGATATTGGTTTGGAATCCCTTAATGTGACAATTACGTTTTTTACGAGACATAAAAATGATACAGCTATTGAAAATTTAAAAACTGATTTAAAAATCCAGGACTGGAGCAATGTCTATGTTGATGATATCGATCAAGCCTATGATGAATTCATTTCTATAATATCTAATTTGTATGACTTGCATAGCCCCCTGTTGTCAAAAGTATTTCAAAACAAATATAAATATAAGCCATGGATAACTACAACTTTACAAAATGTCTGTAAAAAGAAAACAATGTTATATCAAAAGTTCCTGAAGCTAAGAACAGTGAAAGCTGAACAAAAGTATAAAACCTATAAAAATAAACTAACAAGTATTTTAAGACATAGAAAAAAATGTATTATAGTAAATTATTTGAAAAGACCAGAAATAAGATTTACATGGAGATTATTAAACAAAATAATAAAAAAGGATAGATCCTGTGAAAATCATATCCCCTATTTATACTCTGGAAATGAAGTTATTACTGGCAATAATTTAATCACTGATAAATTTAATGAATATTTTATTAATGTAGGAAAGAAAATAGCTGACTCTATCATAGCTCTGTGAGATGCTGATGAAGTTAACAATATCATCAATATAAATGCTCACTCTATGTTTATTGCTCATACTGATGAAAAATAAATTTTTGAAATTGTACACAAATTTAAAAATAAAAAATCAACAGATCGTAATGGTCACAGTATGTTTCTGGTTAAAATATTATTGATTGTGTTGTCAAGCCTTTTACTCATATATGTAATTTGTCTTTGAGAGTTGGAAAATTTCCTAAGCAAATGAAAGTAGCTAAAATAATTCCATTGGTTAAATCTGGTGATTGTCATATCCGGCTCTAGGGAGCCGGGCAATCAGAGCCAGGGACAAGCCAGTGAGTCGAGATGTTTTATTCTGGGTAAGGGATAAGGGATGAGGAGAGCACAGACACTCATACAGACGTACATTCTCAGGCTGCACAGCGCAGGGGTAGGTAGCTCGTACCGGACATGGGGGTAACAAGACGTGCATACTCACAGCGGGATACAAACACCGGAATGCTGCAAGGGGAGTTGAGGCTGACACCAGACGAAGGGGCTTCAGCCTAGCAGTGCTTATGTCGCAGCCCCGAATGATCGAAGCTGCTCCTCTTTATACTCATTAACAGCGCCCCAGCTGATGAGGATTAATTGGCCCCAGCCGTCCCGTGACACTGACAGCTGGGAACCAGCTGAGGCACTGCCCAATGAGAGGCAGGGATAAAAGGAGCATGGGCTGAGCGCCGAGCCGGCGTCTCACCCCATGGTGACAGAGCCTCCCCCTCACGGTCGGGCTCCCGAACGACCAGGAACATCCCAGCCCCCCCTCCCCACCTAGGGTGGGCGGAAGGGAGGCAGGACCGGAGGGGAAGATGCAAAGGGAAGGACAAAAAAAAAAAAAAAAAAAAACAATAGACCAATGTAGGGCAGAGAAAAAAAAACCCAAATACAATACCCTACAACACAGGGAAAAGGATTAACCCAGAGCACAGTTAGGGAGAAAACTGAGTTAGGACACAGGTAGGGAAAATACCAAATACGACTACAGACAGCATACAAATAACGTATAGATCGGGGCAAAAAAAAGAAAACCAAAAACCCACCAAAAAGGTGGCAGGAATGAATAAAGCAATCACAGAGTATAGTTAAGGGGAACAAAACACACTACTCCATAATGCACCAACAAGACAAAAAATGAAAAACGCTGTGCATGGATACTAAAGAAAACAAAACACACAGCACTGAATATATAAAAGATCACCTAAAGAAACAGAGGTGACAAGGACAAATGGGTAATAATGAAGTACGGTTAAGTGGGGATGAAACACATTACTTCAAACAATAACAAACAGTCAATGTTAAAGCCGGGGCTAGGGAAGGCCCCCCACGAGGATAATAAGACAGAATGGGGTGATCACAGAGTATGGTTGAACAGGAAACCACACGCATACTCCATGATGCACCGACGAGGCCAAGGCTAAGGTAAGGATGAATGAAAACGCTGAGTAAAGATAAGAAAATGCAATACACAGCGCGATACATAAGGTGAGTCACCAAGAGGAAAAAAGGTGACAGGGTAACAGGATAACAATACGATAAAAATGCTGAGTATGGTTAAAAAAAAAAACAACACACAGCACAAAAACATATATTCCCCTAATGGACAAAGAAACTACACCCGAGTGACCTCAATAATAATAAAAGAAGTAAAGGACACCCGAGGAGACGGCAGGCAGAGTCCAAAACGGCCGGAATTGTTCTGGTAATCTCCCCGCCCATTGTCCAGTTGGCAACCCGGGGAAGAGAAATGTTCGGACGGCGAACTCTGGGCCCAGATCCCAGGAATCCAGTCCAACGGCTGCCGAACCAGGCCGCCCAAAGGCAAACACAGACCAGTGGGGGGAAACCAGATCGCCGAACCGAAAGTTTTGCGGGTCGGGTCGTCGACCCGCATCACTCAACCACCAGGACCGTTGAGACGGACGAAGGGTCAGAGCGGATCCCGGTGGAAGAGGCTCAGGGGAGAGCCGATGACGAGGGCGGCGGGCCTCAGGGAAACAGCCACCTCCTCACCGGACCTGGACAACACTGGGGCAGCACCCACGTCGGACCCCGATCGGGCCTCAGGCGAACCCACGTTGGACCCCGATTGGGTCTCGGGCGAACCCACGTTGGACACTGCACCAGAACCGACCTCCAACGTTGAACCCGGACCCTCCAGCACCACGAGGAACAGCAACTCCTCGCCGGTGACCCTGGAAGAAGGCTCAGAAGAGAAAACAGAACCGGGATCAGGATCACCGGCAGCGCCAGAACCCGGCGAGACGAGCTCAGACGCAGCGGACGGCTGCACCCTGCTCGTCTCCCCTGGAGATAGGCTGAAGTGCTCAAAGATAAAAAGAAAGAAAAGAAAGGAGAGCACTCGCCTGATCTCGGGTTCTGACGCCGTCCAGGACTGCGAAGATCCAGGATCCGTCGTCAGGTCGTTGTCAGGCTCCCATCTAGCCGCGTCGGGCCCCGCAGCCAGCACGATGGTCAGCGCAGCTTGAGATCCCTCCAGCGCAGGTAACCCCGCCGACGACCCACTCGGCGTGAAGCCAGAAGAATCTCGTCCCGCTGGACCGAACCGCTCCTCCGTGGAGACCCGGGGACGCTCAATCGTCGGCGTAGACTCCACGCAGCAGTCAGTCCCCCTCCTCCGTCCGCAATGTAGCTGCGGAACCACAGGCCCTCTCCATATCCCACCACGTTGACCCGGAGCCGGGGACCGCTCGGCGGAGAGAGACACAGAGGATGCGGGATTAGGCATACAGGTTACAGCAGGTGGGGAGAGTTCAGGGAGCTGCGAACCCTGAACTTCTCCTCCAGGGATGTGACAGAGCAAATCATTAAGCAGGTGTGAAAAAACAATGACTTGCCTGCCCCCTGGAGGTTGAGTATCGCCTGCTGTAGTGGATTCTGCTTCTTCCTCTCCCCGCCCGGCGATAACGGAGGACCCCCCGGGAATTCGTCTGAGGATCGCTCGCGTTGTCTCCAGCAGAGAGCTCACCAGGCCGGGATTCCAGGCACACACAGCGGTCAGGAAGCGCGTCGAGGAGGAGGGGGAAACAGCCGGGGTGAGCCAGCCCGAATGTCCAGGAATGACAGCGGGGGAACGAGGCTCAGGGGACGAGGCTGTAGAATCTCCACACTGACGAGGCGAAAGGATGACAGCTGCGTGGGAGGAACGGTCCTGACGATGACCCAGAACTGGATCCGGACGAGGTTCGTGCAGAGGTGACTCGGCGATGTGATGACGACTACTCCCAGGGGACGAAGCGAGGGGGAAACCCAGGATTCGCCGCTCCAGATCGGAGATCGAGACGAGGAAGGCGTCGAGCACGGGAAGGCTTCGTAGCCCTGAAGTCCTCACCATCAATCTCACTGCCGCCGCCACATGCCTGAAGGTGGTGACAGGAAACACAGTAGAGCTCGCGACAGCCACTCGACCCCGGACATAACTGCTGTCAGCTGCGGCTCCTCGAAGGGAATCCCGAGTGACGTGGCGCAGGTCGGGGGAAGTCCTCTGGTTGGCGCGAACTCCCGGACTGGAATGGCGGCAGGAACGGGACTCCGAAGCGGGGAAAGACGTCGCCCACTTCGACTCCCTGCCGGGATTTCCATCCACCCCGTGGAGCTTCTCTTGCTGTGTACCTGCAGCGTCTATCCTGGCACTGTCCTCCAGATGGTACAGAGAGTGAGGGTGACAGTCCAGGAGTTCCTCAGCACGGCCCGGATGCCAGCGTCTCGCGTTGGAGGTGTCGTGCAGGGTGAAGAACGTCCCGTCGACTGCCTCCGAGATGGACCTCAGCCCGTCGCCCTGGCGCCGGAAGTGACTCCTGGGAAACGGCATGCTAGCAGCGCTGACACCCGGACAGAAAGGTACATTTCCACAGCGACTCACGGCCGCCGGCAACTCTTCTGGCTGCGACATACTGTCATATCCGGCTCTAGGGAGCCGGGCAATCAGAGCCAGGGACAAGCCAGTGAGTCGAGATGTTTTATTCTGGGTAAGGGATAAGGGATGAGGAGAGCACAGACACTCATACAGACGTACATTCTCAGGCTGCACAGCGCAGGGGTAGGTAGCTCGTACCGGACATGGGGGTAACAAGACGTGCATACTCACAGCGGGATACAAACACCGGAATGCTGCAAGGGGAGTTGAGGCTGACACCAGACGAAGGGGCTTCAGCCTAGCAGTGCTTATGTCGCAGCCCCGAATGATCGAAGCTGCTCCTCTTTATACTCATTAACAGCGCCCCAGCTGATGAGGATTAATTGGCCCCAGCCGTTCCGTGACACTGACAGCTGGGAACCAGCTGAGGCACTGCCCAATGAGAGGCAGGGATAAAAGGAGCATGGGCTGAGCGCCGAGCCGGCGTCTCACCCCATGGTGACAGAGCCTCCCCCTCACGGTCGGGCTCCCGAACGACCAGGAACATCCCAGCCCCCCCTCCCCACCTAGGGTGGGCGGAAGGGAGGCAGGACCGGAGGGGAAGATGCAAAGGGAAGGACAAAAAAAAAAAAAAAAAAAACAATAGACCAATGTAGGGCAGAGAAAAAAAAACCCAAATACAATACCCTACAACACAGGGAAAAGGATTAACCCAGAGCACAGTTAGGGAGAAAACTGAGTTAGGACACAGGTAGGGAAAATACCAAATACGACTACAGACAGCATACAAATAACGTATAGATCGGGGCAAAAAAAAGAAAACCAAAAACCCACCAAAAAGGTGGCAGGAATGAATAAAGCAATCACAGAGTATAGTTAAGGGGAACAAAACACACTACTCCATAATGCACCAACAAGACAAAGGTCAGGACAAAAAATGAAAAACGCTGTGCATGGATACTAAAGAAAACAAAACACACAGCACTGAATATATAAAAGATCACCTAAAGAAACAGAGGTGACAAGGACAAATGGGTAATAATGAAGTACGGTTAAGTGGGGATGAAACACATTACTTCAAACAATAACAAACAGTCAATGTTAAAGCCGGGGCTAGGGAAGGCCCCCCACGAGGATAATAAGACAGAATGGGGTGATCACAGAGTATGGTTGAACAGGAAACCACACGCATACTCCATGATGCACCGACGAGGCCAAGGCTAAGGTAAGGATGAATGAAAACGCTGAGTAAAGATAAGAAAATGCAATACACAGCGCGATACATAAGGTGAGTCACCAAGAGGAAAAAAGGTGACAGGGTAACAGGATAACAATACGATAAAAATGCTGAGTATGGTTAAAAAAAAAACAACACACAGCACAAAAACATATATTCCCCTAATGGACAAAGAAACTACACCCGAGTGACCTCAATAATAATAAAAGAAGTAAAGGACACCCGAGGAGACGGCAGGCAGAGTCCAAAACGGCCGGAATTGTTCTGGTAATCTCCCCGCCCATTGTCCAGTTGGCAACCCGGGGAAGAGAAATGTTCGGACGGCGAACTCTGGGCCCAGATCCCAGGAATCCAGTCCAACGGCTGCCGAACCAGGCCGCCCAAAGGCAAACACAGACCAGTGGGGGGAAACCAGATCGCCGAACCGAAAGTTTTGCGGGTCGGGTCGTCGACCCGCATCACTCAACCACCAGGACCGTTGAGACGGACGAAGGGTCAGAGCGGATCCCGGTGGAAGAGGCTCAGGGGAGAGCCGATGACGAGGGCGGCGGGCCTCAGGGAAACAGCCACCTCCTCACCGGACCTGGACAACACTGGGGCAGCACCCACGTCGGACCCCGATCGGGCCTCAGGCGAACCCACGTTGGACCCCGATTGGGTCTCGGGCGAACCCACGTTGGACACTGCACCAGAACCGACCTCCAACGTTGAACCCGGACCCTCCAGCACCACGAGGAACAGCAACTCCTCGCCGGTGACCCTGGAAGAAGGCTCAGAAGAGAAAACAGAACCGGGATCAGGATCACCGGCAGCGCCAGAACCCGGCGAGACGAGCTCAGACGCAGCGGACGGCTGCACCCTGCTCGTCTCCCCTGGAGATAGGCTGAAGTGCTCAAAGATAAAAAGAAAGAAAAGAAAGGAGAGCACTCGCCTGATCTCGGGTTCTGACGCCGTCCAGGACTGCGAAGATCCAGGATCCGTCGTCAGGTCGTTGTCAGGCTCCCATCTAGCCGCGTCGGGCCCCGCAGCCAGCACGATGGTCAGCGCAGCTTGAGATCCCTCCAGCGCAGGTAACCCCGCCGACGACCCACTCGGCGTGAAGCCAGAAGAATCTCGTCCCGCTGGACCGAACCGCTCCTCCGTGGAGACCCGGGGACGCTCAATCGTCGGCGTAGACTCCACGCAGCAGTCAGTCCCCCTCCTCCGTCCGCAATGTAGCTGCGGAACCACAGGCCCTCTCCATATCCCACCACGTTGACCCGGAGCCGGGGACCGCTCGGCGGAGAGAGACACAGAGGATGCGGGATTAGGCATACAGGTTACAGCAGGTGGGGAGAGTTCAGGGAGCTGCGAACCCTGAACTTCTCCTCCAGGGATGTGACAGAGCAAATCATTAAGCAGGTGTGAAAAAACAATGACTTGCCTGCCCCCTGGAGGTTGAGTATCGCCTGCTGTAGTGGATTCTGCTTCTTCCTCTCCCCGCCCGGCGATAACGGAGGACCCCCCGGGAATTCGTCTGAGGATCGCTCGCGTTGTCTCCAGCAGAGAGCTCACCAGGCCGGGATTCCAGGCACACACAGCGGTCAGGAAGCGCGTCGAGGAGGAGGGGGAAACAGCCGGGGTGAGCCAGCCCGAATGTCCAGGAATGACAGCGGGGGAACGAGGCTCAGGGGACGAGGCTGTAGAATCTCCACACTGACGAGGCGAAAGGATGACAGCTGCGTGGGAGGAACGGTCCTGACGATGACCCAGAACTGGATCCGGACGAGGTTCGTGCAGAGGTGACTCGGCGATGTGATGACGACTACTCCCAGGGGACGAAGCGAGGGGGAAACCCAGGATTCGCCGCTCCAGATCGGAGATCGAGACGAGGAAGGCGTCGAGCACGGGAAGGCTTCGTAGCCCTGAAGTCCTCACCATCAATCTCACTGCCGCCGCCACATGCCTGAAGGTGGTGACAGGAAACACAGTAGAGCTCGCGACAGCCACTCGACCCCGGACATAACTGCTGTCAGCTGCGGCTCCTCGAAGGGAATCCCGAGTGACGTGGCGCAGGTCGGGGGAAGTCCTCTGGTTGGCGCGAACTCCCGGACTGGAGTGGCGGCAGGAACGGGACTCCGAAGCGGGGAAAGACGTCGCCCACTTCGACTCCCTGCCGGGATTTCCATCCACCCCGTGGAGCTTCTCTTGCTGTGTACCTGCAGCGTCTATCCTGGCACTGTCCTCCAGATGGTACAGAGAGTGAGGGTGACAGTCCAGGAGTTCCTCAGCACGGCCCGGATGCCAGCGTCTCGCGTTGGAGGCGTCGTGCAGGGTGAAGAACGTCCCGTCGACTGCCTCCGAGATGGACCTCAGCCCGTCGCCCTGGCGCCGGAAGTGACTCCTGGGAAACGGCATGCTAGCAGCGCTGACACCCGGACAGAAAGGTACATTTCCACAGCGACTCACGGCCGCCGGCAACTCTTCTGGCTGCGACATACTGTCATATCCGGCTCTAGGGAGCCGGGCAATCAGAGCCAGGGACAAGCCAGTGAGTCGAGATGTTTTATTCTGGGTAAGGGATAAGGGATGACGAGAGCACAGACACTCATACAGACGTACATTCTCAGGCTGCACAGCGCAGGGGTAGGTAGCTCGTACCGGACATGGGGGTAACAAGACGTGCATACTCACAGCGGGATACAAACACCGGAATGCTGCAAGGGGAGTTGAGGCTGACACCAGACGAAGGGGCTTCAGCCTAGCAGTGCTTATGTCGCAGCCCCGAATGATCGAAGCTGCTCCTCTTTATACTCATTAACAGCGCCCCAGCTGATGAGGATTAATTGGCCCCAGCCGTCCCGTGACACTGACAGCTGGGAACCAGCTGAGGCACTGCCCAATGAGAGGCAGGGATAAAAGGAGCATGGGCTGAGCGCCGAGCCGGCGTCTCACCCCATGGTGACAGTGATAAATGCTTGTTCACTAACAATGGACCATTTTCACTGTTGCCCTAGTTCTCAAAAATATTGGAAAAATATTTTTCATAAGAATGAATGGTTTCATCAATAAGCATAATATACTCTGTGAACAACAGTATGGGTTTAGAAAAAAAATGCACCACTTCACTGGCTTTAATTTATTTCATAGAACAGAGTACTGACACAATTGATAGGAAAGAGCATACAGTAGGGATATTTCTGGACTTACAAAAGGCATTTGATACTGTTGATCATGAACTGTTTTTAAGGAAAATACAAAAGTAGGGCATCAGAGGACTTGCATATGACTGGTTTTGTAGCTACTTAGATGATAGACACCAATATGTACACATAATGCTGATTCTATCTTGTTAAAAATGACATGTGGAGTGCCTCAGGGCTTAATGTTGGGACCATTGTTGTTTCTATTGTATATTAATGATTTGTGTTTGATTGCCAAGGAACTGAGGTGTATTTTATTTGCTGATCATACAACTTTTTTTGTAGTGGAAATAATTTTGGGCAGCTTCTGGATACAGTGAACAGGGAATTATCAATTATTAAAAAATGGTTTGACCTAAATAAATTATCTCTTCACCTAGGAAAAACTAAATGTATAATATTTGGGCATCACACTATAAATAATCATAGGCAAATTAAAATAAATGATGTTGTAATAGATACAGTTGTTGAAACAAAATTCTTAGGTGTAATTGTTGATAACAAACTAAACTGGAAATCCCATATAAACTATGTTAGAACCAAAATGCCTAAATCAATTGCAGTATTGTATAAAGTAAAATATCTCTTATGTCAAAAATCATTATGCATTTTGTATAACTCACTTATTGTTCCCCATATGTCATACTGTTCAGAGGTGTTGGGAAATACTTACAAGACAAATATACACCCAGTTTTTTTACAACAAAAAAAAGCTATTAGGATAATTGCAACAAAACCATATCATGAGCCAACAAATTTATTATTTACTCGGTTAAATGCACTAAAATTTAAAGATTTAGTAGAATATAGTACAATTCAAATTACATTTAAAGCAGTCAATAAACAACTACCATCAAATATTCAGAAGCTGTTCAAAATTAGAAAAAGTACATATAATTTGAGAGGAAATTGTATTTTGGTTAAACCCAAGTTCAGGACAAACACTAAACAGCACTGTGTTTCTGTTGTTGGCAGTACTTTATGGAACTGTTGTCCAGACAAAATTAAAATGTGTAGTACATTTGAAATGTTTAAAAAAATGTATAAAGAAAATATAATTTCTCAGTATTGTCATGTTGAGAAGAGAAACGGTGCTCTTAAGTGGCTAATTAATTTGACCTCATATTTATGTTGATTCTATAAGACTGGTACTTCTTTGTTGGAATTTGTTTCTGTTTTCATTTAAGATGGATTTGATTTATTTTGCGAGTTTAAATTTTTGTTGTCTGTGATGGACTGGCGATCTGTCCGGGGTGTTCCGTGCCTTCCGCCCAGGGATGCTGGGATGGGCTCCAGCCCCACTGTGACCCATAAGGCATTGGGTGGTTAAGAAGATGAATGAATGAATGAATTTTTGTTGTACAGTATTGGGGTAAGCGTTATACAGTATAAGCCTCCGCTTCAGCCTACAGCCTACACCCATTTTGGATTTTTATTGTTATATTTTCTTTTATCTTTTATCATGGATTACAAACCAAATAAAGTATAAATACAATACAATACAAAGGAAAAAAAATAGGTGTGAAAGCTCCACTCAACCATGGTCCGGAATAGTGGTGTAGCAAGAAATGAAAAAGTGAGTGGGCAGAGAGAAAATCGGGTTGGCAAAAACCATAACACACAGACTACCAAATAACTGTGCTTGCTTGAATGCACTATAGGTTTAATTATCAATCAGCCTTAAAGTGGATTTACACTACAACATTTGGACCAACGTTTACTGATATTTTGGCAAACGTCTGGCTCTGCTGGCAAAAGTTAATGATTGCTGGTGTTTGTTGGCAAACACTGGCGAAAGTTGTGTACTTGTGCGCTTTGTAAAATTTCCAGCCTGCTGAAAATTTACTGATGTTTAGAAATACATGTTGATGAACGTTGCGCTCATTTTGTAAAAGTGCTGAGCTAAGTTATGCAGGGTTTACCTAAGTCAGCCTAAGTTAAATCTGGGTTCATTCTATAGAGTTTGGACCAACTTTTACAGATGTTTTGAAAAATCAGAGAAATACTCAGCGCAGTTCAGCTGACATCAGCGTCAGGTGATGCTCGTATAAAGATCAGTGTTTGTGGAGGCTTCCTGTCATTCTGGACGTGCTTCTGGTGAACACAGCTCCCTTGAGCATACGTTTCAGTATTTATTTTTGTTTTATATTCCTATGTAGTTACTTTTGCATACCCTTTTTCCCTGTTCATTCATTCATTCATTCATTCAAACATTCATTTAAGAAAATAATAAAATAATGCTATAGGCTCCAACACTAAGTCCGCAATTAAAATGTGAATGTGGATGGAATTTAAAAAACTATTAATGAATCATCATATAAATAAAATGACAAGTGATTGTATTTTGACTGTTACACCTCTCTCTATTAAAATAACACAAAATCCTGTTAAATGTCATTTACTTTTTGACACCACATCAACGCTGTTTGATTCTCACAATGGAAGTGAACCAATAAATCCTGGAGAATGGTCACACACGGAGCAGAAAATTAAGAACAGTAAATTTCTCAATGAAGAGATTTTTTTTTTCTTTTTGGCTGGGAGATTTTATATATACAGTATATGTGTGTGTGTGTGTGTGTGTGTGTGTGTGTGTGTGTGTGTGTGTGTGTGTGTGTGTGTGTGTGTGTGTGTGTGTGTGTCAGGCAGAGAGTAGACAGACTCTGACTGAAAGTTTCATGAAAAACCTTTATTCCACGGAACAAGAAAATGTTTTTTCAGACAGAAAAAAAAAACGGCTGTTGTTTCCAAGGCAACCAGTAGTCCATAGTGACAAAATGTTATGGTCTGAGCGCTGAAGCTGTCTGTGCTCGGGCTGTGCGGTATTTTCCCCGTTCTGTTGTCATATGGCCTTCCAGGTCTTTTACTGTGACAGCATCACGGCGGGACTTCCAGCTGTCAGAGCCAAGCTGCATCGTGACAGCTGATTCACATTCCACTGATTAGTTTCTCATTGCCTGATTAATGTTGTGCCTTATTTAAGGGAGCAGCTGAGGTTACTCCTGGCTGCAACCTCACTCTACGTTGGACTTCCACAACGTTGGGCTGGAATCCCTAACCCCGATTCCAGTCTTCCTTCCTCCTCGTATTCAGTGAGTGTAATTCTTCCTCAAGGGTTTTGTCTCGTATCTTAGTCGTCAGTTTTGTGCCTAGTCCATGTTTGTGTTTTTGCCCCACGTGGCTCATTATTTTGTCATTCGTACTTTTGTAAATAAACTTGCAAACTCATCGGCTGCCTATAGTGTCTCATTAATGGTCCGCGAGGGCCACCCATGACAGTAGGTCGCAGCCAAACGAGACACTGGTCGCCATGAGTTTGTGTTTTTTGGGCTTGAAGTTTTTTCCTTTTCTGCATACCAGTGTGCTGGGAGATGGCATCGCCAAGCAAGGGCTATGCTATGGGCTTGGGCTACGAGCTAGTCATGGCCCTAATCGAGATAGATGGAATCCTCTCGCATGCTCGTAACGACCCCACTCCCAGCGGTCCATGCTGGTACCTGGACCTCGCAGAGGCAGCTATTAACCGCCATCCTCGCTATGCGAACCACACCAAAATTAAGAAGAGGATGGCAGAAATCTCGGCACTCCGGGAGAAGATCCGCGGACTGGAGGAAAACTCCGGCAGGAAGCCGAAGGTGAGGCATCCCCACTCCTCGCCTTGTGATACAGTTCCTGTCACCCGTCCAGCCCAGGAGTCTTCGTCGCCCAAGTGCCGTTCCCGCCCACGGCGGAGGACGTCAGCCGGGATTCCCCCAGAGGAGACTCAGTGGACAGCAGTGATCATCCAGGACCATGTGTCTACAGTTTGTTCTGCCGCCCATCCAACTGAAATTATGAAGCATGTGGCAGCGGCAGTCAGACTGGTGGAGGTCAGTCCCAAACTCCATGATTACCCCGAGTATGCTGACCTGCTCGCCTCTGTCTCCGCGCAGGAGTGGCGTTTCCCTGACCTCATCTTTGCCTCGCCCTCTGCCGGTAAACGTCGTCACCATGCTCGTAAGAAGCCTCAGCGAGATCCCCGTCCAGATCCAGTTCCGGGGAGCCGTAGGAACTCTGCCCCCCAGCCAGCAGTGAGCTCCACAAGTTTAACTCCGGCTGTCCCCTTTCCTGATCCTGTGCGAGTGGCTCCTCCTCGTCTTCCCGGGGGGCCCTCTGTCACCATCCAGAGGGAGAAGGAGAGAACCAAGCCCGCTGCAGCAGTGTCCATCGGCCCTCAGCGGAGCAGGCAAGTGTCTTTTCATCCTTTTCCTTTGCTGTGTGAATTGCCTTGTCTGACTCCTGGGGGTGGAGTTCGGGGCTCACAGTCCCCCATGCTCCTTCCACCTGCTGCAGTTACTAATTATGAACCCGCATCCTCTGTGTCTCCTTCCCCTGAGCGTCCCCCAGTGCCAGGAATACACCGCCGGACGAAGAAGGTGCCTGTGGCCTGGGAGAGCCTGGTACCAGCCCCGCAGCCACGTCAGGAGGAGAGCGGACTGCCGTTTGGAGCCTGCGCCGACAATTAAGCATCCCCGGGTCTCCAAGGAGGGGCAGTTCGACCCAGCAGGCCACGGATCCCCTGCCACCACGCTGTGCGGTCCTTCGGCGTGGACTTCAGCGCCAGGGAATCCCCAGACTGTGACAACCATCATGCCGGCTGCAGAGCCTGCCGCAGTCGAGTGGGAACCAGGAGTAGACCTCCAGCTTGTTGAACCTGGATCGTCGAAGTCCTGGACGGCGGTAGAGCCCGAGATCAGGCAAGTGCTCTATTTTGTCTTCCATTTTTCTATTCTAGAGCATTATTGCCTGTCTCTCAGGGAAATGAGCCAGGTGCAGCTGATCGCTGCATCCGAGTTTGTCTCGCCGGGCTCTGCCGCTGTCGGTGATTCTGATCCCAGTTTCCTCTCTTCCTCTGAGCCTTTTCCCAGGGTCACCGGTGACGAGCCTGTTCCGGTCGTTGTCTTGGAGGTTCCGGGTCCATGCTCAGAGGTCATCTCTGGTGCTGCGGAACAGCACCCAGTCGGGGTCCGTCATGGGTGCTGTTCAAGCCCAGTCAGGGTCCGTCGTGGGTGCAGCTCTAACCCAATCGGGGTCCATCGTGGGTGCTGTTCAGGTCCAGTCGGGGTCCGTCGTGGGTGCTGCGCTGTCCCGATCGGGGTCTGGCAAGAGCGCAGCGCCGGTTCGGTTGAAGTTTAGAGAAGGAGCTGCAGATCCTCCGCCGTTCGACGCCAGACTGGCCCCTCATCTTTCCCCCTATCCTTCTCCACCGGGTGCCACTGGGGTTCCCGGGATTCGGCTCGGCTTCCCCTCGCTGTCCCTCTCGGTAGGGAGGCTGCTACCGAGTTCTCCCCTGCGGTTCTGGTGGCCTAATGACGCGGGTCCGCCGCCCAAGAAACTGCTTCGCTGGTTCAGCGTTCTGGGTCAGCCACCCGACGGACTGTCTTCTCTGTTTGGCGACCTGGTCTGGCCGCCGGAGGTACTGTTTCTCTGGGCCTGGGACTGGGGTAGACCGCCCGAACTGTTTCTTTTTTCCCTGCCTGCGAGTTGGACTATGGATGCGGGTAGACCTCCTGAACTGTTTTTTCTTTGTTCGCTTTGTGCGCTACCTGCCGGCATCCCTGTAGTGATTTTTTTTTCTTTCCCTCCTCTGTAGTTTGAGAGATGCTCTGTTGTTGTCTTTGCCTGTTTATAATGGTCTATATTTGTAGTATCGCTGCTCTGTAGCATGTTGAGTTATTTTCCTGGTGTTATAGGGTACTCTGTATTTTGTTATGTGCCTGTATTTTCATTCTTTGTAGTTTGAGATGCTCTTTTGTTTTTTCTCCTTTGCCTGTGATTTTTTTTTTTGAATGATGTTTGTAGTATGACTGCCCCACTTTGAAGCTAGAGGGGTTTTTTTTTTCTCTCCCCTGGTGTTTTTAGGGTACTGTATATTTTTGTTATGTACCTGTATTTCAGTTTTCTTGTCTCCTTTTCAGTCATAAGGCAGAGTTTATTCTTGTGGTATTTACTGTGCTCTAGGGTTATTTATGGCATGTTAACCTCATCATTTTGGGTTATCTTAGTTGTCCTCTGTGTCCCCCCCCCCCCCCTTGTTATAGTGTTCCCCTTTTCTTTTTGTGGTTCTTGCCCTCCTGGCCTGGTTCCCCCTCCACCTTCCCTGGGTCGGGCCCAGTATCCTTCTGGTTGGGGGGGGGTGATGCTGGATGTTATGTTTGCGCCTGGAATGCGCCTTTTGAACGAGGAGTACTGTCATGGTCTGAGCGCTGATGCTGTCTGCACTCAGGCTGTGCGGTATTTTCCCCGTTCTGTTGTCATATGGCCTTCCAGGTCTTTTATTGTGACAGCATCACGGCGGGACTTCCGGTTGTCAGAGCCAAGCTGCGTCATGACAGCTGATTCACATTCCACTGATTAGTTTCTCATTGCCTGATTAATGTTGTGCCTTATTTAAGGGAGCAGCTGAGGTTACTCCTGGCTGCGACCTCACTCTACGTTGGACTTCCACAACGTTGGGCTGGAATCCCTAACCCCAATTCCAGTCTTCCTTCTTCCTCATATTCAATGAGTGTAATTCTTCCTCAAGGGTTTTGTCTCGTATCTTAGTCGTCAGTTTTGTGCCTAGTCCATGTTTGTGTTTTTGCCCCACGTGGCTTATTATTTTGTTGTTCGTACTTTTGTAAATAAACTTGCAAACTCATCGGCTGCCTATAGCGTCTCATTAATAGTCCGCGAGGGCCACCCATGACACAAAAGACATGTTTGCGCAACAGCACAGCCTAGTAGTCAAAAAATAACACTGCAAAGACACGAAATCACCCACCAAACCACACCCATCACCTGCAAACAAACCCACAAATGTATATGTGTATATATATATATATATATATATATATATATATATATATATATATATATATATATATATATACAGTATATATATATACAGTGGGGAAAAAAAGTATTTAGTCAGCCACCAATTGTGCAAGTTCTCCCACTTAAAAGATGAGAGAGGTCTCCAATTTTCATCATAGATATACCTCAACTATGAGAGACAAAATGAGAAAAAAAAAATCCAGAAAATCACATTGAAGGATTTTTAATGAATTAATTGGTAAATTCCTCGGTAAAATAAGTATTTGGTCAATAACAAAAGTTCATCTCAATACTTTGTTATATACCCTTTGTTGGCAATGACAGAGGTCAAACGTTTTCCGTAAGTCTTCATAAGGTTTTCACACACTGTTGCTGGTATTTTGGCCCATTCCTCCATGCAGATCTCCTCTAGAGCAGTGATGTTTTGGGGCTGTCGCTGGGCAACACGGACTTTCAACTCCCTCCAAAGATTTTCTATGGGGTTAAGATCTGGAGACTGGCTAGGCCACTCCAGGACCTTGAAATGCTTCTTACGAAGCCACTCCTTCGTTGCCCAGGCAGTGTGTTTGGGATCATTGTCATGCTGAAAGACCCAGCCACGTTTCATCTTCAATGCCCTTGCTGATGGAAGGAGGTTTTCACACAAAATCTCATGATACATGGCCCCATTCATTCTTTCCTTTACACGGATCAGTCGTCCTGGTCCCTTTGCAGAAAAACAGCCCCAAAGTAAGATGTTTCCACCCCCATGCTTCACAGTAGGTATGGTGTTCTTTCTCCTCCAAACACGACAAGTTGAGTTTTTACCAAAAAGTTCTATTTTGGTTTCATCTGACCATATGACATTCTCCCAATCCTCTTCTGGATCATCCAAATGCTCTCTAGCAAACTTCAGATGGGCCTGGACATGTACTGGCTTAAGCAGGGGGACACGTCTGGCACTGCAGGATTTGAGTCCCTAGCGGCGTAGTGTGTTACTGATGTAGCCTTTCTTACTTTGGTCCCAGCTCTCTGCAGGTCATTCACTAGGTCTCCCCATGTGGTTCTGGGATTTTTGCTCACCGTTCTCGTGATCATTTTGACCTCACGGGGTGAGATCTTGCATGGAGCCCCAGATCGAGGGAGATTATCAGTGGTCTTGTCTGTCTTCCATTTTCTAATAATTGCTCCCACAGTTGATTTCTTCACACCAAGCTGCTTACCTATTGCAGATTCAGTCTTCCCAGCCTGGTGCAGATCTACAATTTTGTTTCTGGTGTCCTTTGACAGCTCTTTGGTCTTGGCCATAGTGGAGTTTGGAGTCTGACTGTTTGAGGTTGTGGACAGGTGTCTTTTATACTGATAAAGAGTTCAAACAGGTGCCATTAATACAGGTAACGAGTGGAGGACAGAGGAGCCTCTTAAAGAAGAAGTTACAGGTCTGTGAGAGCCAGAAATCTTGCTTGTTTGTAGGTGACCAAATACTTATTTTACCAAGGAGTTTACCAATTAATTCATTAAAAATCCTTCAATGTGATTTTCTGGATTTTTTTTTCTCATATTGTCTCTCATAGTTGAGGTATACCTATGATGAAAATTGGAGACCTCTCTCATCTTTTAAGTGGGAGAACTTGCACAATTGGTGGCTGACTAAATACTTTTTTGCCCCACTGTATATATATATATATATATATTGTGGGACCACATGTGTATCACTTTAAGCTTCACATCTCAGAGAGAACAAAGAAATGGGCCTCCTGTGAGATAACAGGAGGATGTGAAAATTTAGTCTTTGGTATGCAAGAGACGACCTTGGGGGATTTCCTGGTCTCCCAGAGACTAGGAGCAGGATGTTATAGGATTTAAGGAAAGATGTATTGTTGCTTGTGATAAAAGGCAATATGACTGTGAGCTTTGAAGGTCCGGAGTATATAAAGGACGAATGTCTGTGTTTACATTCTCTTTTCTGTTTTTGCTGATGTTGGAAAATGTGAATAAACCTGACTCGTGAGATAAACTCTGCCTCGTCATTCTCACATTTCCACACTAGTGACCCTAAGACGTATCATGAGTGAAAGAAATTCCCCCGAGCCAGCTGGGTCAGGAGCTCCCAGCCAAGCATATGCCGCTACCGTCCAGCTACCGGACTTTTGGCGAGACAACCCGCGCTCCTGGTTCCACTTGGTTGAAGCACAGTTCGCCCTCCGGGGGATAACGGTAGATGACACGAAGTTCTACCATGTGATTGCCAAGCTCGACAACCGCACGGCTCGGCATGTGCAGAGCCTTTTGGAGCAGCCACCGGCCGAAGACAAATACGGCGGGTTGAATGCTGCGCTCATCCAGCGCTTCACTCTCTCAGTCCAGGAGAGAGTGGAGAGGCTCCTGGCTCTGAACGACTTGGGAGATGGCACGCCCATTGACCTGATGGAGAACATGCTGGGGTTGAGGGGCTCAGACAACGACGACTTCATCTTCACCCACATTTTCCTCAGGACCCTACCGTCGGCCATGAGAGCGACCCTGGCCGGTTCGCCGTTGTTGGCCCAGCGGGACTTCCGCGCGCTGGCCCAGGAGGCGCACCGGATTCTCAACGCCAGCAAAAAGAGCGCAGCCACCGCGGCAGCGACGGAGTTCGGCGCGACGGCCGGAGATGGCGGGGGGCCAGAGACGGCGGTAGCAGACCCACCGACGATGGCGACGGCGGGGGCCAAGGATCGCGGAGGAGACACCCTCTGTTTCTACCATCGCCGCTTTGCAGAGAAGGCACGCAAATGTATACCACCGTGCCAGTTCAAGCACTCGGGAAACGCCAAGACCGGAGGTCGGTAGCAGCTGCGGCCCTCGGTGAAGAGAACAAGCTGCTCTACTTGACCGATGCGCGCTCGGGGAGGCAATTCCTGGTGGACACAGGCTCCCAAATGAGTTTCATCACGCCTTCCTCCACTGACCGGCTGGCGGGGCCCGGAGGTCACGGGGCGTCAGCAGCGAACGGCTCGGAGATTAAGACCTTTGGTGAGAGGGCTCTGTTTCTGTCCCTACACGGCCGTACTTTTGAGTGGACTTTTGTCATAGCTGCAGTGAATTTCAATATGTTGGGGGCTGATTTTCTGTGCTCACATGGTTTGTTGGTTGATCTTGCTAACAGGCACCTGGTTAATGCACTTTCTTTTTATTCTATTCCCTGTGCAGCCCGAGTGACCCCGCCCACAGCACAAGCCAACGTCACAACAGCAAGCGGTAAGTTCCACACACTGCTCACTCAGTTCCCAGCACTCACGGTTCCCACATTTTCAGCAGCCGTCGCTAAATACGGAGTGGAACATTTTATTACTACCACCGGACCGCCTGTTTTTGCAAAAGCTCGGCGTTTGGATTCAGCTAAACTGACCATAGCGCGCGAGGAGTTCGCCAACCTGGAAAAGTTTGGCATCATCAGGCGTTTGAACAGCCCATGGGCTTCCTCGCTTCACATGGTCCCGAAAGCTGACGGCTCGTGGCGACCTTGTGGAGATTTCCGCAGGTTGAACAACGCCACAGCGCACGACCGCTACCCAATCCCGCATATCCAAGATTTTTCCGTTCATTTGGCAGGGGCGTACGTTTTTTCTAAGATAGACTTGGTCCACGGTTACCACCAAGTTCCAGTGCGCGCTGAGGACATACCCAAAACAGCGGTAATAACTCCTTTTTGCCTATTCGAGTTTTTGCGCATGCCATTTGGGCTTAAAGGCGCTGCGCAGACGTTCCAACGCATGATGGACGCGGTGTTGCGCGATCTCCCCTTCGTATTCGTCTACCTGGACGACATCTTGGTAGCCAGCATGTCCGAAGACGAACACGAAAACCACCTCACGGCAGTTTTCCAGAGGTTGGGAAAGCACGGGTTAATAATCAACCCAGCGAAGTGTCAGTTCGGGGTGACGCAGATTGATTTTTTGGGGCATCGCGTCTCTCCAGAAGGAGCGGTTCCTCTGCCTGACAAAGTGCGCGCGGTAACAAATTTTCCCCAGCCACAAACGGTCAAGGCGTTACAGGAGTTTTTGGGAATGGTGAATTTTTATAACCGCTTCCTCCCCCGCGCAGCACAGCTCATGTAACCATTGTATGCCGCGCTAAAAAAAACAAAAACCCACAAATAAAATCGAATGGTCTCCGGAGCGAGAGCAAGCATTCTCGGAGGTCAAAACAGCCCTGGCAAACGCTGCGTTGTTAGCACATCCAGACCCAACGGCCCGCATAGCGCTCACTACTGACGCGTCAGATGTGGCCATAGGGGCGGTCGTGGAGCAGCATGTAGCAGGGGCTTGGCAACCGCTCACCTTTTTCAGCAGGACTTTGCGCGATAGTGAACGAAAGTACAGCACATTCGACAGAGAGTTGTTAGCTCTCCACTTGGCCATTCGCCACTTCCAGTTCTGGCTGGAGGGACGCCGTTTCACCACGTTCGTTGACCACAAGCCGCTGACATTCGCGATGGCCAAGGTTTCAGAACCGTGGTCAGGCCGGCAGCAGAGGCAGCTGGCCGCCATCTCAGAGTTTACTACTGATATTCAGCATGTGGCAGGTAAACTAAATGTAGTAGCAGACTGTCTCTCACGCGCCGTGGCAGCCCCGGTCCGCCTAGGGATAGATTATGCAGCCATGGCCGCGGATCAGGTTAGCGACGCGGACGTGTGCGCGCTCCAGTCTGGACCAACAGGGTTAAGGCTGGAGAACAGGGTGCTGCAAGATGGTATGCCCCCCCCAATCTACGATGTCTCCACTGGGTGACCGCGTCCTGTGGTACCAGCCGTGTGGCGCCGCCGCGTTTTTGACTCGATTCATTCTCTGGCGCACCTGGGAGTGCGCGCGTCGGTCAAAATGGTTGGAGAGAAATTTGTATGGCCGAGCCTGCACAAACAAGTTAAGGAGTGGGCAGCAGCCTGCATGGCTTGTCAACGAGCCAAGGTACACAGACACATGAGAGCTCCCGTGGAGCCGTTTCACATCCCGGCTAAGAGGTTCGACCATGTTCACGTGGACCTCGTAGGCCCCCTCCCGCCGTCACAGGGGTGCACACACCTTCTGACAGTGGTAGACCGCACCACACGCTGGCCGGAAGTGGTCCCACTGGCGTCAACCACAGCCGAGGAAGTGGCGCGCGCGTTTTTAACAGCATGGGTAGCGCACTTTGGAGTTCCGTCGGACATCACGTCCGACAGAGGCCCTCAATTTGTTTCCAAACTTTGGTCAGCAATGGCCCGCAGCCTGGGGGTAACGATCCACCGCACAACCGTGTACAATCCGCAGGCTAATGGGTTATGCGAACATTTTCATAGGTCATTGAAAGCGGCTCTCAGAGCGTCGCTTACGGATGCAAATTGGGTGGACAGGCTACCGTGGGTTTTATTGGGGTTGCGTTCTGCACCTAAAGAGGATTTAGAAGCCTCCCCGGCCGAGCTAGTTTTTGCGCAGCCACTTCGGCTGCCCGGGGAGTTTCTCCCAGATAATCCTGTGCCAGAATTTTCCCCGGCTCAGCGGTTGCAGAGCGGCACGGAATCGGGCACGCTGCCTGGCCCCGTTCACCACAGTTTTCCGCGCGTTTTTGTACCTAAGGCTTTAAAAAACGCGGAGTTTGTTTTTGTCAGACACGATGCCCATAGCCCGCCGCTACGACCACCTTATGATGGACCATTTAGAGTGCTGGAAACAGGGGATAAGCATTTTTTGCTAGATTTGGGGGGCAGGAAGGAAAAGATTGGCATAAACAGGCTCAAACCCGCCTTTGTGGTGGCGGACGAAAATGTGCTGTTGGCCAGGGCTCCTCGGCGTGGCAGACCCCCCCGGGGACAGTCCCCAGAACACCCACAGAGAGTGACAAACAGTTCTCACCCCAAGACAGCAGCGCCCCAGCGGGATGGCGCCGCAGAAGTGGTGAAGCCCGCTTACAGCAGATACGGGAGGAGACTGAGGCCCAAGCAGCACGAGGGTTAATGTGTAATGATTTTATCATGACATGCAGACTGTATTCTGTTGTTCCATCTTAGATGTTTGGGGGGGGTCGTGTGGGACCACATGTGTATCACTTTAAGCTTCACATCTCAGAGAGAACAAAGAACTGGGCCTCCTGTGAGATAACAGGAGGATGTGAAAGTTTAGTCTTTGGTATGCAAGAGACGACCTTGGGGGATTTCCTGGTCTCCCAGAGACTAGGAGCAGGATGTTATAGGATTTAAGGAAAGATGTATTGTTTTTTGTGATAAAAGGCAATATGACTGTGAGCTTTGAAGGTCCGGAGTATATAAAGGACGAATGTCTGTGTTTACATTCTCTTTTCTGTTTTTGCTGATGTTGGAAAATGTGAATAAACCTGACTCGTGAGATAAACTCTGCCTCGTCATTCTCACATTTCCACAATATATACATTCTATACATTAAAAACATTTTTTAAAAAGCATGTCATACAATTAAAAAAACATCTCATACACACCATGTTATCACCAAACAAATACTCCACATTGTCCTCTTACATATATATTTTCTTTTTTTTTTAACTCCCCCCTCTCTCTATTCTTTCATTCCTGCATGTCTGAACTGAGTTTTGATCTAAAAACGTCTGTTTTCACCAGCATTTCAGTCAACGTTTGCCAAAGGAGCTTAACTAAGGCTGACTTAGGTGAACTCTGCATAACTTGGCTCAGTGCTCAGGAACTATTACAAATTGAGCACAACTTTCACCGTTTATTTCCAAATGTCAGCAAATTTTCAGCATGCTGAAAATTCTCAACAAATACAACTTTTGTCAGCATTTGCCAACAAACACCAGCTTTTATCAACTTTTGCCAGCAGAGCCAGACGTTTGCCAAAACGTTAGTAAAAGTTGGTCCAAACGTAGTGGGAATCCATCCAAAAAAGCAGGTGCAGGATGGCAGGAAGCCTTCACAAATACTGATCTTTATATGAGCATCACCTGACGGTGATGTCAGCTGACCTGCACTGAGTATTCCTTTGCTTAAGTTAACCTAAGTTGGCAACTGCCAGACATACGCTAGCCTAAGATGGCAAAAGTTTCACAACGCTGGCAAATGCTAGCAAAAGTTTGTAAAAGTTCGTAAAAGTTGGTGTGTACTTACGAACGTAATTTCACCAACATTTGGACTGATTTCTGATTTTTCAAAACGTCAGTAAAAGTCGGTCCAAACGTTATAGCGTAAACCCAGCTTTACTATCACAAACAATATTACCACAGCCATGTAGGTACAACAGTGTGTTTGCACAGTGGCCCCACAGCACTGCTGACAGAGGAAACACAAGACAAACAAGCATCACCTACAGTATAACAGGCTGCACACCCCTCAACAGTCATACTTTAATACTTTAATATAACCTGGGCTCAGCGCAGCCATGTAAACTACACGTTTACCAGTCCAATAAAACAGTTTTGATAAAAGCAGACTAGGCAGCCACATAAACCACACATTAAGACAACTAACAGTCCAAAAGAGCTTATTTTAATAAGGCTGGAACGGCAGACACATAACACATGAAATAGACTTCACAGTCCAAAAATGACTTACATTTGGTGGTTACAGTCAGAGATGAAGGGGCGTGGTGTTGAATGCTGCAGTGATGATTTCTTTTTAGTCCCACGATTTAATCAGATCTGTTCTAAAGGAGAACATGGACAGAGTTCAGCCTGTCTGTCAGCACTGATGCTATGGTAGATTTGTATAAGAAATCAGCTTGTTTATACTGTAATATTCTTACCAGAAATGGCTGTATCTATGATAATTTAAGTAAGTTAATCATCTTATTTTATTAAGCTTGGTGTTGATATGGTTCCTTCATTTAGGCTCAGGTGCAAATTAAAATAATAGCTTTGTAACTTGGAAAGTGTTACAAATTTATGAGAAAAACATGGCAAAATTATGAGTAAAAAGTTGCTAATTTAAATGAAAAAGTCTAAATATTATCAAAAACAGTCCCAAATTTATATAAAAAAAATCTCAAAGGTATATGAAAAAGTCAAAAATTTATGAGGAGACAAAACACATTTTATGAGCAAAAGTTGCAAATTTCTGTCATAAAAATCCCATTTGTGGTGAAATTTTATGTATACAAGGAAACAGTTGTACATGGATTCATTAGAAACAGGTCCTAAATGGATGAGGGAAAAAAAATGTAAATTTATGAAAAGAGTCACAGATGTAGGAGAAAAATCTTGCTCATTAGTTTGTCTGTTGATTAGACTGTTTTTGCCAAAGCGACTTAGTAGATACTTTCTTGCTGTTAATGTCACAAGGTAGCCCTACTTTTATTGACTACAATTTCTGTCATTTCCCCTACCTCTGTCATGGATCTGTGCATAGATTCTGTCATGCTGAGGAGAGAGACTTTAGCAGGAGGAGAGGAGCTGCTGATGGGAAATATTTGAAGTCAGCATTACATTAGTGTGTCAGACTCCTACGAGGAGGGGCTGAAAGATTTATAGTGGTCAAAACTGACCAAGTGGGGTTTAGTTTTGCCCGCAGGGTTCTAAATTGTCCTTAGGTATGATTGTGAGAGTGAATGGTTGTGTGTCTCTCTGTGTTGGCCCTGCGATGGACTGGCGATCTGTCCAGGGTGTACCCTGCCACTCGTCCAAAGATGCTGGGATAGGCTCCAGCCCCCCCGCGACCCGAAAAGGATTAAGTGGAAGAAGATGGATGGATGGATCCAAGCATTGCAACACCGATGGAAGAAGTGTGTGGACCAAAGGGGAGACTATGTTGAAAAATAAATCACATTTGGGTCAAATTTGACGACGATGAACTTTTTGGCCTATGAACTTTTCAGCCCCCCCCCCTCATATATCAACTCTGAGAACACAGTGGAAGCACCTACCTGCTCCTAACTACAAAATAAACTGAAAGTAAACTACCAGCTGCTGTTTGATTGAGCACTGCAGTCCTCCAGACATGTGAAGACAAGAGAGGGGCAACGGGCTGCTCACATTCTGATTGGCAGTTGGGTTGTGCAATCAAACAAAGGAAGCCTCCTGATTGGGTGGGCAAGATTGACAAGTGGGTCTGCAAATGCTGCCCAGAACCACCCGTAACTACGCCACTAGTCCGGACCAAAGAGCCAAAATTTAGTTTGGCAAAAAGAGGCAGTCTTGGTTCCGATGAAATTGAAGCTTGGTCTGGTTCATTTAGTCCGAACCTTTCTGAAAATTTTCACACTCTAAATTTTAGAGTGTGAAAATTTTCAGAAAGGTTCGGACTATCGGACCAAACACAGAAAGTTAAGACAGCCGAAAAGAGGGAAAAAGAGTTGCGGTATGACTTGGAGAGAGGGAGAGACCCAGATTTTAATTTAAATATGGTCCTTTAGCAGCATAAATAGTTATTCATTCATTCATTCATCTTCTTCCGCTTAATCCTTTTCGGGTCCCGGGGGGGCTGGAGCCTATCCCAGCATCTTTGGGCGAGAGGCAGGGTACACCCTGGACAGATCGCCAGTCCATCACAGGGCCAACACAGAGAGACAGACAATCATTCACTCTCACAACCCCGTGTCTGCGTGGGTTTACTCCAGGATTTCTCCTATTTCCTCCCATATGCCAAAAACATGCAAGTTAGGTTAATTGGCATCAAACTGGGGATTCTAAATTGTCCTTAGGTGTGACATAAATAGTTAATTAAAATAAAATCATAAAAATGCAGAAACTTACAAGATATTTTTGGAGGGGATGTGACAAAGAGTAGTGAAAGATTGGAAGAGCAATGCCAGCTGAAAATCTTCACGACTGATGAGAAGGACAAACGTAATACTTAGATAATATTCTACCCTCACTAAACTAGTTCACCAACTCATATGACAGAGTCTGAACCAGTTTCCCCTTAAAATGTGGTTACTGATGTGTCCAGAGCTGCAGAAAACACTTCGACGGTGAGTAGCACTCTTGCTTACTGCAGCGTAGGGCTGCACGATTATGGCCAAAATGATGATCACGATTATTTTGATTAATATTGAAATCACGATTATTCATTAACTTTAGAAAAAACACAGATTACACAAAATTCATTTTTTTACATTCATACTACAGTACTTACCAATTGCTAGATGAAGCCTGTGGCCAAAGCACTGGAGCCTCGTCCATTTATTTAGAGAAGCTGCCTTGACGACGTTAGAGCCACCGTCTGTTGTTATGCAGACTAGTCCTTCCTCCTCCAGGCTCCAAGATGATTGCACTTCCCTCAGTCCATGGGCTATAGCTTCTCTTATGTGGTCTTGTGGGAAAAATGATGTCTGTAAGCATCGACTCTTCATTTTAAAATCTCCATCATTGTAGTGAATTGCCAGCAACAGGTAGGGCTCCGTTATTCTGCTTGACCATAGGTCAGTCGTAGTTGCAAAGTACTCCACAGCTGTGATATCCATCTGTATTTTTCATACAGCGCAGGTACTGCAACTTTAGAGAATCATGTGGGGATCACATATTTCTTGTCCAGTGTTTTGACCATGTGTCTGAAGCCTTCATTGTCATGGCAGTGGACATATAAATTGCCGCGAGCCCAATGTGCAGTAAAGTAACGTGTTTATTAACAATGAGAAAAATGTACACAAAATGTCCAAATAACAGTTACTGATGAGAATGGGAGAGACAACCCGCTGCAAACCTAGTTGTCTAGAGGAAATGCCTAACACGCTCCAATCAGGAGCAGAGGGAGAAGGCACAAAATGAAGACTTACAGAAATGTTGGAGCGGAAAGGCTCTAAGAAACAACATGATAAGTCCAAAGGAAACATCCAATAATCCGGTGAGTCAGGATGTCCCATGTTGACCAACTGAAGTTGCCACACTGACTGGTCACACTGCCTCCCCAGAAGTACACCATACACTAACGAAGGCAAGTGGATACAGCCGTGTGGCAAATCCGTGCATGAATAATTGGATGAATGTGTGTATGCATGTGTGAGTGTGTGTGTGTGTGTGCATATGTGTGCATGTGGTGATCCCAAACAGCTAGTGAATGTCTGGTGAGAGGAGGAAGGCGTGGCTGTAGGACTGGCAGAGAGCAAGGCTCAATCTGCCAGCTGGAATTAATAAGTAATAATCAAAACCCTACAGCCACAGGTCATGTTTGGGGTTGAAAACAACCCCGAACATGACATTCATTGCTCAAACAGTATTTAATGGACACATGTCTTTGACCAAATAAAACGCTATTGCATCAGTTACTTCAGCGTGTCTTTGAGAGGTGGATGGATACAGTGAAGCTCTGTGCAGGGTTGATACTGTGGTTGCCTGGGTCAGCGCTGGACACAGACTGTGATTTAGTGAAATGACATTGGCTTTAGCCTTCATGCATTTATCGTACTTGTGTTTGTGGTGTTTTTTCAGTTGGTTGAATAAGTTAGTTGTGTTGCCCTGCAGTGCAGACACAGCTCTATGGCACTCTTTGCATATAATTTCTTTTTAGTCAGCATCACTTGCCCTGAATCCAAAACACATCCAGACAATGGATGATGATCCTTTCGAGGCACTAGCTCCTCACTTCCATGTGTTGCCGTGCTGTCACCTTCTGCTCCCGACATCTGCTTTATGTTTCACCATCACACCAGTCCACCATTGCAAACTTAAGGCTGCTGCTACAGGGTGTGGTCACTTGTCAGTTCTGTAGCTTAATGTTGCCCTAACGTGCGTTCACCCCCTGGGGGTCGGCTGGCTGTTTGTTGAGAAAATGTTTGATTTGAAATGCAGCAGAGCCCACATTCTAAATGTTAATATCGCCAACAATCATGTTAATTTAATCATGGCAGCCAAAATTGTGATCACGATCAAAATTCGATTAATTGTGCAGCCCTACTGCAGTGTCTGTGCTAACTGCATAAACTTCATGAATGCAACGTTTATGTAGTTGACAACGATGTCAGTGCATTACATAAAGTTGTTTTGTCCGCTTGGATAAAGAGCGGTGTGAAACCAAACTGGACCAAATGTATACAATGTAATAAAATAAAAACTTTAGTCTGGACTTTGGTGCAGACTTTCAGGTGTGAAAACGCCCTTATAGACCTAGAGGTCAAGGTCAGAGGTCAGTTTTTCCCTAAATCTTGTAAGCTCAATGACTACTGAAAGAAATGATGTGGGCTTTTCAAACTGATACCATAGATTTATCTAAGACAAGTCTTTTGGATGGCTTATACCGGGGTCAAAGGACAACATTAACATTTCCTTTGCACTATTACTATAGAACGGGTAAAGCTAGGGTCACCAAACTTGCTACACAGCTTCACCTTGGGATCAATGACCGACATGTATGGGTTTGGGGTCAAAGGTCAACATTAACATTCTGTTTGCACTATTACTAAAGTACAAGTAAAACTGCGGTCACCAAACTTGGTACACAGGTTCACTCTGAGCCCATGACCTCTGACTATGGGTTTGGGGTCAGAAGTTCAAAGGTCAAGGTTAGCATTCCCTATGCCCTATTACTACAGAATGAGTAAATCTGGGGTCACCAAACTTGCTACACAGGTTCACCTTGGGATACTGCCCTACAACTATGGGTTGTATACAACTATTTTTGTTATATATTTATGAATGATAGTGTTATGTCTATAACCAACACTCCCAACAATGAGGCTGGAGGTGCAGTAGAATGTGACTTTATTATATAACTCACAGTACCACAAAGGCGCTCCCGTCCAGGCAGAGATGAGATCAAAAGAGACCGTCCCTCTTCCGTATCAGCCTTTTATACTGTGGGTGGTGGCGGAACCAGAAAGGTGAAGCCACCACCCATAGCACACAATAATATAATATTAACTATATTTAGTACATCACATCCCCCTCCTTCAGAAAAGCCCAAAACACACACACTCCATTTAGGCCCTCCCAAATTTATAACCCAAATCACACACTAATAAACAGAATAATTAAGGCCTATCCATGCACACAAATAACTAAAACTAGAGGGGGGCAGGCGGACTACTGTCCCACCCCCACATGGCTAGATGGATTATTCTGCCGTCTTTATTATTATATGTAGTCCATGAAATGAAAACCCCTGCCGTGTTCCTACTATAAACATAAAACAATCCCATAAAAATATATACAAACAAGATAAACCCTTAAACATGAATTCAAAACGCAACCATCACATATGTCAATATTCACACCCAAGTCATGCTATGAACACCCCAAAACCTGGGCAGCCCTCTCAGCAACTTCATGTGTTAAATACAATGCTACAATCAACTCGTACCTTGGGCCATTCAGAAATTACCATCTTGACCCTGGATGAAATTCTTCTGTAAATTGGGCACTTCACATAGCAACTTTTATGTATTTATCATATTGACATAACAACAACGTAGCCTAGGCAATGCACACATCAACCATGTATTAAACACGTTAATACAATCATTGTTTGGTTTTCTACCCTTTTTTTAAGCCAACTTGGGCAATTCACATATTAACTATGTGTGGAACATATAGGCTATGTGGCTCGGGCAATTCACATCATAACATTCAACATAACCCATTGCCCCCCTACCACCATACAGTCCCGATGGAGAACACACACACACACACACACACACACCCAGAGACCCGTGAGGTGGGTCCCGTCCAGAGGTTCATCTTCGCTTCGCCCCTGGAGATGAACCACGTCGGAGCCCTGACACCTCCTTCTCCTCGTGGGCGCACCGCAGCTCGTTGGGGTGTCTCCATGAGTCATCGGACAGCTGATGGTATCTGTCCACCTGAACAGCCACCACCTGCAGCTGCCCCTGGTCCTCTCGTCATTTCCACTTGCCATGGATCCCTCTCAGCCGAGCCTCCTCCCTAGGTCGAACCACGTCAGCGACCCCCAGAGGAGCTCAACTCGGCTTCCAATGTCTACGACGTCTAAACCAGGCCTCCTCTCTGGGTCAAACCACACCAGCGACCCCTCGAGAAGCCCGATTCGGCCTCCAGTGTTCCTGTGTGACATGTCGGTTCACCGTGCCAGCCGGTCCTGCTCCGCTGTCTTTCATTTGTAACGCCGGTGAAGCCGTTGTACCCCCTGCTTCTCAGTACCTCCCAGCCGAACTCCGGAAGCAGAGAGAGCCATCCACTCGCCGTCACGGGCGTTTCACCGTGCTGCCCAGTTCCCTCATCCAGGGTAACTTGGGCCCTGGCACCGGAACCCTCCCGCGATGGCCCTGGACGGGATTGGTCCTGTTCATTTCCCAGAATACTAGGCCAAGATTCGTCCCATACCGCATAGTCCAACACTCTGGTAACCGGCCGGTCCCACAAACCACAGCCCAACCACTCCTCTCCAATACCGCTGGCGATCGTGAAGCTCAGTCTGTAGAAAAGGTCGCAGCCCATCACATTTGACCCACTGACAGTCACCATGAACTGTATGTTGGACACCACTGCTGACTTGCACCTCACCGTCAAATCCAGCGAACCCACGATGGCCAGCCTGTTGCCTCCATATCCACAAAATGCCGTCGACAGGCCCGTCACACGAAAATGCGGGAAGAAGCTCCTCACAGTAGGCCAACTCAACACGAACCTCGCTGCACCCGTGTCAACCAGTAACGGCACTTTCACGCCGTCCAGTTTCACCACACAGTATATACGGTCGTCTGTGCTTGGGGAGACGGTGTGAATAACCGTAGGAGTCTTGGCGGGGGAATCCACTTCGCGTCGCCGTTCCCCTCGCTCAAATTTCTTGCAGGCCCTGGCAAAATGGTGTAGGATTTCACACTTGCTGCAGCGTTTGCCCCTTGCCAGACACTCTCTTGCCTTGTATCAGTGCTTGGTGGACCCGCAGCCCATACAACTGGGTGACCCTGGGGCAGACCTTATTCTAATAGCTGTAGCGTATTCTTCTGTGTCTTCAGTGCTATCATCGCTATCCGGGTCCACAACCTGCGCCGCTGATTGTGATTTAGTTTGCCTCAACGTAGTTCTCTCACCGAGGTCCCTTGATAGTTTATCTGCTGCTTCGTACTGCTGAGCTATCTCAACAGCCATGGCTAACGTCAGTTCACCAGAGTGTGTGAGTAGTCTAGGGGCAGCGGTGGTGCAGGTGTAGTGTGACCGACTACTGATCGGAGGGTCATGGGTTTGATTCCCGCTCTGTCTGCTGTCCGCTTGTCGAAGTGTCCTTGAGCAAGAAAATGAACACCCAGTTGCTCCTGGTGGCCTGGTTAGCGCCTGTGTGTATGGCAGCTCTGCTGCCATCAGTGTGTGAATGTGTGTGAATGGGTGGATTGCAGGATCTGTAAAGTGCTTTGGTCATCCTAGATGAGAAGAAAAGCGCTATATAAGTGAACGCCATTTATCATTTTGACTGTGCCGCAGAACGTAGCGTCTGCTCTGCCAACTGATCGTGGACCATTTCTTCCTCCAAAGCCCCGAATTGGCAGGCTCCAGCCAGCTGACGCAGGTCTGCGACGTATCGCTGCACCAACTCTCCAGTCCGATGGCGGCGCTGCCGGAACTGGATCCTCCAGACGATGTTGTTCTCAGGAGCACAAAAGTAGCGCACCATTAGCTCAACCACATCCTCAAAACTATCACTCTCACCCAATGTGCCGAGAATACGTTGTCCCTCCATGCCGAGATTATGGACCAGCATCGCTCGTGCATGCAGTTTCTCCAATTCGCCAAGGTTCAATGCCACCAAATAATTTTGGAATGCGGCAAACCACCTCACCCAGGGAACCGGCGGCTCGCCTGGGAGCTCCAAAAACGGCTGAAGACTAGAAACTCCCTTATCCATACTTTTACCCTCATCACCAAATGTTATGTTCATAACCACCACACCAGTAATGAGGCCGGAGGTGCAGTAGAACGTGACTTTATTATATAGCTCACAGTACCACAAAGGCGCTCCCGTCCTGGCAGAGGTGAGGTCAAAAGAGACCATCCGTCTTCCGCTTCAGCCTTTTATACTTTGGGTGGCAGCGGAACTGGAAAGGTGAAGCCATCACCCATAACACACAATAATATTAACTATATTTAATACATCACAGATAGGCTTATCATAATTTGGTTCTGCCCCAGTAATAATTTGGAAAGTTGAAAACTGCACTCTGGACTGGCGATCTGTCCAGGGTGTACCCTGCCTCTCGCCCAAAGATGCTGGGATAGGCTCCAGCCCCCCCGCGACCCGAAAGGATTAAGCGGTAGAAGATGGATGGATGGATGGAAAACTGCCCTCTTTCAGTGAGATATTGAGATCTTCAAAGGAAACTGAGGCAGAGGATATTGCACTCGCGTCAGAGTGCTCTTGTTATTACTATATAGTGCACAGCACTTGCTTCTGTTTTCTGTCAGAACAGAGTTTGAAGGTCCTTAGGAGACTTACTGCTTGCAGGTATCAACATTTTGCAGAAAGGTTCTAGGTGTAGCAGCTGGAGAAAGGAGAGAAAGAGGTGTGGGGGAGGGGTGTTGAATATTTGATGCTTAAGGGGAACAGTGTGTCATCCAGGGAACTGCTTCTAAGTCTGTCTGCATAACTAACTATGATGATGAAGCAGCATGTCCCCTTTAGACAAACACAGCAATTTACACATGTTGAGTGCACCCACACACACACAAGCTGTAAGTTTTGCAGTCAACCCACATCCAGTAGACCAACTTTTCAAGAAAGCCATATACACTTTTAGACAGAAAATTAATTTACAATTTAATTCAGTGCCAAGCAAACCATCACTCACACACACACACACACACACACACACACACACACACTTAATAACTCTCTCTTCTTCTCTTCTTCTTTTGGCTGCTTCCTTTAGGGGTCACCACAGCAGATCATCTGCCTCCATCTCACCCTATCCCTTGCATCTTCCTCTGTAAGACCAACCCTGTCCACATTCTCCTTGACTACATCCATCAATCTTCTCTGTAGGGCTGTGCAATATGACAAAAAAAAATTCATATCCCGATATAAATAATCTTATATCACGATATGCATTTTCTGTAAATTCTATAGTTTAGATAATCACATAAAAAAGACCATCTTTTCTACTTTTTTACATGTACCATTTTCCCTCAGAACTTTGCAGTGTTGTTATAAATATTTTTTAATGTGCATTTGAAACTTGAGTCTCATAAATTTCATGTTTTTCTTCTAAATCATATCTGAATAAAAAGTAAACATCAATAAGTTAAATATTTCCTGAACCAGAGGAGAATAGCAAAAAGAAAAAAAACAGATAACATAAAAAATGTCTGAAAATGATAAAATTACCCATCGTTGCCATCTACAGATATAAATTAGCTGTTAGTTTAAATCAGTGAACATTTAAGTGTAGACTTGCAGCCTGCCATTCTGGCCTGATTTAACCTGTTTGCTTCTTAGTAAAAATATTTCAGATTGGTCATGATCTGAAAGTCAAAGACACAAAAGGTAATGTAATAAAATACATGTGATGACTTTAACTTTATTCATTATCACTGCTTGACTAACTAAAATGATTAGAAATCAAATAAATTACATTAAGAGCCAACTTGCTCCTCTGACCCGTTTTAATGTATTTATTATTTATTTTGCGTGTATGTGCCACTATCATACACTTTTGCAGCTTTAAAAAAAATTTTCAGACAAAACTAAGAAACTCAGCAGTAATTTAAAAAAAACAATGGTCTGCTATAGTTTCCAGTTAGCATGACTTAGCAGTTCCATTTCCATTTTATAATTAGACATTGTGTTAACGTTGCTTACCTCCTATTAAAGCAAGGTTAGCGAACTATCCTCTCTGACGCAGCACAACGAAAAACAGTCCCACATCTTTGGCAAAGAGGAGTAGCCGCTAGTTGAACCGGTAGCTTGGAGTTAGCATTAGCATCCACCGGACTGAAGCCTAGCCACCTACAACGCACCTGTTCCACTGTGCGCACTGCAGAGGAGAGACAGGGCGCTGACAAGTAGTGGTGAGAAGCTTTACTGAATAAACGGGAGTATGTGAGTTTTAAATAATGATATAAACGATAGAGTATTCAATGAAACGATAGACGATTTTATATTGCCATCCGATATATTATATATTGTCATCCGATATACTGTATATCGTCATAAAAGCCCTACTTCTTTGTGGTCTTCCTCTTTTCCTCCTGCCTGGCAACTCCATCTTCAACATCCTTTGTCCATTATATCCACTATCCCTCCTCTGCACATGTCCAAACCATCTCAGTCTTGCCTCTTACTTTGTCTCCAAACCGCTCAACCTGAGCTGTCCCTCTGATATACTCATTTCTAATCTTGTCCCTCCTAGTCACTCCCAATGAAACTCTTAACATCTTCAACTCTGCTACTTCCAGCTCCGCCTCCTGTCTTTTTGTTAGCACCACCATCTCCAAACCATACATTATAGCAAGTCTCACTACCATCTTGTAAATCTTCCCTTTCACTCTAGCTGCTACTTTTCTGTCACAAATCACCCCTGACACTCGTCTCCACCCAGTTTCCATTGATTTGGATGGTTGACCCCAGGTATTTAAACTCATCTACTTTCACTACCTCTACTCCTTCCATCTTCACCATTGCACCTGCCCCCCTCTCATTCACACTCATGTATTCTGTCTTGCTTCTACTGATTTTCATTCCTCTTCTCTCCAGAGCATACCTCCACTTCTCCAGGTTCTTTTCCACCTGCTCCCTACTCTCATTACAGATCATGATGTCGTCTTCAAATATCATGGTCCACAGAGACTCCTGTCTGACCTTGTCTGTAAGCCTGTTCATCACCATGGCTTAATAACTCACTCTATGCAATATTAAACAAACAGATTGAAGAATAGCTGCAAACTTTACAAGGCTGCAAACAGACTAATGTCCAGGATGTTTTAGCAGCATTTATGTGAGTTAAGAATCTTCATTTTAGTCATGAAAACCCTCATTATCATATAATGGATTTTCCTTTAACTGATGAAGCTTGACTGTACATTTGCTGTAATAATAAAAGTGGAAGAACTTCAGTGCTGACAGTTATGATAAATGGGGCACAAGTAGGAGGAGAGCAAGATAAGAAGTGGGATACCAAGTTCTTCGGGCACAGTGAGAGCCGTTAACTCCAAGTTTAGTATCATCTTGTCAAACTTTGAGTCAGTTTGTAGCCAGGCCAAGACAATAAATCATATCAAAGAGGCACAGCTTTTGTCATTTTTATCTTCTTACCTTTTTAGGTTTTGAATACAGATGTACAGTATTACACCTCTCCTTTAGGTTTAGCAATATCACTCCGGTGAAAAACTAAAGTATCCCTGAGGTAACAGTTAAGACTAAGACAGCAAGTAACTTTGAGAAATGAGTGTATTTTCTATGCTACTAAAATATGTATTTTATTATTATATATTAATAATTAAAGTCTTACTGACATGTATATTAATCCATCAAAGATAAGTGCTGCTGTGGATTTTAATCAACCAAAATTGCCTATTATACTCACAAGGAGTGGTGCTGCTGATGGACCAGTTAACTAATCAGTTCGGTCACCAGCCTGATTAAAGCCCCTTGGCAGTGTCTGTGCTGCCTGTGACAAAAACTGATAATTGTGGGAGACGTGCAAGTTACCATTGTCTGCAATTCTGAGTAAAACGCTAGAAAATCTGTATTAAAATCTGACATTAAGAAAATACATTAATGAGCCGCTATATATTTTTACTGTTATCTGCATGTCATGCTTCCCTTCATTCATGACAGTAGAAATGCTTACTATTCCCTTAAAGATTGTTGAATTATTTTATTATTATTTATTTATTTATTATTATTTTATTTATTTATGTTATACATACATTCAGAAAGTCTGTTGGATCTGCTATCACACCATTTGAATGGTCTCATAGTTTATTTCTTTCATAATGGTGACATATGAATTAAAACATGTTTTCAAAGGGAGAACATTACAAAAACCAACACACATTACAATTCACAATGATTGATAAAGATGGTAAATAACTGTAGCAGAGAGAACATAGCTTTTTTTATGCCAACAAAGTTGATCATTTGTTATGATTATCATCTATTGTCCAGTCTTCTGGATGAACATGGATTTAAAGTTATTAGTCAGAATGCCCATTTGAACATCCTCATACTTTTACTATTTTCTGTTGTATTAAACAATGGTGTAAAAAATGGTGATGTTGTTATGTGATTTCTCACCACAATGGCTGTTTTCATCTAACAATTAAGTCCATCCACCCCTCCACTGATCACAACCTTATCATGGTTGGAGAGGTTTGCGTGCCCTGTGTTTCCAGGAGCTATGTTGTTGGGAGCAACTTATAGTGTCTCCCAAGACAAATTGGTCCTGGGTGAAGGGTCAGACCAAGAGTGGGTCAGTAGATCCATATGAAAAAAGTTATGCCAGGGACCCTTTGTACCCAAAGGAGCCACATGGGTCCACCCTCCAGTGAGCTCGCCATCTCTAGGAGGGATCATAGTGCTATGTGAACCAAGCGGCAGTCTGAGCTACTCTGTTTGGACTGCTGCCCCTACAACCCTGACTCCCAGATAATTGGTAGAAGATGGATGGATTGCTGGATGAATAAGTCCATTCAGTTTACTTTTACAGGGGTTGTTGTAGTTGTTTCCATTTTATTCCTTAGCCAAAACTCAATTTTTGTGGCAGGGGCCACAAAACGAGCCCGGCACCCTCTGCCAGGGGCTGACGAGTGGCAGTTGGGGAGCTTGCTGGGGCGGACAGCCTTGGCCCGGCCTGAAACCTGGCGAATGGGGCTGAGGCAGATATGGACGCATCTCCTGTCTCTCTGGGGAGTTACGTGAAAAGTAAAACACAAAAGTAAAAAAAAGTAAAACGCTGCACACTTTTTGTTCATTCATTTATTCCCCTAAAAGGAAGCACGTTAATCCCTAATAAGTCCATGTTGAAAACGAAAATGTGAATGGAATAAAAATTATTCAACTGATAAGCGCACCACACATCACACTCCCTGTTCATTCATTCATTCCCCTAAAAAAAATCCTATATTAATGCCTAATCTTTAGACTCCAATGGTAAGTCTGCAATTAAAATGAGAGTGTAAATGGAATAAAAAAAACTAGTGTGTGATCATCATATAATTAAGATGACAGGTATCATATTGTGACTGTTACAACTCTCGCCATTAAAATAAAAGAAGATCCCAGTGCATGCCATTTACTCATGAGCTATGGAGATGCGCAATTTCCAAACATGCTACTGAAATAGCATTAAACAGTGCACTTCTGACAATAGGCCTCCTTTTCCTGATCAAAAGCAGATTCTCATGGAATGCACTATAATAACTGGTAGAAGGGCATTTCACACTTCTGTGCCGGAGGTACAGAAGTGTGAAATGCAGGACATCCAGACTAAAAAAACTCCTTTCCCACTGCCATCAGACTCCTGAACAAATAACACAATTCCGGACACAGCTTTGTAAATAGGAATTCATACACCCGATGCTAAATTTGCACATTGTTCATTTACACAGTGTACATAGTCTCACCCCGTCTCACGTCCATATCATCTCTGCTGCTAAATTATCATTGTACAGTCTACTGGGTATTATCAGGGCACATGGCTTTACACGGAGGAATTCTCACACTGGATCCTAATTTGTATATTGCTCATTTGCACACTGTACATAGTCTCACGCCATCTCACCTTCATATCATCTCTGATATTAAAATTACCATTTTACAGTCTATTGGGTATTATCAGGGACAAGTCATACTCACTCAGTGAATTTTCATTCTTCTTGCTTCCTCAAGTCTTAACTGCTTTAACTGTCTTAATTGCTTTTAATGTGTATTTATTAGTATTTATTAGTATTAGTATTAAGGTGTGTTTATTACCTTTATTAGTATTAGTATTGATGTGTATTTATTACCTTGGCATTCGTTGTGGGCAGCAGAGTAAGAATTTCATTGCTCAAGAAATGTTGCATTTCTTAACTGTGCACATGATAATAAAAGCCTTTGAATCCTCTGAGTAACAGTAATGCGCATTAGATTACGTGCCGCCACACCTCCTTGAAATGAGCCTCCGCCTGCCGGCACATACCGAGTGCACTGTCTACTGGTAATTTGATGGGGTAGTGCAAAGTGTAAAAAAAAAAAAAACAGACAATGCACTGACAGAAACTAACAAAAACACTGGCGTACGGCAGAAAGTTGCGGCAAAAAGTCTGCAGATGATCGTCTCAATAGGGCCCAAAATCTCTGGTATACAATACATTGACATGTTTAATGTATTTTTTATTCTGTTGATAGATTTTGAAGCATTCACTGAACGTTTATTAGATTTAGTTCCATTAGATCAGGGGTGGGCAATCATTTGCCATGGAGGGCCCATCCACTGCAGATCTTATGTTCCACCCAGCAGGTGTTTGCTCTGATCGGCTTCAAGATAAGATAAGATAAGCCTTTATTAGTCCCACACAAGGATTGCCAATAATTGAAAACACCTGCTGAAGACATTGCGTGGAGCAGAAAACCTACAGAGGAATGGCCCTCACTGCCCACCCCTGCATTAGATGATTGTGGTTAATACTAACATACTGTATGTACCTTGCAGCTCATTTCTCATAATGCAACTCAGTTTCACTACTAATTTGCTCTAGCTTTTCTGTTTCTATTGATGCACTCATTGGATCTAATGTGGCCACTGGGTACACATAAAATGGTCTTCAAGAAGATGTATCAGCAGCTGACAGCCAGAATAAGAGGCTAACTTTGAATCAAAGACTGCAGAACTTCTCGGAGGAATTTTAAAGTGACAGTGACAGTTTTTTCTGTTTTTAACATGTTGGTAACATGTCTTTTGTGATTTACAAGATATTGTAAGTCACAATTTGAGCAAAATCACTGAAATGTCTCTTATCTCTGTTTTTTTGCCGTCAAGTTTTTTGCGGCCATCAGGACATTTGGCGAGCAAACACTGATGATATGCTTACACAGACGTAACTTTCAGTGGGACTTTGTGATAGCTGCATGTTCCGGACCCATTTTAGGAGCAGATTTTCTATGCGCTTATGGATTGTTAGTTGATGTTGCTAATAGGAGATTAGTGGACACTGTCTCTTTCACCTCTCTACCCTGCACAGCTCGGGGACCTGGGTCGGCAACACTGGCTAATGTTGTAGCTCCAGGGGGTAAGTACCAACATTTGCTTGCACAGTTCCCAGCACTCACGGTCCTGACTTTTTCAGCTACGGTAATGAAGCAGGGTTGAGCACTTTATAACGACGAAAGGCCCGCCGGTGTTCGTGCGTCCTCAGCGTTTGGACGCAGCTAAACTGGCCATCGCACAAGAGGAGTTTGCCAACTTAGAGCAGTTGGGCATCGTCAGGCTCTCCAACAGCCCTTGGGCATCCCCATTACACATGGTGTCTAAAGCCTATGGGTCGTGGTGACCGTGCGGCGATTTCCGGCGCTTGAACAATGCTACGGAACACGATTGCTATCCTATTCCACACATCCAGGATTTTTCCATGCACCTGGCCAGGGCGCATGTTTTTTCCAAAGTGGATCTGGTCCGCGGTTACCTCCAGGTCCCGGTGCGCACAGAGGATGTTCCAAAAACAGCTGTAATAACTCCTTTTGGCCTTTTTGAGTTTTTACACATGCCATTCGGATTAAAAGGCAAGGCGCAGACTTTCCAGAGGATGATGGACGCAGTGCTTCGCGATTTGTCCTTCGTTTTTGTCTACTTAGACGACATTCTGGTAGCCAGCGCGTCTGAGGAGGAGCACATCGCCCCTCTCAGGACAGTTTTCTAGAGGTTGGAAGGGCACAGATTGATAGTTACCCTGGCAAAGTGTCAGTTCGGTGTGCCAGTGATTGACTTTTTGGGGCACCGCATTTCGCCAGAGGGTGCGATCCCGTTACCCGACAAAGTGTGCGCTGTGTCGGACTTTCCTCACCCGCAGACCGTGAGGACACTACAGGAGTTTTTGGGAATGGTTAATTTTTATAACCGTTTTCTTCCCTGGGCAGCCCAGCTGATACAGCTGTTGTACACCACGCTTAAAAATAAGAAACCCGCGGAGGCCATCGACTGGACTCCCAAGCGAGTCCAGGCTTTTACTAATGCCAAAACAGCGCTTGTGGATGCCGCGTTGTTAGCCCACTCGGACCCGTCTGCACAGATAGCGCTCACTACAGACGTGTCTGACGTTGCCATAGGGGCAGTGGTGGAGCAGTGCGTCTCAGGTTTGTGGCAGCCGCTCGCATTTTTCAGCCACACTTCGCACGACAACAAATGCATGTACAGCATGTTCGATAGAGAATTGCTGGCTCTCCATCTGGCAACATGCCATTTCCAGTTCTGGCTGGAGGGGCACGAGTTCACCGCATTCATAGACCATAAGCCGCTGACATACGCAATGGCCAAGGTCTCAGAACCATGGGTGGCCCGGCAGCAACGGCAGTTGGCCGCAATTTCAGAGTTTACTACCGACATTCAACACATTGCCAGTAAACTCAACATCGTGGCCGATTGCCTGTCGCGCGCATTAATCGCCCCAGTCTACATGGGAATTGATTTCCCTGCCATGGCCGTGGAACAAGCCGGGGATGCAGACATTTGTGCGCTCCAGTCGGCGCCAACTGGGTTAAGGCTGGAGAACAGGGTGGTGCAGGAAGGGTGCCCTCCCTTGCTCTGCGACATCTCCACCAGCCGCCCGCGCCTGGTGTTTCCGAGCTCTTGGCGCCATCGCGTTTTTGAGTCGGTCCACTCCCTTTTGCATCCGGGAGTGCGGGCTTCGGTGAAACTAGTGGGAGCGAAATTCGTCTGGCCGCACTTGCGCAAAGAAGTGAAAGAGTGGGCTGCAACTTGTGTTGCGTGCCAGCGGGCCAAAGTGCACAAGCACACCAGAGCTCCCCTTGAGCCGTTCCAAATCCCGGCTAGGAGGTTTGACCACGTCCACATGAATTTGGTGGGATCCCTCCCGCCGTTGCAAGGTTTCACACACCTTTTGACAGTCGTGGACCGTACCACGCGCTGGCCTGAAGTAGTCCCGCTGGTTTCTACCACGTCTGCGGAAGTGGCGCGCACTTTTTGTCAGCTTGGGTTGCACGTTTCAGATCTCCATTGGAAAATACATCCGACAGAGGTCCACAATTTGTTTCAGAACTCTTGTCCGCAATGGCTCAGAGCCTGGGGGTCAAAATTCACCACACTACCGCGTACAACCCCCAGGCTAACGGGTTATGCAAGCATTTTCATAGATCGCTTAAAGCAGCACTCAGAGCTTTGCTCACGGACACAAATTGGGTCGACTGCCTGCCTTGGATTCTTTTAGGGTTGCATTCCACACCTAAGGAGGATTTGGCAGCCTCCCCGGCAGAACTCGTTTTTTATCAACCGCTGCGGATCCCCGGAGGATTTTTACTGGAAAACCCAGCGCCCGAGGCTGATCCGCCCACGCAATTATTACACAGCACGGAGGCTGTGAGCATACCGGGTCCAGCCCACCATTGTTTTCCCCGCACATTTGTCCCAAAAAGCTTGCAGAATGCCAGTTTTGTTTTTGTCAGGCACAATATGCACCAGGCCCCGCTGCGCCCACTGTGCAACGGACCGTTCAGGGTGTTGGAACCTGGGGCGAAACATTTTGTGTTAGACCTGGGGGGACGTAGGGAGACCATCTGCATCAACAGGCTGAAGCCCGCTTTTGTGTTGGCAGATGAGCAGGTGGTGTTGGCCCAAGTTTCCCGGTGCGGATACCCACCATTGGTGGCTCCGCAGGTTGGTGATTTCTCAGCAGGGACCGACACTCGCAAAGCTGAAGTGTTTTCTCCCCCTCCCTTTTTCCCTCCACAGACTGACGTGCCCTCCTGTACACCCCACTAGCAGGGCAGTTTGACTGGATCGGCGATCCCCGCTACAGCCGCTATGGGCGACAGCTCAAGCCCAAAGGACAGGGGGGGTTAGTGCCCCTACTGGTTGTTTGGGTGGGGGCATGTGGGGGCATGTGTTGGACTTCTCCACCCAGGGGACAATGGACCGAAGGAGGAGGTGTCACCGGGGGTATCAGAGGGGACAGTAAGGACTATGCGCCCCCCGCGGAGAGGAGTAAATGCCGGAGAGAAGAAGGGTGTTGGAGCAGAGCCGGCGTTATATTATGTTAATGTGCCACACATTTTTTGTTACAACCATTATTGTAGACAACAATGGATATGGTCGGAAGTGCGGGTCTCGATGCATGAGAATAAAGGTATAAAAGAGGGATGCACAGGGACCAGAGAGATTCTTTTGCTGTAAAATATGTTGGAGGAAGAATAAAGTAACTGTGTCATCCAGCTCGTTGTCTCGCCTGCCTCCTTTCTCCACAATCTCTGAATATCTTAAGGGGGCAGTGTTGGATATGAATATTGTGTATATAGTTAGGGTGTACCAATATGGCGGTGCCCTGGGTGTAGTGGGAGGTGACACCCCGTCTTTCTGGTGGTGGTGTCACAGGAGTATAAGAGAGCACAGCGGAAGGGACTCTCCCTTCACTGTGGACTTTCAGGCTTGACAGAGTGACTCCTGTGAGTTCCTCTTCACTTGTTAATAAAACTACAAAACTGTCACCTCGACTCTTCCTCATTTCCAGACGTAACAGGTGGCACACTTGCACCCTCTATTGATGTCTCTGTTCTCAATCAATTTTGTGAATGTTTTGAAAATGAATATGGAAAAATGTGGAAAAAGAAGAAACAGATTAACTTTAAAACATTTGAACCAGGGACATTTTCCCAGTTGTGTGCCCTGCTGGATAACACTGTAAGACTGTATGATGACTTTTCTGGGATTTCCACAGAAGGTAGAAAGCAGCTGCAGAAGTTATGAAGGCAACGCCACCCTCTGCAACTTGCTCAGATGTGAATTTGCATCTATCCGTGACTTTGCACTGCATTTGCAACTAAATTTGTTTATTCATACAAAAATATTTGTGTAAATGAAATAGTTAAAGTTACAAAGGAATGCCATATATGCCGAATACATCTGACAATTTGGACCTAAAAATAAAATTGCTTGAGTATGGTTTCTTAGTGCCTACATTCAGGCTATTATTGACTACATGAAGGCCAACTGCTGCTTGCAATGTCAGCTAACAGACGAGTATAACATTTTTCATAAAATATATGCATAAAATCAATGCCTACGGTTGATATTTACAACATAGCAAAGGTACATAATCAAAGTTGCACATCCAATTCTTTTAAATCTATCTGTATATTACCATTCAGTGTTTTGGAGGCGACCGATGTCCATCTCTAACCCTTCACTGTTGGACCCTTCATCCTCTGAAACGTGCGAGTCATCGTCGCTTCCTGAACAATATGGTTCAAATAAATACGGTTGCAGTCCTTCGTTAGAACCAACTCGCTCTTCTTCATCACTCAATCCTGCTTCTTCCTCAAAAACTATCGACAAATCATTCAAATCTTTGCTGAAATTGCTCACAACTTCCTCCGCATCAGTGTACTCAGCCATGCTTGTTTACATATTTGGTTCATCTCATGACAAAATGACGGCGGCGTTTGGCCCAGTTTCGACAAACGAACATCGCAACTGTCTGTATCACAATGTAATTTATGGTAGTATATGGAAAAAAAATTTTATTGAATTTTTTGTCTACACAGAATAAAAACACAGTAGTTCTTCTTTCTAATGATGTTTTGGTTGAATTATGTCACAGACTCTTTAAAGCTCCATAATATGTAACTTTCTAATGAAATGACTGTGCTTCAAGCACTGAAAACTAAATGTACAATTGTCTGATTTTCAAACAATGAAAACCAAATGAAATGACAGCTTTTTAAGCTCTGACAACAGTTATTGCTGTTTAAAAGCACAAAAAGTTCTGTTGTCCTACAGAATGTCATTTTCATCATCACTCCCCTCCAGACTGTCTTCCTCTGTTTCATAAACAGTAGAAGATGCGGATGTGCTTGGCCTGCTCCTTTCTCCCTGGTTCAGCCTGTGATTAGCTTAGAAGTTATTGTCTGTGCGATGCACTGCATGATTGGCCTTCCCCCTTCTTGAGAATGATAAGCAGTCCCGATGTTAACTCTAAGCCTTGTGAGAAGCAGAATATCCTCATATGAACACATAGGACGTGCATGTTTTGCTTTGTGAAAGACCAACAGAAAACATTACTCAGTGCTTGATGCTGTTCTTCATTCAGTTCGTCTTGCCACCTGTCGAGCGGACCACTGGGCCCCTGGCACTGTGGAAGAAATTAAGCCCACTCATCTTTGCAGAATTGTCGTAATTCAGCCACACTGGAGGGTTTTCAAGCATGAACCATCTTTTTAAGGTCATTGCGCAGTCACTCCGCACCCGCCGTGGAAATCTTAAAAAAAATACTGCCGTGCCCAAGCCCGCAACACCATCCGGAGGGGAACATCAGCTGAGAAAATGACACTGCCCCCTCCAGAAACTGCATCCAGATGCCAACTGCTCCCAACACCAACCAAGCAGTGGACACAAAGTGCCACAGAGCCCCAGTGGCCAGTGTTGTGTCAAGAAAAGCACATCTGCCATGAAAGGTACCCCCTTCATGTGAGTGCATCTGTCTCCGGAAAATGGCAGGGTCATTTTCAAACTAATTTATTCTCTAAGGTAACGGCAGAATATCAATGATGATTGCCTACTGAGCTAATTTTTGGCCTGAGTTGAACCAAATCCAACTCATGCAGATGCGAATTTGCATTAGCATTGCCTGGAGCTGTTATGAATCTGGGCATGATCCTATGATCTTGCCCATGCTTTATGTTCATTTGTGTCTTCTCTGTGTTCCCGAGTCCCTTGTCATTGTCTTCTGTGTCAGAAGACAATAACATGTGGGTGGCAGTGACTCAGGCAGCAGTGGCTCAGGTGGCAGTGGCTCAGGAGGTAGAGCAGGTTGTCCAATAACCGGATGGTTGGTGGTTTGAATCCCGCTCTCCCCAGATATCCTGCCGTTGTGTCCCTGGGCAAGACACTTTGCCCACCTTACCTCCAGTGTCCATAACACTGTGTATGAATGTGTATATGTTCAGTAGTGACCGGAGAGGCTGTTGGCGTGGAGTGGCAGCCATGTTTCTATGGCTACAGTAGTAGCTTGCCACTACCATTGTCTGTCTGGAGTGAATGAATAATGTATCTGTAAAGCACTATATAAATCTGATGTATTATTATTATCCCCTGTTTGGGTCTGTGTCTGTACATGCTCACTATTGTTCTGGCTTCTCATGGTTCCTCATGTTTTCCGTGCCCATAGCCACTGCCCTCTATGTGTTACTCCTATATGGTTGTCCTGTTTCATGCGCATCCCCTGTTTGTGATTATCTGTCAGCCCCGCCCATCCTGTCACCTCACCTGCAGCCACTTCCCAACTACCCTTGATTGTTCCCCAGCTGTCTCTCATCTGTAATCAGTTGTCACCGTATATATACCAGTGTTTAGTGTCTGTCTAGTGTGGCGTTGTGTTGCTGTTCTCTGCTGGTCTCCCAGTGTGTGTTCCTGTTTAAATGAGTTTTGCCTTCCACTAGTGATGGCCAGATGAAGCTTTCTGGAGAACTTGAGGCCTTTCATCAAAATGGCTCATATAGACGAGGCCTCATGTGAAACTTCATTTTCTCTACTAGGCCATCTAGTGGACAAAACATATACAACATGCAGATTTTTACAAGGGTGTTATTGGTTTGTCTATTTTTTTCATTTCAATAAATGCACTGTCTTTTAAGAAATATCAATGATCATAAGGGAAAAAAGAAATAATAAAACTGAGGTGACTACAGTGAATGTGCGTGTGATACTTATCCATTTTTATTAAAAAAATAATAACTTTTTAACAGTCTTATACTGTCTTTCCCACTACATTCATCTCTGTCCTTATTGTCATGCAAGGCACTATAGTGCCTCAGCATAATGATGTGTTATTGTTGTATCCAAGCTTTTTGAAACACAACAGATGCTTCACCTTGCAAATAAATTGTAAGAATCACCCCACTGGGACTTGAACCCCAGCTCTTCAAATGCAAGACAGACATTTTACTTCTAGGCTACCACTTAGGGACAACCAGGGAAGGCTTTTTTGAAGACTTGAGCCTTTCCATCGAAATGGTTCATATCAACGAAGCCTCATGTGAAACTTCATTTGCTCTACTAGGCCATGTAGTCTACAAAAAGTATACAGCATCCAGATTTTTACAAGGGCATTATTGGTTTAGTGTGTATTTTTTCAATTTCAATAAATTTGCTGTCTTTTAAGAAATATCAATGATCATAAGGGAAAAAAACAAATAATAAAACTGGGGTGACTACAGTGAATGTGCCTGTGTTGCTTCGTGTGCTTGTACTACTTATCCATTTTTATTAAGAAATAATAAATTTTCAACAGTCTTATACTGTCCCAGTATATTCAACTCTGGCCAGGGCACAATGGCAATAGTGCCTCAGCATAATGATGCGTAATAATGATCCAAGCTCTTTGAAACACAACAGACATTTAACCTTGCAAATAAAATTACAAGAATGACACAGCTGGAACTTGAACCCCAGCCTCCCACTTGTAGAGCAGATGCTTTAACGCTAAGCTATCACCTCAGTTACAACAAACCGCCACTATTTGTGAAAAATATATCAATGGGAGCAACACACTCAAAATGTTCCCAAACGGGAGAAGTCCATGTTTTTGGTGCTGCCACCATCTGAAAGTTGGCTGTGACAAATCCCTTACACAGTAAAACATCGACAACACAAAACATGAGGGAAGGGGATTTCCATTGTGTATCGCTGCTCACTTTATTTCATGTTGCCTGCAAAATCATGAATGGCTTCCTGACCCAGTCACGTGGTACAACATCAACACTACACGCCTTGAAACGCACTTCGCCAAATATTTCCTGGATAAGCTCAGAGCACCCTCGAAGCTCTGAAACCTGCCGTCCCGTCACTACCTTCCACAGCTCTCTCTGTGTCTCAGCTCCCATGCTGCCTCTTCTGTTTCTTTATTTATTAATAAACAATCATGCTACGCTGGAGTTCTTCCTGCATATTTGAGTCCTCTCCTCCAACCGTGTCTATAGGAGGTAGCAGCACGCTACATGACAGGAGCAAATGCTTGTGTGTTTGTGTCTTCCCACTGACTTAGTATGTAATCATGCTACATTTCACACTATTTTGTCTTATTTAACCTTTATTTATACAGGGAAGGTCCACTGAAAGAGAATATCTCTTTTTCAAGGACGCCCTGTTCACACTCACACAGATACACATTCACACCTGGAAGCCACCCAGTATAACCACAGACTGACCTGTGGCCTCTGAGCAGCTTCAGTGGAGCAGCTGGAGTTAAGGGCCTTACTCAAGGGCACCATAGGGTGGGGCAAACACTGCTATGTTATCTGTCTCACTCAGATCTGGTCCGGAGATTGGACCAGTGACCCTCAGGTCACCAGTCCATATTCCTAACCATTAGGCCACCACTGCCCACCTATATAAACAAATTACAAGACTAAATTGTCATTACTTATGCTGTAATAGGCTACAATGTGTCATTTTCAGGGTGGGCAGTGTTGGCCTAATGGTTCGGGATGTGGACTGGTGAGCGGAGGTTTGTGGGTTTGATCCCTGGACTGGCAGGATTAGATCTGGGTGGGCCAGATAACGTAGCAGCGTTTGCCCCACCCTCCTTAACCCCACTGTGGTGCCCTTGAGCAAGGCTGTTAACTCCAACTACTCCAGCGGAGCTGCTCAGTGGCCACAGATCAGTCTGTGGTTGTATTGGGCAGCTTCCTGGTGTGAGTGTGAACAGGGTGTTCTTGAAAAAGAGAGGTTGCCTCTCAATGGACCTACCATGTGTAATTAAAGGTTAAATTTAAAAATTATAATATTTTTTTTGGTAAGGTGCCACAGATTTTTTTTTTTCAATGTTAAAAGGGTGGCTCAAAAAACGCTGAAAAACACTGCTATAAAGCACATGATTAGTTAATTAAAGGTGCTTTCTCATAGCTTAAATGAAAGATTAAGTGAAGAGAAGCCAGTAAAATGAAAGAGGAAGCATTATGATGGCTGCAGTAGCTGAACAAATTTGGGCTTTGGTAGAAACTGGAACAATGAAACAATTGTCTTCATATGATGTGAGAAGATTTTTTTTAAAGTAAGGGTACAAGGAAGAGTCCAGAAACAATCACATTTATGTACACAGTACATATCTTAAACAAAGACTTGGTGCCATCATCACATTCTATATGCTGTACCAGTTAAATAGATGTGTGTGTGTGTGTGTGTGTGTGTGTGTGTGTGTGTGTGTGTGTGTGTGTGTGTGTGTGTCTTCTTGTTTATCAGCTTGGCAAAAGTTTAGCTTAACTTCATCTGCAGCTTACATTTGTGTCCCAGCTTCTTGCTTAATTAAAGTGTACCTGTTTGTTCCCTGCTAAAAATGTGTATGCCTCCAGCTGTTTTAGACATACTATAATTAAACGATGACTCACTTGCTGTTTAACTGCAAAGTGGAATCAAAATGATAAATGGCGTTCACTTATATAGTGTTTTTTTACTCATCTCTAGATGGCCAAAGCCATCCCCCCACCACCTTATCGTGGTGGAGGGGTTTGCTTGCCCCAGTGATCCCACGAGCTATGTTGTCCGGGGTAATTTGCCTCTGATAGGGTCACCCAAGACAAACTGGTCCTGGGTGAAGGGCCAGACTAAGAACAATCCAACAGACTCTCATGATAAATTCTATATCAAGGATTCAGTGTACCCCGCCCAATATGGGGTTACCGGGGCCCCACCCTGGAGCCAGGCCTGGGGGAGGGGCTCGATGGCTAGCGTCTGGTGGCCGGGTTTCCACCCATGGGACCCGGCCGGGCTCAGCCCGAAGGAGTTACATGGGTCCGCCCTCCAGTGGGCTCACCACCTGCAGGAGGGATCATGGGGGTCCGGTGCTATGTGGATTAGGTGGCGGTCAAAGGCGGAGACCTTGGCGGACTGATCCCAAGTTTTCTAAACTGGCTTTTGGAACGTGGAATGTCATCTCTCTGGTGGGGAAGGAGCCTGAGCTGATGTACGAGGTTGAGAGATACCGGCTAGATATAGTCGGCCTCACCTCAACACACAGCTCCGGTTCCGGAACCAGTCTCCTGGAGAGGCGCTGGAGCTTGGCCTTTTCTGGAGTTGCCCCGGGCGAGAGGCGACGAGCAGGGGTGGGTATTCTTGCATCCCCCCACCTTGCTGCCTCTATATTGGAGTTTTCCCCGGTGGATGAAAGGGTTGCTTCCCTGCGCCTTCGGGTTGAGAAATGGGTCCTGACCATCATTTGTCCCTATGCACCAAATGATGTTTTAGAGTACCCACCCTTTTTGGAGTCTGTGACTGGGGTGCTGGAGGGTGCTCCTCTTGGAGACTCCATTGTCCTACTGGGGGACTTCAATGCGCACATGGGCAATGACAGTGAAACCTGGAGGGGGGTGATTGGGAGGAACAGCCTGCCCGATCTGAACCTGAGTGGTGTTCAGTTACTGGACTTCTGTGCTAACCACAGTTTGTCCATAACAAACACCATGTTCAAGCATAAGGGTGTCCATATGTGCACCTGGTACCAGGACACCCTAGGTCGCAGGTCGATGATCGATTTTGTTATCGTGTCATCAGACCTGCGACTGTGTGTCTTAGACACTTGGGTAAAGAAAGGTGCAGAGCTGTCAACTGATCACCACCTGGTGGTGAGTTGGAGCCGATGGCAGGGGAGGAAGCCATTCAGACCTGGTAGACCCAAATGTATAGTGAGGGTGTGCTGGGAATGTCTGGCTGAGGCCCCTGTCCGGGAGGTCTTCAACTCCCACCTCCGGAAAAACTTAAACCACATTCCAAGGGAGTCTGGAGACATGGAGTCTGAATGGGCCATGTTCTCCACCTCTGTTGTTGAAGCGGCGGCCCAGAGCTGCGGCCGCAAGGTGGTCGGTGCATCTCGTGGTGGCAACCCCCGAACCAAGTGGTGGACACCAGTGGTGAGGAGGGCCATTAAGCTGAAGAAGGAGTCCTATCAAGCTTGGTTGGCTTGTGGGACTCCCGAAGCAGCTGAGGTGTACCGGCAGGCCAAGCAGAGTGCAGCTCGGGTGGTTTCTGAAGCAAAAACCCGGGTATGGGAGGAGTTTGGTGAGGCCATGGAACAAGACTTTCGGTCGGTCTCGAAGAGATTCTGGCAAACTGTCCGGCGGCTCAGGAGGGGAAAGCAGCTCCCTGTCCACACTGTGTATGGTGCGGATGGGGCGCTGTTGACTTTGACTGGGGATATCATCGGGCCGTGGAAGGAATACTTCAAGGATCTCCTCAATCCCACTAATACGCCTTCCACAGAGGAAGCAGGGTTTGTGGATGAGGGGGATGACTCACCTATCACAGGGGCTGAGGTCGCCAAGGTGGTTAAAAATCTCCTTGGTGGCCGGGCCCCGGGGGTGGACGAGATTGGCGCTGAGTACCTCAAGGCCCTGGATGTTGTAGGGCTGTCATGGTTGACACGCCTCTGCAACATTGCGAGGCAGTTGGAGGCAGTGCCTTTGGCATGGCAAACCAGGGTGGTGGTCCCTCTCTTCAAAAAAGGGGACCGGAGGGTGTGCTCCAACTTTAGAGGGATCACACTCCTCAGCCTCCCTGGGAAGGTCTATGCCAAGGTACTGGAGAGGAGAGTCCGGCCGTTGATCGAACCTCGGATTCAGGAGGAGCAATGTGGTTTTCGTCCTGGCCGTGGCACATCGGACCAGCTCTTTACCCTCTCGAGAATTCTTGAGGGTTCGTGGGAATTTGCCCAACCAGTTTACATGTGTTTTGTGGACTTGGAGAAGGCATTTCACCGTGTCCCTCATGGTTTTTTGAGTGGGGTGCTTCGGGAGTATGGGGTATCGGGCTTGTTGTTATGAGCTATTCGGTCTCTGTACAACTGTTGTGAGAGTTTGGTTCGTATTGCCAACACTCGGTTGGACTCATTCCCAGTGACAGTTGGACTCCACCAGGGCTGCCCTTTGTCACCGATCCTGTTCATAATTTTTATGGACAGGATTTCTAGGCGCAGCCAGGGAATGGAGGGTGTCATGCTTGGTGACCACAGGATCTCATCTCTGTTGTTTGCAGATGATGATGTCCTGTTGGCTTCATCCAGCAATGACCTACAGCTCTTGCTGGGACAGTTTGCCGCTGAGTGTGAAGCGGCTGGGATAAGAATCAGCACCTCCAAGTCCAAGTCCATGGTCCTCAGCCAGAAAAAGGTGGATTGTCCTCTCTGGGTTGCCCCAAGTGGAGGAGTTTAAGTATCTTGGGGTCTTATTCACGAGTGAGGGGAAAATGGAGCGAGAGATTGACAGACAGATTGGAGCAGCATCTGCAGTGATGCAGACGTTGTACCAGTCTGTTGTGGTGAAGAGGGAGCTTAGTTCTAAGGTAAAGCTGTCAACTTACCAGTCAATCTACGTTCCTACTCTCTACCTATGGTCACGAGCTTTGGGTAATGACCGAAAGAACGAGATCGCCGATACAAGCGGCTGAAATGAGCTTTCTCCGCAGGATTGTTGGACTCACCCTCAGAGATAGGGTGAGGAGCTCAGTCATCCGGGAGAGGCTCAGAGTAGAACTGCTGCTCCTCCACATTGAAAGGAGTCAGTTGAGGTGGTATGGGCATCTGATTAGGATGCCTCCTGGACGCCTCCCACTTGACGTGTTTGGGGCAGTCCCACTGGGAGGAGACCCCGGGGCAGACCCAGGACTCGGTGGAGAGACTATGTCTCCCAGCTGGTCTGGGAACGCCTTGGTATCCTCTCTGAAGAGCTGGAGCAGGTGGCTGGGGAGAGGGAAGTCTGGGCTTCTCTGCTTGAACTGCTGCCTCCGTGACCCGGACCTCCGGAAAAGCGGTAGAAGATGGATGGATGGATGGATGGATGGATGGATGGATGGATGGATGGATGGATGGATGGATAGATGGCCAAAGCGCTTCACAGATCCTGCTATCCACCCATTCACACACACATTCACACACTGATGGCAGTGGAGCTGCCATGCACAGGTGCTGGCCTGACCCACCAGGAGCAACTGGGGGTTCAGGGTCTTGCTTAAGGACACTTCCACATGCAGACTGCAGACAGAGCGGGAACCGGACCACTGATCCTCCCATCAGTAGTCGGCCACACTACACCTGCACCACAGCTGGGGTGGAACCTTGTGTGTACTAAAGAATAACTTGCAGTTATCAGCTTTTTTGTTTTTCTTATTTCAGACAAGAATAAAAAGATGTTTTTACTGTTTTTACTGTTTCGACTGTCGACTGCAGTCTTCCTCAGAAGTGTCAGCTGATCGCTATGAAGTGTCATTTATCAGCTGTTTTTCCTAGGCGGGGCCAGCCCAGCAGAATTGTCAGATCCACTGGGCTGGCCCCGCTCCCCACCATCCGGCGGTTTCTGGAGAATGTAGTCCCAGGTGTGGGAAAGCATAAATGCCCCTTCATCCTGATTCATGCTGTCTTTTCCCTGCTTCCTGATTTCTATGGCCTCCTTGATCCAGTGTTTGTGTCTGTTACTCTCCAATCCAGTGATTTTGACGTCCCAGTCCATGATGTGATTATTTCTTTTACAGTGATCTGATATTGCTGATTTTAATATTGCTTGTTCTGCCTTTTCTTTTTGCAATCTTGTGAGTCGTCCTTGTGTTTCCTTCTCACATTTCTTCTGGTGTGCTTTTTTCCTTGTGGTGAATGATCTTCCTGTTTCTCTGATGTAGGTCTTGTTACATGATCTGCATGATATTTCATATTTTACGTTGCATTTTTTTGCCTTGTTTTATTTTGTCCTTGGGGTGTACAAATAACTGTCTTAATTTTTTGTGTGGTTTTACCACTGTGTTTTGTGGGTTTTTTTATGATCCTTTGAATTGGCTCTGTTATCCCTCAGATGTATGGTATGGTTATGATGTCCTTGTTTTTGATTTCGGCTTTTGAACTGTATCTTGTTTTCTGTTTGTTTTCTTTGTTTTTGACTTGCTGTTTCCCTTTATTTATGGCCCATATCGGATATTGGCAGCGTCTGAGTGCATGTCTTATGTGGTTTTCCTCCTCCTGTCTGTCTTCTTGGTTTGTGATGATGGTGACCCATTTGTATAGTGTCCTGACAATTAATAGTTTGTGTGCTGTGGGGTGTTTTGATGTCTATAGTAGGTACTGATCCGTGTGGGTTGGTTTCCTGTAGACTGAGATTTTTATACTGCCGTCATCATTGTGATGGATTTTCATGTCCAGAAAGGCTATGGTACCATTTTCTTCCTCGTCGTGTGTGAATTTTATGTTCCCAGTGCTGTCTGTGTTGTTCAGATGGTCTGTGAGTTTTATTTCATTTCAGTGAACCTGTAATCATGTGGCATCTGATCCTTGGGACAGGAGCATTATATGAAATTAATCACACCTATGGCTGCACACCTTATATATACACCCCTTGCATCCATCCATTCTTCCTCTTTCTATCCTCCTGGTCGGTAAGAGCTTATACCAGTCTGTTTAACATTGTGTTTTGTGCTATTTTGGCTGCCTTACCCTGGATGAAAAAAAAAAAAAAAAAGATGGCGGCGCGCCTAGACGCAGCGGCCCCTCTTGGTATCAGCGAGTGTGAGAGTTTTATTCATCCCAGACGTACATTCTGTAAAACTTACAACCGTGAGACCTTATTAAACATCAAGGTACTGCACGCTGCAAGAATCGCGGCGATCGGTTGTGATTTGGACATTCTACGCCAGCATGGAATTTTGGCGGAGTCCCCGCTGGAAGCTACCCGGGAGAGGAGGAAGCGGAAGCGGTGCGAGCGCAAGCAAAAGCGAGGAAAAAGGGCCGGGATCCATGCTAGGCTAAAGGCTAACCCCTCCAGACCAGCGGTACCGTCGCTTCTTCTATCAAACGTCCGCGCCCTCGAAAACAAGGCAGACGAGCTGCGTTTGCTGAAAGAAACCCGGAGAGAATGGAGGGACTGCTGTGTGTTTGTTTTCACCGAGACATGGCTCCACGACAACATTCCTGACGAGACCATTCAGCTGGAAGATATGGCGATGTTCCGGGCCGACAGGGAAACGGCGAGCTCCGGTAAGAGCCGGGGGGGTGGGCTATGCATCTATGTTAACAAGAACTGGTGCGTTAATGCCACGTTAGTGTCTAAACACTGCTCTCCGTTGGCGGAGTTCCTTATTGTTAATTGTCGGCCTTTTTATCTGCCGAGGGAATTCAGCAACGTGTTTGTAGTCGGTGTTTACATAGCGCCGAGCGCTAACGCTAAAGCTAATGCTAAGAAGGCACTCGGGGAACTGCACAATGCAATCAGTAAAATCCAAACGTCACACCCGGACAGTTTTGTGGTGGTTGCGGGGGATTTTAACCACACCAGCTTAAAGACTGTGCTCCCCAAGTTTAAACAATGTGTAGACTTTAAGACCAGAGGAGAGAATATGTTGGACTTAGTGTACACAAACACAGATGCATATAAAGCGTTACCCCGCCCCCATCTCGGCCGTTCTGATCGCATGTCCGTGATGCTGGTTCCTGCCTACAAACCTTTATTGAAGCGCAGCAGGCCAGCAGTGAAACAAATCAGGATTTTGCCAGAGAGTGCAACCTCTGCACTGCAAGACTGTTTTCATCACACAGACTGGAGGATCTTCAAAATAGCAGCCTCCCAGGAAGACAGGACAGATGTGGAGGAGTATGCTGATTCGGTCACCAGCTACATCGCGAAGTGCACAGAGGATGTTACTACAGTGAAGACCATCACTGTGCGGGGTAATCATAAGCCCTGGATGACTGCAGAGGTGCGCTCGCTGCTTAAAGCCAGAGATGCAGCGTTCAGAGCGAAGGACAGGATTGCCCTCCGCTCAGCCAGGTCTGCGCTTTCAAAGGGAATTAAGGTGGCAAAGCGCGCCTATGCGGAGAAAATCCAGGGACACCTCTGTGACACTAGGAACACCAAGCAGATGTGGCAGGGAGTTCGGACACTGACGGGCTTTAAGTCTAGGCAGGGGGTCGATGATGACGATGCTTCGCTTCCAGACAGGCTTAACGACTTCTTTGCACGTTTTGAAGCATCAAACTCGACAATCAGAGGGAGGGCCGGCCCACTCCCACCATCGGTCGGACCAGCTTTTACCATTAACACAGCGGACACACGGAGGACCCTATCCAGAATCAACCCACGCAAAGCTGCAGGTCCAGACAACATTCCGGGACGTGTGCTCCGAGACTGCGCGAGCGAGTTGGCGGATGTCCTGACTGACATTTATAACATCTCCCTGAGTCAGGCCATCGTTCCCAGATGCTTCAAGACCTCTATCATTGTACCGGTGGCAAAGAAACCAGTGGTGTCATGTTTGAATGACTATCGTCCTGTTGCACTTACACCAATTGTGATGAAGTGTTTTGAACGGCTTGTCAAACCACACATCACAGCCTGCCTCCCTGCATCACACGACCCGCTCCAGTTTGCATATCGTTCAAACCGCTCCACGGAGGATGCTATAGTCACCACCCTACACTCTGTCATCACCCACCTGGACCAGAAAGACACCTACGCCAGACTCCTGTACATTGATTTCAGTTCAGCATTCAACACCATTATTCCCCAGAGACTGATAGAGAAATTACTCCTTCTCGGTCTGAACACCACCACATGTCTCTGGATCCTGGATTTCCTGACTGAGAGACCTCAGTCTGTCCGGGTTGGAAACAACATCTCCAACTCTGTCACGCTGAGTACTGGAACCCCTCAAGGCTGTGTACTCAGTCCACTGTTGTTTACACTTCTAACACATGACTGTGTATCCAAACACAAGGGGAACCAGATTATTAAGTTTGCAGATGACACCACGGTGGTGGGACTTATTCAGAGGGATGAGGAATCAATGTACAGGGAAGAAGTGAGAGACCTGGAGGGCTGGTGCAGGGAGAACAATCTGGTGCTCAACGTGGACAAAACAAAGGAGATGATTATCGACTTCCGGCGGTCACAGCCTGAGCACGTCCCCCTCAGCATCGGCGGCCGTTTAGTGGAGAGAGTAGAGAACATCAAGTTCCTCGGAGTGCAGATCTCGCAGGACCTGACCTGGAGCAAGAATTCCTTGGAGATCAGAAAGTGAGCTCAGCAGAGACTACACTTCTTGAGGAAACTCAAACAGACCTCTCTCCCCATCTGCATCCTCAGGACCTTCTACAGAGGTGTGGTGGAGAGTGTTCTGACTTACTGCATTGCTACATGGTACTCCAGCTGCAGTACGTCAGACAAAAAAGCCCTGCAGAGGATAGTCAAGGGGGCGGAGAGGGTAATTGGAGTCTCCCTCCCCTCTGTCCAAGAACTTTTTCAGAACCGTTGTAGGAGCAGGGCACTGAACATTGTCAAGGACCGTTCTCACCCTCTGCATAAACACTTTGAACTTCTTCCATCTGGTAAACGATTCCGGAGCATCAGAGGCAGAACCACCAGACTGATCAACAGCTTCCTCCCACAAGCTGTCAGGATGCTGAACAGCTGACCCGGAATCTCACATACACACTACTGCACCTATGGACATTTTGTATATTATAGTTAGTTATTCTTTTTCCCCAAGTATGTCTCAGGGATGTGTGAATGGATGGGGGGGTGGGAGCTATGTGGGAGTGTGTCTTAATCATGCTGCTTCTTATATGGATGCCGAGAAAAACGCAATTTCATCTTGCCTGCACTACAGTTGTATGTACAGCAATATGACAATAAAGTTTGATTTGATTTGATTTGATTTGATTTGATACTCCATCGCTGTGTCATAAAATTGTTGTTTTTCTGCTGAATGAGAGAAGGTTTGTAGCGGCTGTGTAGAATGATGTGCACTGTTCGTGCCTGCTTGAGGTATGTAATATACATTTGCCTTCTTTTCAGCCAAACTGTTAACAAGTTAAGCAGCGTGAGGTATGTACTACTCTTACCTGCTTAAGGTTTGTGATGTATTTTGTGCCTTCTCTTCAGGCAGAAGAACTGTTTTACAGCTTAACAGCACGCGATATGCTTTATCTGCTTGGGATATGTGATATATTTTTGCCTTTGTCAAGGAGGAATTGCGTAACAGTTAACAGCATGGCACAATTTGCTGTTAATTCTGTATTGTTTCTTTTTTCTCGATTGACAGTCGTCTTCTTAAAAAATAAAGGAGACGTCTTCTTTGTCTGGGTACTGAGTGCTCCTGTGCTTGGTGCACTCTCGCCACTTTCTGTGGGGGAGTGGTACTGCATATAGATGGGAACTGAAATCTGATATTTCAGAATCAGCTTTATCAGCTTTATTGGCCAAGTATGCACAACACATACAAGGAATTTGACTTTGGCTAAAAACTTGCTCTCGTTGTTCAGGTGAAGGATTTAAATAAGGATTCAATGACAACCACAGTATGTACAGTAAATTACAGTCTGTCCACGTTTCTATAAAAGGATGCAAATATATACAGGAATATATGCAGTTATTTACTCGGACTAACCACACTTTGCAGAAATATATGAAAAAATATACAATCACACAGTATTTCAATGTGGACTCAGATTCAGTGATATAATGTGAATGAAGTAAAAAGCAGTGTGAGAGTTATGTGCAATGTAATAATGGATGAAAAGTCATGAGTACAGCAACAGGTAGGACTAGGTGAATGTTAGGAGTTCATCAGAGTGATGGCTTGAGGAAAGAAACTGTTCCTGTGACGGGTGGTTTTGACCTTCAGTGATCTGTAACGACGACCAGAAGATAGAAGTTCAAACAGTTTGTGGCCGGGGTGTGATGGGTCAGCACAGATGTTTCCCGCCCGTTTCCTGGTTATGGACCGATATAAGTTCTCAATGGAGGGTAGGTCGGTACCAATGATCCTCTCCGCAGACTTAATGATCCGCTGCAGTCTGGTCTTGTCCTGTTTAGTGGCAGATCCAAACCAGACAGTGATGGAAAAGCAGAGGACAGATTGGATGATGGCGGTGTAGAAGACAACCAGCAGCTCCTGAGGCAAATCAAACTTCTTGAGCTGAAGCAGAAAAAACAACCTCTGCTGGGCCTTTTTCCGGACAGTGTCAATATGGGAGGACCACTTCAGGTTCCGGGAGATTGTGGTACCCAGAAACTTGAAGGAGTCCACAGTGGACACTGTGCTGTTGAGGATGGTGAGTGGGGGGAATGAAGGGGGGTGTCGCCTGAAATCCACAGTCATCTCCACCGTTTTGGCTGGGTTAAGTTCAAGATGGTTCTGGCTGCACCAGAGGATCAGCTGCTCCACCTCCCGCCTGTATGCAGACTCATCATCATCCCGGATCAAACCGATGACTGTGGTGTCGTCCGCAAACTTCAGGAGCTTCACCGAAGGGTCCTCTGAGGTGCAGTCGTTGGAGTAGAGGGAGAAGAGCAGTGGGGAAAGGACACATCCTTGGGGGGCGCCAGTACTAATTTTTCGGGAGCTGGATGTAAATCTCCCTAGCTTCACCTGTTGCCATCTGTCAGTCAGAAAGCTGGAGATCCACTGGCAGGTGGAGGGGGGCACCTTGAGCTGGAGGAGTTTCTGATGAAGAATGCCTGGGATGATGGTGTTGAACGCTGAGCTGAAGTCGACAAACAGGATCCTGGCGTACGTCCCTGGGGAGTCAAGGTGTTGCAGGATGTAATGTAGTCCCATATTCACTGCATCATCCACTGACCTGTTTGACCGGTAGGCAAACTGCAGTGGGTCCATCAGGGGGCCTGTGATGACCTTCAGGTGGTTCAGCACCAATCTCTCCAAGGATTTCATGACCACAGAGGTCAGGGCAACAGGTCTGTAGTCGTTTAATCCTGTAATAGAGGGTTTCTTGGGAACTGGAATGATGATGGAGCGTTTGAAGCAGGAAGGCACTTCACGCAGCTCCAGTGATCTGTTAAAGATCCGGGTGAAGATGGGGGCCAACTCGTTGGAGCAGACTCTCAGGCAGGACAGAGACACACCATCAGGTCCTGCAGCCTTCTTGATCTTTTGTCTCTGAAAGACCCGGCGCACCTCCTCTTCACAGATCATTAGTGCTGGTGGGAGGTCAGAGTGGAGGAGGGATGGAGTTCCTGGGGCTGCAGATAATCCTTTTGTGTGGGTGGGAGGTGAGAACTGTAGGTTCTTTTCAAACCTGCAGTAAAAGCTGTTTAGGTCATTAGCCAGCTGGAGGTTTTCCGCAGGGTGGGGGGATGGTCTCCTGTAGTTGGTCATATTCCGTAGGCCTCTCCAGACAGAAGCAGAGTTGTTAGCTGAGAAGTTTCTATGTTGAAATTTCTATGTTGTCTTATGACTAGCGTGCTTGTACCTCATGGAACAGCCCTTTGGCCTATTTATAACAACAACAATAATAATAATAATAATAATAATAATGAGAATAACTGTCTGTTTTTCTCTCTTATTGTTCTCCTGGAGGAATAATGGCTTCTGCAGGGAGTGAAGGAGGAGGAAATAGCCCGGACACTGGTATGCCACCAGCCCAGGGCCCCATTCCTCCAGCTTTAGCTGTTCCAGCTGGAACCAGGAAGGTCAGCAGGAAGCAGATTGAAGAAAGCCAGCTACGTGTCCCATGGGTGGACTTCATGCAGAGGCAATTGGATGAGATGTGTAAGACCATTGAACATATGGCAGAAAATCAACATTGCCTTTTGGGTATGCCACACCAGGCTCCCGTATGTGCCCCGGGACCGCATCCTGATGCAGTGTCCCTCACAGCCTCTGACAACATGGTTAAGACCATCAGCTCTGGCTGTGGCTCCAGTGGGCAAATGGATGTCTCTGAGGATGATGATGAGGACGACAGTGACCCTGCGGTCGAAAACGACCCTCCTGAGCCCTATGATGCGTCTCTCAGGACACTGCTCTCTAGAGCAGCATCAGCTGCTGGGCTTCCTCCTCCATCTTCTCCACCTAAGGCTTCAGCTTTGGCCAGGGGTTCTGCATCCCGCAGGCAGGTTTCCTTGCCAGTTTATCCTGTCTTTGTGGGTCATCTGCAGAAGTCGTCGGCTCGTCCAAGGGAGGCTGCTGCTCCTCGCTCTAGGCTCAGTTTTCTGAGTGGTGCTGCGGAGCAAGGCGTGGATGGTGCGTTGAAGGTGGGCCCTACCTTTGCATTGCTGGCTCGAGCTCCCCCCACAGGCAGCAAGTCTATACGGCACCCTAACAGGAAGTGTTGCACCACTGACGGTTAGTGGCTAGCGCCTACCAGTCAGTGGCTATGACCTCTAGGCTGGCGAATACTAATACACTGAAGCGGATGATAAAATAAAGGCAGTGATGAGAGGTTTTAAGCAGGTTTATTAAATCATACTGCCATCATGAGCTCCGCCCGGCGCCGTGCATGCGCGCCGGGAGCGAGCTGGAGGCTCTCAGCAGAGGGACACGGTGTGTGTGTCAACAGCAGCAGTTGAAGAGTGAGAGAGTGAGAGACAGAATCGTGCAGCATATATACCCAGTTACAACAATACATGAAAGAGCATTCACAGCGGTTGGCATGGGCATTTGCATGTGAGAGACATACATAACAATAGGTAGATTGCTGGCCTCTGCTCCAGCTGCAGGACAAAGAGGTTACAAGGGACATCTACATATTGATCTGTCTCTAGGTCACAGTAAGGACAGGACGCATGAACACAATGCATGAATGGCACATTAACATCACAATGCATGAATGGCACATTACATCAGTAGTGCTGCGGAAAAAGCCAGGAGTGGCGAGCTGTCTGTCCTTAGTCTGTTGTGGGGGTTATTCCAAACCCGCCACACTGCTCCCCCCCAGATAATGCAGCTTGGCAGCGAGCAGGGAAGTCTCTGTGCCGGCGAAGGTGGAGGGGGGTGGGGGTAGGAAATGCCAGCCGGGGACGGCGAAATCGTCCGGGCCGCGCAAAAATTGCTTGTTGGTCCGCGATGTCGAGGGGCTGTCCCGTTGAACGTGCGGAAAACCACAAGAAGAAAAATTTGTCTCTGACTCCTCTCGTGGCCACGAAGAAAAGCAGGAGCGGCTGTAAGAGAAACATAAAAGCAGAAGCAAAGGGACTTGGCGTGTTGACTTTTAGGTGCGGGCACAACCTTAAAAGCCCTCGGGAACCGCCGACGGCTGGAATGTGCGCCGTGGCTAAGACCGTTAGAAAATCCAGTGGGCGAGCTGCGTGCTTGTTTCAGGTGAATGAGCAGCCCTGAAGTTCTGTGTGCAGCGGCGAAGGACGATGGCGGTCTCTGGAGCCGTTATTGTCCCGTGCGTGATGCGCCGTCCTCGTAACTCCCTGGTGCGTGTGCCGGGGATCCGTGCTTGGGTGGGCTGCTGGAGAGGCGAGTCAGGGTCCGGAATCTTGGTGGAGATCAGCGCAGATGGCGCCGATAATATCCAAGTTGAGCTGTGGCTGCAGATTGGCCATGGTGCGTTGGAGTGGTGAGAGTGAATAGACGATCTTTGTCCCTCGGGCTCGTGCAGATGCGTTGGAGCGGTGAGAGGGAGGAGACGATCTTTGTCCCTCGGGCTTGTGCAGATGCGTTGGAGCGGTGAGAGGGAGGAGACGATCTTTGTCACCGCTCGGCCATGGTGCGTTCAGGTCCACGCGCTGCATTCTCCGCCGGCCCTGGAGGTCGCTGTCATGGAGAGGGGACGAGGTGCATGCGCTCTCGTGTGGAGGAGCTGCGAGCACGGCCGGTCCAGCGTGGATGAGCAGATCTCAGACGTGCAGATCTCATCATGAAGAACGGGTCACCAGTGTAGCTGTCCAGACCAGAAGGTTGCTTTGCACAAAACGTGTGCATGTTCGGGGTCACCAGTGAAGCAGCATGAAATAAAGCAGCGATGAGAGGTTTTAAGCAGGTTTATTAAATCATACTGCCATCACGAGCTCCGCCCGGCGCCGTGCATGCGCGCCGGGAGCGAGCCGGAGGCTCTCAGCAGAGGGACACAGTGTGTGTGTCAACAGCAGCAGTTGAAGAGTGAGAGAGTGAGAGACAGAATCGTGCAGCATATATACCCAGTTACAACAATACATGAAAGAGCATTCACAGCGGTTGGCATGGGCATTTGCATGTGAGAGACATACATAACAATAGGTAGATTGCTGGCCTCTGCTCCAGCTGCAGGACAAAGAGGTTACAAGGCACATCTACATATTGATCTGTCTCTAGGTCACAGTAAGGACAGGACGCATGAACACAATGCATGAATGGCACATTAACATCACAATGCATGAATGGCACATTACATCAGTAGTGCTGCGGAAAAAACCAGGAGTGGCGAGCTGTCTGTCCTTAGTCTGTTGTGGGGGTTATTCCAAACCCGCCACAACACTTCTTTTAGTGTATTTAGAAAGCCTGATAGAGTCCTGAACTCAAAAAAGGGGAACTGACCTTCCGGAGTTGGTAAACATGGTGGACACTGTGGTTCAAGGAGCTAGCGCACATATTACAGCACTTGGGAACTCCTTGGCCCAGCTGGCCATGGCCCGGCGGCATGTGTTGCTGAGCCAGTCTGGTTTGGTGGATACGGACAAGGCTGCTGTTTTGGAGGCTGCGATAGCGTCTAATGAGGTATTTGGGCCTGCAGCAGAAGCGGTATTGGACAAGGTGCAAAAGGTAAGACTGCGCACACAGTCCTTCGTCAGCCAGGACCATCCAGGGCGAATGTCCAGAGACCTCTTGTGGAGGTGAGAACCCACAGTGGCTCCTTTCACGGAGCCAGGCTCCTTCAGAGCTTGGGTCACCCGAGGAAGAGGGCCTCCCAGCAGCGAGTGCAGGTTCAGCAGCACTCCCGTCTGCACTCTCAGGAGCATGTAGGCTGTGGTCCTGCCAAGCCCCACTAGCGTCTCTCACGGTATGCTTCTCCTGACGTCAACCTTCTCCACCGTGCTCGTCATGAGTTGGCGTTGGTGCACCTTATGTCCATGGGTGATTGATGCACTGGAGTGTGGATACCGCCTACAATTTCGATCTTATTCCCCAACTTTGAGGGATTCTGGAAGCAAAAGTAGGAGGACAGTCTTTCCGTGGTTCTGGGCAGCGAGGTGTCTGTCCTGCCGGAAAAGAACATAATATGGTCTCTGTCTCCAGGAGAAGAGAGGCGAGGCTTTTCACACTGCCTATTCCTTGTCCTCAAGTGGATTGGTGTGTGACGCATGGAGCTACCAGAGGACTGACACCCCCTCACTTTAGCTTTGCTACTTATAGTGGCTGTGTAGCCTAAGGTCGGAGAAACAGGATAGGTGCCGCCCAATACACCGTATGGTGTCCTAATTGCTGTGGGAGGGAATTAACTAACTAACTAAGCAAACCAGGGGTCTCCATCTGGTTTTGGACCTGAGGCGATTGAGCAGGTATCTCAAGGTGCTTCCTTGTCCGTTGCTCAGGCTGAGGACATTATTCAGGCCATAGGGATAGGCGATTGGGTCACCGCAATGGACCTTCGCGATGCTGATTTCCACATTCCCATAAATCCAGCCACAGGAAGTTCCTCAGGGTTCCTTCAGAACAGCCTTTGGTTGCGGCGTCCTGCCTTTCGGCTTGTCCCTGGCCTTGGACATTAACCAAGTGCATGGACACTACTCTCGCCCCACTGCGGCAGAGAGGCATTCGAGTTCAATTGTCTGGACGATTGGCTGGTTTGTGCATCATCAGAAGCTGTGGCAATGTCATAACTGATTAGATAATTCAGCCCATGTGCAAGGTGCAGCAACAAAGAGACAATCAAACTATTACACACGTTTGAGTATCTTTTATTGAATAGCAAAATCCGCACAGCTACAGAACAGTCATTCACCAAAGGAAGGAGCCTGTGGGAAGAAGACAAGAGCTGTAAGCGGAGGAATGGAGTAAGGGAAAATGGGTGAGCCAAATTACCATTTACGTGGGCTCCAAGGGAGCACCGGCAGGACTCCAGCGAGGAATAGACGAACCAGCAGGGTAGGTGATGAGCTAGTGGAGCCTGACTGGGTGGAGGTTACTGTGGTGAGGGATGATGTGGCAGGAGAGCGCACGCAGCCCCTAGTGACACACCCGCACGATGGTAGCAACCTGCACAAGGGAGATAAAGCACACAGGTTAATAATTTCTTACACCACACCAGTGTAAAATGGATTTGCTTTCTTAACGGCAGTATACCCAGACGAGCCAACGTTGAATCACTGAAGGATGCTTCCTTAAGTACGCTGGCTGATGAGAGGGCGCAGGTGTGTTCTCTCCCTCAGGCGTGATGATGAGCTGAGGCGAGATGAACGGGAAGGAGGGGGTGCGCTCTAGCCGCTCATGACAGGCAAGGAGCAATGTGGAGACCATATTGGCTCACCTGGTGGCACTTGGGTTGCATTTGAATGTGGTGAAGGCTGCCTGGTTCCAACCAGCGTTGTCGAGTACTTGGGGCTCACCCTGGATTCAGTTTGTCATGAGGGCATCCCTGACTCCAAGAGAAGGCATGCTATCAGGGAATGCATTGAGAGCTGCTTTTTACAAAGGGCTGCATCAGTGCAGCAGTGCCAGAGGATCTTAGGCTTCTTTGCTGCAGCTGCCTAGGTAGTGCCACTGGGTCTTTTTACATGCTTGTCCCCTTCAACAGTGGGTCACGCTTTGGTTCTCAGGTGGTGGAGGCACTCTTCAGCAGTCCGAGATGGTGTTCCCCTGGGCCAAAAGGGCTGTAGGGTGACCATTACAACTAACGCCTCCCAAGCAGGCTGGGGAACAGTCTGGGAGGGCAGGTTTGTTTGGGGACAATGGGCTCCAGCATAGCAGTCTTGGCATGTAAACCATCCCAAGGAGGAAGGGGTGTGTTTGGCTCTGGGGCTTTTTCTTCCAGTCATTCAGGGCAGAGAAATTCTGGTACGGATGGACAGCGCGGCTGTGGTGTCATACATCAACCAGCCGGACAAACTGGGGTCTCCCCCTCTCCATGTGAGGGTGCGTCATCTGCTCGTGTGGGCTTGAGCCTGCCAGGTCCACTAGCTACAGATGCTCTGAACATGCCTGGCCTCCAGTAATTTTGATGGCCCGAATTGGCCACAAGACCATGGATGGCGGAGATCCACGAGATATTGGGGGGCCAGCCTTGGCCTCTCCCAATCAGACAGGATATGCTTTCACAGGCACAGGGCAGGAGTTGGCATCCGAATCCCCAGCTCTGGAGGTTTCATGTATGGTCCTTGGACGGGAGAAATTGTAGAAACTTGGCTTGGAGAAGGAAGTTATAGACACTGTGCATGCTTCACGGGCCCCATCTACCCAGCCATAATGCAGTGTGAAGTGGAGAGTGTTTTGAACTGGTGTCAGACCAAGGGTGAGAATCCCTTGAGATGTCACATCTCTGTTATCTTGCCTTTCCTGCAGTACCTCCTCGCCGAGGTTGGGTGGAGTCAACTATCAGGGGCTACCTGGCAGCAGTGTCAACTACCCATGGAAAATGTGATGTCTTGTCGCCTGAGGCGCATCCCATGGCTAGGCGATTTTTGAGAGGCGTGAGATGGAGCCGTCCATTCTGGCGTCCTTTGCTACCCACTTGGAATCACCAGACAGTTCTCAGGGTTCCATGCTTGCTCTTTGGAGCCACTCTTCATTGCTGACCTTCGTCTGCTCTCTTGAAAGACTGCTTTTCTCTTAGCAATTGTCTCAGCCAAGAGGGTCTGTGAACTGAATGCACTCTCTGTGGTCGCAGCATGCCTTATGTTTGATGGTGATCAGGTGGTTCACCTGCGGCTCAACCCAGCTTTTCAACCCAAGTGCTACTAGTGGGGTTGTTCTCCCACTCTCTTGTGCTTCAAGCCTTCTACCCACCCCACACACTTCTTCAGAGGCTGAGAGGCTCCTTAGTTTGTGCTGGTAAGGGCCCTTAAGGTTTACGTTGACCGTACAAGGTCTGTCCGCTCTTCAGACAATCTTTTGTGTTCTATGGGGAGTCCACAATGAGCGGGCCTATTTTAGCAGCGCCTGTCCCATTGGATAGTTGACCTGATTCCCTTCGTGTATGTACAGGTTGGAGCGGAGCCGTCAGATAGGCTGGTGCCCCGCTCAACATGGGGATTGGCCACTACATGGGCATTGTTAGGGGTGCACCCTGGAGGATGTATGGGCAGCCGCTGGCTGGGCTTCTTCCTCAATGTTCGCTCGCTTCTATAGGCTCAATCTGGCCTCATCAGTCATCCCCCTCATCTGTTCTGGGGGTCGCAGCAGGTTCTTAAGTTGCATCTTAGTTTCCCTCATGTGAGCCGGCATGTGTGCCTTGTGCTCGAAAGGTTTTGTTTCAGCTCGTTACCTGTAGGAACAGGCTTAACTTGTACATACTCAGTTACGTGCAATAAGGGAGCCAAACTCATCTGATTGTGTTTGTGCTTGATGGCATGTTTGGGGAATTGTGCTCCTTCTACCTGTGGGTGACGCCATCTCCATTCTCCTCAGGACTCATTTGGTATATGGTTGCCACGTGGTTACAGATTCACTGAAATGAAATAAAACGTGTGTTTACAGATGTAAATGCGGTTTTATGAATGAAAGTGAACCTGTAACCATTCATTGTCCTTCGTCGGTGAAGGCAGGCTCCTCCCAGTTGTTAGAAAGAGGAAGAATGGGTGAATGCAAGGGGTATTTATAAGGTGTGCATCCACAGGTGTGATTAATTTGGTGTAATACTCCTGTCCCAAGGATCAGATGTCACGTGGTTACAGGTTCACTTTCATTCATAAAACCATGTTTACATCCGTAAACGCACGTTCTTATGTGTGTCCTTTTTTTGTTTTCTCCAATATGTCATCCACGTATCTCTTCCAGAGGGTGGGCTTGCATTGTATGGGTGCTGTGTTGATGGCTTTGTTTTCCAGATCCTCCATGAAAAAGCTGCTCATGATGACTAATAGTGGGTGTCCCATTGCAAATCCTTCTTTTTGTCTGTAGATTGTTTTCTCTGTATTGAAAATAGGTGGATTTTGCAACAAATTGTAATAATCCAGATATGTCGTCAACTGTAAATTCTTAAAAGACACACAAACCTCACAGTTGACGACATAGCTGAAAGTACTAGATGACTTATTTTCCAATAGTCTCAGTGGTGCTTACTGGAAGATTCATAAGCTTTGATATACATCTTTAACCAAATCTATCAATGTGTTTTGCAATAATCAGGTTGCAAAGGTCTTAAGAGAGTTCCTGGATTTTATCCATCAAGTAAGACACCTTGGTGCCTAAAAAACTTTTTTATAGCCACTCATGAAGTACCTACCCTAATAGTAATTCCCACAAATAGGAGGTAGAACTATTTTCAAATGACTTGTGGATTTCAGCTGATTTCTTGCCTTACTATGCCTTAGGATACTGCTTTTTCTAAAGTGTTCAATACTTTGTTCCGGTTGCATTTCATTTTATCACCCATAACTTTATTTATTAATTTAAATGTTTTTTATTTCTTTTCATGTGGTAATTTCTTGTGTTACCAAAGTCTGGGAAAAATTACATGTGAGTAACCTCATTGGAAATATATGTACTAAAAATATTGAATTGTTCTATACTTATTTCCTCCACGTTTCTTCATTTGGGATTTATATCTAAAGGCTTTTCCATAGCATCAACATACTCACATACAAACACCTGTACAGACTTATACACAATAAACCCTTAATTCTTTCATCTACTGTAACTCATGAACCACGCCAATGTTATGAGTTCCAGGATTTGATCCATCATATTGACACAGTTGAAACAATAGAGGGAGCTGTTGTATAATGTAAAAATTGATATTGTGCCTAGAAATGGGTTGTTGTATGTTGCTGAAAGTTATATTTTATAGAGAGATTTTCATTGCTAAGATTTACAACTAGACTACTTTTTTGGCTGAGTGCACACATCTGATTGCCAGTGTGCAGATGTGCATTCTTTAAACTGTACCATGATAATGACGACCATCACTTTCCACACTAATTGACAGTCTCTCCAGAATCTGAAGGTTGGAAGCATGCTGGCTGTCAGTGTCCTATGCAGTATACGAGCTTTAAATCTCCCTTGTAGCATTTACACTAATTGGTTGTGTCGTCCTCCCTCCCCCCAGTTCTTTGCTGGTTTCTTTCCTGTGTAGCATCTACGCACAAAACATGTCACCTTTAAAAATGTAGTCAGCAATAGATCACTTGTTAATTAAAATCTCCAGGTTCTCTTCTACCTGCTCCCTACTCTCACTGCAGATCAAAATGTCATCTGCAAACATCATGGTCCACAGAAACTCCTGCCTGACCTCATCTGTCAGCCTGTCCATCACCATGGCAAACAAGAAGGGACTCAGAGCTGATCCCTGATATAATCCTACCCCAACCTTGAATCCATCTGTCACTCCTACAGCACACCTCACCACTGTCTTGCTGTCCTCATACATGTTCTGCATCACCCTCACATACTTCTCTGCCACTCCTGACTTCCTCATACAGTACCACACTTCCTCTCTTGGCACCCTATCCTTTCTCGAGACCCACAAAGACATGGTGCAACTCTGACCTTCTCTATACTTCTCCATCAACACCCTTAAAGCAAACATTGCATCTGTAGTACTCTTTCTTGGCATGAAACCATACTGCTGCTCACTGATTGTCACCTCTCTTCTTAACCTCGCTTCAACAACCCTTTCCCATATCTTCATAGTGTGACTGATCAACTTTATTCCTCTGTAGTTACTACAGCTCTGAGCATCACCTTTGTTCTTGAAAATTGGTACCACATCATTCCTTCTCCATACCTGTGGCATCCTCTCACTCTCCAAGATTTTGTTAAACAATCTGTTCAAAAAGTCCAACACCATCTCTCGTAAACATCTCCATACCTCCACAGATATGTCATCTGGACCAACCGCCTTTCCATTCTTCATCCTCTTCAAAGCTACTCTCACTCTTTTGCTTTGCTAATCCTTGGGACTTCCTTGTTCACCATCTTTCCTTCATCCATCCTCCTCGCTCTCATTTTCTTCATTCATCAGCTCCTGAAAGTACTCCTTCCACCATCTCAACACACTCTCGTCACTTATTAGTACATTACCGTTTCTGTCCTTAATCAACCTAACTTGCTGTGCATCCTTTCCAGCTCAATCTTTCTGCCTAGCTAGTCACTACAACTCCTTTTCTCCTTTCTTAGTGTCCAGCCTCTCATACAACTCACTATATGCCTTTTCCTTTGCCTTTGCCACCTCTCTTTTCCATGTGCCTAACTTCCGAATACTCCTGCCTACTTGTTCATCTCCCTGACTATCCCACTTTTCCTTTGTCAACCTCTTCTTTTGAATATTTTCAATCAAGCAATTATCATGATATGTATACAATTTCTAATTTTATACTTAATAAATTGAAAAGTATGAAACAGACTACACATGCACAACCATAAATACATGTGGAGATGGAGAGCATCCAAGGGAATTAATGTCCATGCTTTTTCATGAGGTGGTGTAATTAGCTGAAATGTATCGGGCCATGTTCATGAGGACTGCTTATTTTTTGGTGAATGATGCATGAATCGGATTGTGAAGTGCTCTTAGATTTGTGGAATTCTTAAGTTATCGATATGTCAGAAAGATTTAAATCTGGCGTAATCCCCCGTCTGCTGTCAACTCTGAAATTCATCTAAGGTTACTCTTGGCTGTTGTAGCATCAAGCACAGAGCAGAGATTAAAGAAGAAATGTTGGCAGGTTGGCATTTCAAAACACAATTCAGTGTCCTCTCACTTCTTTAGCCATCTCTAATACATTGATTTGTAGCTATGTGTTATACTGAGTTTCACTTTTGAGCATTCCTTTGCCTTTATTGTAATACTGGAGGCAGAAGAGTCTCAAGAAAAAGCCAATACAGCAGACCAGAGCAAAGGCTGGTTACAGTTCATGCAACCGCTGAAGCCAGCAAGAACTAATCCTAAACAGAGCATGTGCTGCATAATGTAAAACACAGAAGATTTGTTTCATCCTGTTATGAAAATGTAGAAATATGTGATTATGAGGTGAATTACTCGTCTTCTGTATTTGACCATGTCCATATCCACATGATGCTCCAGTCCCACAGGTTGAGGACCCTAAGTTAACTATAATGCAAACATTTACTCAGAAAAAGAAATTCATATATATTAGCAAATGTCATAGTTTGTTGCCAAAATATTCAGCCTTGTCTACACTCATAAAGAAGAACCAGAATCATAATGTACCTCATTTTAATGTTGCCATTTGTTCTTTAAAAAACAGTTGTACAAATGACTGTCAGGCTCGGTATTTTATACTTGGGGAAAAAATGAATTTTATTTTGGAAAGAAATCAGTTGAATAAATGTGGCAAGTATGCCAGTGGTGCCATTTCAGTGGATCTCTCTGTGAAAGCAACACTATATAAATTTCTTGTTCCCGATAGGAACACTGGAAATCCCGCAACTATGGCGACTATGACCTCAGTCCCAACAACCAGTCACAGGGTGCCTTGTTGCTGCTGACAAAGTTGGCCCTATGATTGGCTAATGGAACTCAGGTCATAGTCACCATAGCTGTAGTCCTTTCAGTTTTCCTACCTGGAACAGAGCTGTTGTAGGCAATGTGGGTCCACTCAGGCTAGAAAGTGACATTCACCTGCTCAGATGTTGATGCACCATCAAAATAATTTTGGAAACATTAAGGTGAAAATCTTTTATAGTGCTGCTTTAACTGTAAGGGTTTGGACATGACTGTGCTCATGTCCTCACTTTCTGTTCATATTTGTTTTTCTGTTGCCTTCAGGACATGAGTTCAGTCATGCCCTCTTGCTTACTTGCTTACTACTTCTGCAGGGTGAGGGCTGGGTGGCCATCACCATGCGTAGAGCCAATCAGGTTAACCAGTGCCTGCCAACATTGCCGATTTTGGGCCAGCTCTTCTGCATTGTCAACAGGGACTCTGAGCTGTCAAAGGTCTCTTTCCAAAACATCAAACCATCTGGTGCGTGGCTTGCCCCGAGGTCTTTTCCACCCTGAGGCTCTGGGGTCGAACATGAGGATGGCTTTTGTCGGGTGTTCTGGTGGGAGGCAGAGGACATGGCCAAACCGGTGGATATGCTGCTGTGTAATAAGGTGAGATGCTGCAGGCTGATGTGTGCGGGCTCGGAGTGCGTCATTAGAAGTGTACTGGGGCCACCTGATGTTCTTGATGGTTCTGAGGGCCCGACTGTCAAACCCATCCACTCTCAAGGTCAGAGTCTTATACAGTGGCCATGTCTCTGACCCATAGAGTAGGATGGAGAGGACTGACGCATTGTATATGTAGAGCTTCATCTTTCGGGAGATTGAACGATGCCACCAGAGAGGTTTCCATAGTGCCTGCAGGGCTGATGCAGCATGGCCACGTCCGCAGTTGATCTCTGGTTTCATGTCCCCATTGTTGGTCACTGTGGAGCCCAGATACATAAAGGAATTGACAAACTCGATGACATCATTCCCGAGCTGTAACAGGGGTGGGTCCAGTCCATCACCAGCATGCATTAGCTTAGTCTTCATCCAGTTCACCTGAAGGCCCAGCTTCGCTGCCTCTTCATGGTAGACAGCTAGCCCCTTAACGCCTGAATTTATTTCCAATTATGAAAAAAAAAAATTCACTTGTGTTTTTGCTTTCAAGTAGATGCTAAATTAAGTTGAGAAAGTTAATTTGACTATAGCACATAAAATAGATATAATTTTAGGTATGATGCAAATTAGCGACAACAGGCATCTATGGTAAAAAAAATGGTAAAAAAGCACCTGTTGCCATCTCAAGTATGAAGAGTCTTTTATTTATGCAACAAAGTTATTTTCAGTATTTTCAACTGTCATGACTGCCAAACTATAACCCTAACCCTAACCCTAGCAATCAGGAAATGGATGGTGCTCCGTCTCTGACCGTTCCTACGAGAAACTAATGTTTGCAAAAGGTTCCTAGGTATGTGTTGTAAGTGCTCAAACCGGAAGTGGAGGAATACAAACGGTATTTTGGTTGCATTTGGAGCGGAAGCGGTTTGATGCGAATTTGCGACGACAGGCGTCAAGGGGTTAAAGCATCTCTCAGCTGACTGTAGGATGGGCTGAACAGGATGGTATCATCAGCATATTCAAGATCAGCCAGATGGTAGTTGCCAAACTGCATGCCAGGGACCAGCTCGCAGACCTTGGTCATCAGATAGTCTATGACACAATTGAAGAGATCAGGAGCAGCCACACAATGTTGCCGGACCCCGCTGTTGATGGGAAACCAGTCGGACTCCTTTCTGTTCACACGGACACAGCTCTCCAAGCTGTTGTAGAGCCACTTAAACAGGGCTACAATCTTGGGTGGGGCTCCGAGGATCTGCAGGATACTCCAAAGAGAAGTGTGGTCTATGGTGTTGAAGGCAAGACAGGCTTAAGATCTATAAAGGCTATGTAGAGATGACGGTCCTTGTGGAATTCATAGGCCTTCTCTATTAATAGGCAAACAGCAGAGATGTGGCCTGAGGTCAAGCGGATGGGCATGAAGCCTGCCTGCTAAGGGCGATGGCCACTTCTGATGGCTGGAAGGGCACAACTGAGGAGGATCCTGGTGAAGAGCTTACCAGGAATGGACAACAGGGTGATGCCTCTATGATTGCTGCAGACGAGTTGGTCGCCATTTCCCTTCCAGAAGAAGAGGTTAATGCCCCTGGTCCGATCACTGGGGAGCTGCTCTGTCAACCAAACATGATTGATAATGTGGGTGAGCCACTGGATTGTGCAATTTCCACCCATCTTCAGCATTTCGCCAGTTATAGCACAAATTCTAGGGGTTTTCCTGTTGTTTATCTTGGTCAGGGCAGCCGCGACTTCTTCAGGGGTGACTAGATCAGTTCTGCAGGAATCAAAGGAAGCAGTGGCATTGGCAATGGCTAAGAGATTGGGGTCAACGGGAACAGGAGAATAATGCAGGAGGTTACTGAAGTGCTCTTTCCAGTGGTCAAGGCAGTCTGTCTCAGTGGTAATGAGATTGCCGCTGATGTCCCTCACCGGGGCTGTCTTGGTGTGTGGGCCATTGCGTGCTTGACGGAACATACTGAACACGTGGCTCATGTTATTATTTCTGGCTGCTGACTCCAGGCGCTTGGCTTCTTCCGACTAGTACCTCTCTTTGTCCTCTCCAATGGCCACATTGCATAGATAGTTTAATCTGTGGTACTCCATCAGGTTGCCTTGGAGGCGGGCCTCTCGGCAATGGTCGATAATGTCCAGAGTCCACCGAGAGAGCCAAGGTCATTTTAGGGAAGACTGTGAATGTCCCAGGGCATTGCCAGCAGACTGGATGATGTTTTTCCTGAAAATCTCCCAGTTGCCCACTTTGTCCGTGGCTACGGCACTGAAGTAGTTGTTGAGAAAACATTGGAACTCAGTGGCGATGTTGGGATCGCAGAGTTGGGAGGAGTCCAGACAGGAATGGTACTTGGCAGAAGGATCGGCCCGTAGTTTCAGCTTAAGCTGCGTGACCAGCAGGTGATGGTCAGCGTTACCAAGCTCTGCTCCTCTGAACACATAGCAGTTTGTCACAAATGACTTCCAGCAGTGGGAGATGATAATGTGGTCAAGGGCCTTTCATGTTCTGCCATCCGGGCTGTACCAAGTCCAGTGATGGATGAGTTTCCGAGGAAACCAGATGTCAGCAATCGAAAGATTGTGGGAGTGACAGAGTAGATGGACTTGTTACCATTGTCGTTCGTAGATTGGTCGGCAAAGGTGGGGTCGGCAAAGGTGGTGCCAACAGGTGGACCGGGAAACTGGGCTGAGAGCAAATCTCTGGAGGAGAGGGTAGTGTTGGCATTGGTAAGAATGATGGTGATGTCATGTGGTAGAACCTGTCCAACAACCTGATGAAGCTGGTCAAAGAAAGCATCCTTCTCTTCCTCATCTGCAACATCGGTGGGGGCATAGGTGACAATAACTATCATCTTTCCGTGCTGGTGAAGAAAGTGGGCCGAATGTAGTCTGTTGCTTACCGGTATCCAGCTGATGAGTGACTTGTGGATGAGCTTTGGCATGGCAAGTGCCACACCATAGAGGCCCGTCTGCTTCTCAGGGCCACTCCAAATGAAACAGTAATCGCCTACAATGGTTTCACTGCTGCTTTGCCACTGTGATTCGCAGAGACTTGCCAGGGCGATATTGTAGCAGATGAGCTCTCAGGACAGCAGTGTGGCTTCTCTGGTGTGAAGGAGTGTCTGGATATTCCACGAGGCAACACGGGTGATGTGGCAAAGGTCAGTCCATACTCATTGGTCGGGAGTATGCTGGGGTCCAATTCTGAAATGGCAGTCTGGTTTCTTCTGATTCATAACAAAGTAGGTTTCTCCTGGGTGAAACCTACTTGGGTTGGTTCTTCTGGGTGAAACCTACCTGAGTAAAACCCACCCTGGGTGCTCCTGGGTGAGTTGTAGGTGGGTAGCCCTCTGCAGTGTAGTCGGATGATGGGGCTGCCATCTAATGGTGTGCCAACATGCCGTGGGTCACCGTTTGTCGGGAACCTTCCTGAGAGACTGGCCCGCCAAGGGTGACCCTACCAGGAGCAAGCTCCAGATGGTAATGCTCTTCGGATCATTGGAACACACAAGCTTCCTCACCACGACAAGGCGAGACCCAGGAGAGAGGCCATGCCCTCACCCTTTGTTATTAGGTTTCTCTGTGTTGTGATTATCATTTGTATTTTTGGTCTCGATGTGCTCTGTCTACTCAGCCCTGCCCGTTCTGTGCTTGTCCCTTGTCCTTGATTGCTTCCCACCTGTCGTGTGTTGTCTTAATTACTCCCCTGTCTATATATGTCTCTGCCAGACTGTGTTAGGTGTGGTGTCATTGTTATTTCTACCTTGTTCCCCGTTAGCCTGTCAGTCCAGTTTTGTTTTGTGTTTGCAGCCCCCGTGCTGCCATTCTGTTGTCACAGATTTTGCCAATAAATCATCCTTTCTGTACTGTATTCTTGCCTGAATTTGAGCCCTGTGTTACCCACCCTGACAGAATGACGCAACCCAGAAAGAACTAAGTGGGCAGGACCGGCAGGAGGAAAGGGCCGAGTCGGAGGTCTGTGGAGGAGGATCTTGACCAGGCGCTTCACCTTTTGGACCAGGCTCTATGTCAGTCCAACCAGTGGGAGATGAACACAGACTTGGTGGAAGCAGGAGCAGTCCTCCGTTCACCGACCCTGTTAAAACCTCCTGAGTTGGGCAAGCTTCGTCCCACATCACCCAGATGAGCGATGAGCTGATATAAACTGGCACTTTGCTTTATTCGGTCCAACTTGGCTTTGGGCCATTGGCTCCAACTCCTGCCTCCAGTGTGTCGCCTCCCGCTTTCCCCATCACTCCTACACTGTCAGCCACCTCTGTCCTGTCAGCCATGATGGAGGACATGTTGAAGCAGGAGGAGTGGAGGCAGGCAGTCCTCACACAAACTGACATCTTGCTGGAATATAAGCCCTGGCTATATTCCGGAGGTATTATTCCCAGCGTGTGAGGACCAGGCGCCATCAAAAGGGCCAGCGGGTAAGCGGGCAAATCATTAAGCATTCGTCCGCCCGCCATCCGGGCTCTTCACTCGAGGTTCCTCCGAGGGTTTCTACTGCTGCAGCCCCATCTTCCTCAAGTGCTTCAGCAACGGCAGCTTCAGTAGCTGCAGGGCGGGAGGTCAGCGCGCCCCAGCCATCTGTTCCAGCAGTGTGTTCCGTGGGTTGCACGGTGGTGCAGTGGTTAGCACTGTGGCAGCACAGTTTTACCCTCGGCCGGGGGATCGCGGGGACCGTGAGATCGTGGGGTCGATCCCTGCCCCCGGCCAACAGTGATCTGTGTGGAGTTTGCATGTTCTCCCCGTGTTTGCGTGGGTTTACTCCGGGATTTCTCTGGTTTCCTCCCACATGCCAAAAACATGCAGGTTAGGGAGTTAAGAGGCGCTTGCACATGCAGCGACCGGCAGCTGGTGGTTTGTCACCAGACTGCAAAACAAATCTACCTACGGGTACAAAATAAGTAATAAAAAAAAAAAAAAAAAGTGCACACATCAGCTCACACCCCACCTGCTTCGCCTGTCATCATACCTGCAGTACCAGTTCTCACATCTGCTACACTGGTCCTCCGCCTGCTGCTGTATCTTAGACTGCTTCATCTACTGTTCTTCCAGCATCTCCTGAGACTGTCATGGCCTCTCCAGCAGCAGAGACACTGGGGTCCTCATCAGCAGAAAAGCAGGGGTTAAGGCAAGTACCTTTCTTTACAGTATTTCTATAACATCAGTTTTTGAGAGGACTTGTCTCGCTCCTGACAGGGAGGCCCAGTTGAAACTCCCATCTGCTTCTGAGCTCCCCCCGCCGAGCTTTTCTACTGGCTGTTTTGGTTTGGACATGGCACCAATCTGTGTTTTTTCCCCCGACGTCCACGGTGTCTGCATCTGGGATGGAGGTGCACGCCACAGCTCCAGCTGTCTTAGGCAGGTTGAGCAGTCTGCTCCACCTGTCATCCAAGAGGTCAGCGGACCTCCACCCATCGTCCAAGAGGTCAGGCAGTCCACTCTACCCGTCGTCCAAGAGGTCAAGCAGTCCACTCCACCCGTTGTCCAAGAGGCTAAGCAGTCTGCTCCACCCATTGTCCAAGAGGTCAGGGGACCTCCACCTGTCATTCCAGAGGTTGGGCAGTCTGCCCCACCTGTCGTCCAAGAGGTCAAGCAGTCTGCTCCTCCCGTCATCCAAGACGTTGGGCAATCCGCTCCACCTGGGCCATCCGAGAAATCCGCTCCACCTTCACTGCCTGGGGTTGTCACTTCTCAGCTGCTGTTAGCCCCTGTGCCAAAGGCCCCTCAGGTACTTTCTCCAGAACTAGAAGCTCTTGTGTTATTAGCTCCTGAGCAACAGACCCTAATGTTGTCTTCTGAGTTTGGAACCCCCATGTTGTTTTCTTCTGAGAAAAAGATTCCTATATTATTATCCCCAGAGCAAAAGGTTGTTTTGTTGTCATTAGCTTATTTTGAAGGTTTGTCTCTCTATTTTGACAAGATGGAAGTTTAATCCACTGCACCATTTAAACAGAATTACTTGATATTATTTGGCCTCCACTGCTATTTTTTCAAATTTTTGCAAATATTCAGCTATATATGATAGGAAAAGTGCAAACTGATAGAAAAGATGCAAATTTACCAAACAACTTTAATTGTTCTTAAGAAAAAAGTAGCAAATTAACACAAATTTACGGGGAAAAAAAGATTTCAAATTTACAAAAAGAATATTTCAAATTTACATGAAAAAGTGGCAATTTATTTGAAATGACACAAATTTCAGGGGGAAAAGTTTACAAGAAAAGAGATATAGATTTCTGACAGAAATTTTTGCATATTTATGTAAAATAAAAATGGTCACAAAATCTCAAGGGAACATTTGCAAATTTACAAAAAGAAAAGGGAAAACAAAAAAAGAAAAGACTTGTACATTTATGAGAGTCACAAGTTCCTGAAGGAAAAACCCTGCAAATTTATGACAGAAAGGTTATTTACTGATTTAAGAAAAGAAAGAAGGGGGAAAAAAGAATGCAGATTTACCAATAGCAAAAAGGTAGCAAACATGCACATTAATGAAGAAACAGTTTCAGGGAAAATGTCACAAATTTATATGATTAAAGTAGCAATTTTTGAGGAAGAAATGTTGCAAATTATGTAAAGAAGTCACAAAATCACAAGGAAGTATTTGCAAATTTACAAGAAAGTTACAGATTTATGACTAATTTAATTTAAGACTATTTTTAAGACTATTTTTATTTAAGACTAATTTTATTTAAGACTATTTTTTTTAAAGGACACCTATAATTGGCACACTGTTTTGTTGTGTTAGCTGACTTTGAGTAGAAAGAGGCAGCCTGACCCTTGACTGGCTGTGAAATGACCAAAGCGAGACAAGGCATTGTCAATATAGGACAGTGACAAGTAAGATCTCAGTTTTTTTTTTATTACCCATGCAGCTCAGAGCTGACAGTTCTGCTTTCTGATACAAAAACAGAAATAACTCCATATCAGCAAAATGATGGCAGTGACATGGCTTCAAAAATATTTATGCATCAGTTTCTTTGTTGGGTGATGAAAAACAAACTATCAGAATGGATTTCATAAATAAGAATCATTATTTTGTTATTTTGTTATGTAATACTGTGCAATTCTCCTAGATGTGGGTACTGACCCAGTTGCAAAACACATTGATACAAAGAGTTATTTCAGAGTTCAGATGCAGTAACAGCACATGATGTTACAACTGTCAAACACCCTGACACAAAGTTATGAATTTTAGAATTTATTAATCATTGCATTTATAACAGTGGCATGAATCTTGCAAGCAGTTTTGGACTAGATATACAGAATTACTGTATTTGACACAGTAGTCTTTCACAGAAGAGATTGTTACTTTAGGAGTAAGAGCTTCTTAAATAATGTTTAGCTTTTGCATCCACACAGAAAGACAATACTTCAGATTAAGATATGAGCTTGTGCTGTCACAGTTGGCAAAAATCCTGATTTGACAATCTGTTAGAAAAGCCAGTGAGCCGCAAGTGCATTATTAATTCACCAGGAGTGGGTGGAAACCTGCTTTGCTTCAGGTAGTGTACCACCTTTGAATATTCAGTTTTACAACTGATTGGCCGCTTTTTTAATATTCAAAACTGTAATTATTGACAGAACTATGGCCCATGTAGTTCTCAAATTGCTAACAATTTATTTAAAGAGGATTAACCGCTTCAAAGAGGATTAATTGTTGCTTGCAGGTCATAGCAGCACATATCTTAAATTCAGTTCAAGGTCAACCTAGTCATACAAGGGATTAGTAAAAATTATATACATTAATACTTAATTTGCTTGTAGAGTTTTATTGTCAAGTTGTTCTAAATTACAAGGCAATAAGCTGCAAATGGGCTATAAAAGACATTATGTATTTATAGGGTCTTCCTATTAACAAACAACACTTTCATTTCTTTACTTTACTGCCTGCTGGTTAATTCTCATTTATTTACGTCAATTTTTCTTTCGAGTTGTCAGTTACGAGGGGGGGCTGAAAAGTTCATAGTGGTCAAATTTGACCAAATGTGGTTTATTTTTCAACATAGTCTCCCCTTCAGTCCATACATTTCTTCTATTGGTGTTGTAGTGCTTGGATCCCTGCGGTTGAAAAATAAACCACATTTGATCAAATTTGACCACTATAAACTTTTCAGCCTATGAACTTTTCAGTAACCCCCCCCCCCAATAACTTACCTATAATGTTATGCAAACATTCAAGAAGAATTATATGCATGTTTTAGTCAATAAAAATGATTTCAGTGAACCCTTGGTGATGTAAAAAGTCAAAAAACATTTTTGAAATAAATATTTATTTTTGGCCGACTGGTGGAACTGGGAGGCAAATATATAGTAAAATCAATGTTATTTAATTTCCCTTTACTGTAACTGTACTGTTTATACATGCATTGAATAAATATGCATACTCACAACTGATAAATAACAGACATTTTCATGAATTAACATATTTATCTTGATTTTTTTTTTTTAGATGAAGATGCATCAAGATGACCAGATTGGACAAATCAGTCGTCTTATTCAAATAATCTGTTCTTGTTACTCAAATCCATGATTTTTAACTATTCCATTGCCTTCCCTCTCTATTCACCCATAATAGTGATACAACATATCTATAAACCCAGTTTCACACATATGAGTATGTATTCTCTGTAGCCCCTATAACAAACTGGTTCCAGTAATGATTACTACATAGGTACAGCGGAGAAAATAAGTATTGAACACGTCAACATTTTTCTCATTTAACATATTTCTGATGGAGCCATTGACCCGAGATTTTCACCAGATATCAGTAACAACGCAAGTAATGCAAGTAATCCATACATTCTCACAATCTGCCCTCAGGGCAAATGAGGGTTTAAAGGGAAGACTCATGGCGCAGGCAGGACTTAGGTGCATTGATGGTTTAGCACAAACTGACATACTGTAAATAGGGAGACCACTGATTACAAATGCCAGACAGGTGGGAACAATCAAGGACCAAACTATGGCTATGGTTATGGAAACATGAGGAGCTGGAGACAATAGGAAGACAAGTACACACCAGACCAACTTGAGAACAGCACGAGCACAAGTAGTCACAGGGAGAAACAACAGGGAGCCAACGACAATGAAGCCAGACAGAGCACAAGCACTGCTGCCTCTAAAGAAATCAAGTCCTGCTGCCCACTCCCCACTGCACCAACACCCCCCCACTCCCAACACACAGCCCCCCATCCTGACCCTGACCAGGACCCAGGTGAGGACGGAGCTGAGGAAGATCAAGGCGAGGAAGGCGTCGGGACCGGACGGCATCAGCGCAAAGCTCCTCAAGTCCTGTGCAGACCAGCTGTGTGGGATTGTGACGTATATCTTCAACATGAGCCTGAAGCTGGGGAGGGTACCACAGCTGTGGAAAACATCTTGTGTGGTATCTGTACCAAAAACTTCCCACCCCAAAGACCTGAACAGCTACCGACCGGTGGCCTTGACGTCCCACTTGATGAAGACCCTGGAGAGACTGCTCCTTGCTCACCTCCGCCCCCTGGTGGAACCAGCGATGGATCCACTCCAGTTCGCCTACCAGCATGGCATTGGGGTGGAGGATGCGGTGATCTTCCTCCTTCACCGTTCTCTGTCCCACCTGGAGAAGCCCGGGAATATGGTGAGGATCATGTTCTTTGACTTCTCCAGTGCTTTCAACACCATCCAACCGATGATCCTGAAGGACAAGCTGCTGCGCGCAGGGGTGGACCAGCACCTGTCATCATGGATCCTGGACTACCTCACGAACCGGCCTCAGTTTGTGAGAACCCGGGACTGTGTGTCCGACACGATCATCAGTAGCACGGGGGCCCCCCAGGGAACGGTGCTGGCTCCCTTCCTGTTCACTCTTTATACTGCGGACTTCTCACACAACACAACACACTGCCATCTACAGAAGTTCTCTGATGACTCTGCGATCGTTGGCCTCATCTCCAATGGAGATGAAGCTGAGTACAGAGGGCTTATCCAGGACTTCGTGGACTGGTGCCATCGGAACTGCCTCCAGATCAACGCGAGAAAAACTAAGGAGCTGGTGGTGGACTGCCGCAGGCAAGGACAACCCCTCACAGCACCAGTAAATATACAGGGAACAGACATCAAGATGGTGACAGCCTATAAGTACCTGGGTGTTCATCTGAACAATAAACTAGACTGGTCACACAATACTGATGCACTCTACAAGAAGGGACGGCGCAGGCTGTTCCTGCTGAGGAGACTCAGGTCTTTTGGTGTACAAGGCGCGCTGCTGAAGACATTCTATGACACGGTGGTGGCATCAGCCATCACTTTTGGAGTGGTCTGCTGGGGCAGTGGCATTACTGCAGCCGATAGGAAGAGACTGAACAAACTGATCAAGAAAGCTAGCTCTGTCCTGGGGCAGCGCCTTGATCCGGTGGAGGAGATAGGAGAGAGAAGGACGGTGGCTAAACTGTCATCTCTGCTGGAGTCCGAGTTCCACCCTATGCAGGACATACTGAATGCACTGAGGAGCTCATTTAGCAGCAGACTACATTATCCCAGGTGCACAACCGAGAGGTTTCGCAGGTCCTTCCTACCAACGGCTGTCAGACTGTACAACCTAAGCAGGGCTGCTCGCAGAGATAGCAAAAAGACGTAACAAACTAATAGTTTTTTGAATGTAAAAGATGCAATAGACTTACACAATGGTCCCCTCCGGCATACAACTAGGAAATACCGGTCGCTATGGAGAGTGAGAATATGTATGGGCACATAATCATACCATGTAGGATAACTAAGTAGATGGTTGTGCTGTTTCATCCCATCTAGCAACAATGCTCTGCACTGTGTGTGTTTATATATTTACATATTTATTCCATCTAGCTACAATGCTCCGCACTGGGTGTGTTTATGTTTATATATCTATATATTTATTCCATCTAGCTACAATGCTCTGCACTGTGTGTTTACATATTCATATATTTATTCCATCCAGCTACAGTGCTCTGCACTGTGTGTCTGTGTGTGTGTATATATATATTTTATAGTAATATGTACATATGTATATTAGCTGCTCTTGCTTGCTTGTTTTTTTTGTTTTTTTTTCTTGCCTTCTGATTGTCGCTCTGAGTGTTGCTATCCCTGTGCTGTTGCAATCCTGGAATTTCCCCGTTGTGGGACTAATAAAGGCTTATCTTATCTTAAATAGGGAGACTAGTGATTGAAAATGCCAGACAGGTGGGAACAATCAAGGGCCAAACAGGATCACACATGAGGAAATGGCTATGGGTATGGCAACATGAGGAGCTGGGGACAATAAGGAGACATTTACACACCAGACCACAAAAATGACAATAGAGACAAACAGGGGATGAGTACAGCGGGCCAAGGGAAACACTGAAGACAAATAATGTAAGTACTGTAATAATAATAATAATAATAATAATAATAATAATCAAAAGGAAAAACAAGGAACCCAAAATGAGCATAAAGTGTGGGCATGGTCTCTGGCCATGCCCCGATCATGACATAATCCCCCCCCTTTTAAGAGTTGGATTTCAGACATCCCTAAAAGAAGAAAAAAGAGAACACCAGAACGGGTGGGAGGAGAGTGGACAGGGCACGGTGAGAAACACAAACATAGGGATCGCCCAAAAACACAAAACCAAAAATGCCCATGAGGTGGTTTCTTAAAGTCCCAGGACCACAGTGAATTGGGGGGCTGACCAGCATCCAAGGGCCCCCAGCCCATGAAACGTGGGGAGTCGGGTGTCCTCCCAGAGTCTCTAGGCCACCGGACCATGGAGCACAGTGAGTCCAGCAGCCTAATACAGTCCATGGGCCACCAGACAGAAAACCAATGCAGATCGGCGTCCTACCAGAGTCCACAGGGCCCCAGATCAGAAGACAGGGTGGGTCGGGGTCCCACCCAAGTCCATGGACCCCCAGAAGTCAGGAGCAGGTAATGGAGGTGCACCGGCCTCGGGAACGGCAGGTAGAGGTGCACCAGTCTCTGGAATGGCAGGTGGAGGCACACTGACCACTGGTACAACAGATGGAGGCACCCCGGTCTCCAGAACGACAGGTGGGGCCACACCAGCCTCTGGTATGCCCCAGAGGCTGGTGTGCCCAGGCCAGTGGTTCTGGGCACACCGGCGGCACACCAGCCTCTAGTGTGCCCCCACCTGTCATTCCAGCCAGCACACTGGCCTCTGCAGCAGATGGTGGAGTCGGCTCCTCAGATGAACACGGTGGAACACAGGCCACACAAGGAGGCAACTGGGAGATGCTGATCACACTGGGAGATGACTGGGGAGTGCTGGCCACACTGGGAGATGACTGAGGAGTGCTGATAACACTGGGAGATGACTGGGGAGCACTGACCACATTGGGAGACAACTGGGGAACATCAACCACGGAGACAAGCTGCTGCTGGAGAATGTCAACCACAGAGAGGAGCTGCTGTTGGGGAAAGTTGACCATGGAGAGAAGCTGTTGCTGGGGAACGTTGACCACAGAGAGGAGCTGCTGCTGAGGAATGTCGACCACGAGGGAGTGCTGGAGCTAAAGTGTGCACCTCGGGGGCAGCTGGAGCAGAGTCTTGCACTTCTGAGACTGCCAGAGCTGCTGCGTGCACCTCAGAGGAAACAGAAGCTGTAGCTGAATCGTGCACCTCCATCCCCGACATAGCCACCTCGGACAGAGAGGAGGAAACACATATTGATGTTTGGCCCACAACCCCACAACCACCAGCAAATGAGCTCGGCAGGGAGAGCTCAGAAGCAGATGGGGACTGCAACTGAGTCTCCCCACCAGAAGCAAGACAAGCCCTTTCTAATAATGATACAGAAGAAACAAAGAGGACTTGCCTTAACTCCTGCTCCTCTGCTGGCGAGGACCCTGACAGCTCTGCTGCTGGAGAGGCGACCTCCATCTCTGTGGAGGCTGCTGAATTGATCGAGACCTCTGGGGACACTGGAGGGACAGCAGAAGAGACAATCTGATCTGCAGCCACTGGCGAGGGCACCAGCGTAGCAGCAGACATAGGAGCCGGCACTGCAGCTAGGGAGCAATGTGGAACTGGCGCTGAAGGTAGGCAGCGGCGTGGGACTGATGGAATAGCTGATGATGTGGAGAGCCCCAACCCCTTCAGCATGGGAGCATCAATGGTGGAGACGGCCTCAGGCAGAAGAAGAGAGACGAGGAATGGTGACAGCACATACACAGGGGTGACAGCAGAATCAGGGGGTGGGGACTCAGCAGCAGAAGGGGGCTGTGATACCCCTCACCCGAAATGAGGCAAGTCATCTCATTAGATGAAATAAAGAAATGCACTTGCCTGTTCTGCTGCTTTGCTGTCGCTACAGGAGATGAGCCAGGCATTGAGGCTGCGGCTGCTGGCAGGGTAGCAGACTTGAAGACTGGTGTTGCAACTGCCGTGGGAGTTGATGTTGAGGAACCTGGTGCTGCAGCTGTCATGGGAGCCGGCACAGTGGAGCTCTGCAAGGCTGAAGCGGAGCGAGGAAGAGTGGGTAGTCAAGGCGCCGTAGCCCGGGGACACTTTGTCCTCAGCACAGGCTGCAGCGCAGATGGTGAGTTCTCCTCCAGCCCGTATAGTGGCTGTGGGGCTGGTGAGAGTCCCGGGGCTGGATGGTGCAGCGCCAGCTCCGGAAAAGTCCAACAGAGGTGGCTGCTGGCGGAGAAGAACAGCTCCACTGGCTTGGAGTAGACCCACAGGCTGGAGAAGGCTTCCAGTACCTTCATCACCACGTCCAGGTGTCGAAAGGGCTGTTCAGAGTCCCTCCAAGGGCAAAACATTTGCATTCTGTAGACTGCAAAGTCTACAGAATGCAAATGTCTGCAGGCGGGAATTTCCTGGTGCATGCGCAGTTCACTGCAGCAACTGTGTTCTTATAGACGTGGTCACTTTTTTGGACCTGCATACGCTCGGTCAGTGCTCACTCTCTGCATAGGGTTTGCGCATGAATGCATTCACTGCGCTCACTCGCGTACCAGCGTGTTTTTGCCACTATGAATTGGGCTTAACGGTCTCCACAGATGTGCGGGCAGTATGAGCATTGGCAACATGATGAGCTGGGGACAATAAGGAGACAAGTACACACCAGACCACAAGCATGACAATAGAGACAAACAGGGGATGAGCACTGTGGACCAGGGGAAATACAAAAGATGTCATGATTGGCAGGATTAAACAGCTCACGTGCAGGGAACGACACCAGAGTAAACACATGAAGCACACAGAGAAACTAGCTTTCACAATTTATTGATTCAAAAAGGGAGCTTCGTTTAAGAAAGACGCCACTCGCCAGAGGAGGACTTAGCCTTTAAGGGGAGATGAGAGTGAGTTAGAACAGGAGGGATAAGGGTAAAAGGAAGATAGGACAACACTCACGTGGGATGAGCTGAGAGCCCGGCAGTGGAACCCAGCATGAAACTGTGAACCAGGAGAGGATGCTGGTGGGCAGGAGTAAAACTGGGTGAGGTGTCTGACCGGGTGGAATGAGGCAGCTGAAGTGGTGATGATGATGATGGGGCAGGTGAGCGCACAATGAACCCCGGAGACGCACCACGAAGATGGCAGCAACCCAATGAGCCAGCGCTGAAGCATTGACGAATTGGTCCTTATAAGCGCTGGCAGGGAAGAGGTAGCAGGTGCGTCTCATCACACAGGTGCAGTGATTGCCTGCGGAGCCAGGGAAGTCTTGCAGGAAGGGAGGGGGAGTGCACACTCACATGAATATGACAGTGCCCCCCCTCAAGGGGCACCTCCTGGCGGTTCACTAAGCTTGTTGGGGTGAGCCCTATGAAAGGCCTGGACCATCCCTTTGTCATGGAAGTTCGAACCGGGGAATCATGATGTTTCTTCTGGTCCGTAGCCCTTCCAGTGGACTAGGTATTGTAGCCCCTGGCCCTGACGGCGAACACCCAGAATCCTCTGGACCATGTAGGTGGTCTGGCCATCGAGAACCTGAGGGGGAGGAGGTGGCTTCGGGGGGGGGGCAGAGCAGAGAGGGCTGGCAGAGAGGGGCTTGAACTTGGAAATGTGGATGGTGGGATGAATCCGAAGCATTGGCGGGAGCTTCAGGCGGACCGTGACATCATTAATGACCCGGGAGATGGGGAACGGGCTAAGGAAGTGAGGGGAGAGTTTCTTGGACTCCATCTTGAGGGACACCTGGTCCGCCGACAACCACACGTGCTGCCTGACTGAGTACTTGGATGCCGGTGTCTGCCTGCGGTCCACGTACTGGCGATTCGGCTCAGCCGAGCGGGTGAGGGCAATTCAAGTGGCCCTCCAGAGCTGGAGGCAGCGACGTGCATGAGCCCCCACCAACGGAACAGTCACCTCCCTCTCGCCATAGGCTACAAGGAGGGAGTATACCCCATGGAAGCCTCAAATGGCATGAGTCCAGTAGCCACTGAGACTGTGGAACTGAGCGAGTATTCCACCCAGGTCAGATGGGTGCTCCACGTACTCTGGCTGGAGGCTGCTACGCACCTAAGGGCGGCCTCCAGGGATTGGTTGGCACGCTCAGCCTGCCTGTTACTTTGCAGATGGTAGCCAGATGTGAGACTGACGGTGGTGCCCAAGGAGCGGCAAAAGGATCTCCATACCTGTGAGGTGAACTGAGGGCCCCGATCAGACACAATGTCCAGTGGAATACCATGCAGGTGGATGACGTGGGTGGTGAGGAGGTTCACAGTTTCAGCGGTGGAAGGCAGTTTGGGGAGGGAAACCAGATGGATCGCCTTAGAAAAGTGATCCATGAAGGTGAGGATGACTGTATTGCCTTGAAAGGGGGGAAGTCCAGTGATGAAATCCAGTGCAATGTGGGACCAAGATCGACTGGGGATGGGTAGTGGGTGGAGGAGGCCAGCAGGGGATAAGGAGTCAGATTTATTGCGGGTACAGATTTGGCAGGCCTTGACATAGTCCTGGACGTCCGTCTGCAGGGTGGGCCACCAAAAAGCCCGCCGGATGAGGTTGATGGTACGGGAGACACCAAGGTGGCAGGCGAAATGGCTAGTGTGACCCCACTTGATGACATCACTGCGGAGGGCGGCCGGGACAAACAGACGGTCGTCGGGGACCCCCTCAGGCTTGGGTTCGGAGGATTAAGCCTGCCGGACCCTCTGCTCAATGTCCCATGTAAGAGCTCCAAGGATGCAAGAGGGTGGGACAATAGGTTGGGGAAGGGAATGAAGGGTAGGGGGGTCTGGGCAGAACTGGCGGGGGAGAGCATCTGGTTTAACATTACGGGAGCCAGGCCTGTGAGTGATGGTAAGATTCTAGCAAAGAATAAGGCCCAACAGGCCTGCCTGGCGTTCATCCTGCAGGCCGATCGAAGATATTCTAAATTTTTGTGGTCGGTCCACACAATGATGGGCTGGGCCGCTCCCTCCAGCCAGTGTCGTCACTCCTCGAGGCCCAAATTAATGGCCAAGAGCTCTTGGTCCCCTACGTTGTAATTCCTCTCGGCAGGCGTGAGCCGGCGAGAGAAATACGCGCATGGATGGAGCCTCTGATCGGAGGCCGAGCGCTGTGATAGGACAGTGCCCACCCCGAGTCAGAAGCATCCACCTCTAGAATAAACTGGAGCTGGTGGTCGACCTGGGCCAAGATGGGGGCGTTGGAGAACAGACCCTTCGATTTGGAAAAAACCTGTTCAGCTGCCTCGGACCAAGTGAAGGGCACTTTAACCGAGGTCAGCTGGGTAAAAGGCTGTGCTATCCCACTACAGTTTCTAATGAAACGGCGAAAAAAATTTGCGAACCCAAAGAAGCGCCGGAGCTCCTTGTGGGAGTGGACTTTAGGCCAATCTAGCACAGCCTTCACCTTGGCCGGATCGGCCCTCAGTTCCCCCTCAGCTTCAATAAAACCCAGGAACGAAGTGAAACAGGTGGAAAACTCACACTTCTCAGCTTTAACATAAAGCTGGTTCTCCAGGAGCCGTTGTAGAATGGCCCTGACATGGACTGCGTGCTCCTCTGGCGTGCAGGAAAAAATCAAAATGTCATCTAGGTAGACAAAAACAAATTGATTTACCATATCGCGGAGGACGTCGTTTTTTTCATCCGTTGGAAGACGGCATGGGCATTGGTGAACCCAAACGGCATAACCAGATATTCATATTGCCCCAAGTGTGATTTAAAGGCTGTCTTCCAGTCGTCCCCATCGTGAATGTGAACCAGATGGCAGACATTACGCAAATCCAATTTGGTAAACACCCACGTGTGCTGAAGGAGCTCAAATGCGGAGTTTATCAGGGGCAGAGGATATTTGTCCTTGACAGTTATAGTATTTAATTCATGGTAATCTATGCACGAGCGCAAGGATCCGTCCTTCTTCCCAACAAAAAAGAATCCTGCTCCAAGAGGGGCCGAGGAGGGCCGAATGAGGCCAGTGTTCAAAGAATCTTTAATATAGCTCTCCATCGCCTTCCTCTCCGGTCCAGAAATACTGTAGAGTCGGCTGTACAGCAGCCACGCACCCGGGAGAAGGTCTATAACGCAGTCATAAGAGCGATGGGGAGGTAAAGAAAGCGCTCTTGACTTGCTAAAGACCTGTCCGAGGTCATGATAGACCTCAGGTATGAGGCTGAGGTCCGGCAACTCTGCCAGAGGGGAGGAGATGTGTAGCGATGGTGAACACTCGGCCGAACTGATACAGGATGCCAAAAAGTATGGGCTCCAGGAAGAGATGGAATTATTTGCCCAATTAATAATGGGGTTATGCTTCCGGAGCCACAGGAATCCCAGGACCACTGGGTGTGACGATTTAGGAAGAATAAGGAATGAAAGTGTATCCCGGTGGTTCCCGGAAAGAAGGACAGAGACCAGTGCCGTGCTTTCGGTAACGGAAGCTATGTTACCACCCGACAGAGTGGTGACATTAAGGGATGCGGGCAATTTGATCGTGTGGATGCCTACTTCCCACACGAGCCGTGAGGAAATAAAATTTTCCTCTGCCCCTGAATCTGTTAAAGCCATAACCCTCCTCTCGACCCCCAGCAACTGGATGAGGGCCAAAATGGAGAAGTTACCGGAGGGATGAAAAGAATTCCCACCCGTCGGACCCCCCACGGCTACTGACGGGCCGCATCTTTTGGCTTCAGGTGACATTTCGGCACTGTGTGCTCCATAGAGCCACAATACATGCACGTGCCGGTCCTCCTCCGTCGCTGGTGCTCTTCCGGAGCCAGACGGGCTCGGCCGATCATCATAGGATCGGAGGAGGAGTCGGCTCCACCTGTGTCAGTAACCTGGACGAGCACACGTATGACGGGTGGGTGAGAGGAGGATTTGCGCTCCTTTGTGCACTCGCGGTATCAGTTGTCAAGGCTGACAGCCTGATCAATAAGACCATCCAGAGAGGAGGGAACCGCATGAACCGCTAGGTCATCGCAGAGGTTTTCATTTAAACCCTAGAGGAAGAGGCAATGTAACACAACGTCATTCCATCCAGAGTCCACCGCAGTGACCTGAAACTCCACAGAGTAGTTGGTGGCAGAACGACTCCCCTGGCGGAGTGACATAACACAGCTCATGATGTTGCCCTCGCTCTCTATTCGGTCGAACGTGCAGGAAAATTCACTAATAAATTTCTCAAATGAATAACTAGGGCCCTCCGGACTGTCGAGAATGGCCTGGGCCCAGCTGAAGGGCCCGGTCCTGCAGCAGGAGGGTCATAAAATGGATTTTAGATGTATCGTCTGGATATTCTCCACCCACCTGGTCCAAATAAAGCCAAACATGGCAGAGAAGCTCTTTATATTTCCCCACCTCCCTCGCGTACGGGGCAGGTGAGGGAACGGAAGTGGTTCGACGCATGGTGGAAGAAGTGGAGGGAACAGGTGAGAACCCGGATGAGACAGGTGTGCCAAATGCTCAGCGACCGTGCCCAGCTGCTGCATAATTGTTTGCAGCTGCTACGTAAGCACAGCCACCTGCCTCTCTGTGGCATCGAGGCAATCTAAAGCGGAGTGTTCTGCTGATTCCGCTCCCGCTGAGCTTGCACTGTGGCTGGCTCATTCTGTCATGATTGGCAAGATATAACAGCTCACATGCAGGGAATGACACCAGAGTAAACACACAAAGCACATGAAAAAACTAGTTTTCACTATTTGCTGATTCAGAAAGGGAGCTTTGTTAAAGAAAGACGTCACTCGCCAGAGGAAGACTCAGCCTGTAAGGGGAGACGAGAGAGAGTTAGAACAGGCGGGAGACGGGTAAAGGGAAGATAGGACAGCACTCACGTGGGGTGAGCTGAGAGCCCAGCAGTGGAATCCAGCATGAAACTGTGAACCAGGAGAGGATGCTGGTGGGCAGGAGTAGAGCTGGGTGAGGTGTCTGACCGGGTGGAATGAAGCAGCTGAAGTGGTGATGATGATGATGGGGCAGATGAGCGCACAACAAACCCCGGAGATGCACCACGAAGATGGCAGCAACCCAACAAGCCAGCACTGAAGCACTCACAAATTGGTCCTTATAAGTGCTGGCAAGGAAGAGGTAGCAGGTGCGTCTCATCACGCAGGTGCTGTGATTGCCTGCAGAGCCGGGGAAAGTCTTGCAGGAAGGGAGGGGGAATGCGCGCTCACCTGAATATGACAGAAGACACATAATGCAAATAATAATAATAATAATAATAATAATAATAATAATAATAATAATAATACTGATAATAATCAAAAGGAAATGCAAGGAACCCAAAAAACATAAAGCATGGGCACGGTCCCTGGCCATGCCCCAATCATGACATACATGCAAAGAAATCAAGACAACTCTGTTCACAAAACAAGTTATATTTAATAAAAAGGAATGACACAGGGAATAAGTATTGAACACGTGAAGAAAAAGAGCTGCAAAAAAGCATAGAAAGCCAAGAAACAAGCTGAAATCCATCAGAATTTAGGAAGCCATCCCATCCCCCATCAGTGAAAATTAATTTCAGCTGGTTAAATCCTGACTGATAGCCTTTAAAAAGGTCTGTTAATATCACTTTATCACTCCACAAAGAACTCATGATGGGTAAAAGCAAAGAGCTCTCTCTAGCCCTTCACAACCTTATTGTTGCAAAACATAATGATGGCATTGGTTACAGGCACATTTCTAAACTGCTGAATGTTCCAGTGAGCAGTGTTGGAGCCATCATTCGGAAGTGGAAAGAACATTATTTTTACCAGAAACTGGCCACAATCAGGAGCTTCTTGCAAGATTTCTGACAGAGGAGTCAAAAGAATTATCAGAGGAGTTATCCAAGAGCCAAAGACCACTGGTGGAGAGCTCCAGAAAGAGCTGGAGTTAGCAGGTACTGCTGTTTCAAAGAAAACAATAAGTAATACACTCCACCGATGTGGGCTCTATGCCCACTCACTTCACAAGACTCGACTGCTGAAGAAGAAGCCTGTTGAAGCTTGTTTAAAGTTTGCTGCACAGCATTTGCGCAGGCTAGTAAAACAGAATATAGTCTGGTTAGATGAGACCAAAATTTAACTTTTTGGATGCCACAACACACAGCATGTTTGGAGAAGAAATGGCACTGCACATCAGCCCCAAAACACCATACCAATAGTGAAGTTTGGAGGTGAGAGCATCATGGTCTGGGGGGTTTTCAGCACATGGTAAAGGCAGACTTCATATACAGTAACTGAAGGAAAGATGAATGGACAAATGTGCAGAGACATTCAGGAAAAGAACCTGTTGCCTTCTGCCATGAAACGAAGGGTAGACATTTCAGCAAGCCAATGATCCCAAACACACAGCCAAAGAAACTCTGAAATGGCTCCAGAGAAGGAAAATAAAGCTGATAGAATGGCCCAGTCAGTCACCTGACCTGAATCCAATTGAAAATTTATGGAACGAACTGAAGATCAGAGTTCATAGAAGACAGCCATGGAACTGTCAAGATTTGAAGACAATTTGTGAGGAAGAATGGGCTAAAATTACTCCTGAGCAATGCCTGTGCCTAGTTTCTCCACACAGGAAGCATTTAGAAGCTGTTGTTACCAACAAAAGCTTTTCTACTAAATATTAAATGAATTTCACCAAGCGTGTTCAATACTTATTCCCTGTGTCATTCCACTTTATTAAATATAACTTGTTTTGTGAACACAGTTGCCTTTATTTCTTTGTATGTATGGATTACTTGCGTTGTTATTGATATCTGGTGAAAATCTCAGGTCAGTGGCTCCATCAGAAATATATTTAATGAGAAAAATGTTGACATGTTCAATACTTATTTTCCCCGCTGTACCTTGATTGATCTGTTCACCACCTATTACCAAAATTTGTAGTTTTAACAGTGGAATAAACTTGAGATGATGCTTTAAAGGGTTGTTTTTGTTACTCCTCTTCACATTCAAAGCATATTGTGATGTTGGTGTATTCTCTGTTGCCCTGTAATTTTATGGATTGGGGTAACCTACATTTACTGTAATGCTGTAACTTGAATATTATTTGAGGACATTTCACTAAATTCTCACATGAAATTTCCAAAACATTATAGGTTTCAAAGCAAACTTGGTTTTATTTCTATTGTTACCTTTATTTATTTAGTTATTCATTTATTTATCACCTTTTTGAAAGGCAAACTGACGCTGAAAGAAAAATTGTTGTCAGTCATGACTTTACATAACTTTTAAATGTTGGACTCCTGCTGAGCTGCTTTGTTTTGTGATGAGATTTACAATTGAGACACTTGGACTATGGAGTGAAATATTAACATTTTTACCTAAGGAGGAAGCATGTTTTCATAGTAAGACTTTTTTTCAACTCAGATGACGCCACCCAGCAATTTCTCTTTCTGTTGCTGGACTGAAAGAACCCCTATAGTGCACTGGCCCCCTCTGTTGACTCTTATGTGTCAGTGCTCAGCTGCAGAGCAGACAGACTTTAAAAGATTTGCCATCCAAAGTCTGCCTCAGAACAGCGGCTGCTCTGCATGTCAATGTGCCGCAGACATCACCATGGCACACTGAAAGGTGTAAAGTTAACCTGCCAATAACTACGCTGTGAAATCTGTCAATATACTGAAACTGCACTGAGATTTGCTCTTGAAAACCACCATGTATATCATTCCTAACTGAGACTCTGTGGAATAGTGTTATAATTCAGTGCCAGCAAGTGTTTCTCTTTTGGTTACTTTACCCAAACTGTGCCTCTAACACAGCATCACCTACAGAATTTCAGACTCAATACAGACAAAGGCACTAGCACTGAAAACAATAGCTGTACACAGTGGGAATCACACAGAAATTTATTAAGCAAGAGTAAAGGCACAGGAGTTCACAATCACAGTGATGCAAAGTAAGGTGAGAGGAGATGACCGGGACAGTGAAAAAAAATGAGAGCTTGGACATCTATTTATTCTCCAATCCCCTCCCTCCTTTTGGGTCTATATGGACGAGCAGAGAAATCTGAGCATTCTATTATGGAGACAGGGTGGTGAGAGAGGAGAAGGGAGGGAGAGTTAGAAGGAGGTGGATAAACATGCGATAGGGTGAGATGAGAGGAGAGGATGAAAGTGAGACAGAGAAATGAGGGAAGGGGGGGAGGACAGGAAAAATGAAGAGATGACAGAGTAGAACATGAGAGGGAAAAGAGAGACAGATGCAATTTAGGTGTGTCCCTCTGTGTTACAGTGCTCATTCATATAGTAGTAGAGGCTAGGACGAGCAGCACTTTCCCTCTCACACACACATGCATTTACTAGCACCAACACAGAGAGGGTGGACTCTTCTCCAGGGAAGGAGGGAAGGAATGCTCACTCGCACTCATCGCACATATAGAGAAGCACGTGTTTCAGAGTGGGGTGTAAACGAAGAGATGCATCATGAAGGTAAGTTATCTATCTATCTATCTATCTATCTATCTATCTATCTATCTATCTATCTATCTATCTGTCTATCATCAGTCTCAAGTGTTCTGTTTTTGGTTGGAACTGTTTTGTGCTTAAGTGGGGTTTTTTTTTTCATCCAGACAGTGTACAGTATGTTGTGTGCACTGAGGGAGTCATAAATATAATGTAGTGTTGGAAGACAGTTGTATTAGTGGGGGCTTTGGGACATTGTCCCTACCTTTATTGGTGTTTTTATGACAACAAGCTAATAAAGTGACAAACATGTCAGCTCTCCCTTAACCAGAATCTTTATTTGTCTTTAGCAGTCTCTGCATACGGTTGAGTACATCTTGAAGAAGATGTCAGAGCCTGACAATTGCTTTGTGTGGTAATCAGCAGCTGAATTGTTTTAAAGTCTTCTTTCATTTATTCCATTAATATTCGTACATTATTTTTTCACTCTCAGTATTACTGCTACAGTCACATTCACCCAACAAAGTCCCCCATCCTAGTGCAACTTCCAAGAGCAAATGGAACAGTATGAAAAAATCTTGCCATAATTCCTGCCACATAGTTTCCTTAATTTTATTACACTTTAAGGTTTTGACTGCATTTTTAATTTGAGTGAAGAAAGAAAGCTAGGATATGTATATGGCATTCTTCTGATATTTTTCCATGCCACTTTATTGGGGGATTCCTCTATTCTTGCAGTCTTATGAAGTAGGGATTAATAGAACCCCTCCATGGATTGTAACCTTATCGTGATAGAAGGGTTTGAGTGCCCTGCTGATCCCAGGAGCTATGTTGTCGGGGGCAACTTACCACTGGTAAGGTCTCCCAAGACAAATTGATACTGGGTGAAAGGTCAGACAAAGAGCAGTCCAGGGGATCTCTATGAAAAAAAGTTACAACAAAGAAGTAGTGTACCCAAAGGGGCCACATGGGTCCAGCCTCCAGTGGGCTCATCACGATCATGGAAATAATCGTGCTATGTGCACCAGTCTGCAGTGTGGGCTACTCTGCTTGGACTGCTGTCCCTGTGACCCAGACCCCTGGATAACCAGTAGAAGATGGATGGATGGATGGATGGATGGGACTAACGGAAAAAGAGGGAAACTACCTATTTTACCAGAAGCATTTGCTCAGTTTTTCTCATGTATTTTTAATTCATTGTTTGCCTGAAACATCTGTTATCAATATTAGGTAACTTTAATCAAGCGTAGGATTTCACTCTATGGGAATACTCCATTTCCTGTGGTGTGGAGAAACTACAGTTTTCCTCTTGATCTCTAAACTGTTACAGCCCCAGTGTTGGATAATGGGATTAGCTTGTAGTGTAGCTATAGAACTGGACATGTATGGTATGTCTTACCTCCGTATGGAGTTGATGCTGTATACGTACAGTATCAACTCCACATGAGGGTAGAATAGTCCATTCATTTGGAACCTTCTATATACAGTAGCTTCATCTAATCAAAACACACTAAAAACTCATCTGGTAAACTCCACAAGCATCCCTTGTGTAAAGAACTGAGGTCCACACGAATAGTGGTTTCAACAAAGTTCTCTTTTAAAACTAGGAGCGGGAAACATTAACAGGCGGCAACATCAACACATCGCCATTTTCATACATATTCACTCGGTGAAGGTCAACTCTGACCTGTGACGTCACCACAGTCTTAAAGACACACCACATATAAATATCACATTATATGACATCTCCCCCTTTTTTAGCTTTTTTTTTTCAGAACAAAACAATTTTCAATTCAAACATTTTCCATTTCCATTTCACCCTTCCCCACAGCCCATGGCTTAATTATTGAACCACATATAACCACACTTATCACAGTGAACACGTGAATTTCTCTCTTTTCATTTTTCTTTTTTTTTTTCCTCTACAAATCTAGTCTTTGCACAGGTTTAATCATTCTACCGGACCGGGTAAACAACAGTCCTTGCTTTGGGTCTGGCGGTTTGACACTGGATTCTGGTAAAATAGTGTCAGCGGCAGCTGCAGTTTCAGGCTGCTGATCGACAATCTCTGGCTGCAGGTCATTTGGAGCTGAAGAGTGTATCTCTCTGGCTGATTCAGGATCATGTTGCAAGTGACGGCGGTTGCGTCGCAAAGTTGCTCCCTGGGGTGTTTCAATAAGAAAGGAGCGAGGTGTGCTGCTTTCTCCTGTGACAACAGCGGGTGTTTTCCAGGATTTCTGATGGTCCAGCTTTGTGAGGACTGAATCTCCTGGCTTCAACGAAGGTAGGGGTTTAGCTCCATGGCGCTGATTGAAGTAGAATGCTTGTTTCTGTTTCTCCATTGCATCCTTATTCCTGACGACTTCCAGATCAGGCCATCGGGGCTGAAGATTCACTTCGAGTGTAGGAAGAGTTGTTTTGATCTTTCGACCCATAAGTAGCTCTGCAGGACTCACGCCTGTGGTGGTGCAGGGCGTTGATCGAAAGCACATGAGGGCGAGCAAAGGATCTTGCTGCTTTAAGATTCTTTTTGCTGTTTGAACTCCCCTCTCTGCATGTCCGTTTCCTTGGGGGTTATGTGGACTTGAGGTGATGTGCAAAAAGTCAAACTCCCTTGCAAACTTTTTAAATTCTTGGCATGAGAATTGAGGCCCATTGTCAGATACAACCACATCTGGACAACCAAACCTCGCGAACACTGCCTTCAGCTTTAAGATCATCTGAGAAGCAGTGGTTACTGGCAGATGAAGTATCTCGAGGAACCGAGAGAAATAGTCTGACACAACAAGGTAAGTGTGCTTGTTATGCTCACACAGGTCAACAGCAAGTCTCTTCCAGGGTCGATCAGGTAGAGGGGTTGACAAGAGAGGCTCTTTTCGCTGAGCTGGTCTCATCTCACGACACACCTGACAGGACTGGACTTTGCGTTTGATTTCAGATGAGATGCCAGGCCACCACACAGATGTGCAGGCCCGCTCTCTGCATTTTGTCAGACCTTGATGTCCATCATGTATTCGATCCAAGATGTCTGCTCTGAGCACATCCGGAATCAACATGCGGCTTCCTCTGGTGATAATTCCATCGCATTCAGACAGTTCATTTTTAATGGGAAAATAGTCTCTGATAGCTGCTGGGACATTGCCTATGTATTCTGGCCATCCTGACTTGATGTACCGCAACACCAACTGTAGGTTACAGTCAGCTGCTGTAGCAGTCTTTATGGTGTCTATTTTCCGTAGATAGTTAAACATGCCCAGGACACGCTTGAGGTCATGCACGTTCTGTGGTGGAGGGAGCTCGCGGATTGCCTTGACTTTATCAGGGTCGGGTCTCACGCCTGATTTGTCAATTTCTTGGCCCAAGAAGTGAAGCTTGTTTTGTCTAAACTTACATTTTTCTCTGTTCAGTTTAAGTCCGGCTGACTCGATCCTTTCCATTACCTTGCTGAGACGCTGGTCGTGCTGTTCAGGAGTGTCGCCGTACACCAGTATGTCATCCATGTAGATAGCCACGCCTTCCAGGCCGTTGAGGGTTTCTGTCATTTTGCGCTGAAAAATTTCAGGAGCGCTTGTGATCCCAAATGGAAGACGTTTGAATGCATATCTCCCAAAGGGTGTGATAAAGGTTGTTAATTTACTGCTTTCTGGATGGAGAGGAATCTGCCAAAACCCGGAGGCAGCATCCAATGATGTGAATGTGGTTGCTCCACTAAGTTTTGCAGTGATTTCCTCTGCAGTAGGAAGAACATACCTCTCTCTTCGTACAGCTTCATTTAACCTCTTTAAATCGACACAGATCCGCACTTTTCCATTTTTCCTTGGGACTGGCACCATTGGCGCGCACCAATCTGTAGGATCAATCACAGCTTCAATCACATTATTCTCCTCCATACGCTGCAATTCCTCTTTAACCTTCTGCAAAAGTGGCAAAGGGACACGACGGGCAGTGTGCACTGTGTATGGCTGAGCATTCTCTTTTAACAGGATTTTAACTGGTTCTGTTTTAAGTGTTCCATGCTCACCAAATGCTTTGTGAACTTCTTCAACACGCTTCACAAGCCCCATCGACATTGCTGTGTCTCTGCCCAGCAAATTGTTTGCATTATTGCCACTGATGACATACACAGGAAAAGTATATGGTTTTTCTTTGTATTCTGTGAAGGCTTGAAATTTCCCTATACAGTCCAACTGACCACCCGGGCTGCACAGTGTGACATTAGATGGCTCTAATTCCTTCTTAGGAACTAGTTCGTTAAATGTCTTTTGTCCCATAATGTTTGCATCTGCACCCGTATCAATTTTAAAATTGACTGGTGTTGTTCCAATTGTAAGCTGTATGGTCCATGGGTCATCATTTCTGTCTGTTTTTGTGACTGCGCCCAAAAAAAATGGTGTCTGGGAAACTGTCTCTTCAGTGACTTCTCTGACTGATTTACTGTGACATTTCTTTTCCCAGTGACCCACCTTTTTACACTTGTTGCATGTTGACTTCATGGCTGGGCACTTTTCAGGATCTCTGTGTTTTAATTTTCCACATCTTCCACACCATGAGTCTTTCTGCTCTCCACTTTTTCCTTTCCTTGGTTTAAATGGAGATCTTCCTCTGCCTGCTGTTTTTCCCTGGATCTCCTGCACCGTGGCGTGTGCCTCCCCCTGCTGGTGAACCTGGAGGACAACCTCCTCGTACTGGCGAACTGTTTGAATGGTTTGGGCAAGCGTTAGATCAGCCATCATCTGCAGTTTACGTGACAGCTCTTTATCAAGGATGCCCACAACAATTCGGTCACGGATATGTTCATCTGTCTTTACACCAAAGTCACAGTGTTCTGACATCTCATGAAGGGCTCTGATAAACATTTCCACTTTCTCACCAGGCCGCTGCAGCCTCTGGTGAAAACAAGCGCACTCATGGATCACGTTCCGTTTGGGACAGAAGTACTCGTCGTATTTTCCTAACACAACGTCAAACTTCTTTTGATCCGTTTCCTCAGTAAAGGAGAATGATTTGAAGATGTTTTCAGCTTCGGGGCCCATGGCGTAAATCAGTGAACTGACCTGAATTTCGCCGTCCTCTTTATTCAGTTTTGTAGCCGTCCGGAAACGCAGAAAGCGCTCTTTCCAGCCCGCCCATTCATTTGGACGATGAAAAGGAAAACTTTCCGGGGGATTAAACAAGGCCATCTTGCTGAAGCAGAGCGTCCGTCAAGCACTTCTGACACCATGTAAAGAACTGAGGTCCACACGAATAGTGGTTTCAACAAAGTTCTCTTTTAAAACTAGGAGCGGGAAACATTAACAGGCGGCAACATCAACACATCGCCATTTTCATACATATTCACTCGGTGAAGGTCAACTCTGACCTGTGACGTCACCACAGTCTTAAAGACACACCACATATAAATATCACATTATATGACACCTTGAAAGTGAGGAAGGCCTATTGTGTCACTGCTACGTATATTGCTTAAGGACACAGTTATTTCCCCAGATGTTAAATACTCCATTTCACTTGATACAGGCTTTCTAAGAACAGAGCACCCTTCATTATAACACAAATCAAATAAATGTATTCCTTTGGCGAATAACCAGACTAAGCTCACCCAGGTTCACCTTGCACTGAACCTTCCAACTTTCACAGCTGTTATGAATAACTGATCAGTGTTTTGTACATGACTCAGAGCCATATAGATAACAGGAAGTGCAGTTATTATGTCTTACTGTAGTCCCTTATCCAATGTATGCAACACTTTGACAATTACAAATGCTTTCAAGACCTTCATGGCAGGATTTTACTTTACAATTGCTCCGTCCTGTCTGTCTCCGTTTCTTATGTCTCCTGGTGCAATCAGTCTTTCAGCCAGGTTGCAAAGATCACAGACAAGTAGGCTGCTGGGCCAAGAAGAGCTGGCCAAGTCTGTCCTACTGCACAGGCTGTCTGTGGGGAAAAGAAATAGGAGGATTGAAAGTATTGATGTAATGAAAAAAGATGAGAAAGACATGGTGTAGAATGAATGGGATGGATGACACTGAGAAGAAATGGAAGACTGTGGAGAATGGACGATTAGAGGGAGAAATGCGGCATTGCACAACGAAAACTGACTTTTGTAATTCTGTTCACACTCAGCATCAGTGTGCTGGGAACACAGACGTACACTGCCACATCCTTGTTCATGCACACACACATACAGGCCCAGGATCTATCAGACCATGGTGCACCAGCGCACACAACAGAGTCCAAAACACCTGAAACAGTATCCATGGCAACCAAACTCCTGACTGCTGCATGATAACCAAAACAGAGGGACAGATCAGTCAGCGCATTTGCTGTGAGTGATTTTTCTTCAAAGACGAGTCACTCTGGCCAGATCTCAGCTGTCAGTTTGTTACTTGTACGCTGAGAATGTCAGAAACAAGCTTTCCTTGCCTCACACAATCAAACAATTAACTGAGAGAAAATGGATAAGGAGATGAAAAAAATATATTATGCAGTGAATGCCAACAGATTATTGATTTGTACTATCTACACTGCACTCTGACAGGCTTCCGAATTATCATATTCTGCTTATATTATGATTGGTTTATTAGCTATCTGTACTTGACAACAGAGGTATTGAGCTTTTGCATTTTCCTTACACTTGTACTTACAAAAGAAAAGAATATGCTATTTAACAAAATTCATATTATAAAGAACTTTCAAACAAACTTCTCAAAATTATAAAGTCAACAGGTCTGGACAAGAAAGAGATATAAACAATGAGCTATGTATAAAATGTAGAGCATATCAGCACAGTGTTGATGATTTGGAGCTACTGTTGAGTAACTGCATTTTGTGATTGAGTACTGATTTAACAAAGTGGATGGGACTTTAGCACAAACATACTTGACTGCCATGCCAGTGCTAACAATTATTTAATTAAGCAATATTAGACGAGAGGGAGTACAGTATCAGTGAATATAGTAATTGCAGGTGTGATACGTCTAATGCCCTCCGCTAGTATCACACCTGTAGTTAGTATATTCATGATACCGTAATGACCTCGAATGTAATATTGCTTTTATACGACAGTTCCGCAAGTACAATTTATAAAATGACAGCAGTACTGGACAAAATATTATGATTTGTTTGTTTAACCGGTCAGTACTGCAGAGGACCCGAGATCAAAACGTAGCCAACGCCGCTAGCTAGTGGCTAGTAGTTAGCATGTACACCTTGGCGCACTTCGCACGCTTTTGTTTGTCTGCCCAACAACCGCCAGCCAGAGCGGCGGCTACAGGCATGGAAAAGAAACAGCACACAGACATGAAAACAACGAGAAATCAAAAGATAACAAAACATAATAAACCCAATGCCTGAGCCACCAAGAATGGTCAGAACCAAGCCTGCAGGAAACACGGCCTCGGCTTGTGACAGAAGAGGATGGAAAGGCGGTTGGTCCAGATGAGATACCTGTGGAGGTATGGAGATGTTTAGGAGAGACGATGGTGGACTTTTTAACCAGATTGTTTAACACAATCTTGGAAAGTGATAAGATGCCTGAGGATTGGAAAAGAAGTGTTTTGGTACCAATTTTCAAGAACAAAGGTTCAGAGCTGTAGTAACTACAGAGGCATAAAGTTGATCAGCCACACTATGAAATATAGGAAAAAGTTGTTGAAGTGAGGTTAAGAGGAGAGGTGACAATCAGTGAGCAGCAGCACGATTTCATGCCAAAAAAGAGTACTACAGATGCAATGTTTGCTTTAAGAGTGTTGATGGAGAAGTATAGAGAAGGTCAGAAGAAGCTGCACTGTGTCTTTGTGGATCTAGAGAAAGCATACGACGTGGTACTATATTAGAAAGTCAAGAGTGGCAGACAAGTATGTAAGGGTGGTGCAGGACATGTATGAGGACAGCGAGATGGTGGTGAGGTGCGCTGTAAGAGTGATGGATGGATTCAAGGTGGGGGTGGGATTACATCAGGATCAGCTCTGAGCCCCTTCTTGTTTGCCATGGTGATGGACAGGCTGGCAGACAAAGTCAGGCAGGAGTCTCCGTGGACCATGATGTTTGCAGATGACATTTTGATCTGTAGTGAGAATAGGGAGCAGGTGGAAGAGAACCTGGTGAGGTGGGGGTATGCTCTGGAGAGAAGATGAATGAAAGTCAGTAGAAGCAAGACAGAATACATGAGTCTAAATGCGAGGGAGGCAGAAAGTGAAAGTAGATGAGTTTCAGTACCTGAGGTCAACCATCCAAAGCAATGGGAAATGCACAAGAGAGGTGAAGAAGGGAGTACAGGCAGGGTGGAGTGGGTGGTGTTGGGGTGATTTGTGACAGAAGGGTAGCAGCGAGAGTGAAAGGGAAGATTTACAAGATGGTAGTGAGACCTGCTATGATGTATGGTTCGGAGACGGTGGTGCTGACAAAAAGACAGGAGGTGGCGCTGGAGATTTTCATTGGGAGTGACTAGGGGGGACAGGATTAGAAATGAGTATATCAGAGGGACAGCTCAGGTTGAGTGGTTTGGAGACAAAGTAAGAGAGGCAAGGCTGAGATAGTTTGGACGTGTGCAGAGAAGGGATAGTGGATGTATTGGACAAAGGATGTTGAAGATAGAGCTGCCAGGCAAGAGGAAAAGAGGAAGACCACAGAGAAGATTCATGGATGTAGTGAAGGAGGACATGGAGAGGGTTGGTGTAACAGAGGAAGACAAGGGATTGGGTGAGATGGAGGCAGATGATCCACTGTGGCGACTCCTAAAGGGAGCAGCTGAAAGCAAAAATAAGAATAAGTATATATACAGTGTACACTACTCACAAAAAGTTAGGGATATTTGGCTTTCGGGTGACATTTATGGAAAATGCAAAAAGTTTACACTACAGTTATATCACGAAAGTAGGGCATTTAAGTAGAAGCATGCAATGGTGATTTCCTCATCTCAAACAATTTATTGAAACAAAAGCCAACAACAGTGGTGAGTACTGTATACCACAACAAAAAAATGTCTCAATACCTTGTCATGTGCCCTGAGCATCAAGTACAGCTTGACAATGACGTCTCATGCTGTTCACAAGTCAACTTATTGTCTGCTGAGGCATGGCATTCCACTCTTCTTGAAGGGCGGCCCTCAGGTCACTGAGGTTGTGGGGTGCAGGTTTACGAGCCTCTACATGGTGACTCAGCTGATCCCATAGGTTCAGTCCCGTAGGTCGCAGCCAGCCACTTGCACTGCAGCCGTGAAGCTTCCAGAGTTTTGGCAGAGCGACTTCGTGGTTCCAGCATATCGAAGCGCTGTTCTACCTGTGAGGAATCACTGCAGATGAAACCAGGTATTACTTGGTCATTGCTGCTTTGGATCAGCAGTCCACACAACGTGCCATACAGTTGCTTCATGCGCCCCCACAGGACAGTAATACGCCGCCATCAAACAGTTCCTGCTCCGGAGGTATAGTCTATCGGCCGCTGAAAGAGCGGAAAAAATCCTCTCAGGTTTAGGTGACATCATGGCTGTGGAACTTATGTATAGAATACTATCACTGCTTGGAGTGGACGAAGGTGGCTTCCTGTTTCCACACATATTCCTGCACCAGCTCCCGCCACCTGTGCATGTGGTTTTGGCTAACTCCCTGCTTGTGTCTACCAGTGACTACCGAGCTTTAGCTGAGGAAGCTGATCAGGTCCTGCTGGTTACCAAGCAGTTTGCTGTGCAAGGCGGGGCATCGGATGTCCTGCAACCCACGTCGGAGGACTCGGACCCAGCGGCAGTAGCTGGAGTGGTGTCTCGGAGATGACGCAGGAAAGGTCTGTGTTTCTTCCACCTGTGGTTTGGCGGCAAGGTTAAGCGCTGCATTCCTCCATACATATTTGAGACAACGGGAAGACTCCAGAGCCAGCGCTCGGAGGCAGCTGTTGGCGCTGGCATATGAGGTGAGCTGCTCTTCATTAAAGACTCGCTGTCAGAGAGACGTTTCCTAGTAGACGCTGGCTCACAGAAGAGCCTGCTCCCACCAACCAACACGGGCAGACCGGCAGCGGGCAACAGCCCGCGTTTGAGTGTAGCTAACGGTTCTTCCATTGAGACATTTGGCGCAAGGTCTGTGACTGCTTGTTTCCAGGGGCACAGTTTTGATTGGGACTTTGTAATCACTTCCATCACAGTACCTATTGTTGGCGCAGATTTTCTGTGTGCAGATGGGTTTCTTGTTGATGTTGCTAACCACCATTTGATTGAAGCTGTGTCTTTTGCCACTTTTCCGTGTGAGGCTTGGTGAGCTGGGCTGTTGTCACACGCTAACTTTTTAGCGTCGGATAATGTTTTTCTGCGTTTGCTAACAAATTTTCTGTCGCTTACAACACCTGCTTTTTCCACCCCGGCTTCTAAGAACGGGGTGGAGCATTTCATCCCCACCGTGGGACCGCTGGCTTTTGCGCATGTGCGACACCTCAACACAGTTAAGTTGGCTATAGTGAAAAAGGAGTTCACCACTATGGAACGCTTGGGAATAGTGAGGCATTCTAACAGCCCATGGGCCTCACCACTTCACATGGTACCTAAGGCGGATGGGTCATGGCAGCCGTGTGATGATTTTTGTCGGCTTAACAACGTCACCGCTTATGACCGTTATCCTATTCCGCTCATCCAAGATTTTTCTGTGTGTTTGGTGGGCTCTGCCATTTTTTCAAAGGTGGATCTGGTGCGCGGTTATTACCAGGTTCCCATGCACATGGAAGACGTCCCGTAGACCATGGTAATTACCCCGTTCGGGCTTTTTGAATTCCTGTGCATGTCATCTGGCCATAAAGGTGCGGCCCAAACATTTCAGAGGTTGATGGACTCTTTGTTATGTGACCTCCCATTCGTGTTTGTCTATCTCAATGACATATTAATGGCCAGTCCATCAGTTGAAGAGCATGTGTCACACCCCAAACAAGTTTTTGGGTGCCTTGAAGAACACGACCTGATCGTCAACCCGGTTAAGTGTCAGTTTGGGCTACTGGTGATTGACTTCGTAGGTCACCGCATTTCATTGTGAGGTACAATTCCATTACCTTCTAAGGTTAAAGCGGTGGTGGAATTTCCCCGTCCGGACTCCGTTAAGGCACTGCAGGAATTTTTGGGCATGGTAAATTTTTATAGTCACTTCTTCCCTCATGCTGCCCACCTCCTGCAACCACTTTATGAGGCTCTGAGGCTAAAAAAAAAAGCCAACGACCCTGTCACCTGGACTCCCGAATGGGTCCGAGCTTTTGACAGAGCTAAGTCCACCCTTGCGAACGCAGCACTACTCGCTCACCCTGTGCCCACAGTGCCCATAGCTTTGACAATGGATGCCTCCGACATCGCCGTGGGGGCAGTGGTCGAACAGTGTGTGGCAGGGGCGTGGCAGCCCCTTGCGGTTTTCAGTTGCAAGCTGTGGGATGGTGAGCATAAGTATAGCTTTTTTGACCGGGAGTTGCTGGCGCTGTACCTGGCAACCTGTCATTTCCGTTTCTTATTGGAGGGTCGTTCTTCCATGGCTTATGTAGATCATAAACCATTGACGTTCAGTATGTCCAAGGTGACCGAGCCGTGGTCTGCTCATCAACAACGCCATCTGGCGGCCATCTCCGAGTTCACAACAGATGTTCAGCATGTGGCTGGCAAGTCCAACCCTGTTGCTGATTGCCTGTCATGTGTGCTGGTGCGTCTGGTGCACCTCGGGATGGATTTTTCTGCCATGGATGCTGAGCAGCCCAACAACCTGGACATCCTGGCCCTTCAGTCTACAGGTACAGCTCTCAAACTCAAGGAGGCGGTGATGCAGGAGGGCAGTCCTATTCACCTCTGTGACGTCTCCACTGGCTGCCCCTGACCTGTTGTCCCTGCGACCTGTCGTCATCAAGTTTTCAACTCATTTCACTCCCTCTGTCACCCTGGAGTTCGGGCGTTGGTGAAACTGGTCGGAGCAAAGTTTGTCTGGCCCGGCATCCGCAGGGATGTCAAGGGGTGGGTGGCCGCAATCTTGGCGTGTCAACGCACTAAAGTCCACCAGCACACCAAGATACCTCTAGAGCCATTTCGGATTCTGCCTAAACATTTTGACCATGTGCATGTGGACCTGGTGGGTCCTCTACCCCCTTCACAGGGTTTTACACACCTGCTCACAGTAGTGGATCGGACCACTAGGTGGGCAGAGGCAGTCCCTCTGTCCTCCACTTTGGCTGCAGACATGGCACGCTTGTTTCTTTCTTCCTGGTGTTGTGCATTTTGGCACCCCATCAGATATTACCTCCGATAGGGGCCCCCAGTTTGTGTCAGAGTGCTGGTCAGTGCTTGCAAGGTCCTTGGGAGTGCAGGTACGCTGCACTACAGCGTACCACCCTCAGGTTAACGGCTTGTGTGAACGTTTTCACCAGTCGCTAAAAGCGGCATTACATGCTGCACTCTCCGATGGTAATTGGGTGGATCATTTGCCTCCAGAACCATTTCAGGTTCTGGAGACGGGCCCTAAGAGTTGTGTTCTAGAGATAGTTAGGCGTAAAGAGCGGGTCATGTTTGATAGGCTTAAGCCGGCATACGTTATGGCGGATGAGCCTATGGTTCCAGCCCAGGTTCCCCGTCAGGGTTGCCCCCCTTCTAAGATCCCAGCTAGGTCTACACTAGATGAGTTTTCTGGTTTCCAGCCTGCTATAGATTGTGTTTCACCTTCCCGTCGTCCAAGAGGATGTCCCGCACGACAGGTTTCTCCGGTGGCTCCGGTTGGAGGACGGCACAGCCATTATGGCAGGCTCATCAGGACCCCAGTGAGAGACTGATTTTGGCTACGGGAGTCCCCTCTGGGTGTTTGGGGTGGGGAGGGAGGCTGTGTGGCGGACTGAAGAGGTATATCTCACCCAGTGGGATTTGGGGTTTGTAATCCTGGTTTTGGAGTCCAAGAGTGTTCACAGTTAGTTGTTCAGTGGCAGTTGAGGAGTAAAGATAAAAACCCACCTTTGTCTCCTGTGTGTTTCTTCCTCCTGCCACAGTGTGTGTGTGTGTGTGTGTGTGTGTGTGTGTGCGTGTGTGTGTGTGTGTGACACCAAGGGGATGGGCGGTTAAGGTCAACTGGTGGTGTCCAACCAAGAGTTTGAACTCACAACCTCCCGCTCTGGAGTCTGGCACTTTACCTGTGTCACCAAGAGAGTCGACCCACTTGGCAAGCCAAGTAGGAATGCTTTTTTATTGACTCTGTTACATATTCCCCCTCAGATTTTGACATAGTCCCGATGTCAGAGATGCTTTTAAGCTTTAACGGTGTCCGCCTTCTGACTCTGTCAACACCAGTAAGTCCTACCAGCAACACCTCCTGTGGTGGGGACCAAGCACCACTTGCAGGATCGACACACCAGTGGTATTTGGGGAATAGGACTAATGCACCACCACTAGGTCCTGCCATTAACACCAAAACAGTAGTAACCAAATTTGTCCTTTAGTCACCACAATAATTTCTGGTCTGCTAACTATACAATATGTCCAGAATAACCAGAACAAGAGGCCATTTTCTTCAATAAAGAATATCAAAGTTTATTAAAAAACACTGAATGTGGTTTAAAATTTAGGCACAGCATAAATAAGAAATGCTGTAATGGGACTTCCGGTTATGGCGGCCACGTAGAAGGACACGTATCACTCTGCTCTGCTCCTAGAGAAAAAAAATCGGCAAATAACTCTCTCAATTGGAACAGAACCTATCCCAGCGTTTGGGTGAGGATATGCCGGTGAAGCCTAAGGCTGGAAAATCAGGTGGAGGAAAAATTGAACCGCCGAAACAGTCCAAATTAACGGACTTTCACGTCCGTGATGCGGCAGATAAAGCTCCAGATATGGCAGAGGAAGCTAGCAGCGGTGCGGTGACTGCGGGCGACGGCACAGGTGCAGTGCTCGCTGCCATTAGTTCAATGAGAGCAGACTTTTCCGCTAAATTTGATGGGATTATGGCAACGTTGGAAGGAATGAGAAAAGAATTGGGTGACAGTATGGAACGAGTGGCACAGGTGGAGCTTCGAGTTTCCAGTGCTGAAGATGACGTCGCCAGCCTTCAATTAAAGGTGCGCACTTTGGAAAAAAAAATAAATGTCTGGAAGACAATGTCCTGGACTTGGAGTCCCGGTCGAGACTGAACAACCTGAGGCTGGTGGGTCTACCGGAGGGAACCGAGGGTCGGGACCCATGTTCCTTTTTGGAAAAGTGGATTCCAGAAGTGCTGAACAATGCGGAGCTGCAATCATCAGTTGTTTTAGAAAGCGCCCACCGAATTGGACCACAGAGAGATAATAAGGCAGCACCGAGGACGTTAATTATGAAGTTCCTCAGCTACAGAGACAGGATGAAGATCTTCGACGCGACGCGAGCCAAAGGAGAAATTAAATACCAGGATCAACAGGTGCGGTCTACCCAGATTTGGCCACAGGAATTCAACGGTTGAGGAAGCAGTTTGACCCCGTCCGTAAAGAGCTGCGCAACCTTGGGATTCATCATGGAGTAATTCATCCTGCAAGACTGTTGGTCACGTATGGGGGCGGAACACACATCTTCAAGAACCCTGAGGAGGCGCAGGAGTTCATCGGGAAGATCCAAGAAGAAACTGGTGGGAGCTAAGCATGAACAAAATATAAGGTAGAATATTTAAGCATTTGCACAGGCATCTAACTGATTTGAAGCATATAGCAAGTTTACAAAATATAGATTGTATTACATATTAAAAAAAAAAAAAAAACCTATGATGTACAAAGTTGCTATAAAATTTTGGAGTTAAGTTGGAAAACTACAGAAGAGAGTTAATGTTACGTCATTTAATGCAGTAGAGTTGGGGTGATTGGGAGGATGAAGAGGGAGTGGCTTTGGCTGGTCCTCGTGGGTGTGGAGCGGTCGATGGCTATATCGGGAGACGGAGGGTTTTTTTTGATTTTGGGGGGATCACCACAAATGTGGGAAGGGGGAATTTGTTTGTGTGTAGTTTGTAGGATGAATGTTCAACCACTCATGTTTTTGCTTCTCTGTATGAGCATGTTTACACTGCGAGGTAATCCCAAACTCCTTATTGATCATAGACCAAAGCGTTAATCTTAATTTAACTTCATGGAATTGCAGAGGTCTACAAAATTTAAAAAAACTTAAACAAGTTATGAATAAAATAAAAGACATAGGTTCAAAAATTGTGTTTTTACAAGAAACTCATCTAATAGAGGAAGATGTAAAAAGAATTAGAAGTAGATGGCAAGGAAGTGTATTCACCTCATCATTTTCATCCCGAGCCAGGGGAGTTATGACTCTCATACATAAATCAGTCCCATTTCAAGTGAAAAATGTAATTGGAGACAAATTTGGAAGATTTCTAATTATTCAAGGATCTTTGCTATTAGAAAATATAAATCTGGTGAACTTATACGGCCCCAATATAGATGATCAAAAGTTCTTTGCTAATTTATTTCTTATCTTATCATCACTTACAGGGCAACATATAATAGCAGGGGATTTTATTGTACATTGAACCCCGATATAGATAGATCAACAGGACTGGACTGTACGCACAATGGATGCAGGATGATCATTAAGCATTTTATGAAAGAACTGAGATTGCTAGATATATGGAGAGAAATGAAACCACAAGTTAAAGCCTACTCTTGTTATTCTAATACCTATAAGACATTCTCACGAATTGACTATTTTTTGATCTCCACAGAATTAAGGTCCAAGATTCAAAACTGCTTTTATGATAATATTGTGATCTCTGATCATGCACCCTGTTGTCTCATATATGTAGATAAGAAATTGACAAAGGAACCAGGAAGGTGGCAATTTCAGCATAAATGGCTTCAGGATGAGGAATTTGTTAAGTACGTAGAAAAACAGATAGATGAGTTCTTTGATATCAATACTACACAAACATCAGCATGTATAAAGTGGGAGGCTTTCAAAGCTTTTATTAGGGGACATATTATTAGTTATACAGGTTCAAAATCTAAGAAGACTCAAGAGGAGAGAGTCCAATTGGAACATAAACTAAAAATTCTTCAAGAAAAAGTGTATGCAGGAAGTGACCCAAAGTTGGAGAATGAATTACTGATTCTGAGAGCTGAATATGACAAAAAAAATCAGCGAATAGAGCTGCCTCGAGTCTTCTAAGATTGAAGCAATCTTTTTATGAACAAGGTGAAAAATCAGGAAAATTATTGGCATGGCAGATTAAACAATTAGAATTTAAAACACCAATCACCAGTATTATAAGTAATGGACAGGTAGTTGTAGATCCTTTAGAAATTAATAGAGCCTTTAGAGATTACTATGAAAAATTATGTGATACAAAAAATGAAACTGACTTAACAAAACTAAAAGGGTTTTTGGATGGACTATCTATACCGTGTATTCCAAATGAAAACAGGGAGATACTGGAGTCTAAAATTAGTCAAGAAGAAGTTGGGCTAGCCATTGATAATATGAAATCAGGAAAAAGTGCAGGACCAGATGGTCTTCCAGTTGACCTTTATAAAAAATTTAAGAATAAATTAATAAAACCTTTTTTGGAAATGGTTTTAGAAGCATTTCAAAATAGTAATTTACCACTATACATGAATAATGCCTTAATTATACTGTTGCCAAAACCAGGTAAACCCTCTAATAAATGTGAAAATATGAGACCAATAAGTCTATTAAATGCTGACCTTAAGATAATCTGCAAAATTTTAGCAAGACGAATACAAGAAAAATTACCAAATATTATTAACCGAGATCAGAATGGATTTATAAAGGGAAGACAAGGCTTCCATAATGTAAGAAGACTATTTAATATTATTTATTCTAATAAAGAAGCACCGGATACAGCTCTCCTATCATTGGACGCCGAAAAGGCCTTTGATAGGGTCAAAAGGCCCTATCTTTTTGAAGTCTTACAAAGGTTTGGACTTGGAAATAATTTCATAAAATGGGTTCAGATAATATACAATAATGCTACAGCAGAAATCCTAACAAACAGCAATATCTCAAAATCAATAAAGATCAATAGAGGATGTCAACAAGGCTGTCCACTTTCACCTTTACTGTTTACTATGGCAATTGAACCTTTAGCAATGGCAGTACGTTTACATCCACAAATATATAGAATTAAAGTTGGACCAACAGAACATAAAATCTCCCTGTATGCCGATGACATAATTTTGTTTATGTCGAATCTTAAAAAATCAATCCCGACCTTGTTGAATTTAATAAAGAATTTGGGGGAAATATCAGGATATAAAATAAATAAAACTAAATCTTCAATATTAATGCTAAATGAGACCCAGAGAAATCACCCAGCTTCTGAGGTAAATCAATTCAATGTTGTAAATCAGTTTAAATATTTAGGAATTCAAATTGTGCCTAAGCTAGAATTAGTCGCCAGTGCCAACTATGAAGCCTTAATGACAGACATTAATGAGTTAATTCAGAGATGGATGTCACTACCAATGTCGATGATAGGGAGAATCAATATACTTAAAAGTAATATCTTACCTAAAATACTTTATTTATTTCAATACATTCCTTTGCCACCACCTTCAGATCTATTCTCAAGAATTAAAAAAAAGTTAGTGGAATTTATATGGAACAACAGGAAGGCTAGATTATGTCTGTCCTTACTATATTTACCATTTGATCGTGGAGGTCTGAAATGTCCAAACTTTATGTTGTATTACTGGTCAGCACAACTGAGGTCTATGACATATTATTTTTCATCAAATGATCTCCCTCACTGGACTGAAATGGAATCATACAATTTACCTTTACAGCTCTTCCCATATTCATATACTCAGACTCGGCAAAAAAATTACAGAAACAAGTTAAAAATCCATTTGTAAAGCATATGATCAAAATATGGTGTGAAATTAAAAAATATTTAAAAGAACCACATTTACTGTCACAATTTAGCCCAATATGGGGTAATCAATATTTTAAACCAGGGAGAGCGGATGCTGTATTTAAAGTATGGAATTTAAAAGGGATTCAAAAGATTCAAGATTTATATCTGTCATGTTCAGATAACATAATGTCTTTTGAAGAGCTGAGGATCAAATTTAATCTTAATAGAACACATTTTTTTTAAATATCTTCAGCTTAGGAACTTTATTCGATCAAATCAAAACAATGCTCTCACTCGACCTATTTATTCATCCTTGGAAAACATTTTGATGAAAGATAGTAAGAGAAAGGGTATTATTTCAGAGTTTTATAATTCATTGACACTATCTTCAAGTGAAAACTCACAGAAAAGATTAAATTATTGGAAAGAAGACCTGCAAATTGGAATTTCAGAGGAACAATGGGAATTGGCTTGTACAGAAGCTCAAACCAAATCAATAAATGTACGTCTTAAATTGATACATTTTAAATGGTTAATGCGGATGTATGTTACACCGGTGGAATTAAATAGATATAACAAAAACATACCAGATACGTGCACAAAATGTATGGAAAGTAAAGGAACCTTATTTCATTGTGTATGGGAATGTAGGAAAATTAGAGTGTTTTGGGAAGAGGTGAGGGTAACAATTGAAAAAATAATTTCAAAACAAATCATATTGAATCCTAAATTGTTTTTGTTGGGTCTGTATCCAGAAAAGTATAATTTTAATAAAAGTGAAAGAGCATTCATAGACCTCAGTTTGCTTAATGCCAAAAAATGTATTGCACTATTGTGGAAAAAGACTCATAGACCAGTTGTGACTCAGTGGTTAAGACAGATGTTAACAAACCTTCCATTAGAAAGAATAACATACATACTGAAATCAAAGGAAAATGTGTTTGAGAATATATGGAGACCTTTCATTGATTATGTAAAGAATTTAAACATAACTTTTGAAGAAGAGGGTGAATGATGTGTGTGGACCTTGTAAATTCCAAACTGGTGAATGTATAATATGTATACTTATGTAACGGATTGCCTAGACTAAACAGAGGAGCATTGTTGAAGACCTGTTCTTATTAGTGGTTGTTGGTGGGGTTTTTTTAGTATTTTTTTTTTATTACTTTAGTGTTAGTGTCTGATTGTTTGTGTTATCTATGATCCACTTCAACAGCAGGAGTCTCTATGCAAACTTTAATAACATTAAAGATTATTTACACCAGTTTAAAGAGCCCTTCAATATTGTGGCAATATCAGAGACGTGGCTCAGTGAAGAGAAAGGAGTGGATTTTACCATGGATGGCTATGAACGAAATTATATAAATAGAAAAGTGAAAAAAGGAGGAGGAGTTGCAATTTTTGTTGACAAGAGCTTGAAATACAAGGTTGTTGAAAATCTGTCAGTAACTGTGGATGATTTATTTGAATGTATTACAATAGAAATCTGTCTGGACAATGTGAAGAATGTAGTAGTGAGCTGTGTATATAGAACACCTGGATCAAACATTGACTTATTTAAGGACTGGATGGAAAAAAAGTATGCAAAACTAACTCATAAAGTTATGTTCATCTGTGGGGATTTCAATATAGATCTGATGAACTCAAAACAACATAGTTTGACAGAAGAATTTATCAACACAATGTACAGTATGGGCTTACATCCAACAATTACCGGACCTAGCAGAATCAAGTCACACAGTGCCACACTAATAGATAACATATTCACAAACATTATGGAAAATAATATCAGGAGTGGGCTTTTATTGAATGATATCAGTGACCACCTGCCGATTTTTGTTGTCTATCAATGTGATTATAGGAAGAAAAAGTATACCAAAAATATTAAATATAAAAGAATAAGAACCGAAGAATCAATGCATTTACTGACAAAGGAATTATTAATACAAGATTGGAAGATAGTTTATGATGAAAATGACATAAATAGAGCATATGATAAATTTTTACAAATATTTCAATCATTGTACAATAAATACTGTCCTATAAAACAATACAGTGACAGACAACAACAAAAAAATATTCCTTGGGTCACCAAGGAGTTAATAAATGCATGTAAAAAGAAGAATACATTATATAAACAATTCATTAAATGCAGAAAGGTGGAAGCTGAGATCAAATATAAAAGACACAAAAATAAGCTTACTACTATAATGAGGACCTGTAAGAAAGAATATTACAACAGAATACTAGAGGATAACAAAAATAACATAAAAGGAATATGGCAAGTACTCAATGGGATTATTAGTAATCGTCCTAAGAATGCAAATTATCCAGAATATTTTATCGAAAATGGCAATTTGATAAATAATATGGAAGATGTGGTCAGTGGTTTCAATAAATTTTTTGTAAATGTTGGTCCTGAATTAGCAAAATCAATAGTGACACCAGAAACAAACTACAGTGGTTCTGTGAATGAAATAGAAGATAGAAATCCAAACACAATCTTTTTGGGTGCAGTTACTGAAAAGGAAATTATCGAGACTGTGAGTAAATTTAAGAACAAAAAATCAACGGACTGGAATGAAATTGACATGACAATAGTGAAAAAAGTAATTGAGGGAATTATTAAGCCACTCACCCACATCTGTAACCTATCATTTCAAACTGGTACATTTCCAGACAAAATGAAAATAGCAAAAGTAATACCTCTATACAAAACAGGAGACAGTCATCGCTTCACAAAGTACAGGCCAGTCTCTTTACTCTCACAATTCTCCAAAATACTTGAAAAAATCTTCACTAAGAGACTGGATGATTTCACTGAAAAACACAACCTCTTTACAGATAGCCAGTATGGTTTTAGAGCAGATAAATCTACATCTTTGGCACTGATCGAACTTATAGAAGAAATTACTAGTTGTATAGATAAAAAAAATGTTGCTGTAGGAGTATTTATAGATTTAAAGAAAGCTTTTGACACCATTGGCCACAGAATACTACTAAGGAAACTGGAAAGGTATGGAATAAGAGGGGTTGGACTGAGTTGGGTGGAAAGTTATTTAAGTAACAGACAACTAACTAACTAACTAACCTGCACTTATATAGCGCTTTTCTAGTCACAAAGACCACTCAAAGCGCTTTCATTAATACTAACCCTCTATTCTAAGGGCCTATAGGAAACAGATATCTAGGGACAATTTAGAACAGCCAATTAACCTAACATGCATGTTTTTGGCATGTGGGAGGAAACCGGAGAAATCCCGGAGTAAACCCACGCAACACGGGGAGAACATGCAAACTCCACACAGATCACTGTTGGTCGGGGGCTGGGATCGAACCCACGATCCCACAATCCCCACAATCCCCCGGCCAAGGGTAAACTGTGCTGCCGCAGTGCTAACCACTGCGCCACCGTGCAGCCCACAATTTGTACAAATTGGAGAGCACAAATCACCCTTCATGGACATCACTTGTGGTGTGCCCCAGGGGTCAGTTTTGGGACCCAAACTCTTTATTCTATATATACATGACATATGCCAAGTATCAAAAATTCTGAAATTTATTTTGTTTGCGGATGACACAAATATCCTTTGCACTGGTGAGAATTTGCAGCAGGTTTTAGAGGTGGTCACAAATGAAATGGAAAAATTAACGCATTGGTTCAACAAAAATAAATTATCTCTAAATCTAAAAAAAACAAAGATTATGTTGTTTGGAAATTATAAAATAAATCATGAAATAATGGTAACGATAGATGATACCAGAATAGAAACAGTACAGGAAAATAAGTTTCTGGGGGTGACGCTTGACAATAAAATCTGCTGGAAACCTCACATCAGTCACATCCGGGCCAAATTAGCAAAATGTATAGGCATACTGGGGAAGACAAGACACTTCTTGGACTATAAATCATTGGTCTTATTGTACAATTCACTGTTTTTACCTTATCTTAACTACTGTGTAGAAGTCTGGGGAAACACCTACAAAACCAACCTACAGTCAATATGCACATTACAAAAAAGAGCTATAAGGATAATAAACAATGCAGGATATAGAGACCATACCAATTCGTTGTTCTTAAAGTACCATGTCATAAAGTTCATCGATTTAGTTAAATTTAAGACAGCACAAGTAATGTACAGGGCAATTAATAATCAACTACCAACTAATATACAAAAAATATTTAAAAAAAGAGACAATGATCATAATTTGAGGGGAGACTTAAACTTTACAAAACCCAAGATACGTACTACCAAGAAAAGTATGTGCATATCTGTCTGTGGGGTGGATTTGTGGAACAGTCTAGAGCCGGAACTGAAACTATGTACAAACAGAAATCAATTCAAAAAGAGGTATAAGCACCATTTGCTGAAAGGGTATATGTTAGAAGGGTAGTAGTTATATGTACGATTCATTATGTTCACTCTGGGATATTATGGGACACTATGGAATGGTGGGTAGGACAGCACTGTGTATATCTGTGTTGTTTGAGGCTGGTTTTGTTGTATGGACATCATTGTATGTTAGAATGGATGGGTGTTAATGTTGATTTGTAAAAAATACAGTAAATTGTTTACTTGGGGTCTTAAAGGTGGTAATTTGTATAAAATTCACATGGGTGTATCTATGGAAAAGAGGAGATGGAATTAATAAGTGTTCACTTCTTCCTTCTCCCTTTCGAACAGTGTATAATGTTACTTTATTGCATTTGCCATTTGCTTGTATTTGTTATATTTTTGTGTTCGAAATAAACTATCTATCTATCTATCTATCTATCTATCTATCTTATGTTTGTAAAAAGGTTCAATAAAAATATTGTGGAAAAAAAAAAGAAATGCTGTAATAGTGCAGGACTAAAACCATGGGCAAGTTCAGGCTCCTCATACCAGTAAACTATGACAAGGGGTGATAGACCTTGTTTGAACCCCAACACACATTAAAAAGCCACAAATCACGGCTTATATCATGGCTTAAAAATAGTTGGTGAAGAAAACCATACGTATTTTATTATACAAGGGGTCATAATATAAAAGTCCAAACCCTCTTAACTGGACTGAGCCCAAGTATTGCACGTGGCCCGAGCACTGTTGCACTATGCCCTAAACAAAAATAAACCGTAAAAGAAAAGGGCCCAGACATGATTAAAAGGGGAAGAAAAAATGGTGACAAGCAAGACAGTTCACTCCTAAAAAATAAATAGTTAGAACAGTCTAATAAAACACAGCTTCAGTAAAGTGTGCATTAAACATGGCCAGCATACCTCAGAAATACTGATAAATGCACATCTTAAGCACTGATGACAATTCCTGATGCACATGAGTAAGTGACTAAAACAAAACAAGAAACCCTATAACACAAAGTCAAATAAACATTCATCTAACGTGTTAAATACAAACAATGAGCACTGTTAGAGCCATCATTCAGAAGTGGTAAGAACATCATTTTAACATAAACCGGCCACAACTAGGAGCTCCTCACAAGATTTCTGACATAGGAGTAAAAAGAATTATCAGAAGAGTTATCCAAGAGCCAAACACTGCTCGTGGAGAGCTCCAGAAAGACCTGGAGTTGGCAGGTACTGCTGTTTCAAAGAAAACAATAAGTATTGCACGCAACCGACATGGGCTCTATGCCCGCTCACCTCGCAAAACTCCATTGCTGAAGAAAAAGCATGTTGAAGCTTGTTTAAAGTTTGCTGCACAACATTTGGGCAAGCCAGTAAAATACTGGGAGAATATAGTCTAGTCAGATGAGACCAAAATTGAACATTTTGGATGCCACAACACACAGCATGTTTGGAGGAGAAATGGCACTGCACATCAGCCCCAAAACACCATACAAACAGTGAAGTTTGGAGGCGGCAGCACCATGGTATGTGGGTGCTTTTTAACACATGGTACAAGCAGACTTTGATTTTGATTTTTTGATTTTGATTTTGTATACTTTATTGATCCCCAGAGGGGAAATTGAGGGCATCCACCTGGATGGATGAAGCAGCCATGGTACGGCGCTATCCCTTAACCATTCACACACACATTCACACCTAGGGCCACTTTAGAGTCTCCAATTAACCTAACCTGCATGTTTTTGGCCTGTGGGAGGAAACCGGAGAAATCCCGGAATAAACCCACACAGATACGAGGAGAACATGCAAACTCCACACAGATCACTGTTGGTCAGGGGCTGGGATCGAACCAGGTATCCCATGGCCAAGGGTGAGTTGCTGTGCTGCCGCAGTGCTAACCACTGTCTGTCCAACAGACTTCATATAATTGAGGAAAAGATGAATGCACAAATCTACAGTGACATCCTTGATAAGAACCTGTTGCCTTCTGCCAAGATGCTGAAGATGAAACAAGGGTGGATATTTCAGCAAGACAATGATCCCAGACGCACAGCCAAGGAAACGTTCAACTGGTTCTAGAGAAGGAAAATAATGCTGCTAGAATGGCCCAGTCAGTCACCTGACCTGAATCCAATTGAAAATCTATGGAACAAACTGAAGATCAGAGTTCAAAGAAGGCAGCCACAAAACCTTCAAGATTTGAAGACAGTTTGTGTGGAAGAAAGGGCTAAAATCACTCCTGAGCAATGCCTGCGCCTAGTTTCTCTATACAGGAGGTGTCTGGAAGCTGTTATCACAATCAAATTATGAACAGGATCAGTGACAAAAGGCAGCCCTGGCAGAGTCCAACGCTCACTGAAAACGAGTCTGACTAAGTGTTGGCAATACAAACCAAACTATCACAACAGTCATATAGGGACCGGATAGCTCATAGCAACAAGTCCGATACCCCATACTCCTGAGCTTTCCCACAAGCCAACCAAGCTTGATAGGACTTCTTCTTCAGCTTAATAGCCCCCCTCACCACTGGTGTCCACTACTTGGTTCGGGGGTTTCCACCATGAGATGCACCAACAGCCTTGTGGCTGCAGCTCTTGTCTGCCACTTCAGCAATAGAGGTGGAGAACATGGCCCATTCAGACACCATGTCTCCAGACTCCCTCAGAATGTGGTCATAGTTCTTCCAGAGGTGGGAGTTGAAGGCCTCTCGGACAGGGGCCTCAGCCAGACATTCCCAGCACACCCTCGCTATACGTTTGGGTCTACCAGGTCTGAATGGCATCCTTCCCTGCCACCAAATCCTGCTCACCACCAAGTGGTGATCAGTTGACAGTTCTTCATCTCTCTTTACCCAGGTGTCCAAGAAATACGGTTGCAGGTCTGATGACACGATAACAAAGTCTATCATCAACCTGTGACCTAGGGTGTCCTGGTCCCAGGTGGAGATATGGACATCCTTATGCTTGAACATGGTGTTCATTATGGACAAACTGTGGTGGGCACAGAAGTCCAATAACTGAACATCATTCAGGTTCAGATCGGACAGGCCATTCCTCCCAATCACACCCCTCCAGGTTTCACTGTTGTTGCCCACGTGCAGATTGAAGTCCCCCAGTATGACTGGGGAACACTCTCCTGCTCCCCAGTCAGAGACTCCAAAAAGGGTGGGTACTCTGAACGATCATTTGGTGCATAGGCACAAATGATGGCCAGAACCCATTTCCCAACCCAAAGACACAGGGAAACAGTCCTTTTGTCCACCGGGGAAAGCTCCAATATAGAGGCAGCAATGTGGGGGGATACAAGAATACCCAGCCCTGCTCACCGCCTCTCACCCGGAGCAACTCCAGAGTAAGCCAAGTTCCAGCCCCTCTCCAGGAGACTGGTTCAAGAATCAGAGCTGTGCATTTAGGTGAGCCCGACTATATCTATCTATTTATTTATCTATTTATATCTATTTCTATCTATCTATCTAGCTAGTATCTCTCAACCACATGTACCAGCTCAGGTTCCTTCCCCACCAGAGAGGTGACATTCCACGTCACCATTCCACATAGCAAGCTGGAGCTCAGACTGCCAAGGTCTGAGCCCCACCTGGTGATCAACTGATCACCACCTGGTGGGCAGCATGGTGGTGCAGTAGTTAGCACTGTTGCCTTACAGCTAGAAGGTTCCAGGTTCGAATCCCCAGGCTGGCAGGGGTTGGGACCTTTCTGTGTGGAGTTTGCATGTTCTCCCTGTGCTGCGTGGGTTTCCTCCGGGGGCTCCGGTTTCCTCCCACAATCCAAAGACATACATGTTAGGTTAATTAGTTGTTCTAAATTGTCCCTAGATATCTGTCTCCTATAGGCCCTTAGAATAGAGGGTTAGTACTAGTGAAAGCGCTTTGAGTGGTCTTTGTGACTAGAAAAGCGCTATATAAGTGCAGGTTAGTTAGTAGTTAGTTAATTAGTTAGTCTCTGCCTTTGACCGCCACCTGATCCGCATAGCACCGGACCCCCATGGTCCCTCCTGCAGGTGGTGAGCCCACTGGAGGGCGGACCCATTTAGCTCCTTCCGGCTGAACTGAGCCGGGTCCCATGAGTAGAAACCCGGTCACCAGATGCTCGCTATCAAGCCCCTCCCACAGGCCTGGCTTTGAGGTGGGGCCCCAGTTACGATATATAATATATGATATGGGTCAGAATAACTTTTATGTACCATTTTTGTCATGGCCTACAGTGAGTGAGCACACACACACACACACACACATCATCATCATTAATCATCTCCCATTTGCTTCAGCTGCTCCACCCTACTTAAGGGGTGAGCTGGCATCATTTTCCTGTGGGATTGTCTTGACGCCACAACCTACGCTGCCACAAGATTACCTGCTACTCTATGGAACTGTGCTCTGCCTTATCGTGTGTGTGCTCCAGCTTGCTCACAACTCTGCCCCAGCCCTGACCCCCCAGCATCCCTGGAACCACATAAGCCTCTTTACCCACCTGCTTCTTGTGTTGTCTCTGGATCTCTTTGCCATCTCTCCTCAGCTCTGCATCTGGATCCCTTTTCCTTGTGGAGGCTGGACGCTCTTCCCCCTGGATCAGCCTGTAAGTCAAGCAGGATTCACTGTCAACATTGTTCCTCGTTTCCCCCTCTTCCGCCGAGGTCCCCCAGGCCTGGAGACCCCTTGTTCACCTCTTCACTTTGGAGCCACCACCATCCTGCCTGCAGTCTGAGCTCCCTTTTCCTGAGTCTTCATCTGCAAGCAGAACACGGCTCCTGTCCCAGCACTATTATCACAATTAGTTACCGTGCACCTTACCTATGAATTCAATTCAATTCAATTCAGCTTTATTTATATAGTGCCATTTCACAACAACAGTCATCTCATAGCACTTTCAACTGTAGGGGGGACCCCCACAGTTGCAGAGAATCTGTTGTGGTCTCTACTACTTGGGTCCTGCCTTGTTTGAAAACATGTCATTACAATCCCACCAATCACAGAACCCGGCAGGAACCACATCAGGTTCTCTGTTAGAACACCTCACTGCGCTCGAGGTTAAGATTGATCAATTATCCCTTCAATTAGCCGTCACCCAGAATCAGCTGAGCCAATTTATGAATCCGCTTGCTTCCTCTTTCTAGCCTGCCTCGGCAGCAGCCGATCCCTCTCCACCAGCTGCCACCACCCCACCCACCGAATCCTCATCTGCCAGCCGAGCCCTTTCCATCCCAACTCATGCCCGCTACAGCGGGAGGACGGGGAACTGTAAAGGGTTCCTCTTACAGTGTCAACTAGTGTTTCAAAGAATCCTAACGGATTTTTGACTGTTTATCCTTTTTTTTTTTCAGCCTTCATCAGAAGACTCTTCTGATGAAGGCTGCAGTGCAGTTGAAACATGTAAAGAAGGTAAAGACATCTTTCTATTTTACTTTTGTCTTTCAAAGGAAAAAAAAAAAAGGATAAATAATTAAAAGAAGACAAAATGAACCTGTTTGACGGATTTTTGACTGACCAAAGCAGAGTGAGCTACAGTATATTATCACAGACTTAGACGACCTTGCCCTTGAATGGGCGCAGGCATTTGTTAGTGGTTCGGGCAGTCCTGATTATTCTTATCATGAGTTTACTCATGAGTTCAAGAAGGTTTTTGGTCACACAAACCGGGAGGGGGATACCTCTTGTCACCTGCTGGGCTACAAGCAGGGCACACAAACAGCAGCCAATTACTCCATCCACTTCCACATTCTCGCTGCTGAGTCTGGGTGGAATGACGTCACACTCAGAGGCGTTTTCCTATCGAGGTTAAGCCCCACACTCCAGGATGAGTTAGCGGCCCGAGATGAACAATCCTCACTTGACACACTAATTTCCCTGGCTATTCTGCTTGACAACCGCTTCCGTGACCAAGCTTCCGGCCGCCCCCGCTCCGCTGTTGCTCTGCCTCCTTGCGCTGCATCCCCTGCACTTTGGCTCCCACCACTTCCTTCAAGTTCACCACCAGAGGTCACTGAATCCATGCAGTTTGGTCATACTTAGCTTTCGCCCACTGAATGTCAGCAAAAGAGGAATGCATGGTTATGCTTTTACTGTAGTACTTTCAGGCACTTTGTTGCTGACTGCCCGGGACACTCAAATGATTCTGCCCACTAGTCACAGTAGGGGAACTGACAGGTGAGGAATCAACACCCAAGGCCCCTCTAAAGTGGGCAGCAGTGGCTCACGAGGTAGAGCAGGTTGTCCAATAACCAGAAGGTTGGTGGTTCGAATCCTGCTCTCCCCAGCCATACTGCCATTGTGTCCCTGGTCAAGACACTTTACCCACCTTACATTCAGTGTCCATGACACTGGGAATGAATGTGTATAAACGTTCAGTAGCAGTTGGAGAGGCCGTTGATGTGGATTGGCAGCCATGTTTCCATCAGTCTGCCCCAGGGAAACTGTGGCTATAGTAGTAGCTTACCACTATCAATTTCTGTCTAGAGTGAATGAATAATGGACTCACTGTAAGCGCTTTGAGATGTCACTTGACATGTAAAGCACCATATAAAATCTAATCCATTATTATTATCATCATCATCATCATCATAATTATTATAATTGAAGCTCACCTTGCACACCTTAATCCAGGTTAATTCGGTTGAACATTTCACCTCCGCCCTGATTGATTTCGGGGCAGAGCAAAACTTTATTTCCAACAGATTAGTGTCCCAGCTTCAGATTCCCACTGTTGAGGTGCCCGTGCCTACTCCCGTAGTCTCACTATCTGGTTCTAGGTTAGCCACCATCACTAGGATGACTGCCTCATTTCTATTATTGTATCTGGCAACCACCAAGAGCACCTCCAACTCCTAGTTTTACCTACCCCTCTTCTGAAATAATCTTAGGGTTCCCCTGGCTGAGACTGCATAATCCCTCCATTGACTGGGCTTTAAGTAAAATTAACTCCTTGAGCAATTTTTGCCTATCCTCTTGCCTACTTTCCACCCCCTGGTCACCCATCTTGCCCTCTAGCCCTAGCCCAGAGACGCCCCCTGACCTGTCCCTTGTGCCTAAGGATTCCATGACCTTGCCCCTGTTTTCAGCAAAGCTAAAGCTTTGTATCTCCCTCCACACAGGCAGTACAACTGCACCATGAACCTCTAGCAGGGAGCGCGACTTCCCACCAGTGGGTTATACAGCTTATCCAGCCCTGAGAGGGAGGCGATGGCAACATACATCAAGGAGTCACTTCAGGATGGGATCATTAGATCCTCATCCTCCCCGGTAGGGGCAGGCTTCTTCTTTGAGGGTAAGAAGGATGGCACCCTCAGGCCCTGTATTAATTATCGTGGATTAAATGCCATCACCATTAAGGTTAAATATCCATTACCACTAATGAACTCAGCCTACAAACCCCTCCAAGAGGCAACAGTTTTCACTAAATTAGACCTGAGGAATGCATACCACCTGATCCTCATAAGGGAGGGAGATGAGTGGATGTCCGGGTTCCACACACTCATGCGTCAATTTGAGTACCTGGTCATGCCCTTCGGTCTAACTAATGCTCCAGCCATATTCCAAAGGCTAATTAATGATGTTTTGAGAGACTTCCTGAACTCTTTGTTTGTCGTTGTTTACTTAGACGACATCCTGATCTTCTCCCACTCCATGGAGGAACACGGGGTCCACATCAGACAGGTGCTGCAGCAGTTTTTGGAAAATCAGCTGTACGTGCAGGCTGAGAAATGTGAATTTTTTCACCCCACAATATCCTTTCTTGGGTTCATTATTGCTGAGGGGCAATTAAAACTCGATCCTGCCAAGATCCTAGCTGTAAAGGACTGGCCCACCCCTACTACTTGTAAGCAGCTGCAGTGCTTCTTGGGATTTGCCAACTTCTACAGGAGGTTTATCAAGAACTACAGCCGGGTGGCGGCCCCACTAACCCAACTGACCTCGCCTAAGAACCCCTTTAGGTGGTCGGATGCAGCAGAGACTGCATTCACTGGACTAAAGGCCTTGTTCTCACAAGCACCCATCCTCTCTCAGGTGGACCCAACACTTCAGTTCAGTGTGGAGGTAGAAGCATCTGATTGCGATGTGGGGGCCATCCTATCCCAGCGTTCTCCCTCTGATGGCAAGCTGCACCCATGCGCCTTCTTCTCCTGCTGCCTCAGCTCGACAGAGCAGAATTACGACATGGGGGATGTCATAATTCTGCCAATGATGCTCTAATGGTCAAATTTGTGTTAGAGCATCATTGGCTAGAGGGAGCAGCGCAACCATTCCTGGTGTGAACTGATCACTGCAACCTTGAAAACCTCAAGTCACCCAAGCGCCTTAACCCCCACCAGGCCCGATGGGCCTTGTTCTTCAGCAGATTTCATTTCATGCTGTCCTACCAGCCAGGAACTAAGAATATCAAACCCAATACCCTCTCTTGCCAGTTCTCCCCCAACGCCAGGTCTCTTGTCATAGAACCCATTCTCCCTCCTTCTTGTGTTTTGGGCGGGCGCAATTTCCTTCGAGATGGAGAGGAAGGTGCATGTTGCCCAGCTGACAGAACCCAACCCCGGGGGTGGGGAACCCTGTGGCAAATTGTACGTTCCTACATCAGTGTGGGGAGACGTCATGCACTGGGTTCACACGGCTCATTTCGTCTGCTGCCATGGAGTGGGTCGCACCATTCACCACCTCCACTAAACCTTCTGGTGGCTGTCCCTCAGTGCCGATGCCCGAGAGTATGTCCGGGTCTGCACCTCCTGCACTGCTGGAAAGTCCTCCAACTCGCGCCCTGCTGGCCTCCTGCAGCCCCTGCTCATCCTGAGTCACACATGCTTGCACATAGCCGTGGACTTTGTTACCGGACTCCCAGCCTCTGAGGGAAACACCGTGGTCCTTACAGTAGTTGACAGATTCTCTAAGGCTGCACACTTCCTCACCCTACCCAAGCTCCCATCTGCCAAGGAGACTGCCAACATTCTGCTGCATCATGTGTTTCGCCTTCACGGAATGCCCATGGACATTGTGTCAGACCGGGGCCCACAGTTCACGTCCCATGTATGGCAAGCCTTTTGTAAAGCCCTCGGAGCATCCACTAGCCTCACCTCAGGTTATCACCCCCAAAGCAATTGGCAATGCGAGTGAGCTAACCGGAAGCTGGAAACATCCTTCTGCTGTGTCGCCTCTCAGCACCCTACTACCTAGAGCACACACCTGCACTGGATAGAGTACGTCCATAACAGTGCGTCATCTGCTGCCACGGGTGTTACTCCTTTCAAGGCGTCAGTAGGGTACAATCCTCCCTTGCTCCCTCTCACCAAGGGAGAGATTGCTGTCCCCTCTGTCCAGTATCACATACAGTGCTGCCGCCACATCTGGCAATCTACCAGGGCAGCCCTACTGCGCACCTCCAGCCAGAACTCTGCCACGGCTAAACAGCGCAGGTCCCCAGCCCCCGAGTACTCTGTGGGACAGAAGGTATGGCTCTCCATGCACAATATTCCACTAAAGACCGATTCTAGAAAGTTGTCACCTAGGTTTATTGGTCCCTTTTCCATAGCCCATATTATCAACCCATCTTCTGTCCACCTTAAGTTGCATCCCGCTCTGTGGGTCCATCCTTCTTTTCATGTCTCCCACTACACTACTACACATCAAACCTGTGTTCTCCAGTCCCCTCTGCCCCCCCCCCACACACACACACCAAACCCCCTCCTCCTCCCAGATTCGTCGACAGAGGTCCTGTGTATTCTGTCCGACACATCCTGGACATTCGCCACAGGGGCGAGGGCCATCAATATCTGGTCAATTGGGAAGGGTATGGTCCTGAGGAGCGCTGGAGGATCTCTCACTCCCTGATCGTCAACCCCATCACGGTCAGCGAATTTCACCGTCGACAACTGGACAAGCCCCGTGGAATGCCAGGAGACGTCTCATTGAGGGAGGGGCACTGTCATGGCCTACAGTGAGCGAGCACACACACGCATCATCATTTATCATCTCCCATTTGTTTCAGCTGTGCAGCCACCGGGCTCCACCCTACTTAAGGGGGGTGAGCTGGCATCATTTCCCTGTGGGATTGTCTCGACGCCACAACCTACGCTACCACAAGATTACCTGCTACTCTATGGAACTGTGCTCTGCCTCTTCATGTGTGTGCTCCAGCTTGCTCGCAACTCTGCCCCAGCCCTGATCCTCCAGCATCCCTGGAACCATATAAGTCTGTTTACCCACCTGCTTGTTGTGTTGTCTCTGGATCTCTTTGCCACATCTCCTCAGCTCTGCCTTTGGATTCCTGGTCCCTGTAGAGGCTGGACTCTCTTCCCCCTGGATCAGCCTGTAAGTCAAGCAGGATTCACTGACAACCTTTGTTCCTCATTTCCCCCTCTCCCACTGAGCCCCCCCCCCCCAGTCTGAAGACCCCTTGCTCATCTCTTCACTTTGGAGCCACCACCATCCTGCCTGCAGTCTCAGCTCCCTCTTCTAGAATCTTCACCTGCAAGCAGAACATGGCTCCTATCCCGCCAGTATTATCACAATTATTGTAAATAAAATCACTTACCTTGCACCTTACCTGTAAATCTGTTGTGGTCTCTGCTTCTTGGATGCTGCCTTGTTTGAAAACATGTCAATTAAGTAAAGTATGTTTAAAAATAAAACACCGTCCTAGCATGAGGTCTATGGGAGCTGATTCCGGTGATGCTTGTTTCAAATGGAATATCAAGGAATTTCAGGTTTTAGCACTTATTAATTGTTTCATTTTTCAACCATGGAAGCTGCCACATTTTCCCCTCCTCTCCTCACAATGTTTTCTGAACTTGTTGTTCGCTTTGAACAGGTCTACTACGTCCCTGCCTCTTTGATTTATTTCTCAGTCAAGGCTGCTCCGTTGGGTGTGGTAATTAGAAGAGACTGACCAAACACATGGCTGAGACCTTAGGGGCTGTTGACATCAGGTTTTCACTCTCTCAGTGGCTCTGCACTGCAGATAGGCGCATTATTCATCATTCGGTGTTAACAAGGTTTTACTAAGCAAAACAAACGACACCTCTCGGAACATAACAGGAGCTTAGTGGAGAGAGAGAGAAAACAAGATTTATCACAGCATTAATTATGAATAAGCCTGATAGAGGAGAGGAGAGGAGAGGAGAGGAGAGGAGAGGATGTTGATTCTGTCACTGTAATGTATTTATATTTCTGCTCCCTGCTGCACTTTATGAATTAAAGCATTGTTATGAATTAATGTAGCAGTTTGGAGGCACAGTGAACCGGATACTATTTTAATATCAGACTTTTGTTGCTTTTATGAGACAGATGGCATTGTTATAATAGTAGCTAGTGAACATTTTGCAGTGCTGCACATGCTGTACTAAATGTACCTGATGTCTGGGATGTGGTTGTTTGTCCTTGATTTATGTTTCTGACAGGACAGATGTGAAGACTCATCTGTTTCATGTCTGCAACACCTCCGGTCTGCATCAGTTCTTAAGTTTCTGTCACTGTTTTAAAAAAGTGCAACTTTTATTCAGGATGGAAGGAGATGATCAATTTTGCTGGGAAAAAGGTGTACTGTTGTTGTAATGAAAAGCTTTAATCATCTCCGCGTATAAAAGTAATTATAGTTACACCTGACCTGCTATAACCCATATATGCAACAATAGCAGTAAAAATGTTGGTAGCAGAACTAATTTGTTTTGCTTTCGTATGCTGTTAAAACGTAATATGTCCTTTGCACCACATTCCACACAAAGGCAAATTAAAGTGTTGGATGAAGAATGAATAACACACCCTGTAGGACAGTAAATTCTAATTAAGCAGATAAGCTAACAATAGCTTTGCAAACAGCTTTCGGAATAACTAGCTTTGCTGGTACCAAAACAGCAACCTAGTAAAATATTGTACAAATATTAACCAAAATGTCTGCTTATAAAAAAAAAAATCCTGACAGCTTATTGATCCTAACATGGTACATGTCACGCTAATAACAGTGATTTTTTTCATTGAACACTTGTTTCATTTTAAAATTTATACAGAAGCCTTTTTTTCTATTAAAATTTAGATGTACATTTCTTTAGAGTCTGCAGTGATTTGGATGCTGTACCAATCTATTGTGATGAGGAGGGAGCTGATCTCTAAAGCACAGCTGTTGATTAACTGGTCAATCTACGTTCCTACCCTCACTCTACGGTCAAGAACTTTGGGCAATGACCAAAAGAATGAGATCCCGGATGCAAGCAGCTGAAATGAACTTTCTCTGTAGAGTGGGCTCACCCTTAGCGATAGGTGAGGAGTTCGGTTATCCAGGAAAGGCTCAGAGTAGAGCCGCTGCTCCTCCACATTGAAAGGAGCCAGTTAAGGTGGTTGGGGCATCTGATCGGGATGTGAGGTATTACTGGCGTGCACCACTGGGAGAAAAGCCCAGGGCAAACGTAGAACATGCTGGAGAGACGATCTCCTAGCTGGCCTGGGAATGCCTTGGTATTCTCCCTTATGAACTGGAGGAGGTGGCTGAGGAGAGGACAGTTTGAGCTTCTCTGCCTAGACTGCCACCCCAACAGCTTGAACCCCCAGAAAAGTGATAGAAGATGGATGGATGTACATTCCTCATATTGTTTTGGTGCTGCTAAATAAACAAATTTCCTTTTCTTGATGTGCCAAGAAGAAAGTAAATCAAAAGGCAACACACTGCTAAATATTTAACACATACATTTTAATGGCCACGTCTTGATGACATGCAGCAGGACTACAGATGATGTGCATTAGGCACGTTTCTGTTACAGTCACTGACCCCCAAAAAGAAAAGTCTTGACTCAGTGGTTTTAAAGTTGGCACTGTGTCCTGGTGGCAAATCTGCCACTAAACATCTTGATGTGCTCCCTCATTACTGTGAGCATCAGCATCTTTGGAGACTGCATGAGGGAAACAACACAGGTACGAAAGAATGACAGACTGTCAGGGCCATACACACAATAAAGTTCCTGACTGCATACATTTGCTCAGAGTACAAAACAAAGTCAAGAAAAGGCATAACTGCCAAATAGTGTACTGTACTTTGCAATATACCAAAGATAGGGAAGAATAATGTGCCAAAGTGCAAATAAGGCTACATGAACTTTGGCTACTTGGAAAATGAGTTTGTAGTTAAAAATAAAGAAAAAGAAAAGTGAAGAATTCAACATTAGTCACCACTGGGATGTACATTTGCAGTTTTCAACAGACAAGCTATAGTAGGGAAAGTAAAAGTGACTTAGCAGTTGCATCTGTAATCATCGAGAGTTTTTGCAACCGCTCATCCAACGTTCGTAGCTGATAAATACACATAACTACTGGTCAAATTTCAATTTTGGTCTGATTATGCATGGGTTGATAAGTGAATGGGTCGACAGCATCATGAAGTGTCTTGCACATTGAAGCCTGGCAGTAGTCATGCACTGGGCTCTCAGTATTTACTTAGTCTAGGTCACAGTTCTGGAGGTCAGCCAAGATGAGTTCACCTGATGATTGTCAGGTGGTTGCTGTTGGAAATATTGAAAGAGCCAATGCAGAAAATAGTTGAAATGTTCCGTATAGCAATGATGAAGTTTTAAGTTTAGTTAAATTAAACAAAAAGGTTGCAAATGAATTAATAATTTATTGTGTAGTGCTCATTTCCTACACAGAGTAAATTCTAAGGTCAGAGGATGGGAATTAATGAGTAGCTTTTCATCCCTCTGTACCAGAGGCTGCAAGGCCACTTATTAGATTGTGAGTTCAAATCTTACTAAACATAAAAATATGTTTTTGTTGGAGATGGCATGTGAAAGACAGTAGAACAGATATTGCTTACAATATGGATATCAATTGAGATCAATTTCTGAGTCAAGATGTCACCAAACTTGGACATATAGGTTCTGCGACAACTGCAAAGCTTTGCACTAGAAAGTCTACATGTTGTATATCTATGACTCTTGCCATTGGGAGCAATATAAAAAAAAACATAAAAACTGGAAATGTTGGCCATTCTTGCTTGTACTGTTGATTCCTTGTGCTTTGCACCTGCTGCAGTAAAGGAAGAATTTCAGTAAGAAACTAGACAGAATGTTTTTTTTCCAAGTATAGCATTAGTTATTTTCCTTGCATAGTCTGTTTATTTTCCTACTTATTCCTGGTTGTGGTGACCTCAGTGGCAGTCCCGTTTCCACTCACAGATAATCATCATAGGCCCATATAATGGCTTCCAAGTCAGGCTGTGTGCTATTAGGATGTTGGAGGGCTGCATGTTTGCATAGCTATAATTACTGCATGTCTACATAGCCTCTGTGTAAACTGCCTTGACCGATGAAATGAGTTGCTATGCCAAACCGTGAATTTACATTAACCCACAACTTGTAAGTTAATTTTCAAGATTGATATAGTTAAAATCAGCACAGTGGAGAGCTTCATAAATCAGTATGTGACATCACAGTGGTCATCGATGGTATACATGAAGTCAACAATTATACACATCAGTTCAAAACACAATTTTGTCACTACTACAAAAGTTGAATTATATTGGGGGGGGGGGGGGGAGACTAAAAGTAATCATTCATGCAGAAGAGAAAGAATGTAAGCTCAGAGACATTTAAGCCACTTACACCACTGCCCAGTAAACACGTTTTTTCTTGTTAACTGACACTTTGTCAAAGAGCTGCTGCTTAGTCATGTGTTTTAATTATGAACACACAGACACGAGCAACAAAGCACAAATGCAAATATTATAGTGTTCTACAAAGTTCTGCATTGCAAAAATGGTGTGAGGAGTGTAGACCTCTGAGAAAGGTCACGGTGCAGAGCTGTTTCTCATCTTAATTTTAGCTACACTGCAGGTATTGTACTGAAGCCCCTTCTGGGGAACAGTTCATTCCTATGCCCTGAAGATGATAACTTTATTTGGGCTATAAAAATAGGTCCTAGCATGAAGTGGGAAAAAGTTTGACAACTGAAGTAATCAATATATTAGTGCTAAGTCGAACAATGCTTATTTGCATGTGTATTTTGTTGTTTGGGAAGTTTTTGTCATCACACATCATCTTTGTCACTAATTAAGTTTACCATAAGGAGTGTTGGGCAAGTTACTGAAAAACAGTAATTACAGTTACTAGTTACTTCTTTTCAAAAGTAATTCAATTACTTTACCGATTACTGCATGATTACAGTAATTAGTTACTTGGAAAAGTAACTTTCACATTACTTTTAAATGCATACTTACAGTAAATCATCTTGCACACATAGCAGGATAATTTAATTAATGGATTACATTATGGGCTTATTAATGTCAGGCTGAAAACAGACTGTTTCAGACAGAGCTTTTAGAACATTATGTTATGGATTCATCCAATGCGGAGTGATCCAAAGAAAATGTCCATTACCCACAGTCTAAATGTCTGCTGTGACAGAGACATGATCCAGTCCCTCAAATTCCTTTTGGAGATCAAAATCCATTTTTGAATAATCTTTATCCAGGCAGCAAATAAATGTGTTTTACCTTCAGTGGATCACAGTCTAGCTGTCTGATGGAAAGTGACTGTTGATATCATGTCTTCAGTCTGTATTCTGTAACGACGTATCTGGTGATCAGTCAGTTTAATTCTTGCTTGGTCACAAACTGTCCAGATGCATACCTGTGCTTGAAATCCAGCTGTGGGTGCTGAGACAAGAGTATTTCCACTTTACGTCCAGTTGTGACTGTTAAGATAGTCGTCGTCGGCCTCCGTCGGTCTATGATGACCATGGAAGAGAATCCTAAACGTCTACTCTGCTGGAACAGCACCGCCTGTGGCTGAACAGGCCGATGCGCACCGGTGTTCTACCTTCCAGCGTTGGGCGTTGGTAGGATTCAAGCCTGGGCAGGAAAACATGGAGGACAAGATGTTACCCATGCAGCATGTCCCCCCTCTCCACGTCACTGATGAATCCAAAGGAACAGTGTCACGCCGCGCCATTCATCAGCGGCGCCACCTGCTCACGCACCTGACAATCATCAGCGGCGAGGGATAAAGGCCGTCTCGCCCGGAGGCTCGGCCTGAAGCCGTCAGACTTCGTCCCTCACCGTTGTGAGCATACTTCCCTTCAGCGTAACCATTGTTGTAAGAAGATCACTTACCTCTTCTCTTCAGTCTTCTCCCCTGTGCACAGGTGGATTTCCCAGCGGCGGACATCTCCTCTCCATCGCCCAATCCTCGCTGCTGCACGGAGCTCCCCAGGTGGCTGTCTTCCGGGCCTCACCCCCTTGTTGTGCCAGCTGTCCTGACCCACCAAGTAAGTCCTTCTCTCGCCATAAATTCCTCCTGTGTTGGTGTATGCCCGTCACTCTCTCCCTGTGCTCTCTCCATAGGGTTGCTCGGCTGTACGGTCACCTGCCTCTGTGCCTGGAGCTGACACCATCACCAACACATTTACATCCCGCAGACACGCACTCATTCTCCCCTGCTGTTAATAAACTCTTTGAACTACTCTAAGCCTGTGTGTGTGCGTCTCCTGAGCCGTGCGTTATGTCAGTACGGCTTCAGCAGAGCGGCTCGGCGGACGGCGGGCTCGCACACCGGCTTACCACTCTCGAGGCTAGAGTGGATCAAATTGCTTATCAACAGCAGGTCATCCTAAATCAATTAGTAATTATCACTGGCCGATTGGACCGCCTGGACCCCCAGCAGCCGTTCCCCCCGGCTCCTCAGGGTGGCGCAGCTCCTGCTGTTCCGGTGGCCGTCCAGCCAGCTCCAGTGGCACCGGCCCGACTCACACCTATTCCGACCCCCGCTCGCTTTAGCGGAAAGCTCGGCGGAGCGCGGGGGTTTGTGATGCAGTGTGAGTCCGTGTTTGACCGTGTGCCCGGAGACTTTCCCTCAGATCACAGTCGAATCGGCTACATAGGGAACCTCCTGGAGGGGCGCGCTCTAACTTGGGCCTACGCTATCATGGCGAGACCCAGTTATGCCACCCTCACCTATGCCGAGTTCGTGAGGCGCTTCCTGGAGGTGTTCGATCATTCTCGTTCCGAGGCGGTCCAGGTCGATCGGCTTCTCGCTCTCCAGCAGGGAAACCGGTCGGCCGCGGATTATGCCATCGAGTACCGGGTAGCGGCGGAGGAATTGGGCTGGGAGGAGCGCTCCCTCTGCGGCCTGTTTCTCCGCAGCCTCAATAGTGATCTAAGGGATGAACTGGCTGGACGGGATATCCCCGGAACGTTAGCGGAGCTAACCTCACTGGCTATCAGCTTGGACAACAGGCTGCGCGAGCGCTCCTCAGGACGGAAGCCGTCTGCTTCTCGCCCTCGGGGAGTCCCGCTACGCCTGCCCCAAGCTCGCCCCCTGGCGACGCCGCCACCATCGTGCCCCGAGGAGTCGGAGCCGATGGTGACGGGCTGGGCAAAGCTCTCCTCGGCAGAGAGACAGCGCCGCCGTGAGTTGGGTCTCTGCATGTATTGCGGAGACAGTCAACACACGATAGAGCTTTGCCCACAAAGGCCAAACGGCGGGGTCCGCGAGTCACTGTAGGGGGCCTCGCGGACGTCAATCGGCAAAGTCCCCTCACTCAATTAAAGCTGCCCATCCGTTTTTGCCACAACCCCACTGGGCACCTCACCCACGCACTGGTGGATTCGGGCGCAGAGGGCAGCTTCATTTCACAAGGCCTGGCAACCCGATTGGGCATCCGCTGTCGGGCATTAAAACACCCCATCTCCCTGGTCCATCTCTCCCGTGCCTCCCTTGGGAGAGTTTCTCACCAAACCCTGCCCGTCCCAGTCATCATCTCAGGGAACCACCGGGAGGAGATGGTATTTTACGTCCTGCCCAACTCTGTGTCGCCCGTCATCCTGGGGTATCCCTGGCTACGCCTCCACAACCCTGTCCTGGACTGGAGGTCCGCTGGGGTATCGGCATGGAGTACCTTCTGTATGGGCACCTGCCTTCAGTCCGCTGCCTGCTCCCCATCCGCGGCTCCCCCTGTGGCGGATACAGCACCTCCGGACCTGTCACTGGTGCCTCCAGAATTTCACGACCTGGGTATGGTATTTAGCAAATCGAAAGCTATGTCTCTTCCCCCGCATCGACCATATGACTGTGCCATCAACCTCCGCCAGGGGGCTCCCCTGCCATCTGGTCGGCTCTACAGCCTGTCGGCGCCGGAGAAGGATACCATGAATACATACCTGAAGGAATCTCTGAGCGCTGGGATTATTCGCCCATCGTCGTCACCCGTGGGGGCAGGGTTTTTCTTTGTCGGGAAAAAGGACGGATCCCTCCGCCCCTGCATAGACTACCGAGCGCTGAATGACATCACTGAGAGGGACCGTTACACCCTGCCCCTCATGGACACTGCCTTTCACTCCCTCCAGGGGGCGACCTGGTTTACCAAGCTGGATTTACGCAGCGCCTACCACCTCGTCCGGATCCGGGAGGGAGATGAATGGAAGACAGCCTTCCGTACCCCGAACGGCCACTTTGAGTATCTCGTCATGCCGTTCGGGCTGACCAACGCTCCTGCCGTCTTTCAGCGCCTCATTAATGACGTCCTCCGGGATTTCATCGGCCTTTTTGTGTTCGTCTACCTGGATGACATCCTTATCTTCTCCAGGTCCAGGGACGAGCACCAGGTCCATGTGAGGCGGGTCCTCCAAAGACTGCTGGAGAATCGTCTGTACGTGAAGGCTGAGAAATGCGAATTCTACGCTAGGACCACATCCTTCCTGGGATTCATCATCGCTCAAGATCAGGTGCTCCCAGACCCAGAGAAGGTGAAGGCGGTGGTGGAGTGGCCTACTCCCGCATCCCGGAAGCAGGTGCAACAGTTTGTTGGCTTCGCCAATTTTTACCGCCGCTTTGTCCCAAATTTCAGCTCGATCGTCGGACCGCTGACCCGCCTCACGTCCCCGAAGGTCCCGTTCCGGTGGACTGAAGAGGTCGCTGCTGCCTTTAGGGCGCTGAAGGCGGAGTTCTCCTCCTCCCGGGTCCTTCGCCAGGTCGACCCCGCGCTGCAGTGCATTGTGGAGGTGGACGCATCGGACACGGGAGTGGGAGCAGTGTTATCCCAGCGGTCACCTGACGATGGCACCAAACGGCCGTGCGCCTTCTTCTCCCGGCGCCTGTCCCCGGCGGAGAGGAACTACGATGTGGGGGACAGAGAGCTCCTGGCCATTAAACTCGCCTTACAGGAGTGGCGCCACTGGCTAGAGGGGGCGGACCTGCCGTTTGTGGTCCTGACGGACCACAAGAACTTAGAGTATTTACGATCTGCCAAGCGCCTGAATGCCCGCCAGGCGCGCTGGTCTTTGTTCTTCGCCAGGTTCCGCTTCTCGATCACCTTCAGGCCGGGCTCCAAAAACGGCCTGCCTGACGCCCTCTCTAGGCAGTTCACCCCCGTGGAGGCTGAGGAGACGCCCCACACTATCCTGCCCAGGTCGTGCGTCCTCGGTGCCATCTCTTGGGACATTGAAGACAAGATCCGGAAGGCGCAGGAGGTGGAACCTGATCCTGGCGGCGGACCGGAGGGAAGACTGTTCGTCCCATCTGCGGTCCGAGGAGAGGTCATCCACTGGCTCCACACCTCCCGGCTCACCTGTCATCCCGGCACCTCTCGGATGATCAGCCTCCTCCAGCGGTCCTTTTGGTGGCCAGGCCTGCGGAGGGATGCAGCCCGCTACGCCCGGGCTTGCCCAATCTGTGCCACCAGCAAGTCGGGAAATGCCCCCCCAGCGGGTCTGCTCCAGCCTCTGCCCGTCCCCGGCAGGCCCTGGTCGCACATCGCACTGGACTTCGTCACTGGACTCCCCGTTTCCAACTCCTTTGACACCGTCCTGACCATTGTGGACCGTTTCTCCAAGGCGGCGCACTTCATTCCCCTGCGAGGTCTCCCTACTGCCCTGGAGACGGCGGGCCTCCTCGTCCAACACGTGGTCAGGCTGCACGGGATTCCGGTGGACGTGGTCTCGGACCGGGGCCCCCAATTTTCGTCCGAGGTTTGGAGATCCTTCTGTAACGCCATCGGAGCCAAGGTGAGCCTCTCCTCCGGCCATCACCCCCAGTCTAACGGGCAGTGTGAGAGGACCAATCAGGAGCTGGAGGCTGCGCTCCGCTGTGTTACCAGATCCAAGCCGACGTCCTGGAGCAACCATCTCGCCTGGGTGGAGTATGCCCACAACACCGCCCGCTCTTCTGCAACGGGGATGTCCCCCTTCAAGGCGTCCCTGGGTTACGACCCCCCGCTGTTTCCAGCGCAGGAGAACGAGGTGACTGTCCCCTCCGTTAGGGCGCACCTTAGGCAGTTCCGCTCCACCTGGGCTGCCGCGCGTCATGCGCTTTTACGCACAGCGGAGCGCAACAGGACCGTGGCGGACCGGCACAGAAGACCTGCCCCGGCGTACAGAGTTGGGCAACTCGTGTATGTGTCTACCCAGGACGTCACGTTAAAAGGCGAGAGGAGGAAGCTGGCACAGCGTTTCATGGGTCCCTTTCCCATCACCCGGATCATCAACCCGGTGGCTGTGCGGGTGGCTATTCCCCCCTCCCTCCGCATCCATTCCACTTTTCATGTGTCGAAGGTGAAACTGGCAGTCACTGACCCCCTTTGCCCTCCTCCTGCAGCGCAACCCGCGCCCCGGATGATTGGTGGCCATCCGGCCTGGTCCGTCTCCTCCATCCTGGACTCCCGGCGCCGAGGTCGTGGGTTGCAATACTTGGTGGACTGGGAGGGCTATGGGCCCGAGCATCGACAATGGGTGCCCCCGTCGTTTGTGTTGGACCCATCGCTCATCGCGGACTTCCACCGAGCGCACCCGGATAAGCCATCGCCAGGAGGCGCTGCTAGAGGGGGGAGTACTGTCACGCCGCGCCATTCATCAGCGGCGCCACCTGCTCACGCACCTGACAATCATCAGCGGCGAGGGATAAAGGCCGTCTCGCCCGGAGGCTCGGCCTGAAGCCGTCAGACTTCGTCCCTCACCGTTGTGAGCATACTTCCCTTCAGCGTAACCATTGTTGTAAGAAGATCACTTACCTCTTCTCTTCAGTCTTCTCCCCTGTGCACAGGTGGATTTCCCAGCGGCGGACATCTCCTCTCCATCGCCCAATCCTCGCTGCTGCACGGAGCTCCCCAGGTGGCTGTCTTCCGGGCCTCACCCCCTTGTTGTGCCAGCTGTCCTGACCCACCAAGTAAGTCCTTCTCTCGCCATAAATTCCTCCTGTGTTGGTGTATGCCCGTCACTCTCTCCCTGTGCTCTCTCCATAGGGTTGCTCGGCTGTACGGTCACCTGCCTCTGTGCCTGGAGCTGACACCATCACCAACACATTTACATCCCGCAGACACGCACTCATTCTCCCCTGCTGTTAATAAACTCTTTGAACTACTCTAAGCCTGTGTGTGTGCGTCTCCTGAGCCGTGCGTTATGTCAAACAGCAGGGCTGCTATAGTCTGGCACCAGCGCCGCCGCAGGAGCTGCCAGAACGATGTTGAGCACAACAGAGAACTGCCTTGGGGGCTCCGACTCCGGATTTTTCCTCAGGGTTGACTCCCGAGGCCTTTCCCGTGACCGGGTGTGCCGCAAGGCAGCGGAGGTTTGAAATCAGGGTTTACCTTCCCCTGTTAAGATAGTGTAGCTCCACTAACACAGTGTTAGCTGTTAGCATAGCTTAGTACTAGCTTTGTCGGAGCTTTGTTGCTGTTTTCAGGCGCTTCTGAAAACTGCAGTAGGTCTTAGCTTGCAACCCACCAATATGCTTTTGTCCTTAACTGTGACAAAAAATAATCTGTCTATTTCCACAAAAACAAAGTAGCTTCATCTTTTCCTCCGCTCAGTAGTGAAGACTCAGACTCTTTGCAACAGGTCACGTCGGCTGACGACTGCGTCAGCTACGGTAGGATCAGTTTGTATATTCATTTATTTGTACTAAAAATATCTATCCACATTAATAAAACAAGTAACGCATCTGATCAAATTTCAGTAACTGTAACACATTACTGAATTTTTAAACAGTAATTTCATTACGCAGCACGTTAATGCAAAAGTAGTGGCGTTACAGTAATGCGTTACAAAGTAACATGTTACTCTCAATGCACTGACCATAAATAGGGACCGCATTTGTTGTTCGCTTAATAGATGTCCTGTATTAAATGCTGCTGGAAATGCTCTTACACAACCCTTAAATCTCCTGATGCATCAAACGAGGAGACTGAGCGGGGCCCTTACTGTGAATCAATTCATGACAGTCGTCCTTAGTTGCTCTCTCAATGCTCTCTCTCTATTCCCTGCAATTGTGGTACTTTAGCCTTGGCCTGTGGCTTGTCAAGGGATCAGGCCCAAGTAGCTCTACTGGCAGCCCATTAATGAAACACTTTTGGCTTACAAAGTGCATGTGTGCTCAAGTGGGTATGTGTGTGGGTGCATAACCCGTCCCTTTGTCTACATACAGCAGCTGAGCCAGTGTAATTGAACATCCTGCTGATTCCACCACAAACACATGAAGTCTCACACATGCATGCACAGCCAGTGAAGTTTACGACCAGTGGCAATAGGATACACTCACTTTTAAAAATATGCAAAGGCGAGCAGTGACAGGAAACACCATCGGATATTTGGAAATGTGGAGGAAAAATGCAGGGGTGTGCAAAACAATGTGCTATTCAGTAAGATAAGACTGTGGTAGCTACAGTATAATACTGTAGGCAACATAGGGACATATTTCTTGCTATTTATTGCTACAACAGCAGGAGCTTATTGTAAGAGATGCCGTGACAGTATTATCAATAATCTCTATGAATAGATTCTGCATATGAATATATAGAATCTGGAGGCAGGAGGCACATACCACGCATTTTCTAGTCTAGCTTTCAAAGACAACATAAACTGTATTATGTGTTATGTGTTATGTGTGTTCAGATTAACATTTTGAAAGCTATAATTCCACCATTTGTCTGCCTGTCTGTCCACAATTTAAGAGAACTGCTGCTCCTCTTAGGTAATTGTGACCCGTGCTGGCAAAAGGAGTCGGAATCCGCACCACGTCATTACGAGCTACAGGCAGGAGAAGTCATAAATCATGATTCTTTCTTTGTTTGCTAGCGGCAAGTCCTAGGAAAACCCCCGTGAGTGCCTGGTATCATTGTAAAGCTTAGAAATCGTACTTTCTAAAAATACATATATTTTGGCAGAAGATGTAACTCCCGACCGATCAAATGCAAGTTTTAAACCTAGCCAAAATATAAACAAATCGGCTTTTCCCTGGTTTGTTTTTGCACACTTTCTACAAATTAAATCTCATTTTGAAGGTCTTTCAATTGAGAATATGGAAAAAAAAAAACATTACCTTAGTTTTAATCATTTCCTCAAATTGACTCATTTTACCGGCACGAGTCAGAATTGCCCATATGCTCACCAAACTCACACATAGTGATCCTTAGGCCTGACTGCATACAGATCAAAGATCACAAGATATGAAGACTTATCATGAAATTTTCCATAGGTCTAGGCTATATACATGTGTGTCTATAGAGAGAAGCAAAGGTTCTTGGTGACCTCAGAGTGTTCATCCAGCCAAAACAGGCTGCTCCGTACAGGTTCAAGCCTATTTTAGAAGTGCATAATGAGGAAAGTCATCATGCAGATTAGATGTTTACAAACTTTAAAATTATTGCAATTTTTCAAGCAAAAGTTTGGTATATCTTGATACCTGTGCAAACACGTCTGCATTGGCAAAGTCAAAACAGGAAGAGGATACCAGTCATAAGCAAGCACTTCCTTCTTACCTTTAAATGTAGGAAACAGCTAGTGTACCCCTTAGTTATGAAAAAAACTTTATTCATAATTTACTCTCAACAGCGCTGTCCCGAAAATAGGTCATCCTCATTGTTGCTTGGCAATGAGGAAAACAAATTCACCCACTTAAGTACCACTTGTGATAATAGGGGCACTGAACTAAAAGTTGTCTTTAGTCTATTTAGATGAAACGTTTATTTCTACATATTCCTCCAGTTTTCCAGTCCAGTTTTCTCATCACCTTATTCTTATTCTGAGTCTTGTCCCAGCAGCTATTTCTAGGGGTTTTAGTAATTTTGCTTCTGTTGATTAAAATGTGATATTTTCAGTAAAGATTTGTCTGTGCAGTGAGTTGATCTACATACAGAATACTCTTTTTAAACACACTCTACATCAGAATATAAAGAATTTGTTGGCAAAAAATGATTTTCAACAAGATTTCTGTAGTTTCTCTTGGTATATTGACCAATCTTGTTGCATCTATCCATTAGGATAGCAAAAGACATATCAGTCCAGGAACAATTATTGATAGTTTGATTTTGTTTTAGTTTTATTAACTTCTTTAAAGGAGCTGTAAGGATTTTCCACCACTGTTGGATGTCACACTAGAGCTCTGCTTTCAAACCTAAACAAAGCTTCTGGTTGCCCACACTTACAGCAATATCCACTATCAACACCCATCTGCCTCCTTGTAATTTTGTGCCAAGAAAGTCAGAGTGTTATTAGGAGTGGGTTAAAATTTAATAAGAGGAATCAATAATATGCTAGCAATACTAACCTAACTGGGCTAAAAGCAATAACTATGGGACACTGCACACACAAGTTAATAATAAAATAAGCCAACTGGAGGTAAGATATGTTTAGGTGTGTTTCTCAGATTCACATGCAGTGTTATTTGGAATGTGTAAACATTCAGTAAGCAACATAAACAACACAGCAGTAACACTAACTGAGCACTGGTAACCATGATGAGCAAGTAAATGTTAATAAACTGAGTTAAGCACAACATCTTGCCTTAAGAGGGGGTTTGCCGGCTAGAATGCAGTTTTATATAGAGTTCGCATCATCCTGTGTCATCTTCTGCAGCAAAAAAGTAACTAATCGAAAACACAGAGGTAAATGACAGGCATGTATCACTACAAGACTCATAGTAACTCCCCATGTTCTTCATCTCAGGAAGGCCATCTTGTTTGTGATTGCTATCTGTGAGCCTTTTTTTGCTATATTTTTCAGTGGTGTGTTACCTGGTGTTTTCTACATTTTTGAGAATGGGAAAATGCCATTTTTCCAACATTTTTGAGGTGGGTCAAAGGTTTCAAGAGGAAAGCATCAAAAAAGTGGGCAGCTAGGCAAGTTGTGCAAACAAGTCTGAGAATCAGCACGAAGAAAGGGCAGGGCAGTCATTTCTAAGCAGTGGCTGACAGACTCACCATTATCAATAGATGTTCAATTATTTCAAAACACCTTACAGACACAACACCTAAAACAAATGCACCTGTAGTAATTATTGCATATGAAAGAAACACTAATTATATACAGCTCTATAGAAAACTCAAAATTCCTACCCAAGTCCTAAAGAAAATAGTAATTTCACGATATTTTCCCACCAATGAAGATAACAAAACCAAGTCAACTAAATATATCATTATTCATATTGCTGTTAAGAGAAAAGGGAAATCTTTTTAGTGTCAGAGCAGGCGAAGACCTGATAGAAGTACATCTGTGTGACTGGGTGGGCTAACAGCAGGTTCAGTTTTTAAGATGGTCAGTGACCTTTGAATCACCTTTCTGGACTGTTAAATGAATCACTGATTTTGAGAGCAAGGGTAGCATCCACGGGCACAGCTGGACAGAATGAGAGAAGAAAATGAACATCAAAAGCAACCATGGTTAAAAATGTATTTTCTTGATTATCAGCACAACATAATCCATTTACATTTTACTGATGCATGTGCTGAAAAAAATCTGAAGTTGTGTTGGAGTAATGGATTGTTTATGGGCAGGGCCTTATTGTCATCAGTAAAGAGATGACACATAGACATGATTTCTTGATATTTCTCAATACATGAACTAAATTTGACAAATGTTGGTCATTTTCTCATTATAAATCAAAGATAACCCAGACTCAGATGGCGCGTTCTGAAAAAAATGGTCAATATGAAATGAGCAGTGTTGGGAGTAACGCATTACTGTAACGCCACTACTTTTGTAGTAACGTGCTATGTGACGAAATTACTGTTTAAAAATTCAGTAATGCGTTACAGTTACTGAAATTTGATCAGATGTGTTACTTGTTTTATTAATATGGATAGATGTTTTTAGCACAAGTAAATGAATATACAAACTGACCCTACCTTAGCTGACGCAGCCATCAGTCGACATGACCTGTTGCAGAGAGCTGAATCTTCACTACTGAGCGAAGGAAAAGATGAAGCTACTTTGTTGTTGTGGTTTATTATTATTATTATTTTTCCTTTGATGTGGTTAAGGACAATTACATATTGGTAGTTTGCAAGCTAAATGTCGGTTGAGACCTACTGCAATCTTCAGAAGCGCTTGAAAACAGCAACAAACCTCCGACAAAGCTAGTGCTATGCTATGCTAACAACACTGTGTTAGTGGATCTACGCTATCTGAACAGCCACGGCTGGATGTAAAGTGGAAATACTCTTGCCTCCACACCCACAGCTGGATTTCAAGCACAGGTATGCATCTGGACAGTTTGGGACCCAGACCCTCAACTGTGATCAATGGAAATTAAAATGCATTGCTACTTGGATAAAGATTATTCAAAAATGGAATTATTCCAAAAGGAATTTCAGGGAATGGATCATGTCTCTGTCACAGCAGACATTTGGACTGTCTATAATGGACATTTTCTCTGGATCACTGCACATCGGATTAATTCATATAAAGGTAAGGTAAACATGGACAGCTTTATGCAGTGTTGCTAACTCGCACTCTTTTGGAGTGAGTCTCACTCTTTTTCCCTCTCTCTCACTCCACAAACGCTCTTTCTCACTTCAAATGAGGACATTACTGGCAATACCTTGTTGATTTTCTTCAGATTTTTCCCACAATAAGAGCTCTCAAGGCAGGATAAAGCAGACTGAACATCTCTGTGTCTGTCTGTCACGATCATAGGACAGCCTATGATGTCTGCCTGATGTCCTGTGATGATCCTATGATCTCAGGCTACATAAGACTCTCGATGATGTCATATAGTCAATGCCATCATATAGGCAATAGGACTGGCTACCTAGGATGTAGTGTCCTATGATGCCTGCCTATGATGTCTGCATGATGTCCTATGATGATCCTGTGATCTCAGGCTACATAAGACTCGCAATGCCGTCATATAGTCGATGCCGTCATATAGGCAATAGGACTGGCAGCCTATGATGTAGTGTCTTATGATGCCTGCCTTGGTGTCTTTATGATGTCATATAGACCATCATTCATGACGCCTGCCTTGATGTATTTTACGACTGGCTACCTATGATGTAGTGTCCTATGATGCCTGCCTCGATGTTTTTATGATGTCATATAGACCAACCACACGCTACATAAATGGAGAGCAATAGAGTGAGGAGAACTGCTGCACGTCAGGAAAGATCCCGTGAAGATGATGCAGCTGAGGTTCGAGCAGTACCTCCCAGGCATGACTGTGATGCACGTGAGAAAAGATGCCGTGAAGATGAAACACCTGAGGTTCAAGCACGTCATAGGGTACGACAGACAAGGGATGCACAGACAGACAGGAAACGTGTGGCAGTGCGCCATGCACGTGCTGAGTCACCTGAAGCCCGAAATGCCCGCAAAGCGAGCAACGCTGCACGCCAGGCAAGGCACAGACAAGCTGAGGCCGAGGAGATGCGGAATAGTCGGCTGGCCGCCAACACTGCACGCCAGGCAAGGCACAGACAAGCTGGGACCGAATAGGACACACTACTTTAAACCACACCCATTTGAAGCAGTAAATCTGGAAATCTCACTCAGTAAGGCAGAAGGTACTCTATAAATTCAAGAAATCTCTGTCAGTGTGTCAGTCTGTTACCCCATTAAGAATAGGACACACTACTTTAAACCACACCCATTCGAAGCAGTACCCATGAAGAATGGCAGTCTACACTACAAATGTGTAAAATGCCAAGCAAAGCGCTGATTTTCTCCGGGTGTTCCAGTTTCTGGGTTTCGACGGGCATGCACGGGTCTTCCTGAATAGGGTCGAAAGCCACTTTTTGCTCAGATCTAGTTTCATGATCCTGTCCATGAACTGGAATTACAACACACCTATCCCTCAACCAGTGGTCTGACCGAAGAAGAACAAGAAGAACAAGAAGATCCACCAGATGGAGAGCAATAGAGTGAGGAGAACTGCTTCTCGTCAGAAAAGATGCCATGAAGATGAAACACCTCAGGTTCGAGCAGTACGCCACAGGTATGACTGTGAACAACACAGCCGTCTCAGACGGGAGACCCTTCAGCAACGGCCATGCAGAAATACTTGCTTATACTTGGTTTCTATGGGCATGGACAGGTATACACAGATATGTACTAGTGTTCTAAAAGCTCTGTCTAAAACTGTCTGATTTCAGCCTGACATTAATAAGTCCGTAATCCATTAATTAAACTGTCTTGCTATGTGTGCAAGATGATTTAAGTATGCATTTAAAAGTAACATGAAAGTTACTTTTCCAAATAAGTAGTTACTTTAATCATGCAGTAATTGTAAAGTAACTCAATTACTTCTGAAAAGAAGTAACTACTAACTGTAATTAGTTGGGGTTTTTTAATAACTTGTCCAATACTGGAAATGAGTAAAATTCAAAAACTAAATGTCCTTCCAGAACCAATATTTGCCACTCAGACTCCATCTTGGTAATGAACAAGTGCCATTATTTTGGATCCATCTGTCTAACGATTCTAAGATTCAAAGATTTTATTTGTCAATACTACTATACATACAGGACATACAGGAGAATTGAAATGGCATTTCTCTCTCCTCAGTGGTGTGCACAATATAAAAAAGAAAAAGGAATAATGCTGGGAAAACAAATTAGGTTTCATTTTGACATTTTGTGTGTTATTTTCTTTTTTATTTGGAAGGATTATTTTATTGATAATTCCAGGTCTATGGCTCTGTTTAGTTTTCACAACTGGACTGAATCAATCAGTTGTATGTATGTGTATCATGACAAAGTAAAGATGATGAGAATTGGAGATTATGTGAAGATTTAGAAGAAAGGCAGAGTGACAGATTGTAGTAAATTAAATGACCAGGAACAACAGGCTGGCTCCCACAAAATGAGCAGGGTGATAGATTATTGGAAAGGAAGTGTGACAGAGAATTTGAGAATTACTGGTGGCTATGTCAACATGCAGACCAATTAGCCAATAATAATCTTCTTTCTGGGGTTACTTGATTGTTCAAGTGCTCATGTACTGTAAACACCATAATCTGATATTATTTATCAGATAAAGGCTATTATCGGCTTATGAGCCATGAGGTTATGATGAAAACTAAACAGGAAGTTTTTGAAAACAACAGGAAGTTCAAGCTCTTTGTCATGTATTTGTGGGAAGAAATGCATCTTCTGACTGAATTATGTAAACAATGTTTTTTTTTCTAATGCATCAATAAAGTGGTGGCCTAGGGATAGAGCATCCGCCCCAAAAACCAGGAGGTTGTTGGTATATCGGTATGACCCCTCCAGGTCATACTAAGGACCATATAAAAATGATACTGTACTTCCTGCCTTCAAGCTTGGTGCTCAGTATAATAGAATGGGGGAAGGAAAGTTGGTTACCCAGCCACAAGGGGAGCACAAGCCAGTGTACTTCCTGTGCTGGTTCCAAGCCTGAATAAATGGGGAGGGTTGCATTATGAAGGGCATCCAGTGTAAAAATCCTTGCCAAATCAACATGCGGATCATCATGATATCAGCTGTGGTGACCCCGAAAGAAAACAACTGGGAAAAAAGTGCATGCAAAAACATGCAAAATCTAGTTATTAAATCTAAATTTAATTATTACTATTAGCTAATTATTCCAATTATTAGATTATTATAACTGTCTAAATGGGCTCAGTGTGGGGAAATGGAAGTTAACAAGAGCAGCAAGAATAAACCACAGTCTTGAGAGGAATATGAGAGAAAAGATCTTCTTCATCAGTCTTAACATTAAAACATTCTGTTTGACTCCATTCAAGTTGGTGGCACAAAAGAAGAAATGTCATTTGCAATTTGACAGTTTTACAGTTAATAACTTCAGGGTTGTTTTGGTCTTGGTATCTTTTGAACTACCAAAATTGTCATTTTTTTTATTTTGTTCCATCTATTTTAAAGAAACAATCAAATTATTATTCTCCATGTAAACACTGACTAAAAGTAAAGTTTGGATAAATATATTTAGTTCATTCATTCATTCATTCATTCATCTTCTTCCATTTAATCCTTTTCGGGTCGCGGGGGGAGCTGGAGCCTATCCCAGCGTCTTTGAGCAAGAGGCAGGGTACACCCTGGACAGATCGCCAGTCCATCGCAGGGCCAACACAGAGAGACAGACAACCATTCACTGTCACAGTCATACCTAAGGACAATTTAGAATCCCCAGTATGATGCCAGTTGACCTAACCTGCATGTTTTTGGCATGTGGGAGGAAACCGGAGAAATCCTGGAGTAAACCCACGCAGACACGGGGAGAACATATTTAGTTCACTGAATCCTAATAATCTTTCCTCAAAATGCACAGAAATTTCAAAAATATTCTACCAACACAACCATATACTATATAATCAACTTACCCATATCTGTGTCTTTAATTGTAAAAATTGGGTGACTTATTGTTGCTGTAATTTGGTGTTCTCATGACTTTACGTGCCATTTGAGAATATTTACCTTAAATTGTTATCATAAATTGTCTCCCAGGGCAGAGAACTGAGGCCCACGCACTGAACTGTGAGTTTGGGCAATTAATTGAACAAAAAGGCAACAAACATAAAGTTCAATACGGTGCAATAAACACAAAATACAAACGAGAGAGAAAACACACCTAGAGCAGGGCAGGACTCTGGTGGCAACGAGGAGAGTCCAAAGAAGACTGTGGCGAAGAAAAAATAAAATTGTATGAACAAAAACCATTTACACAATTGATGACAGGTGTGGGCATCTGAGTGGGCAGGAGAAAGCAATGAAACATAATTAGCACCAGCTGGGGCAGTGAGAGAGGCGCAAACCAAAGCTGACAGCTGACAGGGCAACGCCCAAACGGAGCACCACACCACTGACAGCTGTCAACAAGAAAAGAACAACAGTTGAGATAAAAAGAACAAAATATCAACCCAACCAGAAAAATAAAATATAAATTAATACAAAATAAAAGTGTAACAAAACTAGAACACAAACGGGAAGATGACAAACAGTACACAAATACAGAAACCCAAAAGGCATAAAATAAAATCTCCAGCTCTCGGCCATGACAGAGCCCCCCTCTCAAGGGGTGGATGCCAGACACCCCAGGGTAACATCAAAAGAAAAAGAAGAACCCCTCCCCCCCAATAAGAGCACAACAATAACCAATCTCGGGAGGGTGGTGGGGGGAACAGGCTAAGAGGGAAAGAAACAAACCCCGTTCAAGACCCACACCAGAAGAACCTCAACCACCCTAAGCCCCCTGGACCGAGGAGCTGGACAGTTCAGGCAGGCGACCAGAGTCCCAGACCCACCAGATGACAAGATGAAACGGGTCAGGTGGCCTCCCAGAGAACACAGGCCACCAAACTCTGTGGCACAGTCTGTTGGGTGGTCTGCCAGAGTTTTTCAACCACCTGAACGGAAGACATGGTCCAGGAGGTGGCTGCCCTGCAGGAAGGGTGAGTGGTGAGGATGATAGGGGAGTCGGGGAAACAATGATGACCTCGGGTGGAGGAGTGAGAACCACAATGACCTCAGACGGAGGAAAGAGAAGGAGGAGGGCGAAACACAACGGCGTCTGGCAGAAGAGAGGGGACCCCGACAGTGCCTGGCGAAGGAAGGGGAACCACTACACCCTCGGACTGGCCAGCAGCACCCTTGGTGGTCCCGCACTGGGACATATTTGCACCCACAGTTGCCCCAGACTGGGGCGAGGTTGCACCCTCAGAGGCTCAGGATTAGAGTGAAGCAGCACCCGTGGTGGATCCGGGCTGGAGCAAAGCAGCACCCGCGGTGGCTCTGGGCTGGAGCAAAGCTGCACCAGTGGTGGCTCCGGGCTGGAGCAAAGCTGCACCCACGGTGGCTCTGGGTTGGGACAAAGCTGCAACTGCGGTGGCTCCGGACTAGACTAATGCTGCACGCTCGGTGGGCCCGGACTGGGCCAAAGCTGCACCCTCAGTGGGCCAGGACTGGACCAAGGCTGTACTTGCGGTGGCTCCGGGCTGGAGCAAAGCTGCACCCGTGGTGGCTCCGGGCTTGAGCAAAGTTGCACCCGCGGTGCTCCGGGCTGGAGCAAAGCTGCACCCGTGGTGGCTCCGGGCTGGAGCAAAGTTGCACCCACGGTGGCTCTGGGCTGTGACAAAGCTGCACCTGCGGTGACTCCAGACTGGACCAATGCTGCACGCTCGGTTGGCCTGGACTGGGCCAAAGCTGCACCCTCAGAGGGCCAGGACTGGACCAAGGCTGTACTTGTGGTGGCTCCGGGCTGGAGCAAAGCTGCACCCTTGGTGGCTTCGGGCTTGAGCACAGCAGCAACCTCGGTGGCTCCGGGCTGGAGTACAGCAGCAACCTCGGTGGCTCCTGGCTGGAGCAAGGTGCACCCGCGGTGGTCCCAGACTGGGACATAGCTGCACCCTTGGTGGGTCCGGACTCAACCAAGGCTGTACCCTCAGTGGCTCTAGGCTGAAGCACAGCAGCAACCTCGGTGGGCCCGGATTGGGCCAAGGCTGCACCCTCGGTGGCCCCGGGCTGGCACAGAGCACCCACGACGACCTCCACAGAAAAGGAAGCAGCACCCTCAAAGACCTCAGCTGGAGGGGGAGCAGCACCCACGGAGGTCCAGGGCTGGGACGGAGCACTTGCAATGACCTCAGCGGGAGGAGCTGGTCCCACGATGATCTCTGGTGGTGAACCTGGACCCACAGAGACATCTGGTAGATCTGGAATAACCTCTGCGATCCTGGGGGAGAGTTCAGACAAAACAGGCAGAGAAACAGGGTCAGGGTCACCGGCAGCAGTGAAGCCCAGCGAGAATAGCTCAGGTGCACCAAGAGCCAGACAAGATCTCTCCAAAACAGATGCAATGGAAACAAAGGAGAGCACTTGCCTGAGCTTGTGCTTCACCGCCGTCCAGGACTCCCTCGATCCCAGCGATGGTTCTTCTGGCCCAGCCCTATGGAGGTCCAGCTCTGGCTCTGCTGCGGCGGTCCCTGCAGCAGGCATGGTGGTCAGAGTAGCCCTGGGACCCCCCAGTGAGGCGACCCACGACAATTGCTCATCTGGCATGGATTCAGGAGGTCGATTTCCTACTGGTGCTGGATTTGGTTCAGCTGAGACTCGGAGACACTCCCTTGTCAGCACAGGCATCAGCTCAGTTTCAGCACTCACCCTCCATCCAGAGCATGGCTGCGGGGCTGGAACCAGGTCCTCCAATGTCCGGCGGCTCAATCCTGGGGCCGGCATACACTCAGGGGGCAGAGGAGAAGACATGGAGAGAGCAGGTGACAAGTCTTTAGCTGCAGCAGGTGGTGAGAGCTCACAGGGCTGTGAGGACTGAGCCTCACCACCGGGAATCAGGCATGATAATTCATACATAGGTAATAGTGAATGAAAAGCCACTTGCCTGTATTCCCGGGGCATGATGTTTTCTGCTGCAGCTGATTGGAATTCGGCCCTCTCCTTGACTTCAGTGGTCGTAGGCCCCTCTGAGGAACGTGGAGGAGCTGCCCCTGTCGACACGGTTTCAGGCAGATCCAGGGAAAAAACAGCTCAGCTCTCAGCAGCAGGAGGAGACGTCGAGGAGAAGCAAGGAACCGCAGCAGCAGAGAGGGAAGAGGCTGACAATTCTGCCAGAGAAAAACTTGGAGGGTGCACTACTAAGCGAGACTTCTCTCTCGGCGTAAGAGTAGCTGCCAACTGAGAGGTGGGAGTGTTCCTCCAACGGGATTTCCTGGAATGACGGGGAGGAAGATGGAGAGGGAGAGGCTCTGGAGTCAGGGGAAGCTCACTCAAACTCTGGGTCCCTCGGTGAAATCTCCTCCAGCTCCTGAGCAAGATCCAGGAGGAGCCATGGCTTGACTTCCAGGAGGAGCTCAGTCTCTGCCAGTAAGGCCTGTCTGCGTTCCTCCAGCTCCTCGGCCAATGGAGCAGGCCAAAGCTCAGGAGGACGAGGTGGAGCTGCCGCTGGAGAGCGGTGAGAGGCTGGAGGTCTCCGTTTGCGCAAGCGCTTGCTCTTTGTTGGTGCAAGCGCAGGCATCAGAGCTGACTTCCCCGGCTCATCACTCATAGACTGAGGAAGAAATATGGAGAGGAGTAGGTTTGTGAGCTCTGGGTAATCCCACAGGCTAGGGCATGCCTCAAGCATCTGCGCCGCACCCTCCAGACACTCTTGGGTTGCCTTGGGAGTACAGGAGGCTTGAGCCTGTGACAGAATATCCTTCAGGACGCACACTGACCACTGCTCCACTTCGTCCAGTCTAAGGGAGGACACCTCCGGGGTGACAGACACGGTAAATCCCAGTGAAAAGAAAACCAACAGGGAAAAGAATAAAGAAACCAACGAGCTATCGCTGCCGCTGAGGTGAAAGAAAAACAAAAAAATCTGCAAACTCACAGCAGCTGGGTCTCTACTGGCCGCAGTCTTCTGTCATGAATTGCCTCTCAGAGCAGAGAGCTGAGACCCATGCACTGAACTGTGAGTTTGAGCAATTAATTGAACAAAAAGGCAACAAACAAAGCTCAACATGGTGCAATAAACACAAAATACAAACGAGGGAGAAAACTTACAGATAACACACCTAGAGCAGGGCAGGGCTCTGGTGGAGACGAGGAGAGTTCAAACAAGACTGCAGCGAAGTAAAAATAAAATTGTAGGAACAAAAACCATTTACACAATCAATGACAGGTGTGGGCATCTGAGTGGGCAGGAGAAAGCAATGAAACATAATTAGGACCAGTTAGGGCAGTGAGAGAGGAGCAAACCAAAGCTGACAGCTGGCAGGGCAACGCCCACACGGAGCACCACGCCACTGACAGCTGTCAACCAGAAAAAGAACAACAGTGGAGATAAAAAGAACAAAATATCAACCCAACCAGAAAAATATAAATTAATACAAAATAAAAGTGCAACAAAACTAGAACACAAATGGGAAGATGGCAAACAGTACACGAATACAGAAACCCAAAAGGCATAAAATACAACAAATAAGTAAATATAATGAAAAAGCCATGAGACCGAGCTTGGCGGAAATCTCCAGCTCTAGGCTCATGACAATTGTAAGAGTAGCCTGTTGCCGCTATTGTTGTCTTTCTGTTATATGCCTTTCTTTCTGTGTCACATACACAGAAGCAAACACAGAGTTTAAAGCCCCAGTCATACAGACACATGAACACTTGTGAACACTGCAATGCACACAAAGACACCATGCCACTATACACTTGGGTCTATGTGAAATACACTTCCATATACAGTACTTGTATTGCCTGATACAATCCTCTACCCACCAGCATTCATATAAGTATTTACAGTTATTCATGTGTACGCAACTGTGTAATTGGGCCTGGCACTGCATACCATCCTATGTGCATCAGCTTCAATGCCAATGTTGCATTTTGTCTTCAGACATGAACAGTAATCACTATCTGTTAAGACAGTTATTGAAAAGGTCAAGGAAAGGTCAGCTAAAACCTCCGCTTAAGGAGAGACAGATTGTACTGACTGACTGACCTTTAAAAGATGGACACAGGTGGCCATGTGTAGTTGTGTGAATTAAAAGGCTCCCGTTTTGCTCAAAATGTCTTACTATAGAGCAGGGGTCCTCAAACATTTTTGCCAGGGGTCCGCATTTGTTTTTTCCAGTGACTCAGAGGTCTGGAGCAGTGCAAGCATGCCGCATGGGTGGATATTTCATTTTTATGTTGGGAGGGACAATAAACAACATTTTCTCCAGAGTAAATATTGAGGGGACACTTTAAGTATTATTGTTGTCAGTCACAAATTTTTGAGAAAGAATGTACAAACATACACTTATGGGGGAGTTGCAAATTTACAAGAAAAAAGCCATAAATTTATGAGAAAGAAAATTGCAAATTTAGAAGAAACAATGGCACATACAAAAAGTCAAGTTTACTAGAAAAAAGTTGCAAATTTAGTGAGAAAAATATGTAAATTTACAAGAAAAAAACTCACATTATAAAAGGTTACAAATTTACAAGAAAAAAATACAGATTTAAGATACAAAACAGCAGATTTGAGAAAAAAGTGTCAAATTTACAACAAAAAATTTTCACATTTACAAAAAAATTTAGTAAATTAATGATTTGACCACTGTTCCACTGTTCCATGTTTTCGCCATTTGTGGATTATGGCTCTCACTGTAGTTCGCTGGAGTCCCAAAGCTTTAGAAATGGCTTTATAACCTTTTCCAAACTGATAGATCTCAATTACTTTGTTTCTCATTTGTTCCTGAATTTCTTGCATGATGTCTAGCTTTTGAGGATCTTTTGGTCTACTTCACTTTGTCAGGCAGGTCCTATTTAAGTGATTTCTTAATTGAGAACAGGTGTAGCAGTAATCAGGTCTGGGTGTGGCTAGAGAAGTTGAACACAGCTTTCCAAAGATGTGATAAACCACAGTTAATTTATGTTTTAACAGAGGGGGGAGGGCAATCACTTCTTCACAAAGGGCCATGTAGGTTTGGATTTTTTTTACCCTTAATAATAAACACCTTCATTTAAAAACTGAATTGTGTGTTTACTTGTGTTATCTTTGTCTAATATTTAAATTTGTTTGATGATCTGAAACATTGAAGTGTGACAAACATGCAAAAAAATGAGAACCCAGGAAGGGGGCAAACACTTTTTCATACCACTGTGTTTAATGCCTTGGAAATTCTTTTGTACCCTTCTCCTGACTGATACATTTGAACAATGAGATCTCTGATGCTTTGGAAGCTCTCTGTGGACCATGGCTTGTGCTGTAAGATGTGACGACAAAAATGTCAGGAAAAGCCTACTAGAACAGCTGAACTTTATTTCGGGTTAATCAGAGGCACTTTAAATGGTGGCAGGTGTGTGCTGACTCTCATTTACCATGAGTTTGAATGTGATTGGTTAATTCTGAACACAGCCACATCCCCAGTTATAAGAGGGTGTGCATACTGATGCAAACAGGTTATTGTAAGTTTTTTATTTTTTGTTTTTCCCCTTAAACGATTTCACTTTGTTTTTTAGTTGGGTTGTACGGGTTATAGGTCACATTAATGGTGGAAAAAGTTTGGAAATGATTTATCTTGGTCTCCTTTTGTTACATCACAAAAAAAACTGGCAGTTGAACAGGGGTGTGTAGACTTTTTATATCCACTGTATGAGTTCCGTTTGTTTCTTCCATCAAAATGAAACAAGCGTGTATTTTGTTTCCCCAAATGGTATGAAAAAGGCTTCGGGTTCGGACAGAAGACCCTCTGGGTCCGGATGCAGACCGGGGTCTGCTATTTGAGGAGCCCGGCTATAAAGCAATACTGTATGTTCTTAGAGAAGTGTTTTTGAAAATCCAAATGGGAACTTATTTATCTTAAAATCTGGGATTTGGACTTGAATGTTATGAAGTACGAATACTTTTGGATGCTACTTTTGTTGTACATACAGCAGGGAAAATAAGTATTGAACACGTCAACATTTTTCTCATTAAACATATTTCTGATGGAGCCATTGACCTGAGATTTTTATCAGATATTAGTAACAACCCAAGTAATCCATACATACAAAGAAATCAAGGCAACTGTGTTCACAAAACAAGTTATTCAGATTCAGATTCAGATTCAACTTTATTGTCATTACACATGTATGAATACAAGGTAACGAAACACAGTTTAGCATCCAATCAGAAGTGCAAAGGACAGCAGTGCAGTATATACGGTAATTAACAGTATGTGCAATTTAAGCAAATATATGCAAATATATGCAGCAGTGCAGAAAGTTAAGAGTACTGTTATGTGCAAATAATGTACAATAAGTTAGATGGGCAGTTATGTACAGGTGAGGATGGTAAGAGATGATGGTAAGAGAGTCAGCAGGGAACTAAGTTCAATAACGTGACAGCTGTTGGAAAGAAACTGTTCCTAAACCTGCTGGTTCTAGTCCGAAGGCTTCTGAAACGCCTTCTGGAGGGGAGAAGCTGGAACAGTCCATGAGCAGGATGGTTGGAATTCCTAAGAATGTTGCGTGCCCGGCGCAGACATCTTTTCCTGTAGACGTCCTCTATAACTGGAAGTAGAGTCCCTGTGATGCGTTGGGCGGTTTTCACCACCCGCTGCAGCGCCTTACGGTCAGCGACAGAGCAGCTCCTATACCAGACTGTGACACAGTTGGTCAGGGTGCTCTCTATCACGCAGCGGTAGAAGTTAAGATAAGCCTTTATTAGTCCCACAACGGGGAAATTCCAGGATTGCAACAGCACAGGGATAGCAACACTCAGAGCAACAATCAGAAGGCAAGAAAAAAAAACAAGCAAGCGAGAGCAGCTAATATACATATGTACATATTACTATAAAATATATATACACACACACACAGACACACAGTGCAGAGCATTGTAGCTGGATGGAATAAATATATGAATATATGAACACACAGTGCAGAGCATTGTAGCTAGATGGAATAAATATGTAAATATATAAACACCCACAGTACGGAGCATTGCAGCTAGGTGGAATAAATATGCAAGTATATAAACACACACAGTGCGGAGCAATGTAGCTAGATGGAATAATATGTAGATATATAAAAACACAGTGCGGAGCATTGTAGCTAGATGGAATAAATATATAGATATATAAATATAAACACACCCAGTGCTGAGCATTGTAGCTAGATGGAATAAATATATAGATATATAAATATAAACACACCCAGTGCAGAGCATTGTAGCTAGATGGAATAAATATGTAAATATATAAACACACACAGTGCAGAGCATTGTTGCTAGGTGGGATGAAACAGCATAACCGTCTATTTAGTTATCCTACATGGTATGATTATGTGCCCATACATATTCTCACCCTCCATAGCGACCGGTATGTTCCTAGTTGTATGCCGGAGGGGACCATTGTGTAAGTCTATTGCATCTTTTGCATTCAAAAAAAACTATTAGTTTGTTACGTCTTTTTGCTATCTCTGCGAGCAGCCCTGCTTAGGTTGTACAGTCTGACAGCCGTTGGTAGGAAGGACCTACGAAACCTCTCGGTTGTGCACCTGGGATGATGTAGTCTGCTGCTAAATGAGCTCCTCAGTGCATCCAGTATGTCCTGCATAGGGTGGAACTCGGACTCCAGCAGAGATGACAGTTTAGCCACCGTCCTTCTCTCTCCTATCTCCTCCATCGGATCAAGGCGTTGCCCCAGGACAGAGCTAGCTTTCTTAATCAGTTTGTTCAGTCTCTTCCTATCGGCTGCAGTAATGCCACTGCCCCAGCAGACCACTCCAAAAGTGATGGCTGATGCCACCACCGTGTCATAGAATGACTTCAGCAGCGCCCCTTGTACACCAAAAGACCTGAGTCTCCTCAGCAGGAACAGCCTGCGCTGTCCCTTCTTGTAGAGTGCGTCAGTATTGTGTGACCAGTCTAGTTTATTGTTCAGATGAATACCCAGGTACTTGTAGGATGTCACCATCTCGATGTCTGTTCCCTGTATATTTACTGGTGCTGTGAGGGGCTGCCCATGCCTGCGGCAGTCCACCACCAGCTCCTTAGTTTTCCTCGCGTTGATCTGGAGGCAGTTCCGATGGCACCAGTCCACAAAGTCCTGGATAAGCCCTCTGTACTCAGTTTCATCTCCGCTGGAGATGAGACCAACGATCGCAGAGTCATCAGAGAACTTCTGTAGATGGCAATGTGTTGTGTTGTGTGAGAAGTCCGCAGTATAAAGAGTGAACAGGAAGGGAGCCAGCACCGTTCCCTGGGGGGCCCCCGTGCTACCGATGATCGTGTCGGAAACACAGTCCCGGGTTCTCACAAACTGAGGCCGGTTCGTGAGGTAGTCCAGGATCCATGATGACAGGTGCTGGTCCACCCCTGCGCGCAGCAGCTTGTCCTTCAGGATCATCGGTTGGATGGTGTTGAAAGCACTGGAGAAGTCAAAGAACATGATCCTCACCATATTCCCGGGCTTCTCCAGGTGGGACAGAGAACGGTGAAGGAGGAAGATCACCGCATCCTCCACCCCAATGCCATGCTGGTAGGCGAACTGGAGTGGATCCATCGCTGGTTCCACCAGGGGGCGGAGATGAGCAAGAAGCAGTCTCTCCAGGGTCTTCATCAAGTGGGACGTCAAGGCCACCGGTCTGAAGCTGTTCAGGTCTTTGGGGTGGGAAGTTTTTGGTACAGGTACCACACAAGATGTTTTCCACAGCTGTGGTACCCTCCCCAGTTTCAGGCTCATGTTGAAGATATACGTCACAATCCCACACAGCTGGTCTGCACAGGACTTGAGGAGCTTTGCGCTGATGCCGTCCGGTCCCGACGCCTTCCTCGCCTTGATCTTCCTCAGCTCCGTCCTCACCTGGGTCTTGGTCAGGGTCAGGATGGGGGGCTGTGTGTTGGGAGTGGGGGGGGGTGTCGGTGGAGTGGGGAGTGGGCAGCAGGACTTGATTTCTTAGTGGCAGCAGTGGTTGTTGTGCAGTCAGGGGGGAGGGCGGTTGGTCAAATCTATTGAAAAACAGATTCATGTTGTTCGCCCACTCCCTGCCCCCCGTGGCCTGGGGGGAGGTATTCTGGAGCCCAGAGATGGTTTTGAGGTTTCTCCAGACCCCGCTGATGTCGCTCTGTTGCAGCTTGTCCTCCATCTTCTTCCTGAAGCTGTCCTTGCCTTCTCTGATCTTTCTCCTCAGCTCCCTCTGTACGGACTTCAGCATCTCCCTGTTCCCCGACCTGAAGATCCTCTTCTTCTCTCTCAGAAGTGTTTTTATCTCAGGGTTGATCCAGGGTTTGTTGTTTGAGTGACGCTGTATGGTCTTGGTGGGAACGGATTTGTCCACACAGAAGCTGAGGTAGCCCGTGAAGGTGTGAATGAGGCCATCGATGTCCTCACCATGTGGATCGCAGAGCTGCTTCCAGGCAGTGGCTTCAAAACAGTCCTTTAGAGTGTCCATTGTCTCCTCAGACCATAACTCCACAGTGTGCATGGCCGGAGGTTGTCTGTGCACTAGGGGTTTGTACACCGGTCGGAGATGAACCAAGTTGTGATCCGATCTCCCAAGTGGGGGGAGTTGTGATGAGGTGTACGCCTCCTTAGTGTTTGCGTAGAACAAATCCAGTGTTTTATTGTCTCTAGTGTGGCATGTGACATACTGGGTGAAAGTGGGCAGAATGGGAGACAGTGAAACGTGGTTGAAATCGCCTGAGATGAGGAGAAGAGCATCTGGGTGTTCTGTCTGCAGCCTGCTGGTTACTGAATGGATGACGTCACGCGCTGTCCCAGCGTTCGCCGTCGGATTTGCATAAACAACAATGCAGATCACGTGTGAGTGTTCTCTCGGGAGATATGTAGGCCTCATGCTAACAGCTAGCAACTCAATGTCTTTGCTGCAGTGTCGTTGTTTAACAGTGATATGTCCCGGTCTACACTAGTTGTTGTTAACATACATTATCACTCCACCGCCCCTAGTTTTGCCACTCTCTGGTGTTCGGTCAGCTCGTATCATGTGAAAACCCTCCAGCTCAATGTTAGCATCTGCTGCTAGTTCAGTTAGCCACGTCTCAGTAAACAAAAGGAGAGAGCACTCCCGGTATGTGCTATCATAACGGGAGATAGCCGCTAGCTCATCTAACTTTCCCAGTATCGACCGTACATTTCCCATGACAACAGATGGAAGGGAGGGTCTGTACCTTATATTTTTTGTCCTCCGCCTTACTCCAGCCCGGCAGCCGCGGCGTTTTCGCCTCAGTTCTCTCGGTATGTCGAGTTTTTCCAGTGGGACCGGGTGGCGGTTAAATGCTAGCAGCTCTTCCCTGTTGTATCGAATCCTGCTATAAACAGTGGCTCCGTCCACCGGCTCAGGAGACATTTGGGACGATCTGTGTGTCCGTGATATAAGTGGGGTGAAAAAAAAAAGTGATCAAAAGAGAGAGGAAGGGAAAAAAAAAAAAAAAAAAAAAAACTCGGAATCGAGCCGCTGTTGCAAAAGGCAGCCGACTGGTGTGGCGCCGAGTTGCCCAGGATGTCAATTGACAGATGGTTCTTCTTCAGTGTCCTCAAGAAGAAGAGGCGCTGATGGGCCTTCTTGATCAGGCTGGTGGTGTTAACTGACCAGGACAGGTCCTCCGAGATGTGGGTCCCCAGGAATTTGAAGCTGGGGACACGTTCAACAGCTATGCCATTGATATGGATGGGGTCATGTGTCTCTCCCCTCTCCTTCCTGTAGTCCACTATGAGCTCCTTGGTTTTGCTGGTGTTAAGGAGCAGGTTATTGTCAGCGCACCAAGTAGCCAAGTGCTCAACCTCTGCCCTGTAATCTGACTCATCGTTGTCCCTGATGAGTCCGATCACCGTGGTGTCATCTGCGAACTTTATGATGGAATTGGATCCATACATAGTCCTGCAGTCATGGGTGAAGAGGGAGTAGAGGAATGGGTTGAGCACACAGCCCTGTGGTACACCAGTGTTGAGTGTGATGACGGAAGAACGGTTGGGGCCTGACCTAACATGCTGGGGTCTGTTGGTCAGAAAATCCATGATCCAGTTGCAGGTGGAGGTACTGATTCCCAGGTCCCCAAGTTTAGTGATCAACTTGGAGGGGATAACTGTGTTGAATGCTGAGCTGAAGTCAACAAACAGCATTCTTGCGTAGGTGTTCTTGTCATCCAGGTGTGAGAGTACATAGTGCAGCGCTGTAGAAACCGCATCCTCTGTACTCCTGTTGCTCCGGTAGGCAAACTGGTGAGGGTCCAGTGTAGGGGGAAGGCATTTTTTGAGCTGTGCCAAGACCAGTCGCTCAAAGCACTTCATGACTATGGGCGTCAGTGCCACAGGGCGATAGTCATTTAGGCACGATGGTGTTGAATGTTTCGGCACTGGTACTATTGAAGTGGTCTTGAAGCACGCTGGTACCACGGCCTGGGCCAGGGACAGGTTGAAGATGTCTGTGAAGACCCCTGCCAGCTGCTCAGCGCATGCCCTCAGCACACGCCCAGGAATGCCGTCAGGGCCAGCAGCCTTACGTACGTTGACATGACTCAGTGCATTACGGACATCGGTGTGGGTGAGTGTGAGGTGGTGGAGGTCGTCAGAGGGTGGGAAATTGATGTTCTTTTCGTTATTGTCCTTGTCAAAACGAGCATAGAAGTCATTTAGCTCATTGAGAAAGGACACAGTTATGGCTATAGGTATGGAGTTACTGAGCTTATAATCAGAGATAGCTTGAATGCCCTGCCACATGCGTCGGGGGTCAGAGTCCCCAAAATGTTCCTCCACCTTCAGCTTGTAGCTGTGCTTGGCCTTCTTGATGCCCCTCTTCAGATCTGCCCTGGATGAACTGTAGGCCTGTGCGTCACCATATCTAAAGACATTGTTACGTGCTTTTAGCAGAAGCCGCACTTCTCTGTTCATCCACGGCTTCTGATTTGGGTACGTGGTGATCTGTCTTTCCGTGGTGACACTGTCAATAGTGGTGTTGATATGGTCCAGGACTGAGTGGGTGTAAGAGTCGATGTTTATGTGGGAGCCACAGGTAGCCTGAGAGGTGAACATACTCCAGTCTGTGTTCCTAAACTTTTCCTGGAGCACAGAGTCAACCCCCTCTGGCCACACTTTGATGGTCCTCACTGATGGCTTCACCCGGTTGATGAGTGGTACATACTTGGGGGTAAGGAACAAAGATAAGTGATCAGACTGACCTAGGTGGGGGAGGGGAGTTGCTGTGTAGGCTCCCACAATATTGGTGTAAACATGGTCCAATGTTTTGTCCCCTCTTGTGTGACAGGAGACATGCTGGTAGAATTTAAGAAGCACTGTCTTGAGGTTAGAGTGGTTAAAATCACCCGCCACAATAAATGCTGCCTCTGGGTGTGCAGTTTGTTGTTTGCTAATAGCTGCATGCAGTTCTTTCATAGCAAGCTTAGCATTAGCATCCGGAGAAATGTAAGCAGCTGTTATGATGGTACAAGTGAACTCGCGTGGCAGATAGAAAGGTCTACATTTAACCATGAGAAACTCCAGGTTAGCTGAGCAGTGTCTCTCAACAGTGACAGAGTTCGTGCACCAAGCCTTGATAATATAAATGCACACTCCCCCACCTCTGGTCTTACCGGAGTCATCTGCTGCTCTGTCTGCCCGGAGCATGTGTAGGCCGGCTAGCTCAATAGCATTGACGGGTATTCCACTGTGTAGCCATGTTTCCGTGAAAATCATGATATTGCAGTTCATAAGTCTCTTATTGTTGGTGATCCGAAGCCGTAGCTCATTCATTTTGTTCGCCAGTGACCGTACATTAGCGAGGAAAATACTGGGTAGAGAAAGCCGGTGCGGTGTTAGCTTTAGCTTAGCTCTTAGCCCACCGCGCTTCCCCCGCCTTTGTTTACGGTCTCTACGCCGCCTGCGAGCGCTTCCGGTCTGCCGGGAAGCTTGCCGAGCATCGGGTGTTCTCCGGAGCTCAGGGATGAGACGTAGGTTGCTGATAAAAAGATCATTATCGTTATTTTGTAATCCAATGTCCAAAAGCTCATTTCGGGTGTAAGATGTGAAAGCGAAGCTGTTCTGAACGAACAGACCCGAAATGAGCAGAAATAACACTGCTAATCCACAAAATCTGAAGAGACGCTGAGCCTCGCATTGTGCACGCGCCGCCATATTTAATAAAGTGGAATGACACAGGGAATAAATATTGAACACACTTGGTGAAATTCATTTAATATTTCGTAGAAAAGCCTTTGCTGGTAATAACAGCTTCTAGATGCCTCCTGTATGGAGAAACTAGGTGCAGACATTGATCAGGAGTGATGTTAGCACATTCTTCCACACAAACTGTCTTCAAATCATGAAGGTTCCATGGGTGTCTTCTATGAACTCTGATCTTCAGTTTGTTCCATAGATTTTCAATTGGATTCAGGTCAGGTGACTGACTGGGTCATTCTATTAGCTTTATTTTCCTTCTCTGGAGCTAGTTGAGAGTTTCCTTGGCTGTGTGTTTGGGATCATTGTCTTGCTGAAACGTCTACCCTCATTTCATCTTCAGCACCTTGGCAGATGGCAACAGGTTCTTATCAAGGATGTCTCTACATTTGTCCATTCATCTTTCCTTCAATTATATGAAGTCTTCCAGTACCATGTGCTGAAACACACCCCCACACTATGATGCTCCCACCTCCAAACTTCATTGTTGGTATGGTGTTTTAGGGCTGATGTGCAGTGCCATTTCTCCTCCAAACATGCTGTGTGTTGTGGCATCCAAAAAGTTCAATTTGGTCTCATCTGACCAGACTATATTCTCCCCGTATTTTACTGGCTTGCCCAAATGTTGTACAGCAAACTTTAAACAAGTTTCAACATGTTTTTCTTCAGCAATAGAGTCTTGCAAGGTGAGCGGGCATAGAGCTCATGTCGGTTGAGTGCATTACTTATTGTTTTCTTTGAAACAAAAGTACCTGCTAACCCCATGTCTTACTGGAGCTCTCTGTTATGTCTGACAAAATACCTTTTGTAATGATAAGGCCAGGTGAATGGACGAACTCAGCTTTATTAATGGTCAAACCACAATGGACACACAACCGCACCGGTCAAAGCAACCATATCATGGATGCCCTCTGCTATTTATAGAGCGGTGCAGTGGCGGGACAGGAAGTGGCCGCCACTACACCACACTTCACAATAAGGGTGTAAAACCCCAACACTACATTTCCTCTCCCTTCAGAAAGTCCAAAACCACTCATTCAATTAAGACCCTCCCCAATTTGGGACCCGAATCATGCACCAACAAACAAAAACTAATGTCTCTAAATGGCCTAACACATTCACACAACAGAACTTAAAATAGGGAGGACAGGTGGACTACCGTCCTACCCACACTGCAAGGTGGATTATTCTGCCACCTACTAAAATAAATCAAAGTCCATTAATAAGCTATAATCATTGCAGTGTTCCTAAACTACTAAAAAAAAAACATGAACCATAACATTTTACTGCATGCATAAACATATGAACTGTCATGATTTGCCCCTCGGGGCAGAGAGGAAAGACCCAGGCGCTGAACTGCAGTTTGTGGAATTTAATAAAGAAATACAAAATTCCAAACAGTGCACAAAGTAAACTTACAAACTGAGGCGGCAAAGGAGCAGGCAGGATGAACACAGGAATAAACATCAGAACGGGGAAAGGGTTCTGACGCAAGTGAGTGGATTAGATGAGGCTCCAACAACAAGTGAAAGAAACAATGGTATTTAAATAGAGCATGAAGCCAATGAACACAAATGATTGCAGGTGTGGATCACATGAGCAGGCAGGAGCTAACAATGATTCCAGACTGGGGTCAGCTGAGAGTAATGAGAGGGGAGAAGACAGCTGACAGGAGCATCACCCACAACAGAGCAAAAACCCGGAAGTGCCACTGACAGCTGCAGCCCCGAAGAGAGAGAGAGAGAGAGAGAGAGAGAGACTTTGACTTTTAAAAAATGCCTTTATTGCACAATTCAAGAAAATGTAAGAGCACCAATATCATTCCACCAAGTGTCTCACATTGGAAAAAGTGCAAACATAAGTCTTCCCCCCCCAACACACAACACAGAGTATGCCTTGCAGTCCACCTATTCCACATTGCCAGTGGCAGTAGTGCGAGTCTTCCTCGTAGTCCATGCAAAGACGAGCCAGAGGCCCCCAGTTCTTAAGCAAGGCCAATTCCCCTTCCTCTGGCAGCAGAGTTTTCCTCATCACAGGTGGATTGTAGTCCTTAGACCATGCGAGATTTTCAAGCAAGTCATCTTCGCAGCAGGCTCGTCCAGAGAGAGAGAGAGAGAGAGAGAGAGAGAGAGAGAGAGAGAGAGAGAACACAACAGTACAATTATAAAGAACTAAATGCCAACAAATAAAGACTGAGGGATAAATACAAGCAAATACCAAATAAATGAATAGCAAAACTACGATGACATAAACAGGGGGATAAGAAGAATAAGAAACAATACAAGATATACAAAAACCAACCACGGATAAAATGACAGGAACCAAAGAACACAAAATACAACAAGTATACAAATTTGGAGAAAGACCATGAGACTGAGCATGGCAGAATCCCCCATGCTCAGATCATGACATGAACATCATCACTATTTAATAAAATTTGCAACACTGTCCTTTGGGTAGAAAAGGATAGAACCAGCTTGGGGAGCCCAGGGCAGCCCCTCAGCAGATGCGCCCCTGGAAAAAGCAGGCTCCTGGGATAGTGGCTGATCTCCCGGATGAAAGCGTCTCTCCTCATCACCACCGACTGCCGCTCTCATCCAGTCCCGCCACCTGAAGCCTCTTGCCACAGACATGCCACAGATCATTGGCGTGTCTCGCCAAGCCATCAGATAGCTGGAAGTAAGCTGCGTCCAGCTTAGCCACGATGCGCAGGTGTTCCTGGTGTTTCGTTGGCTGTTGTCTGGTCCGTATTTGCTGTGGACATTCCTCTCCTCAAACCCGGACCAAGTCCATGGCCCTAAGAGATACTCTGCTCGGCCTGATATGGTGCTGCTTGGCATGCGGTTTCTCCGTGCCTGGCCCCGTCCTCTTCTGAAGCCGTTGCAGTGGTCGCCATCATAGCTGCCGATCTTCCATCCCTCTGCGGCCAAGCTCCGGAGGAATCAGGGACTAGCGCATCGGCGTCACTCGCCGACACAGGCGCTTCGCCGCCATGCTCAGTACCCGCTTCTACCATTCCCCGAGCATTGGCACTGAGACCCTCTTGCGTCGAACCTGAGTAAGGATGGTCCTGCTTGACCGCCGTGGTGTCCATTAGGTTTTCGTCCCACGCAACGTCCTCCTCCACTACCAGAACTGGAGGGTTCCACTGGCCACAACCAGACCATTCTTTCCCAGCATTGTCTTTGATGGCGAAACCCAGTCCGTAAAACAAGTCACAGCCCATGATGTGGAACATAAAGTCAGCAATCATCACAGGCTTGTACCGAACTGTTAACTCCACTGTTCCAACCGTGCACAGCCTCCGACCTCCATAACCATAAAGCAGCGCTGGGTTACCTCTTATCCTGTTGTGGGGAAAAAACTTCTTCACCGTGGCCCAATTCAGCAATGACTCCTCTGCCCCCGTGTCAAGCAGTAGCAGCACCTCCATGCTGTCCAGTGTCACTGTGCAGAACGTATATCTGTTGGTACTCAGGGACACCGTGTAGGTAGTTGTCGGGGGCAGGCAGTGTGATTTCCTCCGTGGGCTCTCCAGCTCAGATACACGGCACACTCTAGTATAATGTTTCAAGTTGCAATGCGTCCCTCTAGCCGGGCAGTCCTTACCCTTATTTTGGTGTTTCACGGACCCGCAACCCATGCAACGGGGTTTTCCCGGGCCAAACCTTTGGCTGGTAGCATTGGCTTCTGTAGTGTCATTGTCCAAGCTATCCTTGCTATCTGGGTCCACTACTAATGCCACAGTGGAAGGCTCCAGCTGTCGTTGTGACTGGCGCCAATTTAGCTCTGAGGCTAGTTTGTCTGCAGTCTCCATTTGGAGAGCTAGCTCGACAGCCCTGGCTAATGTTAAGTCACTTGGAGCCGTGAGTAGCCTAGCTTATAAAGTGGCACTGTTTGTGTGCTCCACCAGCTGGTCATGTACCATTTCTTCCTCCAGTGGCACAAAATGACACTCGCTAGCTAGCTGCCTCAAGTCAGCGACAAACTGGTGGAGAAGCTCATCCACACAATGATGTCCCTGCCGGAACGGAATCCTCCGGACAGTCATGCTATCCGGGGTGTGAAAATGGTTTGCTAGCAACTTGATGACGTCCTCAAACGAGTCCAAAGCCCCGAGTGTGCACAGGATACGCTGGCCCTCAATCCCTAAATTGTGTACAAGGAGCACATGTGCTCTTAACTTATTTAGCTCACCCAGGTCGAGCGCAACAATGTCATTTTGGAAGGCCGCAAACCATCTTCGCCAGGGCACAGGTGGCTCACCTGGGAGCTCCAGGAAGGGGCAAAGTGGTGCAATACACACCTCTATTAGTTAATCCTCAATCACCAAATGTTATGTCTGACAAAATTCCATTTGTAATGATGAGGCCAGGTGAATGGACAAACTCAGCTTTATTAATGGTCAAACCACAATGGACACACAACAGCCACCAGGCAGAGGGCACTGGTCAAAGAGATCGTATCATGGTTGTCCTCTGCTATTTATAGGGCGGTGCAGTGGCGGGACAGGAAGTGGCTGCTACTACACTACACTTCACAATAAGGGTGTAAAACCCCAACACCACGCTCTCCACAAGTGGTCACTGGCTCCTGGATAACTCTTCTGATAATTCTTTTAACTCCTCTGTCAGAAATCTTGCAAGGAGCTCCTGGTTGTTGCCAGTTTATGGTAAAATGATGTTCTTTCCACTTCTGAATGATGGCTCCAACAGTGCTCACTGGAACATTCAACAGTTTAAAAATGCACCTGTAACCAATGCCGTCATTATGTTTTGCAACAATAATGTTGCAAAGGTCTAGAAAGAGCTTTTTGCTCCTACCCATCATGAGTTCTTTGTGGTGTGACAATCTGATATTCACAGACCATTTTAAATGCTATCAGTCAGGACTTAACCAGCTAAAATTAACTGAAATTAATTTGCACTGATGGGGGATGAGATGGCTTCCTAAATTCTCATAGATTTCAGCTGGTTTCTTGGCTTTCCATGCCTTTTTGCACCTCTTTTTCTTCATGTGTTCAATACTTATTCCCTGTGACATTCCACTTTATTAAGTATAACTTGTTTTGTGAACACAGTTGCCTTGATTTCTTTGTATGTATGGATTACTTAGGTTGTTACTGATATATGGTGAAAATCTCAGGTCAACGGCTCCATCAGAAATATATTTAATGAGAAAAATGTTGACATGTTCAATACTTATTTTCCCTGCTGCATGTAGAATGTTCAGGTGTACTTTGAGTATTTATTTTTCTGATAACTTTTTTCCTTTTAGTCCCTGCATTTTGGCACAAATATCTATCCTTTCTACTCCTCCCATATTTGAAACAGGCCTGTTACTTTATTTTAGACATGAAGTTTGTTCTTGTATTGCTGAAAGCTTTCAAGATATGAAGCTGATTTTCAAAAATGATTTGCACATAATGGCAAATCTTTATAACTTTTTAGCTAGTTTCTTATTTTATTCTTTTAATCAATCAAACTTTATTTATATAGCACTTTTCAAACATTAGATGCTGTGCAAAGTGCTTTGCATAGACAAAAACAGTAGACACATTTAGTTACATATATTTACACAATACATCCCCACCCCTTCCAACCCTCCCATAAACATACCCACAAAACAAACACACACACACACAAGCACATACACCACCCCCTACTTCTCTTACACACATATAAAATAAAAGAGACATTGCCTCAGCACCGAGACACCATGTGAAGGAGCAACCATCCTGTGGAGCACCCCACGCCGGGCGATCACACAGCCCATAACCATAGGATGTGCCACAGAGACCACCCCAACCAGGACAGGCCGGGGCCCACACCACATCTATCGGCAATGCCCCTGCCTACCCAAGCTAGAGCAACCCACGAGACCGACACCCCTGCAGCTGGGACAAGCAGCATCCGGTATGAGGAGCTCCACTGAAAAAACACTGGAGCTAAAACACATAAAATACAAGATAAAACTAAGAACACATAAAACAAAGGGCACTAAAAACCTATACTTATAAACAGCTAAAAACACATCAAAATAAAAAGAAATGAGAAAATCTAAATGCAAATGGAGCTAAGAAGAATGTAAAAACAATGGAACATAAATGACTACTTCAATAATAGTTAAACAGGTTTGTGAAAAGCCAAGTTAAAAAAGGTGCAAAATGAAACTAAGAACACATAAAACAAGAGTAACTAAAAACCCATACTTACAAACTGAACTAAAAACACATCAATAAAAAAAGATGAGAAAATCTAAAAACAAATGGCACCAAGAAGAACATAAAACAATGGAGCATAAATGACTATACTTCAATAACAGTTAAACAGGTTTGTTAAAAGCCAAATTAAATAGGTGGGTCTTGAGCCTGTTCTTAAAAATATCTATTGACTCTGCAGCCCTGAGGCTCTCTGGCAGGCTGTTCCACAGATGAGGACCATAATAATGAAAAGGAGGCTTCACCAAAGGTCTTGGTCTTGACTTTGGGAACCATTAAAAGGCCAGCACCACAGGACCTCAGGGTTCATGAGGGCTCATAAGATAAAAGCAGCTCAGATAGAATGATAGAATAGTTAGAATGCTTAAATTAGTCCTACTTACCCCTAAAATAAGTGATGCTTAATAGGTTCTAATTTCATAACGATCCAGTACTTTCTTCTAATTTCATAATTACAAGTAAGCACAGTGACTGAAGAATATAGCCCAGAACCCAGTAAGCACTGGGTAATTCTGGGATATTTACACATAAGATTATTTGAACAGCTAAACTCTTCTGAAGCATGGAAACTATTGGTTCTTATATGGTAACTAGAGGGTACCTACATAGGATTTATAGGATACTAATGTGATAAGCAGTGTTGGGCAAGTTACTAAAAAATAGTAACTAACTACAGTTACTAGTTACTTCTTTTCAAAAGTAATTGCGTTACTTTACCAATTACTGCATGATTAAAGTAACTAGTTACTTGGAAAAGTAACTTTCATGCTACTTTTAAATGCATACTTAAATCATCTTGCACACATAGCAAGATAATTTGATTAATGGATTACATTACGGGCTTATTAATGTCAGGTTGAAAACAGACTGTTTCAGACAGAGCTTTTAGAACATGTTCAGTCTGCTTTATCCTGCCTTGAGAGCTCTTCTTGTGGGAAAAATCTGAAGAAAATCAACACAAAATTACCAGTGATTTTCTCATTTTGGAGTGAGAGTTGGCAACACTGTCATGATTCAGAACAGGGTTAGGTTCAAACGCAGAGCTGCCAGAACGATCACTCAGATTCCAATGAAAAGTTTCACAATTTTATTACAAAAACTCACAAAAAATAAAAATGCAAAAACTCAAGGAAAAGTGGAACACAAAAATGCCAATTTAAATTTCCACAAGACAGGTACCCCCTGGAGTGCACGTAGCCTACAAGAGAGAGCAGATAGATGTTATAAGGGACATATTCTCCATATTCTCCATAGGGAGAATAATGTGGGAAAACACACAACTTGAGCAGCAGAGTCCAGCAGGGAACTCCAGCAAGGACCAGGCGACAGGGGGAAGACAGAGACCTGAGTGGACCTCCTGATCTTCCTGGTAAGGCGAACATGATCAGCTCCGGAGACACACCTGCGGGTGGCAGCAACCTGAGGAGCGAGACACACAAGGTAAGTATAAGGAAACAATAATAACGAGGCAGAGCTTGGCGTAAACTGTGGCTGCAAACCCAGACAATCCAGCGATGAGCTCTCCACATGCTGGATCTTAAATACGCTGGCTCATCAGATGCAGCAGGTGTATAATCACGCAGGTGTGTCCAGTCTTCCGGAGTGGGAAACCAGGAACAGGAGGGGAGGGGAAGCACGCTTGCCTGATCATCACCAACACTGCCTAAAGCTGTCCATGTTTATCTTACCTTTATGATATGGATTTAATCGGATGTGCATTGATCCAAAGAAAATGTCCATTATCCATAGTCCAAATGTCTGCTGTGACAGAAACATGATCCAGTCCCTCAGATTTCTTTTGGAGATCAAAATCCATTTTTGAGTAATCCTTATCCAGGTAGCAAGTAAATGTGTTTTAACTTCAGTGGATCACAGTCTCAGCTGTCTGATGGAAAGTGACTATATCTCATGTTCAGTCTGTAATGATGTATCTGGCAATCAGTCGGTTTAACTCTTGCTGGGTGACAAACTGTCCAGATGCATACCTGTGCTTGAAATCCAGCCATGGCTGTTGAGACAAGAGTATTTCCACTTTACATCCAGCTGTGGCTGTTCAGGTAGGGTAGATCCACTAACACGGTGTTGTTAGCATAGCAAGCCGTTACTTAGCACTAGCTTTGTTGGAGCTTTATTGCTGTTTTCAAGCACTTCTCAAGATTGCAGTAGGTCTCAACCGGCACTTTAGTTTGCAACCCACCAATATGCTTTTGTCCTTAACTGCGATAAAGGAAAAATAGTCTATTTCCACAAAAACAAAGTAGCTTCATCTCTTCATCTGCTCAGTAGTGAAGACTCAGCTCTCTGCAACAGGTCACATCGACTGATGGCTACGTCTCAGCTACGGTAGGATCAGTTTGTACATTCATTTATTTGTGCTAAAAATATCTATCCATATTAATAAAACAAGGAACGAATAACACGTCTGATCAAATTTCAGTAACTGTAACGCATTACTGAATTTTTAAACAGTAATTTCATTACACAGCACGTTACTGCAAAAACGCGTTACAAAGTAAAGCGTTACTCCCAACACCGGTGATAAGTATATGGTATGTAAATGGTAATGACAACTTTTATGGTGAAAACAGAGTTGCTACCCTGAACTTGCATTGTGCTTGCACCAGTATTTACACCAAAAGTACACTGTATTTTCATAGAACTTCACAGGCTGTTATTAAGTGTTACCAGCAATTGTGAGAGTGTTTTGTGGACATAAAGCTGTGTCAGTAACACGCCTAGTTGTCCAGCTTTTCAGTCTCAGACATCAATCACTCAGAGGTTCAATTTAGGGATGAGCCAATCTGACCCACTGTATCGGGATCGATCCAGGCAAAATGGCTGGATCGGTATTGGTAAGAAATAAAAGTAATTTACCGATCTGATACATTAATAATATTAAAATGAAGGCGCAATCACATTCTCAGCCATGCTGCATGCGGCGTCCATAAACAGAAACAAGTGTCACTGGAGCCTGTCTGTGGGACTCGCCTCGGTATGTTTGCTGTCTGGTACCAGCGTTTACAATTTTAACACCAGCAACTTGATAAAACACTTGCAGAAGTATCACTGTAAAGGAGTATGCTGAATTCTGTCAAGAACCGAGCAGAAGAATGTGTGTCGCGCATCACCAGTTGCTACTTTTGCAGTTCAGAGACCGAAGATGCTAAAAGTAAAACGTAAACAAAAGAACAAAACTTAAAAGTACAAACCAGATGACAGAAACGAGGACACATGGGTTTACCTTTCGGCGGAGAATGAGGACCAACTGATGAGTTAGGTAACAGAAACTTAAATAGCAAATTATAACGATGAACTGGAAGCAGGGCTAACAAGGCTACAGGAAATGGAACAGGTATGACTTCAAAATAAGAGCAAACCTAAAATCTAAGAACAGACAGAGAATAATGTCAGAAACAATACTAAATAAACCGAGGACCAGGAGAATACTTATGATAATAATAACAGTAATAATAATAATAATAATAATAATGGATGACAAAAATACAACTTAAAGGGTTAGTTCCTTTAATTTTTTTAGATCTACAGCATTTTTTGTACCACATGCATAAAGTGGCACTTTGAATTTCATCTGAATGTTTATTTAAATACTCAGCTTTAAAGTTTTGCATAAACTTGCACTTACAACTTCAGAATGCATGTTTACATGGTACCTGACTAGTGAAATGCTGCTAATGTTGCAAAGTTTAAAATTAAAAAGCACCAGCATTGCTGAACTGAGTCAAATTTGTAATATATTCTTTGACTTTTAGATTTATGTTTTTATATGTGTGTAAAATGCAACCAGTCATTACCAAACTATGTTCTGTATTTTTGTTGTTTTATATAAGAGAGACAGTATCGGGTTTGGATTGGTATTGGCCGATACTCAAAGTCACAGTATTGGTATCAGTATCGGACTTGAAAAAGTGGTATTGGCTCATTCCTAGTTCAAACCCCTCTCATTCTGGATACATTCTGAAACCCATGTCCTGATGGTGAAATCATAAATTACAGTTTTCATTAATGAATACAGATGTTTGCCCTCTGCTCAAACACCACACACACTGCTTCTGTATCTAAGTCCACTTGTGAAGATGTGACATATAGTGGATTGAGCTGGATTATGCATAAATTCTGCAGACTCCGAACAACTGAATGTTGTAATCTTCAGATTCAACCAAGAAACAGAGAATAGATCTATGGATGAATCATGCACACAGAGAGGTAGAAACAACAGATTGAGAAAAGGCAGCGTTGTTCCCCTCTGAGCAGGAATAGATGAGATTTTTAACAGAGTGAAGGTGTGGGGCCACACGAGTGTCAGAGTAAATCTGAAGGAGATTGGAGCTGGTGGGACTGTCTAGCTCCAGCTTGCTCATTCTTAGACTGCCTTGGGAAGTGATAGATGCCCTTGCTGCAGAGTCATTAACTGAGACAGGAGCAATTCAATTTAGAATGGCTGAGCAAAAGTCTGTATTTAAAAAGCCATTTGTTATATAAATAGAGTCAAAGGGGACAAAACAAATATAACAAATATTTCTGCCAGTCTGAACAAATAGGACAGTGTGGTTGTGTAGCTCTGGCGGCACATTTCTTTATTACATCTGCAAAATTTAAATTAGTTTATATAGCTCCAGTAGATGAGTGCCATATGCAGTAGTATGAAAGGTTGTGAGTCACAGTATGTTGCTGCAGTGCTAAACTGTTGTACAGATTTGGCGGTGCGGTGGCACAGTGATTAGCACTGTGCCAGCACAGCAACTCACCCTTGGCCATGGGATCCCTGGTTCGATCCCAGCCCCTGACCAACAGTGATATGTGTGGAGTTTGCATGTTCTCCCTGTATCTTTGTGGGCTTACTCCGGGATTTCTCCGGTTTCCTCCCACAGGCCAAAAACAAGCAGGTTAGGTTAATTGGAGACTCTAAAGTGGCCCTAGGTGTGAATGTGTGTGTGAATGGTTAAGGGATAGCGCCGTACCGTGGCTGCTTCATCCATCCAGGTGGATGCCCTCAATTTCCCCTCTGGGGATCAATAAAGTATACAAAATCAAAAAAATAAAATAAAAATAAAAAAGATTCTAATATGGTGAAGTCAGCTTCTCTTTTATCTTAACAATATACCAGGATTTTTCTTTTTTTTTATCTTAAAGTTTCTGAAATTAATAGTTTTGTGTTAAAGGCCAGCTCCTGCGATCTGTCCAGGGTGTACCCTGCCTCTCGCCCAAAAGATGCTGGGATAGGCTCCAGCCCCCTGCGACCCGAAAAGGCTTAAGCAGAAGAAGTTGGATGGATGGATGGATGGATGGATGAATGGATGGATGGATAGATGGATGGATGGATGGATCGATCGATCGATGGATGGATCGATTGATGGATGGCCAGCTCCTGCTGAGCACCGGCTGTGGTGCAGGTGTAGTGTGGCCAACTACTGATTGGAGGGTCAGGGGTTCGATTCTTGCTCTGTCTGCAGTCTGCCTGTCGAAGTGTTCTTGAGTAAGACACTGAACCCCATTTGCTCCTGGTGAGTCAGGCCACTGCCGGTGAATGGCAGCTCTGCTACCATCAGTGTGTGAATGTGAGTGTGAATGGGTGGATAGCAGGATCTGAAAAGCACTTTGGTCATCTAGAGATGAGGAAAAAGCACTATAAAAGCGCTAGAAGTGAATGCCATTTACCATTATTTCTCATATTGAATCTTTGGAAATTTAGAATTAAGTCCATTCAGTGGCTGTGTTCAGTTCAAGTCAGTTCAACTTTATTTGTATAGCACCTAATCACAACAAAAGTCATTTCAAGGTACTTGTCATGTTCACTGCGTAGCTTCGCAGCGAACATAGGAATTGGCAGTGAGCCCAAAATGCAGAGTAAGTAATGCGTTTATTTACAATGGGTGAATGTACAGATAGTCCAAATACAGTCACAGTGAAAAAAGGGGAAGACACCCGGCTACAAACTAGGTTGGTCAAAGGGAATGCCTAATGCGCTCCAATCAGGCAGGAGCAGAGAAAAGGGCACAAAAGAGGACTTACAATAGTGTTGAAGCGGAAAGGCTCTAAGGGAACAACACGATTTAGTCCAGGGGTAAACCAACGGATGCGAGCCTGGATGTCCAAAGTTGACGTTGCTAAGCTGCTACGCCGGCTGGTCGCACTGCCTTGCTATTTGTACAAAACCCTAATGACAGCAAGTGGACCCAGCCGTGTGGCAATCAGAGTGTGTGTGCATGTGTGAGTATGTGTGCGTGCATGAGTGTGTGAGTGTGTATGTGGTGAACCAAACAGCTGGTGAATGCCTGGTGAGAGGAGGAGGCATGGATGTAGGACTGGCGGAGAGCAAGGCTCAATCCGCCAGCTGGAATTAATAAGCAATAATTAAATCCTACAGCCACAAGTCATGGACGGGGTGACTGACCCCGATCATGACAGTACTAGATACAGTACATAAGCACAAATCATAAGTAATTCAGAGGAAAAAACCCCGACAATGAAACAAACCCCTATGAGCTAGCACTAGGCGACAGTGGGAGGGAAAGACTTCCTTATAGGAAGAAAACTCTGGCAGAACCAGGCTCAGGGAGGGGCAGACATCTGCCATGACTGGTTGGGGGGTGAGGGGAGAGAGAAGAAAAGAGAGAAAGAAGGGACATACTATTCATACAGATAACAACATACAGGTATAACAACATTTGTACAGATACAGTGTGCAATGTTGTATCAAAGCTAAAACATAGGATTACAGCATTTTTATAGGCTTATTAAGCTAACTAACAAATCTCATAGGTAGCACTACAAGCAAACGCATGCATAGCTGGACCTAGTTTTTTTTTTATTTAACCTTTATTTACACAGGGAAGTTCCACTGAGAGGCAACTTCTCTTTTTCAAGACCGCCCTGTTCACATTCACACAGATAGACATTCACACCTGGAAGCTGCCCAGTACAACCACAGACTGACCTATGCCAAATGAGCAGCTCCACTGGAGCAGCTGGGGTTAAGACCTTGCTCAAGGGTGCCGCAATGGGGTTAAGGAGGGTGGAACAAACACTGCTATGTCATCTGTCCCACTCAGTGTTGGGCAAGTTACTAAAAAATAGTAACAAATTACAGTTACTAGTTACTTCTTTTCAAAAGTAATTGAGCTATTTTACCAATTACTGCATGATTAAAGTAATTAGTTACTTGGAAAAGTAACTTTCACATTACTTTTAAATGCATACTTAAATCATCTTACACACATAGCATGATAATTTAATTAATGGATTAATGGACTATATTAGTTTATATTATTATATTATTATATCTACAAGCTCCTTAAAGCTTGGAAAGTTGCCTTCAGAGCTGGGAATGAGGTAGGCCTGAGGACAGCAAGGGCCAACCTGTCTCGAGGCAACAGAGAGGCCAAGAGGCAGTACTCCAGGAGGATAGCCCGCCATTTCAGCGACAGCAGAGACATTCGGAGTCTGTCGCAGGAGATATAGACCATCACAGACTACAAGCCTACACCGCAGACCTGCAACAGCTCCCCCTCTCTGCTGAACAAGCTGAACGACTTCTTTGCTTGCTTCAAGGCATTCAACAGTACCCCCGCACAGAAGTCACCATATCCTCCTGGCAACCAGGTGATTACACTGTCCCGGGACAGCATGAGGAAATCCCTTGACAGGATCAATGCATGGAAAGCTCCAGGTCCTGACAACATACCAGGTTGTGTACTGAGAACCTGTGCAGAGGAACTCACATGTGTCTTCAGTGACATCTTCAACGTCTCACTGAGACAGGCTGTTGTCCTCACGTGCTTCAAAACCAATACCACATTCCAGGCCCCAAGAAGTCGTCTCCCTCCTGCTACAGTGACTACCATCCAGTTGCACTCACTCCCATCATCATGAAGTGCTTCAAGTGGGTGGTCATACAGCACATCAAGTCTACCCTGCCCCACTTCCTGGACCAGTTCCGGTTTGCATACCCGTCCAATCGCTCAACCGATGATGCCATCTCTTTTTCTTTTTTTTCCCCCTTGTCCTGTCAGGCGGCTAGGTGAGCAGAACAGAAATCTGCTACCCTTATTGTGCAAAAACAGATTTACTTTGCCAAAAGGAGCTTTATACAGTACCTACAGTATCTCACAAAAGTGAATACACCCTTCACATTTTTGTAAATATTTTATTTTATCATTTCATGGAAATATTTTATTATATCATTTCAGGGGAGGGGCAGTGTGGTGGCGGAGTGGTTAGCACTGCGGCAGCACAGCAACTCACCCTTGGCCGGGGGATCCTGAGTTCGATCCCAGCCCCCGACCAACAGTGATCTGTGTGGGGTTTGCATGTTCTCCCCGTATCTGTATGGGTTTACTCCGGGATTTCTCTGGTTTCCTCCCACATGCCAAAAACATGCAAGTTAGGTTGAATTTCATGGGACAACACTGAAGATGTGACACTTTGATACTGTTGGGAAAATTCTCTTCAACCTTCAGTCAAAGAATCAGGCAGGATTGAAGTTTCAGCAAATTTAATTTGCACTGATCAGTGGAGAACAATAAGTGATACACTCAGAGTCGCCTCCGGCATTTGTTCTGAATCACATACACAACTTTCAGTCTTGAAGCATCCTGTTATCTCAAAACTGTCCATGAGAGAATATCTAGTTCAGGCTGGTTCTTCCAAACTGTCTCCCTTCTAAGACATAATCGTAACAGCACAGAACGTTTGCATGAGAACAACCAGATAAATGTCCAGCTGGTCGACCTTATACACATTTCACCCAGACTCTGAGATACCAAAGATAAAGAATACAAAATTATTCCATCACCCCCTCCACCACCCCATGCCATGCAAGGTATCATAAATGAAAAGTGATAACAAGTTATGGCATCTAAAACCCCATCTGGCAGCTATGCTAAGCTCCAGTGCATTGATGTGCAACAGACCCTAACTAGCTAGTTACGGGGAAAGTCTGCCATCGACCCTGTTGCAACAGGCACCGCCTGACATTTTAGTCCTTTAGGAGGATAAATGGAACACTAAAACTTATTAATTAATGATAAAAGTAGTTAATGACAAAAACATTAAAATCAAAATGATAATAAGGTAAGGATATGATAGTAAGGATATAATAAAGATATATGTGCTATTGCTACATGCATTATTGCAGCTTGTATAAGAACAAAGCATAAGATGAAAACAAAACAAAAATAATAACAAAATATAAAAACAGAAATAAGAGTAACATAAAAATAAAAAGTAAAAATAATGTTTCAAACTTCATAAATGTATTTACAGGTAGTGTATTTCAACTCTGTACTTGGGTCACCTTGAGCTCACACTGTTTGTTCATCATCCCCCTCATCCTTGGCAACTGCTCCAGGGTACATCACTAAATTAACATGCACAAGTCTCATCATCATATTACGGATGCAGGGAATGACACAAGAAAAGACCAGAAGTATTACCACAAAAATCATTTACAGGCTCATGATGAGACTTCTCCATGAGGAGAATAACCAGCTTAACCAGGTATGTTCATCAGTGACATTGTCCTTGGCTATGGCAGCCTGCAAAGCAGTCAAATTCTATATGGCTGAGGCAATCATGTGACCATCTGCATCATTTTCAGGGTTAAAAGTACAATAATAATCCTCCACAATTGCACACACACACCCTCAGTCGGCAGTTATTTGATTAAGAACCATTCTATTCTGGGTCAACATAAGTCTAAGAGCTGTTAACTCCTCATTTATAGCAGAAAAAGCAGACAAAGAAAAATTCACAAATGATTGTATTCTATAACTAGTTGTTTCAATCCACAAGGTGTTCTTAGCTACTCCTACCCAAGGAAACAAGGAATAGAGTACCTTCTGCGCAGTAATTTCTAACTTGAATTCTTTCAGCACATCTGTGCCCCAGATGGGATCATGTGGTGAAAAAGAGACATCTCTCTTTACCCTGCCTGCCTGTCCTGTCGACAATATGATGGTATGGTCAGAAACCACCATGGGGGCACACACCCCTCCCCAGTTCATGGGCAGGTGTGAGTAGGCACGATGGCCACACAGCCACCAACCCCCATCACCATTATACAGTACATGCCATACTTGTGAGAATCACAAATCTCAGCACTGCATAGCTCCTGCAGGGTGACATTGCCTTCCGGACTTCTAGACTGACAATAAGGATCTTCAGAGTAGCTTTTGCCCACTACGCCGGTCCGGCAGGTAGCAGTACAGGGGCGAGATGTGCTATGTACCATTGCACACCTGGAAAATGATAAACTGCCCAAAGAGACGTTTCCACACCCTTTTAGACAAAAGGAAAAATTCCCCGGCGAGGTTAATCTTGCCTTCACCGAGTAAGGGGTGTCATTGTGTCTCCGGTCAGTGGAGTCATAGACAATGTGGCAGGTGTGGTTCAATTTAATGATTGCTGTACTATTTTCATACGTAGCCTCATGCAAGAAATAAACAGCTTCTGACAGTTCCATTGGTTTAGCAGTAACAGATATTTGATCGGGTGAGAGTGGGAGCAAAGAACACACATAACAATTTGAACGATTAGCTGTTTTGGCTGTGTAGTTAGTATACTTCCACCACACATTACCAGCATAAACATGGTCATCGTAGCCTGGTCCTCCTAGCCAGTCGTGATGCGTATGAGTAACATACCTAGCCCTGTGATAAATAGGTAATGGTGCTCCTAAGAGTAACCAAATCAAAAGTGCTACCACAAAGATGAGGATGAGGAAAAAACAGGTGTACCATTCACATCTTTCTGTTACCAGCCTTCTCTCGCATTTTGTCTCTCCATGATAAACAACAGTTGTTTCGCTATACAAGCCGTTACTGGGCGGACCATCAGCCGAACACTTGTATAGAGAAACTTTAAACAGTTAAATAATTAAGCTGTTAAACAGTAACTTGCTGAGGATTTTGAATGGGGTAAGGTTTGCAATGTGTCAGATGCACCAAAGAATCACGTCCTTCGACTTTCACGGCTGTTGTTGACCTTGTGTGGTCCTTGCCAGGGAGCGTCGGCCCAGTTTTTCTTTTTGATGGCTTTGATGAGGACCAGATCCCCTGGTTTGGCTATGATGAGCACATCCACGTGTTCCTTCCTGGGAAGAGAAGCATGTACAACATCTCTGTCAGTCAACATTCTTTGCATGTAATAAGCTAAACACACTTGAAGAGTTTGTTTGCAAAAACCGATAAATGCCACTTCCATGAAAATTTCTTTGCAGTAAACAAATGTTAACATTACCTACTTGTAGAAGTTCAAATTGTTTTGTCTTAAAAGCCGTTATGTCCTATGTTACAGACACTACAAATTCATGTTGTTTTTTTGTTTTTTCAAAAGCCGATAAACGCCAGGAGCGTTTATTTTACAAAAGCAGATAACTCCACAGAGCAAATCAGCACTTGGTGTTTGGGTCACGTGACTCATCTTGGCTGCCTTCCCAGTCTGCTCGCTCAGACTGATTTCCCTGGTTGTGTTCGGAATGTTCACTGACTCACTCACTCCCTACTCGCTATATAGCAACCCAAAAAGGATTAAGTGGAAGAAGAAGATGATGATGATGATGATGATGATGATACAGTAAACTCAATATAACAATGAAATTAATCACTTTTGGATACTACTGGGCTTGTTTTCTTGGCACGGTTAATGACGTCATCACGTGAGACAGTAAAATGTAACAGACGAATGGTGGTAAAAAAAATTAATACCTGCATGTGATTTGTAGTAAATATGTATTAAATCAAATGGTTTTTGCTGAATTATTACCTTAAGGTAGTTTATGTTGTGATGCGAAGTTCTCTCACTGCTCCGTTGGCTGTACATTGACTATATAGTACAGTATATGGGGAAGGAGGTTCTTTTTCCTTTTCTTTCTATACTGTGCACACCAGTGAAGAGAGAGAGAAGCGCCATTTCAATTTTCCTGTATGTCTTGTACGTATAGTAGTGTTGAGAATAAAATCTTTGATTCTTGAATCTTGAATTATAGCTTTATTTTAGCTATATTATACCGTTTTACTAAGTGGATATGCCTAAATCAGTGTGTCAATCATACTACATTGATGCTTATAGACATTCAAGTATGTTCAAGACAAAATAGCATGGTTTTCAGGACTTGTTCCATTTTTGCAAAAGAATGGCTTGTGGACTTATCTGTTTTTGCAAAAAAAAAAAAGTACTAATAAATTGCCAAAAACTAACAATGAGTGGATGTTTGATTTTTTTTGCTTTATTATGTCTGAGATACTCATATTTCAAGTGACAATGTCTTAGAAGCTGATTTGGAAATACTAACACCTATAAACCTACAGATAAAAAAGTGTTTTTTCTCATTTTGAACACAACTGGACTTATCTGTTTTTGCAAAAGAACTCTTCACTTCCTCATCACCTGAATTAAATGGCCTTAATAAGATAAGATAAGATAAGATAAGCCTTTATTAGTCCCACAACGGGGAAATTCCAGGATTGCAACAGCACAGGGATAGCAACACTCAGAGCAACAATCAGAAGGCAAGAAAAAAAAAACAAGCAAGCAAGAGCAGCTAATATACATATGTACATATTACTATAAAATATACGTATATATACACACACACAGACACACAGTACAGAGCATTGTAGCTGGATGGAATAAATATATGAATATATAAACACACAGTGCGGAGGATTGTAGCTAGATGGAATAAATATGTAAATATATAAACACCCACAGTACGGAGCATTGCAGCTAGGTGGAATAAATATGTAAGTATATAAACACACACAGTGCGGAGCATTGTAGCTAGATGGAATAAATATATAGATATATAAATATGAACACACCCAGTGCTGAGCATTGTAGCTAGATGGAATAAATATGTAAATATATAAACACACACAGTGCAGAGCATTGTTGCTAGATGGGATGAAACCGCATAACCCTCTTCTTAGTTATCCTACATGGTATGATTATGTGCCCATACATATTCTCACCCTCCATAGCGACCGGTATTTTCCTAGTTGTATGCCGGAGGGGACCATTGTGTAAGTCTATTGCATCTTTTGCATTTAAAAACTATTAGTTTGTTACGTCTTTTTGCTATCTCTGCGAGCAGCCCTGCTTAGGTTGTACAGTCTGACAGCCGTTGGTAGGAAGGACCTACGAAACCTCTCGGTTGTGCACCTGGGATGATGTAGTCTGCTGCTAAATGAGCTCCTCAGTGCATTCAGTATGTCCTGCATAGGGTGGAACTCGGACTCCAGCAGAGATGACAGTTTAGCCACCGTCCTTCTCTCTCCTATCTCCTCCACCGGATCAAGGCGCTGCCCCAGGACAGAGCTAGCTTTCTTAATCAGTTTGTTCAGTCTCTTCCTATCGGCTGCTGTAATGCCACTGCCCCAGCAGACCACTCCAAAACACCAAAAGACCACTCCACTTTCACCATTCCCACTAATGGTGGGAATGGTGAAAGTAGGTAAAGCTTGCCATACATTATTTCAAATGGAACCCCCCCCCCCCAAGGGCATTACTCTCATGTAAAAAAAAGGACTAGGGGTAGACAATATATCCAATATTGTCCTGTTTCTGCCATTGTTTTTCTAAGCTTTTCTTTAATGGTCCTATTTGTGCATTCCACCAATCCTGCAGATTGTGGATGGTAAGCTGAGTAGTTTTAATGGTAATGTTAAGTGCTGTACCTAAGTGTGATATAACCTGATTTACAAAATGTGTTCCATTATCTGAGTAAATCTTTTCAGATATTCCAAATCTTGGTACTACTTCAGCTAAGAGTGTCTTTGCTACCGTAACAGCATTTGGATGAGTGCAAGAGAAGGCTTCTGTCCATTTAGTAAATGTATCAATAATCACCAAGCAATATTTCTGCTGGCACTGGGGAGCTACAGTTCCTTGAGGGAACCATGAATGACAGCATGTACTGTGACATACTGAAGCAGATCATGATCGGAAACTGGGCTGCAGGGCAGTATTCCAACATGATAACCACCCCAAACATACCTCCAAGATGCTGAGGGTAAAGGTGATGGACTGGGAAAGCATGTCTCCAGACCTAAACCCTATTGAGCATCTTTAGGACATCCTCAAACAGAAGATGGAGGAGTGCAAGGTCTAGAACACCATGATGTCATCATGGAGGAATGGAAGAGGATTCCAGTGGCTACCTGTGAATCTCTAATGAACTCCATGCCCAAGAGAGTTAAGGCAGTACTGGAAAATAATGGTGGCCTCACAAAATATTGACACTTTGGGCACAATTTGGACATTTTCACTAAGGGTGTACTCACTTTTGTTGCCAGCCATTTAGACATTAATGGCTGTGTGTTGAGTTATTTTGAGGGGACAGCAAATTTGCACTATTATACAAGCTGTACACTGACTACTTTACATTGTATCAAAGTGTCATATCTTCAGTGTTGTCCCATGAAAAGATATAATAAAATATTTACAAAAATGTGAAGGGTGTACTCACTTTTGTGAGATACTGTAACTATGTACTGTATGTTGTTGTAAACTCCTCCTGTAATAACGATGATGCCATCTCTACTGCCTTCCACTCAGCCTTCACACACCTGGACACAAAGGACTCCTATGTCAGAACAATGTTCATAGATTTTTAGCTCAGCATTCAACACAATCATCCCCCAACAGTTCATTCACAAACTAGACCAGCTGGGGATCAACACTTCACTGTGTAACTGACTGTTGGACTTCCTGACGGGGAGACTGCAGGCAGTACGGGTTGGCAGTAACACATTCAGCACCATCACTCTGAACACAGGGGCACCCCAAGGATGTGTGCTGAGCCCCCTCCTCTTCATTCTGTTGACCTATGACTGTACACCGACACACAGCTCAACCCTCTTCATCACGTTTGTGGACGACACAACTGTGGTGGGTCTCATCAACAACGGGGACAAGACAAACTACAGGAGCGAGGTGAGCTGCCTGGCCATGTGGTGTAGAAACAACAGTCTCTCTCTGAACGTGGAGAAGACAAAGGAGACTGTTGTGGTCTTCAGAAGAGCACACACCCAGCATGCTCCCCTGACCATCAATGGTGCTGCTGTGGAGAGGGTGAGCAGCACCAAGTTCCTCGGTGTGCACATTATAGAGGACCTCTGCTGGACAACCAACACTGTATCACTGGCCAAGAAAGCACTGCAGCATCTCTACTTCCTCCGCAAACTGAGAACAGCCAAAGCTCTAGCCCCCATCATGTGTACCTTTTACAGAGGCACCATTGAGAACATCCTGACCAGCTGCATCACCGTGTGGTACGGCGCCTGCACAGCGTCCTGCCGCAAGACCCTCCAGCGCATAGTGAGAACAGCTGAGAAGATCGTCGGTGCCTCTCTCCCCTCCCTTGAGGCCATCTACAGTACCTGCCTCACCCGCAAAGCCCTCTGCATTGCATGTGATCCCACCCACCCATCATACAGCTTCTTCAGTCTACTGCCATCAGGGAGGAGACTGCACTGAGTCCCTGGGCCAAGACCAGCAGACTCAAGGACAGCTTCATCCACCAGGCTGTCAGGAAGCTCAGCTCTCCCCCTTCTGCCCCCCCCACACACGAATCCTGGACTATGACCCCCCCCCCCCCGCAACAACTGAACTCTGCCATCCCCAGGTACTGTTCACTCCCACACATGCACATCCTGATTTCAGGAGCTTCAAAAACTGAACTCTTTCATCCAGAAACTGTTCACTCCAACACAGGCACACATACTGATCAGGGCTGCACCAGTCACTTTATGCAGCAATGGACTGCTCTCTTTGCACTACATGCCACTTTAACCCTCTATGTGCCTTGATATGTGCCTTAAGTCACTACATGCTATCTTAATTTTTATCGTATTTAGTTATTTTACACACCCTTAGTATTTTTAGTTAGCTTCTGGTTGGGGGTCGGTTTTCTTTGCACTGATGTTTGATGTTCAATGTTTAATGTTTGGTGTTAGATGTTATACTTTATATTCATATTTCTTTATATTCATGTTACTTTATATTCATATTTATATTCAATATATTCATATTTATTTATTTATTAATATTTTATTACTTAATGTTTACCTTGCTGCACCGTGGCTCTCAGAGTAATGTAATTTCAATTCTCTGTATGTGCTGCACATATGGCAGAATTGACAATAAAGTTGACTTTGACGTTGACTTGATATTACGGGCTTATTAATGTCAGGCTGAAAACAGACTGAGCTTTTAGAACATGTTCAGTCTGCTTTAGCCTGCCTTGAGAGCTCGTATTGTGGGAAAAATCTGAAGAGAATCGACATGATATTGCCAGTAATTTCCTCATTTTGGAGTGACAAATGGGGTTTGTGGAGTGAGGGAGAGGGAAAAAGAGTGAGACTCACTGCAGAAGAGTGAGAGTTGGCAACACTGCATAAAGCTGTCTGTGTTTATCTTACCTTTATGATATGGATTTAATCCAATGTGCAGTGATCCAAAGAAAATGTCCATTATCCACAGTCCAAATATCTGCTTTGATAGAGAAATGACCCAGTCCCTCAAATTCCTTTTGGATATCAAAATCCATTTTTGAATAATCTTTATCCAGATAGAAAGTACATGCATTTTAATTTTCGTGGATCACAGTCCAGGATCTGGATCACAAACTGTCCAGATGCATACCTGTGCTTGAAATCCAGCCATGGGTGTGGAGACAAGAGTATTTCCACATTACATCCAGCCATGGCTGTTCAGATAGCGTAGAGCCACTAACACAGTGTTGTTAGCATAGCATAGCAAAGCACTAGCACTAGCTTTGTCAGAGCTTTGTTGCTGTTTTCAGGCGCTTCTGAAAATTGCAGTAGGTCTTAGCTTGCAACCCACCAGTATGCTTTTGTCCTTAATTGTGACAAATGAAAAGTAATCTATTTCCACAAAATCAAAGTAGCTTCATCTTTTCCTCCGCTCAGTAGTGAAGACTCAGGTTCTTTGCAACAGGTCACGTCGACTGATGGCTGCGTCATCTACGATAGGGACAGTTTGTATATTCATTTATTTGCGCTAAAAATATCTATCCATATTAATAAAACGAGCAACGAGTAATGCATCTGATCAAATTTCAACAACTGTAACACTGTGGAGGATGTGCGGAAGGATGAGACTGAGTGTATTCCTCAGGTTCTGCTTTATTCACAAACACATACTCCAACAATTTCAAAGCAAAAAAAGAGGATGAATTTTCTCACATCTGTCTTTTATACCCCGGACATCAAAACTGCAGTCACATGGTGTTTAATCAAACATACAGTCACATGGTACTTAATCCCAGTCACAATGTAACTCCTCTGAACTTCACACCACTGTCCCTTAGTCTCCGGTGGTCCGGAAATCTCTCCAGGTCATCTCCTTGAAACAAAGGCCAAACCTCACACTTTCCCATTACCTCCCGAAGGCTCTCTCGGAGGCTCAGTCCTTTTGTTCCTTGAGACGTGCAGCACACAATACAATCAACACACAGCAATATATTTGTGGAGCATATGTAACCAACATATGTTGCCCACATGACCCCCCCCCCCCCCAAACGTCTAAAATGGAACAATCATAACTAGAGATGCATGACATAATAACATTACTACATATCAATCCACCCGTTGCCTAGGCCTAAGTCTTCTGCCGTATTTGCTGTAAGCCGGCTTTACTGCCTCTGCAGTCTGCTGTGGGACTGTTGCCTGTGGATTAGAACTGTTAGTCAATCTCTGTGGGTGTTCTGGAGAATGCCTTCTAGGGGGTCTGCCGCGACGGGGGGCCCTCGCCAACTGCACAGCTTCATCCTCCAAAACAAAAGCGGGTTTGAGTCTGTTAATACCAATTACCTCCTTTCTGTCTCCCAAATCTAGCAAAAAATGCTTCTCTCCTGTTTCCAGCACCCTAAACGGTCCATCGTACGGCGGCCGCAAATTTGGGCAATGGGCATCATGTCTGACAAAAACAAACTCCGCATTTTTTAAGGCTTTCGGCACAAAAACGTGTGGGAAGCTGTGATGAACCGGGCCAGGAAGCGTGTTTGATCCCGTGTCGCTCTGCAACCGTTGAGCGGGGGGGGCAATTTGGCGCAGGATTATCCGGGAGAAATTCCCCGGGCAGCCGGAGAGGCTGTGCTTCTTCTTCTTCTTCTTCGTCGATCACTAGATGGTCACACCAGCTGCCCTGATGAATGCTGCCGTCCTGCGGAGGTCCCCGAGGTCCCCGTACAGCTTTTGGTTCAGCGATGTGGGGTCAGGCCACGTAGCTCCTCTGAGTGCAGCGTGGTCTGGGCAGTCTTGGAGGAGGTGTTCGCTGGTCATTTGGGCAGTACCACATGGGCATCTGTCCGATTGTCCAACTTTAAGTTTCTGGTGCATGTGAGCATGCATTCTGTTATGTCCAGTTCGGAGTCTGAACAGAACGACTTGGTCAGCCCTGCTCAGACTATAGTAGTTGTCATCCTTGCAGAAGTTTGGGTGTTGCTGCTGCCACTTCTTGTGAGACAGGGCCTTAATAATGGTTTTCTCCTCACTGTAAGAGACCTGCCTGTCTTCCTGGTCTTGCTGCCCACCCTCCTTAGCAAGTCTGTCAGCCGTCTCATTTCCATAGATTCCACAGTGGGCAGGAATCCATTGGTGTGATACGTTCACCTGTGTTGCTAGTTGAGACAGAGTGAGGGCGAGTTCATTCAGTTCTTTGCGTCGGGGGTCCTGAAGTGCATCCAAGACAGAGAGGGCATCAGTGAAGATGACGACCCGCTTGTGTGCCTTGTCTTGATGTTCCCTGACGTGGGCCGCTGCTGTTCTCAGGGCCTCTGCCTCAGCCCTGAAATTGGTGGCGTACTTTCCAGTCGCAATGGGAATATGGGTCTCCTCGTCAGTGTACCTGATGTACACGCCGCCTCCGCCATTCCTGGTTGCTTCCATGGCAGAGCCGTCTGTGTAGACGTGAGTCCACTGCTCTTTAGGGTAGGCAGACTGAATGAACTCCAGGGCCAGCGACTTCCTCTCTTGGTCTGACTGTGTTCCTTTCTTCCCAATGCCCGATATGTCTGTGCGTATGGCTGGGAAGTTCTGTCGGTTCCAGGAGGGAACAGATGCTATGGGTGGTATTGATGTGGGTATGTGGTCCATCAGTTCTGGGTCTCTCCTTTCAAGTGTCCTGCTCTGGTGGATGAAGCTCGATCTCTTAAGTCTCCCTTTTGTTGGCTTGTTCAGTCTGTCCTTCATGGGATGGTTTTCCAGTCTTTTGAATTTAGCGGCCTGGGTCAGTACCTTGACGTTTCTTCAGTCTTCCAGTGGTGCAAGGCCTGTTGTTGTCTCCAGCGCTTTGATAGGTGTACTGTGCATGGCTCCTGTCATCATTCGCATGGCTTGGTTTTGGAGTCTGTCCAGCTTCTCAGTGTTGCTTTTGGCAGCTGTTGAGGTTGCTGCCATGCCATACTCCAGAACAGGCCGAATCCTCCCCACATAGAGCTTCTTCAGGACACCCTGGTCTGCACCCCAGTCTGTTCCTGACAGTTTCTTCATTAGGGCCATCCTGATCTTTGCTCTTGCCTGGTTCTTGTGCAGCTGGTTCTTCCAAGTCAGTCTGCGATCCATGGTGATCCCAAGGTATGTGGGTGCATATTCAGCCTGAAGCTCATGGGAGTTGATCTGCAGTTTCACCTTCTGGGGTTGGGTGGACAGGGTGAAGACGGTGTATGTAGTCTTCCTCTCATTTAAGCTTACAAGCCATGACTTGGTCCATGCCTCAATCAGCCGGAGAACTTGCTGCACTCTGTAGTTTGCAGTCACGATGCTTTTCTCACTGCACCAGAGGGCTAGGTTATCGGCATAGATGGCACCTTGTACGTTCCTTGGCAAACTCTGGATGATGTCCTTAATGAATACAAGGAAGAGTGTTGGGGAGAGCACTCCTCCTTGTGGGACTCCTTCCCTCAACACCTTCTTCTTGCTGGAGTACTGTCTGACCTGGACTCTGGCTCTTCTGTTGTGCAGGTATTGGGCAATCCACTTGTACATGCGCCCAGCGATACCGCACTGGCGCAGTTTCAGCTTGAGGCCATCTTTCCATACCCTGTCAAACGCCTTTTCTAGATCAATCCATACAGCGAGGGTGTGCTTTTTTTCTTGGAAGGCATCTTCTATGGCTTGAGAGATGTGTTATTTGGTCCTCTGTAGACCGGTTCTGCCTGAAGGCTGCTTGCTCTGGGCTGATGTGTTGTTTTCCTTCCAAGTGCCACATGAGTCTGGTGTTGATGAGACGCTCTAGCAGCTTTCCTATGCAGCTTGTAAGGCTTATGGGGCGATAGCTTTCAGCCTTCAACTTATCTTTGCCTTTTTTGTGCACTGGAATCATCGTGGCTTCTCTCCAGATCTGAGGCACAGTCCCTGATCTCCAACTGTCGTTGAAAAGCTGCAGAAGTTTCTTCTTGGTTTTGGGGCCAAGGTTCAGCAACATTTCATTTGTGATCTTGTCAGACCCAGGGGCTTTTTTCAGCTTCAGTGTTGTCATTGCATCCTCCAGCTCCTTGAGAATGAATGGCGAGTTCATCACTGGTTCAATCTGTGCGTTCTGATGAATTCGCTGGGCTCCTCTGACAACCTTTCTTCTTTCTGGTGGAATCTGAAGATGGCTCGTCTTCACATACTGGTTGATGAAATGGTCTGCTGCTTTCTTGCCAGTCAGCAGTTCTTGATCTGCCTGTACTGTGATCGGCGAGCTTTTGCTGTTCTCGTCGTTGAGGGCTTGAGCCAGTTTCCAAAGCTTGTTGCCGTCCTTGTCCAAGTTGAGCTGCTCTGTCTTTTCTTGCCATCTCTTTCGAGCTTCCTGTATAAATGTCTGCCAGTGTTTTGCAGTGGCCGCCTTCAGGGCAATGTTGTTTTCTACTGTAGGATCTGCTTCTACTTTTTTCCTTGCCTCTGCCACACTATCTTCAAGCTGCTGGAGCTCTTCTGTCCAGTAAGGCCTATAGTTCTTTCTGGCTCCCCGAGGTATAGATTCATTTGCAGCCTTCAGAATAGCATGGTTCAGCATCCTGACTTTCTTGTTGAGGTTCTGCTGCTTGTGACAGATCTCCGCAGAGTACCGGTCCACCAGTGTTGAGAAGCGCACCCAGTTGGCTTTCTTATAATTCCACCTGGGGAATGTCTTAGCTTCTTGTGGTTTGTAGCTGATGTCCAGTCCGATCTTCACAGGTTTATGGTCACTTCCCCCGAGCTGGCCAAGTACTGTTCTTGTTGCCAGCCTGGCCATGTCGTTGGTGGCAAACGCAAGATCGGGCGTGGTGTTACTCAGCCATACCCTGGAGAAGAACGTTGGTGGATCATCAGGATCATTCATTAGCAGAAGACTGTTTTTGACTTGCCAATCTTCCACCTCCTCTCCTCTTCTATCTGCTTCACTGTATCCCCATGCCTCTGAGTGACTGTTGAAGTCACCGATGACTAAGCATCAGTGGTCTGGGAGTTCCATTTGGTCAAGTGAGAGCTCTCGTTCTGGAGGGCGGTACACATTGAAGATCGTGATGCTTTCATTGTGAACCATAATTCGAACTCCATGGATTTCTGCCTGGTTGTTGGTACTGACATCAAACTCTTGTGCTGGTATGGCGTTTCTGACAAGAATCGCCACTCCTCCTTTTGTTCTTCCTTTTCTGTCTTTCCTGAAGACCTGGTATCCCCTAACACTGAAGCGTTGGTTTTCCTTCAGGTGTGTCTCCTGTAGGCAGGCTACATCAATGTCTTCTGAGTGGAGTCTTTCGGCAAGGGATATTTTTTTGTTATAGACTCCTTCTGCGTTCCACTGGAGGATGTTGACGTTCCTCTCCTTTGGCGTCTCTTTTCGGCCAGTAGCATTCCTCGTTCCCCGTCCCCTGGTCGTGCAGGATGAGGTGAGGTGACCTCCGGTAGCTGAGGGTGGGCCCCTTTGAGGCTGAGGGCCCGGCACTCTTCCTCCCCGGAGGATCCCCAGAGGACGAGCACCATCACGTGCAACATCAGTGTGACTCATCATGAAGCGAATATGCGTGATGCAGAGGTTTGTGGCACCACAGGGGTCCTGCATCTCCGTCTTCAGCCATGGACGTTTGTTGGGGGGTCCCTCCCCTAGACCAACTGCCTTCCATGGCTGGACTGTCGAGAGCTTGGTCCACCCTGTAGAAAGGTTGCCTGCCAAGGCTTTCCGAGACCCTTCTTCCCGTGCAACTGTCTGTCCTCCTCCGCCTTCACAGCCGTTGGGAGTTCGCTCTCCTCTCCGCCTGTTCCGCCGTTGGGACACTTGTTGCTGTAACAAAACTTGGGTTTTACGTGAGTGATTTGTTACATGCTGCACAACCCCCAACCTGGAGGACCAGGGTGCACTCTTTAGTCTGGCCTCTACCCCACGCGGACCTGTTCGATATGGTTGAACCTTCTGGGAGCACTAGGCTCCCGTTGACATAGCTCCGGGGGTTGCTGAGGCACGCAAGCCGCTGCACCCCGACAAGGTATGTGCACCATTGGCAGCGGGAGGCTGTGCAAAAACTAACTCAGCTGGGGAGGCTTGCAAATCCTCCTTAGGTGCAGAACGCAACCCCAATAAAACCCATGGTAGCCTGTCTACCCAATTTATATCCGTAAGCGACGCTCTGAGGGCTGCTTTCAATGACCTATGGAAACGTTCGCATAAACCGTTAGCCTGGGGGTTGTACGCAGTAGTGCGGTGGATTGTTACCCCCAGCCTGCGGGCCATTGCTGACCAGAGCTCGGACACAAACTGAGGACCTCTGTCGGACGTTATGTCCGACGGAACTCCAAAACGCGCTACCCACACTGTTAAAAACGCACGCGCCACCTCCTCGGCTGTGGTTGATGCCAGTGGGACCACTTCCGGCCAACATGTAGTGCAGTCCACCATTGTCAAAAGGTGTGTGCACCCCTGTGACGACGGGAAGGGGCCTACCAGGTCAACATGCACATGATCAAAGCGCTTAGCCGGGATGTGAAAAGGCTCCAAAGGAGCTCTAGTGTAATTGTGTATTTTGGCTCGCTGACAAGCTACGCAGGCTGTCAACCATTCTTTGACCTGTTTGCGCAACCCTGGCCATACAAATTTCTCTCCTACCATTTTGACCGATGCGCGCACCCCCGGGTGCGCCAGAGAATGGATCGAGTCGAAAACGCGACGGCGCCACGCAGCTGGTACCACCGGACGCGGCCGTCCAGTGGAGATATCGCAGATTGGGGGGGCATACCATCTTGCAGCACCCTGTACTCCAGCCTTAACCCTGTTGGTCCAGACTGGAGCGCGCGCATGTCCACATCGCTAACCTGCTCCGCGGCCGTGGCTGCATAATCTAACCCTACGAGGACCGGGGCTGCGCGCGCTTCCGCGTGCTTCTGCGTGCGCTTCCCTGGCCCGCGGCCATGGCTGCAGAGTCTGCCCCCACGGGGCCCGGAGCCGCCACAGCACGTGAGAGGCAGTCTGCCACTACATTATATTTACCTGCCACATGCTGGATATCGGTGGTAAACTCTGATATCGCGGCCAGCTGTCTCTGCTGCCGGCCCGACCAAGGTTCCGAAATCTTGGCCATCGCGAAAGTCAGCGGTTTGTGGTCCACGAACGCGGTGAAACGGCGCCCTTCCAGCCAGAACTGGAAGTGGCGGATGGCCAAGTGCAGAGCCAACAGCTCCCTGTCGAACGCGCTGTATTTTCGCTCGCTATCGGGCAAGGTTTTGCTGAAAAACGCGAGCAGTTGCCAGGTCCCAGCTACATACTGTTCAACGACCGCCCCGACGGCTAAATCGGACGCATCAGTGATGAGCGCCATGCGGGCCGTTGGAACTGGGTGTGCCAACAAGGCAGCGTTTGTGAGGGCTGATTTGACTTGAGAGAATGCGCGCTCCCGCTCAGGAGACCATTCAATTTTATTTGTGGGTTTTTGTTTTTTTAGTGCAGCGTACAATGGTTGCATGAGCCTCGCTGCGCTGGGGAGGAAACGGTTATAAAAATTAACCATTCCCAAAAACTCCTGTAATGCTTTGACCGTTTGAGGTTGGGGAAAATTTATTATTGCGCGCACTTTATCGGGCAGAGGGACCGCTCCCTCTGGCGAAACGCGATGCCCCAAAAAATCAATCTGCGCCACCCCAAACTGACACTTCGCTGGGTTAATTATTAACCCGTGCTCTGCCAACCTCTGGAAAACTGCTGTGAGGTGGCTTTCGTGTTCGTCTTCGGACGTGCTGGCTACCAAAATGTCGTCCAAATAGATGAACATGAAAGGGAGGTCACGCAGGACCACGTCCATCATGCGTTGGAACGTCTGCACCGCTCCCTTGAGTCCAAAAGGCATGCGCAAAAACTCAAAAAGCCCGAAAGGAGTTATTACCGCTGTTTTGGGTATGTCCTGAGCACGCACTGGAACCTGATGGTAACCGCGTACTAAATCTATTTTAGAAAAAATGCGCGCCCCCGCCAAATGCACCGAAAAATCTTGGATATGCGGAATTGGGTAGCGGTCGTGTGCTGTGGCGTTATTCAACCTGCGGAAATCACCACAAGGTCGCCACGAGCCATCAGCCTTTGGGACCAGGTGCAGTGGTGAAGCCCAGGGGCTTTTCGAACGCCTGATGATGCCCAGTTTTTCCAGGTTGGCAAACTCCTCGCGCGCTATGGTCAATTTAGCTGAGTCCAGGCGCCGAGCTTTTGCAAAAACGGGCGGGCCGGTGGTAGTGATATAATGCTCCACCCCATGTTTAGCCACTGTCGTTGAAAACGTTGGGACCGTGAGTGCTGGGAACTGAGTGAGGAGTGCGTGGAACTTACCACCCGCAGCTGTGACGTTGGCTTGTGTAGTTGGCGGCGCCACTCGAGCTGTGCAGGGAATAGAGTGAAATGACGTCTGTTAGCAAGATCAACCAATAAACCATGTGAGCACAAAAAGTCAGCCCCTAACATGTTGAAATTGACTGCCGCTATAACAAAAGTCCACTCAAATGCACGGCCCTGCAAAGACAGAAGAAGAGTCCTCTCACCGAAGGTCTTAATCGCTGAGCCGTTCACTGCTGACACCCGGGGACCCTTAGAGGGCGTCAGCTGGTCCGCGTAGGAAGGCGTGATGAAACTCAGCTGGGAGCCTGTGTCCACGAGGAAATGCCTCCCCGAGCATGCATCCGTCAGGTAGAGCAGCTTGTTCTCCTCCCCGAGGGCCGCAGCCGCTACCGACCCCCGGTCTTGGCGTTTCCCGAACGCTTAAAGTGGCACGGTGGGAGGCACTTGTGTGCCCTCTCTGCAAAGCGGCGATGATAGAAGCAAAGGACGTCGTCCGCTCCGTGTCGCTTGGTCCTTACTGCTGCCGTCGCCGGTGAGTCTGGTGCTGCAACCACTGGCCCCATGCCGTCTCCGGACGTTGCTCCTAGCTCTGCTGCCGCGGCCGAAACCGCACTCCGTTTGTGGGCGTCGATGAGTCGTTGCGCCTCCTTGCTCAGCCCATGGTAGTCTCGCCGGGCCAACCGAGGTGAGTCTGCCAGGGTAACTCTCACCGCTGGCGGCAGGGTCCGGAGGAAAAGGTGGGCGAAGATAAAATCGCAATCCTCGGAGTCTCTCAGCCTCAGCATTTTCACCATCAGGTCTACGGGTGTGTCGTTCTCCGACTCCATCAACGCTAGGAGCCCCTCTGCTCGCTGTTGCACCGAGGGGGTGAAATGGCTGATAAGTGCATCCTTCAATGCGCTGTATTTGTCGCTGTCCGGTGGGTGATTGACCAGATCCTCCACCCTCTGGACTGTGTGGCTGTCCAGCTTCGCCACCACATGGTAGAATTTCGTGTCGTCTCTCGAGATTCTCCGGAGGTTGAACTACGCCTCGACCGTGCTAAACCAGGAGCGCGGGTTATGCTGCCAGAAGTCGGGCAGCTGGAACGTGGCGGCAGTCATCAGTCTGGCTTCTGCCGAGCCCCGCTTGGGAGAATTATTTCTGCTCATGCTTCGTCGTAAGGTCACCAGTGTGGAGGATGTGCGGAAGGATGAGACTGAGTGTATTCCTCAGGTTCAGCTTTATTGACAAACACATACTCCAACAATTTCAAAGCAAAAAAGAGGATGAATTTTCTCACATCTGTCTTTTACACCCTGGACATCAAAACTGCAGTCACATGGTGTTTAATCAAACATACAGTCACATGGTACTTAATCCCAGTCACAATGTAACTCCTCTGAACTTCACACCATTGTCCCTTAGTCTCCGGTGGTCCGGAAATCTCTCCAGGTCATCTCCTTGAAACAAAGGCCAAACCTCACACTTTCCCGTTACCTCCTGAAGGCTCTCTCGGAGGCTCAGTCCTTTTGTTCCTTGAGACGTGCAGCACACAATACAATCAACACACAGCAATATATTTGTGGAGCATATGTAACCAACATATGTTGCCCACAACACATTATTTAATTTTTAATTCAGTAATGTATTTACACACAGTCAGTTTACACAGCACATTACTGCAAAAGTAGTAGCGATTCAGTAAAACATTACTGTGTAATGCGTTACTCCTAACGCTGGTCCCACCCAGATCTGATCCTGCCGGTCCTGGAATTGAACCAGCAAGTCCACATCCCTAACCATTAGGCCACCCCAACCCAAACACCTAGTGGGCTTTAGACCAAACACTATGTACACTATGCATAATTAGCAGTGGGGTTTTTTTTGACATAGTGGACTGTTAAAAGTCAAAGATTAAGCCTTTCCAGTGGAAGTGAGATACAATCTTAGAGTTGATAAATACAGTGTGTTGTAATAGTATGATGCAACCTCAAAAATTGCATCAGATCTAAACTCAGATCAAAATAGGTTCTCCAACCTGTTGTGTTGACTAAATAGTTAGCTCAAGTGCAGGGTGCGGCACCAAGGGAAAACACTTGACACAGGAGAAAACGTTTGACTATTTATTAAATTTCAAAAAAAAATCAAGATGTCATCTAAATACACAAAAACAAATTGATTCACCATATCGCAGAGAATGCCATTAATAAGGCGCTGGAAGACGACAGGGGCGTTAGTTAGCCCAAAGGGCATGACTAAATATTCAAACTACCCTAAATGGGTTTTGAAGGCCGTCTTCCACTCGTCCCCCTCACGAATACGGATTAGGTGATATGCGTTACACAAATCAAATTTGGAGAATACTCGCACGCACTGAAGGAGCTCGAACGCGGAGTTGATCAGGAGCAGAGGATACTTGTCCTTGATGGTGATGGCGTTAAGTTCTCTTTAGTCTATGCACGGACGCAGAGACCCAACCTTCTTTCCAACAAAAAAGAAACCTGCCCTAAGGGGGGCCGAGGATGGCCAAATGAGGCCGGCATTCAATGAATCCTTAATGTACCTCTCCATTGCCTCCCTCTCCGACCCAGAAATGTTATATAGCCAGCTAGACAGCAGCTGTGCACCTGGGAGGAGGTCTATAGTGCAGTTGTACAAGCAATGAGGAGGAAGAGAGCGCGCTCTCGACTTGCTAAAAACCTCCCCAAGGTCATGATAGACCTCGAGTACGAGGGAGAGGTCCGGCGGCTCAACCGGAGGGGAGGAAATGGGCAGAGATGGAGCACATTCGGCCAAACTTAAACATGATGTCAAACAGTATGGACTCCAGGAGGAAATGGAGTTTTGTGTCCAATTTAGAATAGGATTATGCCTCCGGAGCCATGGGTACCCTAAGACCACCGGGAAGGAAGAATTTGGGAAAATGAGAAACGATAACTTCTCCCGGTGGTTTCCAGAAAGAAGGACAGAGATCTGCGCTGTGCATTGAGAGACGGATGCCACCTTCTGGCCCGATAGGGTGGAGACGTTTATAGGGACACACAATGTGGTGATGAGAATCCCCATCTCCCGAACGAACTGGGAGGAGATGAAATTTTGTTCTGCCCCTGAATCAATATAAGCTGTAACCCTCCTCTCGACCACTGGCAATTGAATAAGGGCCGAAATAAAGAAATTACCAGGGGGACAAGAAAGAGTCCCGTCCATCAGACCCCCCTGGGGCTACCGATGGGCTGCGTCTTTTTGGCCGCAGGTGGCATTCGTTCAGATTGTGCTTCAGAGAACCACAATATATGCATGCTCCAATCCTCCTCCGCTGCAGATGCTCCTCCGGAGTCAGCCAAGACCGGCCGAGCACCATGGGTTCAGAGGAGGAGTCGGACCCACCTGAGTCAGTAGCCGGAACAGGTACACGGGCGAGGGGCGGGCAAGAGGAGGAGCCACGCTCCTTCGCACGCTCGTGGTACCGGTTATCCAAACCGACTGCTTCTATGAGGCCTTCAAGAGAAGTGGGAACAGCATAGACCGCCGGGTCGTCACGGATGTGAGGGTTTAAACCATGGAGAAACGCGTTGCGTAAAGCAACATCATTCCATCCAGAGTCCACTGCTTCGACCCGAAATTCCACTGAATAGTCAGCCACAGACCGGCTACCCTGGGGGAGAGACAGGAGACAGCTCATAATGTTCCCCTCACTCTCTGTACGGTCAAAGGTGTGGAAAAAATTGGCCACAAATTGACCAAATGTTAGGTGCATGCCCTCCTGAATGTCAAGAATGGACCGGGCCCAACTAAGAGCCCGGCCCCGAAGCAGGAGGGTGAAAAAGTGAATTCTGGAGGTGTTGTCCGGATACTCCCTCCCCACCTGGCCCAAATAAAACTGAACCTGACAGAGGAAATCCCTGCATTTCCCCATCTCCCCAGCGTACAAGGTCGGTGAGGGAATGGAGGTCGTTCGGCGAACGATTGAAGAAACCAAGGCTACAGGAGGGGCCGGAGAACCCGGGGCCGACATGTGGGCCAAATGGTCAGATACAGTGCTCAGCTGCTGCGTGATGGTCTGCAGCTGCTGAGTGAGTAGAGCCACCTGCCTCTCTGTAACGTCGAGCCGGTGGAGCGTGGAGTGCTCCATTACTGCGGCACCCGCTGAGCTGCTGTCTGGGCTGGCTCATTCTGTCATGCTGACTGAATAGACAGCTCAAGTGCAGGGTGCGGCACCAAGGGAAAACACTTGACACAGGAGAAAACGTTTGACTATTTATGGAGTTTCAAAAGGAGCTTAATTAGGGAAAACCGTCACTCGCCAGGGGAACAACAGCCTGTGCAGGAGAGACAACAGCAATTAGTAGGAGGAGGGAGAAGGAAGGTGGAAAGACTAATTTGCCACTTACGTGGGATGAGTGGAGAACCTGGTACAGAGCCCAGTGCGAGGAGACGAACCAGCGCGGTGAAGCTGGTGTGGATAGGAAGGGAGTAGGCAGGGCAGTGTCTGACCGGGTGGAGAGGAGAAGCTGCAGCGGGATGAGGCAGACAAGGCAGGTGAGCGCACCACAATACCCGAAGACGCACCGCTCGGATGGCAGCAACCTGGAAAGGAGAAAAAGGAGAGTGATCAGGCAGCGGAATCCTGTAATCACAGATTACTTGCTTGTTTGCTTGTAAATTCTGCTTTAGGCAGTATACCCAAACGAGCCAGCGTTGAATCGTTGAAGAGTAGGTCCTTATAAATGCTGGCTCGGCAGAGGCAGCAGGTGTGTCAAATCTCCCAGGTGTGCTGATTACCTGAGATGCAGGGGAACCGGGAAGGAGGGGACGAACGCTCACCAGGATATGGCACAACCAGTAGCTAATCAAGGCATAATTTCAACAGTATAGTACCGGTGGCGGCGGCATGGTGGAGGAGTGGTTAGCACTGCAGCAGCACAGCAACTCACCTTTGGCCAGGGGATCCTGGGTTCGATCCCAGCCCCCGACCAACAGTGATCTGTGTGGAGTTTGCATGTTCTCCCCGTGTCTGCGTGGGTTTACTCCGGGATTTCTCCGGTTTCCTCCCACATGCCAAAAACATGCAAGTTAGGTTAATTGGCATCAAACTGGGGATTCTAAATTGTCCTTAGGTATAACTGTGAGGGTGAATGGTTGTCTGTCTCTCTGTGTTGGCCCTGCGATGGACTGGCGATCTGTCCAGGGTGTACCCTGCCTCTCACCCAAAGACGCTGGGATAGGCTCCAGCCCCCCCGCGACCCGAAAAGGATTAAGCGGAAGAAGATGAATGAATGAATGAATGAGTACCGGTGGCCTGAGCATGAACCCATTAGATTTTGGAGGTGATCCGAGTATGCATACTACATCAAGACCGTACAGGCACCGTACCAACAAGACCGTATCTTCTCACAGCAAAGTGTTAGCAGGATTACACAAAAACAGCTGGATGGATTTTGATTACATTTTCACCAGAGGATGTCTTTGAGCTACGGATGTAGCCATTAGATTTTGGAGGTCGTCCATGACCACATACCTCCACCAAGGCCCTGCTCGCAATGTACGGACAGACAGAAAGATGGAGGTACAGAGGTATGGACAGATGGATGAATAAAGGGAGGGAGGGAGCCTTGGCAGAGGTATGTGCTCTCTGAGTGCCCTCCAGTTCACTACGTTTTTCATTTTCAGCCATTTTCCAGTTTCCTCAGAAAATCTAAAGAAATGAAAGCACTGAGGGGCTGATGCCTCGGTGCCTATGACATGGTAGCATGGGGGGCTGTAAAAAAGTCACACTGCCACTTTTAGTGGCCCGGCATAGTTATTATAATACCTTTTTTCACAGCTTAATTGATGGCAACGGTGCATTAAATTTGTGTTTATTTTGAAAACAAAGTGTTATCCGGAAATTCTGGCAAAATAAAAGTTGAGAAAATATGGTGATACAATGATACAAATCTTTAGTTGCACTTGATTTTGAGTGGGTGAACTGAAAAGCTGGTAACAGACAGACAGACAGATACATACACAGACACATGGAGTGATTACTGTATGCCTACTGTTATGTCTAGAAATGAGGCTCTGACAATGGACGTGAACCGAACTCCCCTTTATTCGACTCACTACTAACCATATAAAGAAGGGTGGCACCATGCGGCACCACAGCCAGTTCGCCACATGATGACATCACTTATGGTAAGCCACCACGTCCAAAACACCACATTTACACTCCCCTTGAAAAACCCCAAAGAACTTTATGCAACTACCTGGGCACCCGTGTAGACTCCCAGTATGCCTGCGTGACCAAGTGGATTATTCTGCCACTGTTTTCTGTCACATCCTGGCCACACTCAAAAGTTAGTCATAAAGTCCTTTAGGTGGTGGGGTGTCTGCCAAACCCGGGCCGAACAGTGCTCGGGCTGTGCTGCCACCGCTGGCTCCGGTGAACGCTCCTCAGGAGTTGCGGGTCCTGTGTCGGCAAAGTTGCAGCCTAATCTCGTCGTATCCGCAGCTGTCTCCTGATCCGGGGCCGAAGTTGGTGCAACTTTCCTGAGGCAGCCGGCGTGCCACCGTAACCCATCAGTGAGTCTGGGCCCAGCTGTACTGTGATCTGCATCGGCGTTGTCCAAAACGACTGCAGCTTGTGGGCGCAACTAGGATGCCGGATCTGAACCCAATCCAGCTTTATGAGTCTGGATCACTTTGCCTGGCATTTCCTGTCGAGCCTCTGTTTCATCTGTTGGTGTTGTTCAACCACCCTCCCCCTAGGTGAGGGCTTTTCTGTCAGGGTAACTTCCGATGGGGGGGGGGCATAGTCAGTCCAGGGGAAGGCACATCTCACATCCTAGCATTAGTAGGGCCAGGGAGCAGCTCATTGTGGCATAAGGCGTTGCTCTGTAATGTAGCAGGGTGCTCTGTAGTGTGGCCGAGAACAGGAGCCCATCCGCCAGGTGTGCTCTGAGACCATTCTGGAGAGTCTGGTTGAATCATTCCACCCCCCCCACCCCATTTGCCTGCGGGTGGTCGAAGGCGGTTTTTATTTGCTTAATGCCCCTTTCTCTTATGAATGCCTCAAAATCCGCCAAGATGAACTGCGGTCCGTTGTCCATTGTGATGGCATCTGGCACACCCCAGTGGGCGAAGAGGGAGTTGAGGAAATCAGTGACTACGTCTGTGGTAACCGAGCCGGTGGGCAACACCTCAGGCCATTTTGAGTAGAGGTTGGAGGCCACTAAAAGAAAGCATGCTGGGGGGCGCCATGCAGTTCACCACATACAGTATGTCCAATTGGGCATGTTTCCACAGAACCGATGGCCATGGCAGTGGTTGTAGGGGCGGAGGTGGTGGTACGCCAGTTTTCCCGCTGGCTAGGCAGGGCATACAGTCTTTCACCATGGTCGCCACACCCTTGTCGATGCCTAGCCACCAGACTGAGCCCCTACACCATTGTTTGACTCTGACAACACCTAGGTGGCCCTCGTGTTCCATGGCCAGGATGCAGCCTTTTAGCACCTCTGGAATCACTGTGCAGTGCCCTCTTGCCACACAGACATTGTTCCAGCATGATAAATCATCCTTGACTCTGTGGAAGGGTGCCAGTTCCCCCGGTACATTGGAAGGCCAGACCTTGCGAATAAAGGTGCGTAGCTGGGTCAGAGTCGAGTCTTGTTTAGATGCCGCCTGGAGCTCTTGCAGGAAGACGGCATTTTGGATCGGCCCATGCAGCATGTAGATCAGCTTCGATTCCAGGGGGTCTCGATCGCCATTAGGAGTGGGGCTAGGCGTGGCCCAGGACAAGAGGTCCGCCACTACATTTTCTCTGTGAGGTGTCTTCTCTGTCATCCATATAGGTACATGTGCCGGCGTTCACACGCCCAAATGCATGTCAGTGCCTCCCTTTCTCCCACTGAGTACTTCTGCTCAGCTGAAGTGAGTGACCTCAAAGTGAACGCCACTGGGTGCTCAGTTCCTCCTTGCAGTTGTGACAAAACGTCTCCTACTGATGTGTTGGAGGCATTGCACGTCACGAACGTGGGGCTTTTTGGTTCGAAGTGGGCGAGTACTAGTGGAGAGGTGAGCTGTGTTATCAATTGGCTGATGGCGGCAGAGCATGCCGGGGTCCACACCCAGGGTGCATCCTGTTTCAGCAGGGTGTGTAGTGGCTCTGTCGTCTCTGAGTAACAAGGAATGAAAGGCCCATAAAAATTTGTCATGCCCAAAAAGGATGAGAGCTGTGCAGACATGATGGTTTGGGTAACTGCAGTACCGCCTCGACATTTGAGTGTAGGGGGCCCAGGCCCTCGGCAGACAGGCGGAAACCTACAAACTTGATGGTCGTTGCTCCAAAGATGCACTTCTCCCCATTGAGTGTGAGGCCATTTTTTGTTAACACCTCCATAACCTTATCAAGGCGAGCATCATGGGACGCCAGTGTTGTGCCGTGCACCACGATGTCATCCAAATACACCACCACCCCTAGGAGACCGGCAAAGATGGTAACCATGATTTTTTGAAAGTAGCTCTGGTGGAACTAAGGCCAAAAGGCATGTGGGTGTACCTAGATACTCCAATGTGGGTGATGAAGGCTGTTAGGCTGCGGCTGTCTGGGTGAAGGGGAACCTGCAGGTAGCCTTGGTGGAGGTCCAGTTTGGAAAAAAACCTTTGAGCCATGGAACGCCGCCGTCAGCTCCTCTGTTGTGCACAGGGGATACTTGTTGGGGGTCACTGCCTTGTTCACCATTCTGAGGTTAATACACAGTCGTAGGCCACCCATCTTCTTCTTTGCCATCACCAAGTTTGAGATCCAGGGAGATGCGTCGAACTGCTCGATGATGCTGGTGTTGTAACAGCTTCTGCAGTTCTGCTGTAACATCGTCCCATAATGCAAGGGGTAGCTGGCAAAGAGACTGAATTTTCGGGGACACCGTTGGGTCAATGAGCTGTCGGTGGTTGAAAGAAGTGAGGCAGCCCAGTCCCATGAAGAGCGCTGGCCAACGGTGCTGGCAGGATGAGACAACTGCCAGAACGATGGCGCCCATTGGTTCGGTGATGGAGAAATCCAGCTCACTGATCAGATCGATGCCCAGCAGGTCAGCACCCTGACACATCACTTAGAAGGTGAGCGACGGAAAGGCCTTAGAGCCGTATTCCACAGAAAAAGTGATCGTCCCTACCATACTGATTCTCGCTTGGCCGTAACAGAATAAGTCCTCCGCATTAGCTGTGATGGTCTTCCAAGGGAACAGCTTTCTGACCACAGGCACACTCAGAAGGGACCTTGAGGCCGCTGTATCCAGCAGCAGCAGCACATCGACACCGTCCAGCTCCACTGTGCACCACCTGAATGGCCAGCTTTTGGCGCCAACTGAGTGAATGGCAGCTAAGCCTGGTCAGCTGGCCATTGAATCTGTGAAGGTTGAGCGACAAACCCTAGCAAAATGGTTTAGCTTCTTACAGCAGTAGCACTTCACCCCCCCTGGCTGGGCAGGCGGTTGATTGGGTCTGATGTCTGGATGAACCACAGCTGTCGAAGTGCAGGTGCTCACCCGCATTGTGCCACTTCCTACCTTTCTTTTCTTGGTTGTAGCGGGGAGAAGTGGAGCCAGTGGACTGGGCGGCGGCGGTGACGGCCTCTGCTCGTGGGGCCGGATGAGGGGCTTGTTGGCTAGGAAGTTTTAGCTGCGATAATAGCTGGGCAGCCATTTCCATTTAGGATGTCATTCTCACAGCCTTGTCTAGTTTTAGACCGTCTTCTGCCAAAAATAGCTTATTCCACAACCACTTGTTGTTAGTATTCTCCGTTAGCTTGTCGCATATTAGTCCATCTTCTAAGTGGTCAAAGCACACACTCGCAGGGTCACTCGCTGATGGTGTCAGTTGAAAACCCTCTTCGTGCCGTTACATTGCATCTTGGAAAAAAAGTATGATGTAACATAAGCTTTAAGAATCAAATATTGCAGTTGTAGGAGTTATTGATGTCTCAATATTGAAACTGCTGCATAATTTAAGCACAAAAGTTACTTTTAAATGGTTTTTCCTTCACTCAGCTGTCCGCTGTGGTCCGCCATGTTTTTGAGCAGAGGAATGTGGGACTTGTAGTTTCTAGCGATGAACTGAAAACTCCAGGAAAAAAATATGATGTCCTTCCTCTGCAAAACTAAACAGCAAAACCAATGTGAAAACAGTTGATGTGATGAATAAATGGTGTAGCTGCTGAATACATGTTTGGTTTTCAGTAACATCCGCTATTTTAACAGTTCAGCAAGAGATCGACTGTGACAGGAAGTCATCCGTGTGCTGTAAAAAAGTCACACGACCGCCTCTACTGGCCCGGCATAGTTATTACCTTTTTTTTTGTGGCTCCACTTAAATTTGTGTTTATTTTGAAAGCAAAGCCTTATCTCCAAATTCTGGCAAATTAAAAGTTGAGAAAATATGGCAATACAGGTTCAGGTTCAGGTTACTTTATTTGTACCCGTAGGTAGATTTGTTTTGCAGTCTGGTGACATCCATATTTACAAGCCACTAATTACATTCAACATAGACACAAACACAGGCACACATCTTACAAAATAGGTAAATATAAAATATGTACAATATAATTTTTATAGCTTGTTCAACTCTTTGACAGCAGCAGGGACAAAGCTGTTTTTGTAGCGCTGGGTTTTGCTTTTTGGGACAGCAAACCTCCGTCTGGAGGGAAGAAGCCGAAAGTTGCAGTGCAAAGGGTGGGAGTCATCATTTAAAATTGAGTCGGCCATCCTCTATACTTGTCTGGTGTACAGGGATGTCAGGCTCAGCTGTGACTCACCAAGCAAACGACTGGACCATCTAACTACCTGATCCAAGGATTTCCTCTGTTTCAGTTTTATCTGACCAAACCATGACATTAAAGAAAAGGATAAAACAGATTCAATAAAAGCCCGATAAAACATAGTCATTATGGATCGGTCAATTTGGAAGCGTGCAAGTTTCCTCAAACAATGCAAATTTTGCTGACCCTTTTTGCACACCCTTTCACAGTTCACTTCAAAGTTTAATTTACTATCAATAATCGTCCCAAGATATTTGTACGATTGTACACATTCGGTGGTCTGGCCTTTTAGTATGGTGACTTTGTGCCTGGGAGTTTTCCTCCTAAAGTCAATAATCATATCTTTCGTTTTTGTTGTATTCAGCTGCAAGTAGGAATCCTCACACCAGTGAACAAAGTCATCAACTACTGGGCAGTGGCCACTCTCACCATCCTGGAGGAGACTGACAATGACTGAGTCATCAGCATACTTTATGATGTGTCTGTTGTCATGTCTGCTCCGACACATGTTTGTGTACAGGATGAAGAGTAGTGGTGACAACACACACCCCTGAGGAGAGCCAGTAGAAGAGCACTTTAGGTCAGACAATGTGCCATTGACCCTTACTCTCTGCGTCCTGTTGGTTAAGAAATCCAGAATCCAAACCACCAGATTATTGCTCAAATCAAATTGTTGCAGGAGCCTTTCAACTAAAATATGAGGTTGGATTGTATTAAAGGCCAAGTCTCACCAAGTCTACCTACGGTTACAAATAAGTAACAAAAAAAAAAAAAAAAGAAGAAAAGTCCACAAATAAAAGCCTGGCATGTGTCCCATTAAAATCCAGATGTTTAAAAAGCATGTTAAACAGAGTGACAGTGGCATCCTCCACTCCTCTGTGAGGCCTATAGGCAAACTGCAGAGGATCCAATGCATGTTCAGTCTGCCTTCGGACCTCACATCTGACCAGTTTTTCAAAAATTTTCATTAAAATTGAAGTCAAAGCAACTGGTCTAAAGTCATTTTCCGTTTTAGGACAGCTGGATTTTGGAACGGGAACAACCACGGCATCTTTCCAGATCTTAGGCACATGTTGTGTCTGTAAGGACTTATTGAAAATGTAATGAAATATAGGACTCAGTTCATGTGCACAGGACTTTACCAGGCGCCCACATATATTATCAGGGCCCTGACTTTTGTTCACTTTTACAGCGCAGAACTTCCTTTTAACATCCTGCATCTCAATATTAAAGTGCTGATTGTCTTTGAGTTTCTGTTTCAAATCTTGGGTTTCTGTGCTAAAATCAAAGGAGTCAAAACGACCATAAAAACAATTAAGAGCATTAGCCAGCTCTGTGTCTGAATTAAAACCATCTAAAAACACACGATTACTGCGCTCTGTGCTCTGAAGGCCTGCAATAGTTTTCATACTGGCCCAGGCTGAACCAAGTTTATTTGCTGCCATCTTGCTTTCCAGTTCTGATTTATAATTCTGTTTTGCTCTTAAAATTTCGGCCTTCAGCTCCTTAGTGGCAACCTGTAGCTCAGAAACAGACCCCTGTTTAAAGGCAAGAGCTTTCCTCTGTAAGCAGGATTTAACTGATTTAGTAACCCATGGTTTGTTGTTGGGGTATATTTTGACACGTTTACGTGGAACAATCTTATTTTGACAGTAAGCCATGTATGAGCATGTGAGCTCAGCCAGAGAGTACAAATCATCCCCGCAGGCCATTATGAACATCTTCCAGTCTGTACAGTCAAAGCATTCCTGGAGGCTGTGCTCTGAATCTTCTGTCCACACATCAATGTCTCTCATCTCCACCTTGCCTCTTCTGAGAGCAGTTTTATATGTGGGCAGCAAATGAACACAGTTGTGATCTGAGGATCCTAACGGAGGAAGGGGGAGTGATTTATAGGCCCTCTCAATGGATCCATAGCACAGGTCCAATGTCTTTTTTCGCCTGGTTGGGCAGGAGACATACTGATGAAAGTTTTTAAGTGTCTTCTTTAAAGAAACATGGTTAAAATCCCCAAGAATGAAGTTTGGCGCCTCTGGAGAAATTGACTGCAGCCGCTGCACCACATCAGAGATGGTTCTGGAGGCGGAGTCAGAGTCTGCCCTCAGATGAATGTACACAACTGTGATAAAAAGTTGGGGAAACTCATGAGGCAAATACAAGGGGCGTAGTGACACAGACAGCAGCTCTACATTGGGTGTACAGATGCGCTCTCTGACCGTGACAGATGTGCAGTACTGCTTATTAATGTATAAACATACTCCGCCCCCCTGACGTTTCCCCGTTACCTCTTCCTGTCACCATGGGTTGAGATGCCGTCTCAGCGCTCAGCCCATGTTTTCCTTCATCCCTGCTTCTCATTGAGCAGCGTCTCAGCAGGCTCCCAGCTGGCAGCATTACGGACGGCTGGGGCCAATTAGTCCTCATCAGCTGGGGCGCTGCCAATGAGAATAAATAGGAGCAGCCTCGATGACTCGGGGCTGCGACATAAGCACTGCTAGGCTGAAGCCCCTTCGTCTGGTGTCAGCCTCTACTCCCCTTACAGCATTCCTGTGATTGTAACCCGCTGTGAGTATGTACGCCTTGTTACCCCTATGTCCGGTACGAGCTCCCTGCTCCTGCGCTGTGCAACCTGTGAGTGTACTTCTGTATGAGTATCTGTGCTCTCCTCATCCCTCATCCCTCACCTTTAATAAAACATCACGACTCACTGGCTCGCCCTTGGCTCTTATTGCGTGGCTCCCTAGAGCCGTGCATGACAGTATGTCGCAGCTGGACGAGTTACCGGCGGCCGTGAGTCGCTGTGGAATTGTACCTTTCTGTCCGGGTGTCAGCGCTGCTAGCATGCCGTTTCCCAGGAGTCACTCCCGGCGCCACGGTGACGAGCTGAGGTCCATCTCGGGGGCTGTCGACGGGACGCTCTTCACCCTGCACGACGCCTCCAACACGAGACGCTGGCATCCGGGCCGTGCTGAGGAACTCCTGGACTGTTACCCTCATTCTGTGTTCCATCTTGAGAACAGTGCCAGGATAGACGCCACAGGTACACAGCGAGAGAAGCTCCGCGGGTTGGATGGAAACCCCGGCAGGAAGCCGAAGTGGATGACGTTGCCCCCTGCTTCGGGATCCCGTTCCTGCTGCCATTCCAGTCCGGGAGTTCGCGCCAACCAGAGGGCTTCCCCCGACCTGCGCCACGTCACTCGGGATTCCCTTCAAGGAGCCGCAGCTGACAGCAGTTATGTCTGGGGCCGAGTGGCTGTCGCGAGCTCCACTGTGTGTCCTGTCACCATCTTCAGGCATGTGGCGGCGGCAGTGAGATTGGTGGAGAGGACTCCAGGGCTACGAAGCTTTCCCGTGCTCGACGCCTTCCTCGCCTCGATCTCCGATCAGGAGCGGCGATTCCTGGGTTCCCCCCTCGCTTCGTCCCCTGGGAATAGCCGTCATCACATCGCCGAGTCACCTCTGCACGAACCTCGTCCGGATCCAGTTCTGGGCTGCCACCAGGACCGTTCCCCCCACGCAGCTGTCACCTCTTCGTCTCGTCAGCGTGGAGTTTTCACAGCCTCGTTCCCTGAGCCTCATTCCCCCGCTGTCATTCCTGGACATTCGGGCTGGCTCACCCCGGCTGTTTTCCCCTCCTCCTCGACGCGCTTCCTGACTGCTGTGTGTGCCTGGAATTCCGGCCTGGTGAGCTCTCTGCTGGAGACAACGCGAGCGATCCTCAGACGATTTCCCGGGGGGTCCTCCGTTATCGCCGGACGGGGAAAGGAAGAAGCAGTATCCACCACAGCAGGCGATATTCAACCTCCAGGAGGCAGGCAAGTCATAGTTTTTTCACATCTGCTTAATGATTTGCTCTGTCACATTCCTGGAGGAAGAGTTCAGGGTTCGCAGCTCCCTGCACTCCCCTACCTGCTGTAACCTGTGTTCCTAATCCCGCATCGCATCCTCTGTGTCTCTCTCCGCCGAGCGATCCCCGGCTCCAGGTCAACGTGGTGGGATAAGGAGAGGGCCTGTGGTTCCGCAGCTACGTTGCGGACGGAGGAGCGGGACTGACTGCTGTGTGGAGTCTGCGCCGACGACTAAGCGTCCCCGGGTCTCCTCCTTGGAGGAGCGGTTCGGTCCAGTGGGACGAGATTCTTCTGGCTTCACGCCGAGTGGGTCATCGGCGGGGTTACCGGAGCTGGAGGAACCTCAAGCTGCGCTGTCCATCGTGCTGGCTGCGGGGCCCGACGCGGCTGGATGGGAGCCTGACAACGACCTCCTGACGACGGATCCTGGATCTTCGCAGTCCTGGACGGCGTCAGAACCCGAGATCAGGCGAGTGCTCTCCTTTCTTTTCTCCCTTTATATCTTTGAGCACTTTAGCCTGTCTCTAGGGGAGACGAGCCGGGTGCAGCCGCCCGCTGCGTCTGAGCTCGTCTCGCCGGGTTCTGGCGCTGCCGGTGATCCTGATCCCGGTTCTGTTTTTTCTTCTGAGCCTTCTTTCAGGGTCACCGGCAAGGAGTTGCTGTTCCTCGTGGTGCTGGAGGGTCCAGGTTCAACGGTGGAGGTCGGTTCTGGTGCGGTGTCCAGCGTGGGCTCACCCGAGACCCAATTGGGGTCCAATGTGGGTGCTGCTCCAGCGGCGTCCAACGTGGGTTCACCCGAGACCCAATCGGGGTCCGACGTGGGTGCTGCCCCAGCGGTGTCCGACGTGGTTTCGCCTAAGGCCCGATCGGGGTCCAACGTGGGTGCTGCCCCAGTGTTGTCCAGGTCCGGTGAGGAGGTGGTCGCTTCCCTGCGGCCTGACGCTCGTCGCCCTCATCATCGGCTCTCCCCTGAGCCTCTTCCACCGGGACCCGCTTTGACCCTTCGTCCGTCTCAACGGTCCTGGTGGTTGAGTGATGCGGGTCGACAACCCGACCCGCAAGACTTTCGGTTCGGTGATCTGGGTCCCCCGATGATCTGTGTTTGCCTCTGGGTGGCCTGGTTCGGCTGCCGGTGGACTGGGTTCCTGGGATCTGGGTCCGGAGTTCGCCGTCCGAACATTTCCCTTTCCCCGGTTCGCCAACTGGACAATGGGCGGGGAGACCTCCGGAGCCACCTCGGCCATTTTGGACTCTGCCTGCCATATTCCTCGGGTGTCGCTTTTCTTTTACCATTATTAAGGTCACTCGGGTGTAATATTTTGTCCTGTTGGTGGATATATATTCATTGTGCTGTGTGTTTTCCATTTCCCGTATTCAGCATTTTCCTTTTTGTGCCTTGTTTTTAGCCTTGTCCTTGCATTAGAGTTATGAGTTTTGTTTCTTATCAGACCATACTCTGCAATTGTCCGTTTGTCCCAGTCACTTTCGCTCCTTTAGGTGACTGTGTGTATTTATATATTCGTAGTGCTGTGGGTTTTCCTTTGCCCGTACTCAGCATTTCCTTTTTGTGCCCTGTTTGTAACTTTGTCTGTTCATTATAGAGTCATGCGCTTTGTTTTCCTTCAAACCATGCTCTGTAATTGTCCGTTTGTCCCAGTCACCTTCACTTCTCTAGGTGACTGTGTGTGTGTATATATATATATTAGTGCTGTGTATTGCGTTCTCCCCTTATTGACCATACTCAGCTTTTTATCTCATTGTTTTCCTATGTACCTGTCACCAGTATTTCCCTAGGGGACCCCCCATAGATTTAGCGCTGTGTATTGTGTTTTCCCCTTATTAACCATACTCAGCTTTTTATCTTATTGTTTTCCTATGTACCTGTCACCAGTATTTCCCTAGGGGACCTCCCATAGATTTAGCGCTGTGTATTGTGTTTTCCCCTTATTAACCATACTCAGCGTTTTTGCCCTGTTACCTTTTTAGTGGTTTTTTCCTTGCTCTGGGTCACGCATTGTTGGTACTCTCTGAGTAGTGTGTAACCGGCGTTCTGACCCAGTTTTCTCCCCATCTGTACCCTGGGTTAATTATTCCCTGTTTTGTACAGTATTGTATTTGGGTTTTTTCCTCTTTTTTTTTTTCTTTTTCCCTGCTACCCTACATTGTCCCATTGGTGTTGTCCTTCCCTCCCGGTCCTGCCTCCCTTCCTCCCACCCTAGGTGGGGGGGGGGGGGGCTGGGATGTTCCTGGTCGTTCAGGAGCCCAACCTTGAGGGGGAGGCTCTGTCACCATGGGTTGAGATGCCGTCTCAGCGCTCAGCCCATGTTTTCCTTCATCCCTGCTTCTCATTGAGCAGCGTCTCAGCAGGCTCCCAGCTGGCAGCATTACGGACGGCTGGGGCCAATTAGTCCTCATCAGCTGGGGCGCTGCCAATGAGAATAAATAGGAGCAGCCTCGATGACTCGGGGCTGCGACATAAGCACTGCTAGGCTGAAGCCCCTTCATCTGGTGTCAGCCTCTACTCCCCTTACAGCATTCCTGTGATTGTAACCCGCTGTGAGTATGTACGCCTTGTTACCCCTATGTCCGGTACGAGCTCCCTGCTCCTGCGCTGTGCAACCTGTGAGTGTACTTCTGTATGAGTATCTGTGCTCTCCTCATCCCTCATCCCTCACCTTTAATAAAACATCACGACTCACTGGCTCGCCCTTGGCTCTTATTGCGTGGCTCCCTAGAGCCGTGCGTGACACTTCCTGCCGATCCGAGCGCAGCGGGGCTCCAAAGCCGTCAATCCACAGGTCTGCATCTCGATCATGCGCAGTAAGCCAAGAATCAGTGAAAGCCATGACGCAGCAGTTCTTAAAATCCTTCTGGTAACGTACATTGCCTTGAATTTCATCCACCTTGTTTCTCACAGACTGTGCATTCCCAAAAATTACCGAAGGAAGAGGAATGTTACCAAACTGACGTCTCCTAAGGCGCAATTTCACACCTCCCCGTCTTCCACCGCCTCTCTTTTCACCACTGTGTCCGTCTCTCAAAATAAAGTCCGGCAGTTGCAGTTTGGGCTCAATCAGAGACGCTGCATCAGCTGTGTTTAAGCGTAGCAACACGTCCCTGGAATATTGTATTCTGCCCGCTATTCTGCTCGCCATGGAGCCGAACGCGTTTACCTCAGAGACAAAGAGCCACAGCACAGATAGCAGCAGTGCGAGAGAGGAGAGGATATCCATGTTGTAGATACCAGGGAGCTCTTCGCCATATATTCCACAAACGCTCCAGGGCAGAAACGACACAGAGGATTTTCTAAAAACGTAAAAAAGTACAAAAAACACACACACGCACACACGCACTATATCACCAGCTGCTGGTCGCTGCGTGCGCATGCGCTCAAAAAATACAATGATACAAGTCTTTAGTTGTGCTTAATTTTGACCGGGCAAGCTGAAAATCTGGTAACAGACAGACAAACAGATACACACAACTACACACAGACACATTGAGTGATTACTGTATGCCTCCATTGCACTGAGGCATAACTAGTTAAGTGAAGTGGCATGCCTAAAAAGCTATCCACAGCAAAAGAACAGTATCTGAAAGTCATGTCCATAAGAAAGAAGAAAAAATCCTTCAGACCTGACACTGCACATGTCAGATGCATCTGGCCCAGTTGATCCAGAATCAGAATCAGAATCAGAATCAGGTTTATTGCCATTGTTCATGTAGTACACAAACTAGGAATTTGTCTCGGTACAATGCTGCAACATTAAACATGATAAGATAAGAGAAATAAACTATACATGTAATAAAGTGTAGGATAAGATTAAATGATACTGGTCAACAGTTAAAATATATTAGCCAGCAGCAGATACTGTGGAGAACTATATAGTGCAGTCGGTAATGCAGGAAGAAAACAGTGATGATTGACATGAGTCTGGTTGAGCTGCTGTACATAGTGCACGAGAGTCAATAAGTCACTTAGTGTTCAGCAGTCTGATGGCAGAGGGGAAGAAGCTGTTCATGTGACGGGAGGTTTTAGTCTGGATGGACCGAAGTCTTCTACCAGAGGGGAGGGGGGCAAACAGTACGTGACCAGGGTGTGAGGGATCGGCTATGATCCGGCCAGCACGCCTCCGGGTCCTGGAGATGTACAGATCCAGGAGAGATGGGAGCTTGCAGCCGATCACCTTCTCAGCAGTGCGCACGACGCGCTGCAGCCTTAGTCTGTCCCTGGCAGTGGCTCCTGCGTACCACACGGTTATGGAGGTGGTGAGGATGGACTCGATGATGGCTGTGTAGAACTGCACTAACATCTTGGTGGGTAGCTTGAGCTTCCTCAGCTGCCGCAGGAAGAACATCCTCTGCTGGGCTTTTTTGATGAGTGAGCTGATGGTCGGCTCCCATTTGAGGTCCCTGGTGATGGTAGTGCCTAGGAAGCGGAAGGAATCAGCAGTGGTGATGGGAGAGCCTGAGAGGGTGAGGGGGGGCAGAGGAGTAGTGACTTTCCTGAAGTCTACAATCATCTCCACTGTCTTCAGAGCGTTCAGCTGCAGGTTGTTATTGCTGCACCAGGACGCCAGCTGGGCCACCTCTCTCCTGTAGGCGGACTCGTCGCCGTTGGAGATGAGCCCGATGAGGGTGGTGTCGTCCGCAAACTTGATCAACTTGTCCAACAAAGGACAACAAAATTAACTCGAGCATCGTTTTTCATATGCTGTCTATAGTGCAGTCCCACACATGTAACATATATAACAACTCATATATACATATATATACTATATATGTATATTATACTCATATATAATGACATATATAAATAACTCTATTATATGGTTATATTTGTAATTCAATTACTTTAATGTTACGTTTCCCCCAGGTGGTCATAAATACACTGATGCAAGTTTTTTAATTAGTTTGCATCTCTATGGACTGTCAGCATTCAGTAATTGCTTGAAATGCTGCAGTGCAGAAATGTTTGAGAGTTCATCTCTGTGGTTAATGTTTTCCCAAAGCAGCAGTTTAATGTACAATATAAGAAGATTGTCATGATAGCAAAGAGGAAATACATTAGAGATGTAATTTCCTTCCCACAGATTTATAACACGAGAAACAAAATGCCAGTTTTGCTTAAGAATAAACAGAAAATTTATTTTTTTAAAACTTGTTAACTCCTTAACCTTTAAAATTTTTACCCAGCTTCCCAAGTGATTGTTTGTTGATAATATAAAATGTTAAAAAGAAAAATCTGATACCATGGCTTTTCTCCTTCAGTGTTCAAGTCCGTACTTGTCCTGTGTGTACCTGTCATAAAGATGGATGCGGCTCCCATTGTATTGATTAGCCCAACGATAGAACCAAGCTAAAGTAAAAATGTCCAGTGTTGGCATTAATCCAGGCACACTTTTAATACCAAAGCAGTTAAAGGGTAGATAAATTACTGCAGTTTTAATTTTCTAAAGGAAAAATAGTAAGAATCCTCCAGCCTCATCCATCAAAATGTGCATAGAAAATCTCACCAAAACACATGAAAAGAAATAAAATGACATTATCACTTTTTTTTAATGCCATGTGAGCAGAAGGCCATCTGGACCCAGGGAAGCAGCACAGTGTTTTTAATCACATCTGAGGTTTCAAGATAAAAAAAAAAAACACCATGACACAGCAATCAGCATAAAGAAAATAGTGCAATATCAAAAGCAAAATAATGTGATGTGTGACATATAATGGGAATATAATAATAAATAGGTGGCTATCACAACAAAGGAAAACACCTCCATACAAAGCATTTCATGGGTTTAGAAATGAGTCATATTGCTGCCAACACCAGGCTGTTGTTGTTGCAGGCCTCTATTTTCTTCTCTTCTTATTTTGTTAAGCCAAACTAATGCTCATTTCATTTTAGCTAAATGCACAGATACAGTAAAAGTATCAATTGTATTATGTAGCTCTGCATAAAGCAACCCTGCATATTTGTCAAAATAGAAATTCAAATTGACATCAGTTAGATAAACACATGACAAAGTACGAAGAAAGGTTTAATGAGAAATGTAATATTTAGTACAGACATTTTTTCTGTGGCTTCCAAGGCAAAAATACAACCATGTTACTTTGTTATCATCTGCCTTGGTCTCACTAGGTCTTATTAAATGAGCCGTTCAGATTTGCCTCCAGTTGTGACTTAAAAGCCAGAATTTTTTGGAATGATATCACCTCTCCATCTTTATTTCCGCCATTTTAGTGATGGTAGGAGTAGACTGTTATACGTATATGTAAATTGTGATATTAGTAAGATGGCGGCCAGGTTGGCCAGGAATGGGCAGAGGTGGCGGACTACCGGTTTCCGGTAGTGACACCACCCAGAGTATAAGAGGTGGAGACGGAAGGGGCGAGTCCTCTTTCGTCGTGGACAACCTGGTCGGCAGGGAGCGCCGAAAGCCTTTAGGGTCTCGTTGTATTGTGTTCAATAAAGGTTCTCTGTTTGGACATAACACCCCATGTTCTTTGGGTCTAATTATGGACACAACATTTGGCGACGAGGTAAAAGCAGTCATGGAAAGGTCAGCTGCCAACTTTTGGCCATCTCTGGAGTCACCGGGTGAGCCTCCTGTGGCGTGCCCTAGATGGTTCGCCATCTTCATCAACTATATGGTAGTCTTATACCTCGGTGAGCTCGAAAAACTTCGTGCCAGAGCAGTGTTTGTGCATAATTTAGGTATGGAGGGGTATGGAATGTTGGAGAATCTCGGCGGAGCTGATAGTTGTGACGAAGTCATGGAGTTAATGGCGCGCTACTTTTGCGCCCTTGAAAATGTCACTGTCCGGCGCATTTATTTTAGACAGTGCCGCCAGCGGACGGGTGTGTCCGTGACAAGATTTATTGCGGATCTCCGGGAGCTGGCGAAGGATTGCAAGTTTGGAAAGCTGGAGGATGAGATGATCCGAGACCAACTGGCGGCGCATGTCCGGTGCCCTGCGGCTCGGTCAAGGCTCCTAACCCACCCAGGTGAGCTGACGTTGAACGACGCTATCGAGCTAGCGCAGCAATTCGAGGCAGCTGAAACGATAGCGAGGGGCCTCGAGAAGTGCTTACCTCCAACCCAAGGCGAGCCTCGTGTGATGGCGCTGCAGTTGGACCCTGAGGATGAGGACAGCGGAGAAGAGGAGTTTGCCTCTGTTGTGAAAATAAGGTCCGCCCCGGGTACGCCAAGATGTTGTGGCTGTGGGTCCCCCCAACACCACTATAAATCTAGGTTGTGTCCGACAAAGGGCAAGTGTTGTGGGAAGTGTGGTCTGTTAAATCACTTTGCCAGGGCATGCATCAACTTTGAGTGGAAGAATCGACAGCGTGGAGCAGATTCTCCGCAGAAGGCTCCCACCATTGTGCACATGGTCTCCCCGGAGACTGCAGGCCAGATTGGCTGCACTACTGACTTAGATGGCGTTGAGGTCCTGCCCTTATTGGATACAGGAGCGGCGATCTCCGTGTTAAATTTGGCCACTGACATGGATGGCTCTCACGAGCCATCAGTGAGACGCTATAGGCAGCCGTGGGTTTGTACATTTATTAAATAATGACACACAATGACAAAATAACAAGCCTCGTGGGGCAAACACAAATAAATACAAACACTCACATATGGACAGCGAGGGCGGAACCTGAACGTTGTAGGAACTGACCGCAGGGTTAGGGAAACCAGACTGGAAAGAAGACAGTGGAATGTCCGTGTAGGTCACAGCCCTGAGCAAACAGAGCTGCTCCCTTAAATAGGGAGGAATAGATTGATCAGCTGATGAAGGGTCATCAGCTGATTAGAAACAGGTTGTTCAGCGGGGCTCCACTGACAGCCGGAAGCCCTGCTGAGACGCTGTCAAAATAAACGTCTAGAACTGCGCCAGAGGAGAGAACGGAGACTACCGCACAGCCCGAGTGCCGACGGAGTCAGCGCACGACCCATGACAGCCACAGTGAAGAGACTGTTCCCCCATCACCAGATCCAGAAACAGGAGGAGGTGTGGGATACGGACTGGTTGGATGTGGCCAGAGGAGCGCAAGCCCAGCACCATGCAACGCCACCTAGGGATGGATCCGATGCCGATACCCAAGCAGCCCTTGGTGTGGCAGCTGGGCGGCATGACGGGACCCTCGTAGGGGCAGATAGGGATGAGGTGCCCACGCTGAGGACTGAAGGAGCAAGACTGAGGAGCACTGTTCTGAAATGCTCCAAGTGGAGTCCTTCCAAGAGGTCATCGAACCGGACCCGCAAACCGACTGGTTCAGAAAAGGAAGACCGCTTACATCATGGTGGTTCTGGAAAGTGTGGCAGGGCCTCCCTATTGGTTGGTGATCTGGTCTGGCCCAGGGTTGAGGCTTGCATGAGAGGTGACCACGGGTCACGAGAGTGACATGACAACCGGAGACGGTTCCAAGTTGAGGCTGCTCGAGAGGATGGATGTCTGGGCTTGTCCGACAATACGTGGCGACATCCTAATGAACTGTGCTGCGTAAGGGAGAGGAGTAGATGGCACAGCTCGTCCCCGGAGGCGAAGAGACCATGGCACTATGGGAGGGATCCCCCAGATGACGATCCAGACGAAAGGTCTTCCCTGGGCCGTAAAAGATGATTGTTGGGAATTTTGTGTGTGTTTAGCGGTTAACCCAATGTCATTGTGTAAATAGTTTTTTTGTTGAGTCGGTGCCCCGAGTGTTTAATTGGGATGATAGAAGAAATAATTTTTCAATGTAAATTGAATACTAAATTTTAAGGATGGTAATTCTTTAGGTATTTTAGTCTTCTGAGTTTTAAATGAAAAAGATTGTGAATTTTTGTCACTGCCAATTTATTTTAATTTGTATTTCTATTTTGGTGAGTTGCCAGACACTGAGCTGTCTGTGATGTACATAAAAAAAAGAAGAAGAAAGAGAAGAAGAGGCAACGTAATTATAGTAAGTGAATTAGGGCCCTTTGGAATGAATATATGTGAAGGGTATGATGTAGATTTTGGTTGAATTGAAAAAATTTTCCCAACACTGCTTTATGATGTACCCATATGTGGGAGGGATGTGTTGGGTGGGGGCCGCAAATAAGGGTTTGTTTAGGTTTTGTAGATTTGCAATTTTGCTGTTTGCTGTGTGTATATACATTTGTGCTTTTGGGGATTAATTTAATTAGTTACACGGCTTTCTTTTATTTTGGTCTATCAGAATTGAGGTGGTGTAGCGCCCATATTCATAACTGTATGTAACTGTATGTAGCTCACATACTTGCATGCTTAGGTTTAAACACAGAAGGACTGTGGGCTTGCAATGTGGATTGACCTCACGCCTCAAATGGACAATGAGTCTGGGCCATCTGCGGACTTAGAAGAAGGACAGAGGCTCAGGGACGAGAGCCTGAAGGAACTTCGGATTAAGCGTGAATGGAAGGATGTAACATGGATGTGTGACTTTGCCTTTGATGTACGTTATGAATAGAAAGATTTGATGTAACTTGAATGTGTGACTTTTGGTGTGAGGGGTGAATAGAGGGATTTGACTTGAGTGGGTGATTCTGTCTGTGGGGGTGCATGATATACGTATATATGTGTGGGTTTATTGCAGCACTTCCTCTTTGTTTCTGTCTGAGAGAGAGAGAAGGCTGGAGATGTAAGATGCAATAAACTGGAACTAAAAAGCAACCAGTCTCATCATTTCGTGATCTCCACAGTGGCAGAATACTCCGCCAGCCGTGTAGGGGGCGCTGGCAGTCTATCCAGCCCCCCCAGCCTTAGTTGTGTGAGTGGGTGGGGAGTTTGTTTCTTTTTGTACATATGTTTTTTCTTAGAGGATGTATCGGGTGTTAAATTGGGGTGGGCCGAATTGTGTGCTTGGACCTTTTTTTTTGGGGGGGGGGGGGGTTATGTATGTAAATTGTGGTATTAGTAAGATGGCTGCCGAGTTGGCCGGGGAATGGGCAGAGGTGGCGGACTACCAGTTTCCGGTAGTGACGCCACCCAAAGTTATAATTGGTGGAGACAGAAGGGGCAAGTCCTCTTTCGTCGTGGGCAACCTGGTCGGCAGGGAGCGCTGAAAGCCTGTACGGTCTCGTTGTGTTGTGTTCAAGAAAGGTTCTCTGTTTGGACATAACACCCTATCTTCTTTGGGTCTGATTATGGACACAACATAGACATATCCCTGTAAGCTCTTGAAAGCTAGTCTACACAACTTAAGGCCCTGTCACACCTTGACGATTTAGGCAGTGTATGCCAACATATCAAAATTTCTCTAAAATGCTGGCATATGACCAAACTTTTCAATTTTGCTGCAAATGCACGATGCATATGGCCAAAATTTTCAATTTTGGTCATATGCATCGTGCATCCATAATGAGTTGGACGTATACATAATGTAGTAGTAACTTATACTGTATGGAACATTTCGATAACTTATAGATAACTTATACCAACGAATGCTTATCAGCTTTTTTGTTTTTCTTATTTCAGACAAGAATGAAAAAGAGATGTCTTTACCTTTACATGTTTCAACTGTCGACTGCAGTCTTCCTCAGAAGTGTCAGCTGATTGCTGTGAAGTGCCATTTATCAGCTGGTTTTCCTAGGTGGTGCCAGCCCAGCAAGACTGTCAGATCCACTAGGCTGGCCACCCCACCCCCCACCCCCCGGCCATCCAGTGGTCTCTAGAGAATGTAGTCCCAGGTGTGGGAAAGCATAAATGCCCCCTCATCCCGTTTCGTGCTGTCTTTTCCCTGCTTCCTGATTTCTATGGCCGCCTTGAGCCAGCATTTATGTCTGTTATTCTCCAGTCCAATGATTTTGATGCTGTCCCAGTCCATGATGTGATCATTTCTTTTGCAGTGATCTGATATTGCTGATTTTAACGTTGCTTGTTCTGCCTTTTATTCTTGTCTGAAATAAGAAAAACAAAAAAGCTGCTAATTGAAGAGAAAGACAAAATGAACCTACTCAAGCTACAACGAATGCTTAGCATGTTGCCAGCGTTCACAATTTATGCCCAACAATAGTCTAACTTATACATAACTTATGCATAGCTGCCAAACTGCTGTCGCCTCCAAAATCTACTGGACAGAGTTTGATGAAATTTTCACCAGAGGTGGCTCTTGAGCTATGCACAAACCCATTACATTTTGGAGGGGAGCCATCAGTGCATACCTCCACCAAAACTCAAGCTTCCAGCAGTGGTTTAGCAGGATTATACAAAAACTACTGGATGGATTTTGATGAAATTTTCACCAGAGGTGCTCCTTGGGCTACAGAAAAACCCATTAGATTTTAGAGTTGGTCCATGAGTCCATGAGTCCATGAGCCAGCACCAAGGTCCTATCTTACAGTGTACAGAGGGATGGAGGCAGGGAAGTCTAGACCGATGGATGGACAAAGGGAGAGAGGGAAGGAGCCTTGGCAGATGTATGTACTTTCTCAGTGCTTTTCTAGTTCTGTTATATTTTGGCAGGATGGTTATGTAATCATACAGCAGACATACTAGTTGAGTTAACAACCACTTGTGACTCCCCTTGATATAAACCATCCAGCATCCATGACCCTGTCAGGGTTCTGAGCAGGGTCATGGGGACCATGCTCACACTTTAAGTTCATTTCTGTTATTTTTTGCATTTTCATCTCCTCAGCTTTGTTTGGTTATCATATTTATGTTCATGGTCATGTCCCTAACTATGTTCTTTTGAGTTTGCCATTTTTTTCTGTTTGCTATGATTATCTTCTGAGTTCTGTCTTGTTTTGTTTCTTATCTTAGTCTTGGTTTAATTCTTTATAATCCTGTTTATTAGTGTTTATCATGAGTATCATAGTCATGGTTATGTTTGGTTTGTTTATGTCTCTATTATCAGGATTGGAATCAGGCCATGCCCTCGCTTTAAGTTCATGTTTAGACTTTCTTTATTTATAGTATCATGTTTTTGGCTTTGTTTGGGTTTTTACTGTTATGGTTATGATTATGTTTGGTTTTGGATGATTATTATTTTCATGGTTATGTCATCATGTTCCTTCCTGTCATGATCTGGGTTTGGGCTTTTGTTTTGACAGTATCTTTTGTTTACTTCCAGTTTTACTTTATGAGTTTTGCTCTGTTAATTATTCACGGCTGGGTTTTTTTGTAATTTTAATTTTTGTTGGGTTTTCAATTTAGAAAATAAAGCAAACAAACAAACAAACAAAAAAAACATCAAAAACAAATATTCCCAGTGAGAGGATAAAACATTCCATTTCCACCCTAATACTCCTAAGATGATTGGCTTAATCTACAACACCTATAAAGGTAAGATAGGATCCCCACTTATTGTAAAAGCTGTCCATCCTGTCCAGAAGTTTATATGAAAGGCGTTCTAGTGCAGCAAGCTTGCCCAACTCCCTGAGCCATTGAGCTACGGGTGGGGCAGAGGAAGATTTCCAGTAAGAAGTGATCAACTTTCGGCCCACCATCAGAGCAGTCTGAATCCACTCGGCATCAGAGATTGGGTCCTGAATAGTTGATGGATCCCCAAGGACAAAAAGTCTCTGAGTAAATGGCACTTCTTGCTTAACAACTGTCATAATATGTCTATGGATCTGCAACCAAAAGTCCTGTATTACCGGACAACTCCAGATCATATGGATTAATGTCCCCTCCCCCTGTAGACATCTCCAGCAGCTTGAAGAATGAATGAGATTCGCTCTCAACATTTCACGAGGTGTCCAGTAAAATCGATTCAAAATTTTAAATTGAACAAGTCTGGTTTTCAATTCCCTAGACACTTTCTTCCCATTCTTTAAAATATTTGCCCATTCAGCATCAGTAAATTGTGAATTCAGATCTTTTTCCCATACGTGTTTAAGAGATGAAGAATCTTTATTTGAGCTCTTAAGGAGCATTAAATAGAAATTTGAGGCCTTACATCTTTTACCACAGGAACTCAAAGCCTGGATGAGCCAATCTACATCAGGAGGAGGGGTAGTTGCAGATCCAAAGACTTGACACAGCAGATGTCGAAGTTGTAAATATTTCCAAAACTGATTCTGTGGTAGTCCATACTGTGCCCGTAGAACATCAAATGATTTGAGAGCTCCCCCTTCATATAGATCTTTTAACATCAAGATGTCCTTTTTCACCCAGATTTTCCACATAAATGGGGATTTTCCAATATGGAGACTTGGGTTAAGCCAAATAGAAGCCATAGAATGAAGATGAGAGCTAAACTCTAGTATAGAAGCAACCCTCTTCCAAACGTATTGTAAAAAGGATACAATAGGATGCGACTGAAATTCAGAAGAAAGTTTGATTGTGATTAGATGTACTAGGGGAAGAGGGCTGCTCAGATAACTCTCCAAATAAAACCAAGGGGGAGCTCTCTCAGGGGGGAGAGCCCATTGAATCAAATGTCTAAGACTAAAAGCGTAATGATATAAAACTAAATTTGGGACCCCCAAACCTCCTGAATCTGTAGACTTTTGTAATCTTTTCAACTTTAATCTAGGGCGCTTACCATTCCATAAAAACTTATTGCACAACCTATCAAATTGTCGAAAATAACCAACTGGGATCCTAAGAGGAAGAGATTGTAGAAGGTAATTAAATTGGGGTGCACAAATCATCTTAATAACATTGACCTTGCCCCAGAGAGACAAAAAAAGAGGCGACCACCTTTCTATATCTATTTTAAATTTTTCGAGCAAAGGCTCAAAATTAATCTGAATCAGATCCGATAAAGTGTGAGGAAACAGGATGCCAAGATATTTAATTCCTAATTTTGGCCAAGAGAAGCCTATATTTTGACCAAATGTAAACAGTGTTTTAGGGCAATAAGATGTTAGAGGGAGAATTTCTGATTTTATCCATTTAACTCTATAACCAGACAAACGTGAAAATTGGTTAATAATTTTAAGGAGAGCTGGAATTGATTTTTGAGGTTGTGTAATCAGTACCAATGCATCATTGGTACTGATTACACAACATGTAATCACTGCCCGCGTCTGAGGAGACGCGGGCAGTAAAGATGGCTGCTTAGGTGAGGAGCACCGCAGTGCAGACAGCCTTTTTTTTTCTTCCACAAGGGCGTTTTTCTCTTGTTTCCTCAGCTGAAACTATTACTACTACTACACTTTGCATTGAGACTGGATTTGTGGAGAACAGGTTTAAAATGCCAACGCAACAACAGAAACTTAATATTCGCTCCAAAGCCGGTGCTAGCAAGGAAAATCTGGCTAAAGCTGGTGATACCACAACGAGCCCTCCTCCCTCTCCACCACCTTCAACAGGTGCAGGTGTTGCCAAAGACCAAATGGCGGAGGACATCTCTAAGATCTATGCACTGCTGAAAGAAATATCGGAGAGGCAAGACGCTAAACTTAACTCTATTGAGGCATCAACGAGGGCGGTGGACACCAAGTTAACGGAGTTAGCCACCCGGCTGGGAGACGTGGAATCTCGCATCGCCTTTCTTGAGGATGCCAATGTAGCTCTGGATGCTAATCCCCCCGCAACCCAGACGCAGGTAGAAGATTTACTTCTGAAGCTGGACGACTTGGAAAATAGATCACGTCGAAACAATCTACGCTTTGTCGGCTTTCCAGAAAACTGTGAAAAGTCAGATGCCCTTACCTTCATGCGCAAAGCTATCCCAGATCTGCTGAAAATTGAGTTCCCTGGAGGGCTGGAAATTGACCGTGCGCATCGGAGCCTCGCCAGACGCAAACCTGACGGCCAGCCACCCAGGGCTATCCTGATTCGACTTCTGCGCTTCCAGGATAGGGAGCATATTGTGGAGGCAGCGCGCGGGATGGGAAAGCTGGATTGGAATGGTCATCACATCATGATTTTCCCAGATTATTCCAGACGAGTATCCGAGATGAGGGCGGCGTTCAAGCAGTGTAAATACCTGCTGCACCAGAAGAAAATTGCATTTTCTCTCAGGTACCCTGCAGTTCTCGTTGTGAAGTTGGCAAGTGGTAAACAGGAGTTCACTGACCCTAAGAAAGCATTGAACCTGATTCTTTCACTACCATGAGATATTGATGAACAATGGTATGAATATATGCTATATGTTTATTTGTTATATATTTTTGACGGAGGATTTGACGCAGTATTAATGTAAGGTTCCATTTTTTTTTTTTTTTACTGCCCACGCTGTATTATCTGTAGGCATGAGGCTGCTGCGATGTTGCGGCTCTCCCTAAGTTTGTTGCACTGTTCACAGTCACGGTCCTAGAGTTTTTTATTTTCTTTTTTTTGGTTGGTGCTGTTTTTGTGCACCGATGGGTGACATTGGTTTTAGGTCACCGTTTATGTTACTTTATGATTAAGTGGTTTTTGTTTCTTTTTTTTTGTATTTTTAATTTTTATTGTGTTTGTCTTTTGCCCAGTGAGGGGGTTTTTGGTGGAGAATTGCTGGATATTTTGGATGGTAATATGTACCGTTTATGATGTTGGCTAATTGTCAGAGCTTTCTTAACCTCATTACTTGGAATGTTAAAGGCCTTAACCACCCAATTAAGAGGAAAAAAATTTTGGCGTTTATTAAATCAAAAAAAGTGGATGTAGCATTGCTTCAGGAGACCCACCTCACTAAAACAGAATCTAAAAAACTGTCGGGATTAGGTGGGCTATGGGTTTGCGTCTTGCGGTAATAGCCAGAGCAGGGGGGTGGCAATCCTTTTTCATAAACATTTGCAGTTCAAGTGTCTAAAAGAAGTTAGTGATGATGATGGACGACTCCTTATAATTCTTATAGAAATTCAGGGCCATAGGATGATACTCGCTAATGTTTATGCACCAAATATAGTTGATTGTGCATTTTTTGCACAACTGGAACATGAATTAAGCGAAATGGGTAATTATCCCATTTTAGTAGGTGGGGATTTTAATCAGGTCATGGACAACATTTTAGATCGGAGCACCCCCTCACAGCGTTCATCTAAATCTGGCTCTACATTGAAAGACATGTGCAATGCAATTGGTTTGGTAGATGTGTGGCGGCTTTTTAATCCGTCCACAAGGGATTACACTTTTTATTCCACTGCTCATAATGTGTTTTCCAGGATTGATTACTTTTTAATGTCAAAATTCTCTGTTTTTTCTGTAAATTCGAGCTTCATTGGTAGCATAATACTATCAGATCATGCCCCTGTCTTTTTATATATGATCCCGCCTTGTCAGTTAAAAAAAATTCTAGATGGAGGCTTAATTCAAGCTTTCTTCTTAATCCAGATTTTGTGTCCTCTTTGAAAGCAGAGATCTCCTTATATCTTGAGACAAATTGGGATTCTGCTCCCTCTGCCAGGGTTGCTTGGGAGGCTTTTAATGCATTTATTAGGGGACATATTATTCAATATGCATCTTTTAAAAAGAAAACTAACATTGCTAAACAGATTGATTTGGAGAGGAGAATAGCTATATTAGAGACTTCATTCAAACAGGACACAAATTTAGTGAATTTGTCACCCCTTCTGAAGCTTAAGTATGAGCTGAATTCAATCCTAACACAAAAAGTTGAATTTTCCTTATTTCGCATTAGGCATAAACAATTCGAGGAGGGGGACAAAGCTGGCAAAATGCTGGCTAGATATATTAAAATGAAAGAAGCTCAGTGTACTATATCTGCTATTAGGACACAGGATGGTACTCTGGTGTCAGACTTAAATGAAATTAATGGTGCTTTCAGAGAATTTTACACTTCGCTTTATTCTTCTGAAATGGAGGCTGGATCTCAAGAGATCTATGCATTTTTGTCATCCCTGTCTTTGCCCTCCCTAACGAAGGAACAAATAGACTTGCTTGATGCCCCAATTACTAAAGAGGAAATTGTGAAAGTTATTAAGAGCCTCCTGACTGGAAAGGCACCGGGCCCTGACGGATTCACTGTAGAATTTTATAGGGCCTATGTTGATGAGCTTTCTCCTTTACTTTTAGAAATGTTTGCAGAATCTTTTGAACAAGGCCGTCTGCCCCCTTCGTTAACAGAGGCTTTCATTTCGCTTATTTTAAAAAGCAATAAAGATCCGTTAGAGTGTAAGAATTATAGACCAATTAGTCTTATAAACTGTGACTGTAAAATTCTCTCCAAAATTTTGGCATTAAGATTAGATAAAGTAATGATATCTCTTATAAATCCTGATCAGGTGGGTTTTATTCGTTCCAGGGGTGCGGCAGACAATATTAGGCGATTTATTGATATCATATGGTCAGTTCAAAATGATCCCTCACTTGCACACCTCTCTCCAGTAGCAGCCCTCTCCCTGGATGCTGAAAAAGCATTTGACAAGGTTGAGTGGCAGTATCTCTTTGCAACTCTAGAGACTTTTGGTTTTGGTTAAAAGTTTCTTTCTTGGATTAAATTACTGTATAATGAACCTAGAGCTTCAGTGATATCAAATCGAGTTACATCACAGCCTTTTAGACTTTATAGGGGTACGCGCCAGGGCTCCCCTTTAAGTCCCCTGCTTTTCGCTTTGGCATTAGAACCATTAGCTGTTGCTATCCCCAAAGACGGCAATTTTCCAGGTATTCAGGTCCATGGCAGTACCCATAAGATAATGTTGTATGCTGATGATGCATTCACGGCTGTTTTTGATTTCTTGATTATTGATTATTCACGGGTGTTCTTGATTTGGTTCCCTTATTTATAGCGGTTACGCGTTGCCTTCAGCACAGCGACCTTCATGCTATCCCGTTGTTATGCTATCACATCTTCTTTTTATCTTGTTCTCATGTCAGGTTTTAGTCATGTTTAGAAGTTTGGGTTTTTGGAATTTAAGTCATGCTTAAGAAAAGAAAGTCTGTACATGGGTCCAGTTCTTTGCTCCGGAGGGGAAATCATGACAGAAGGTCGCCATCAGACTTGGACCCTGCGGGCTTGTACGGTTGGGGAGAATTAGAGGAGCTTGTGTTGAATTTGGTGGAGTGGCACAGGATTTACGAAGAGGTGAAGGAGTGTAAGCCTGCAGCCTGGAGGAGGCTCAGAGGATCACGGCAAGCAGACCAAAGGTACTTCAGGTAGTTTCCCCAAAACTGCAGACCTTTCTGCTCACTGCTGGACCCCTCCCATTTTCTACTCCACCTGTTTTCATGTCACCACCAGCTCTCTCCCCAATGCCACCTGCTGCCCCTTCGCCTGCCGCCTCCACGCCAACGCTGAAGGATCCTACTGTTTGCAGGATCAGGGTTTTCTGTGGTTACCACGTGTGTTAGCAGTGTGTGGCTTGGCTGCTGCTGCACACCTAGCTATGATGCTAACCTGTCCGTGGCCTCCAACTACAATGCTAGCTCGATAGTACTACCTAGCGTCATGTCTTTTGGCGCCGTTAGCATCTTTGTCTGCAGCCGTGGGTTGCTAGTGTGCTTGGCCAACTGGTCCTACACCACTTCATTCTCCAATAAACCGAATCTGCACATGCTAGCTAGGTGGCAAAGGTCCACAATGAATTGTTGTGTCATCTCTCCCGTCTTCTGTTGACGTTGGCAGAACCTGATGCGCCGTGCCAACACATTGTCGGGTGTAGCGAAGTAGCTAGCTAGTAGCTCGATCACCTCAACAAACAATTCTGTTGGTCCTAGCGTGTAGAAAATACATTGGCCTTCTATGCTCAGACTGTGAACCAGTAGGGCACGCTTCCATACCTTGTCCAGCTTGCCTAGGTCCAACAGCGACACATAAGGCTCAAAAGCATCAAGCCAGCGCGGCCACAGTACGGGCAGCTCACCAGGGGTCTCCAGAAACAGTTATAGTGGTCTCAAACATGCCTCCATGGTTAACTCTTGTCGCCAAATGTTGTCTGGAAACCGGGAAAGGACCAACAGAGAGTGGTGTTTGCTGGGAACACAAACTTTATTACAAACTGTGCAGGATAACAGAATATAGGCTGTTGTTGGGAGGCTGAGCGCTGCAACACAGAACTGAAAAGAAGCTGTAAAATGGCCGTCCCTCACATTATGTGTGATCAGCGCAATGACGTCACCACGCTGATGCCAACCAAACTTGTGGTTTTCGTACATCACAATGCCTAAGAAGAGAAAGTCTGCACATGGGTACATTTCTTTGCCCCGGAGGGGAAATCATGACAGATCCCAGCCAGATCATCTATCATCAGTCTATCACTTGACATACATCTTATTCTAGACATTAGTTTATCTTATTTTACTGTAGTTTACTATACCTTTTCTGGGAAGGCTCCTAGACCAGTAGCAGTTAGCCGCAGTTAGCAGAGCCAGCCATTGACTTATTCAGTGTTTCTCTGTTTATTATGGCCCCAGACTCAGTCCTGTACTATCAACCACTCAAACCATACACTCTTGATGCTTTATTTGGATTTTTACCCTCTCACATTCAGCCAGTTCTGTGATGACTAGTCAATATTCTGAAGGCCCATTGGTCCAAAAGTCCAGTTGTTAAACTGGTTATATGCAGTTCAAATTATCCCTCAAATAAACAAGTTTACTACCACCCAACCATCCTACATGACATTCTCCCTTTCCATCCACCACACCATATACAGCATGTACACATTTTGCATTTATTGTATTCATGTGACCATGCCCAGCATTCATGGATTGTCACTTTATCGTGGTGGTGGGGTCACGCACCCTAGTGATCCCAGGAGCTATGTTGTTCAGGGCAATTTGCCTCTGATAGTGTCATCCAAGATGGTAGACCCAAACACATAGTGAGGGTGTGCTGGGAACATCTGGCTGAGGCCTCTGTCCGGGAGGTCTTCAGCTCCCACCTCCGGAAGAACTTCAGCCATATTCCGAGGGATTCTGGAGACATGGAGTCTGAATGGGCCATGTTCTCCACCTCCATTGGTGAAGCGGCTGCCCAGAGCTGTGGCCACAAGGTCGTCGGTGCATTTCGTGGTGGAAACCCCCGAACCAAGTGGTGGGCACCAGTGGTGAGGGGGGCCATTAAGTTGAAGAAGGGTCCTATCAAACTTGGTTGGCTTGTGGGACTCCCGAAGCAGCTGAGGTGTACCGGCAGGCCAAGCAGAGTGCAGCTCGGGTGGTTGCTGAAGCAAAAACTCGGGTATGGGAGGAGTTCGGTGAGACCATGGCACAAGACTTTGGGTGTGCCTCGAAGAGATTCTGGCAAACTGTCCGGCGGCTCAGGAGGGGGCAGCAGCTCCCTGTCCACGCTGTGTATGGTGCGGATGGGGCGTTGCTGACTTTGACTGGGGATATCGTCAGGCAGTGGAAGGAATACTTCGAGGATCTCCTCAATCCCACTGACACGCTTTCCACAGAGGAAGCAGGGCTTGTGGACGAGGGGGGGACGACTCGCCCATCACAGGGGCTGAGGTTGCGAAGGTGGTTAAAAAGCTGCTTGGTAGCCAGACCCCGGGGGTGGATTCACCCTGAGTACCTCAAGGCCCTGAACGTTGTAGGGCTGTCATGGTTGACATGCCTTTCCAACATTGCGTGGAGGTCAGGGACAGTGCCTTTGGCATGGCAAACCAGGGTGGTGGTTCCTCTCTTCAAGAAAGTGGACTGGAGAGTGTGCTCCAACTTTTAGAAGGATCACACTCCTCAGCCTCCCTGGGAAGGTCTATGTCAAGGTACTGGAGAGGAGAGTCTGGCCGTTGGTTGAACCTGTCATATACACCTCTATGAGGCGCAGAGAGACAAACCCAAATGCTGAATGGTACCATGTGTTTATTAAGAGAAGAGCAAACAGTTCAAAATGTGCCAAATACAAAAATGCCAAATAATACAATGTAACCTGTAGTGCCTCAGAGTGGGATATGGCTCTGGAGGGGAAGCCAGCACTACAGTGGATAAACAGTTCAGAATAAAATCCAGAAATGCCAGATGAGAAAATATAACATGTAATCCCTCAGAGCGGGGAAAAACGGCTCTGGAGGGGAGATCAGCAGTACAGTGGAATACAGCAGAACAAGAGAAAAACTTACATGTTGCACCTCAGAGCAAGGCTAAGCTCTGGAGGGGAATTCAGCGCAACAGTGGGGTATACGGTAGAACAGGAGGATTACAATCGACGGAGCGGCAATGAGTGAGTGAACAGGTAGAACTTAAGTAGTGGGTGACATGATAACAAGAGTGAAGACAGGTGAGTAGGAGAGCAACAACCAAAGTGATAACAGGTGTGTGAGCTGAGCTGCAGGGGAACTGATTGCAAAGCTGCTCACAGCTGATGGCAGGCAGACTGTGAACAGCAAGTGGGAGTGTCTGGAGAGAGAGGGGCAAAAACAAAGACCCAAACTAAAAATATGAACAGACACAATAATAATGACAGAAGTGCAAAACTCAACAACAAATAAAGTCTGAGCTCAGAGATGACCTTTGAGCTCAGACACATGACAGAACCTCGGATTCAGGAGGAGCAATGTGGTTTTCGTCCTGGCCATGGCACATCTGACCAACTCTTTACCCTTTCGAGAATCCTCGAGGGTTCGTGGGAGTTTGCCCAACCAATTTATATGTGTTTTATGGGCTTGGAGAAGGCATTCGACCACGTCCCTCGTGGTTTTTTGTAGGGGGTGCTTCAGGAGTATGGGGTATTGGGCTTGTTGTTACGAGCTATTCGGTCTCTATACAACCGTTGTGAGAGTTTGGTTCGTATTGCCAACACTCAGTCAGACTCATTCCCAGTGAGAGTTGGACTCCGCCAGGGCTGCCCTTTGTCACCAATCCTGTTCATAATTTTTATGGACAGGATTTCTAGACACAGCCAGGGAATGGATGGTGTCATGCTTGGTGACCACAGGATCTCATCTCTGTTGTTTGCAGATGATGTTGTCCTGTTGGCTTCATCCAGCAATGACCTACAGGTCTTACTGGGATGGTTTGCTGCTGAGTGTGAAGCAGCTGGGATGAGAATCAGTACCTCCAAGTCTGAGCCCATGGTCCTCAGCCGGAAAAAGGTGGATTGTCCTCTTCGGGTTAGGGTCAAGCTCCTGCCCAAGTGGAGGAGTTTAAGTATCTTGGGGTCTTATTCACGAGTGAGGGGAGAATGGAGCGAGAGATTGACAGATGGATCGGGGCAGCATCTGCAGTGATGTGAACATTGTACCGGTCCGTTGTGGTGAAGAGGGAGCTAAGCTTTAAGGTAAAGCTGTCGATTTACCGGTCAGTCTACATTCCTCCCCTCACCAGTGGTCATGAGCTTTGGGTATTGACCGAAAGAATGAGATAGCGGATACATAGGATTGCTGGACTCACCCTTAGAGATAGGGTGAGGAACTCAGTCATCTGGGAGAGGCTCAGAGTAGAACCGCTGCTCCTCCACATTGAAAGGAGCCAGTTGAGGTGGTATGGGCATCTAATCGGGATGCCTCCCACTTGAGGTGTTTTGGGCACGTCCCACTGGGAAGAGACCCAGGACTTGCTGGAGAGACTATGTCTCCCAGTTGGTTTGGGAACGCCTTGGTATCCTCTCTGAAGAGCTGGAGCAGGAGGCTGGGGAGAGGGAAGTCTGGGCTTCTCTGCTTGAACTGCTGCCTCTGCGACCCACACCTACAGAAAAGTGTTAGATGGATGGATGGATTCATGTGTATATACTTAATAATAATATGGTCAATACAAGTTAAATTAAATTGTCTTTTTCTTATATACCTGCCATTAATAGCATGTGTAATGAACTAATATATCCCCATGATGGTTACAACATAAATGCAACCTTAATTTTCAAAGAAAAATAGTCTTTAAACTTAGGCCTAATTTTCAGACCAATGGGACTTTGGACCAATGGATCTTCGGGATAATGATCCATCCCCAGTTTTATATTAGCTCAGGCTGTTTCTGACGACCAAAGCTATTACCTAACATTAGCTTCACCAACAGATCTCAGAAGTGACCAAAGAGAATTGGTGAGGTAAACTGGGGCTCATCAGCATTTAAAGAAACAAACACTAACACTGTGGAAAATGATGCAGTTATTTAATTCCTGAGGTATTTTGACCTCCCTCCACTGATCACCATCTAATCGTGGTTGAGGGGTTTGAATGCCGTAATGTTTATTTGAAAGGGACATTACATACTACTGAACAGTAATACAAATGTAAGTATGTCAGATTTAGCAATACTGCTAATTTGCATCTGTAGTCCCCTGGCGGGTCAAAAAAACACACAAACAAGCAATCATGCATGAGCAGAACAACTGCAGTGAAACTGTACAAAGTGGATATGCTAAAGTGCAAGAGTTAATGTGTTACAAAACAAAATATTCAAACGTCACACAAGTGAAGTGCTGTGTATGCGTACACACACACATGCACCCAAGCACCTCACAGCAACAAGAGACAGCAGCAAACAAGAGGCGGAGCATACAGTATGTGTGTGATGCACGGGGACATGTGTGTGTGTGTGTGTGTGTGTGTGTGTGTGTGTGTGTGTGTGTGTGTGTGTGTGTGTGTGTGTGTGTGTGTGTGTGCGCGCAGCAGAGCAACCACTAATTATGAGGACAGTTTTGGTTGTTTAAAAGCCAGTTTTTACAATGCATCTTAAAAGTGCTTAGTGTGGTACATTCTCTGATTGCAGGTGGTATATTATTCTAGATCTTGGTGCCCCTCACTGATAGCACAGATTGAGCAAATGTGGTGCATCTGTGGGGGACCTGACAGTCTCTTCTCATGATCCCAGGAGCTATGTTGTCGGGGGCAGCTTGTCCCTGCTGGGCGAAGGGCCAGACCAAGAGTGCTCCAGTAGATCCCCATGAGAAAAAGTTACATCAAGGACCCAGTATACCCAAAGGGATATGGGTCCACCCTCCAGTGAGCTCCAGTGAGGAGGGTTGATGGGGATCATGGTGCTATGTGAACTGGGCAGTAGTCTTGGCTACTCTGTTTGGACTGCTGCCTCCGTGACACGAACAACCGAATAAGTGGTAGTGGATGGATGGATGGATGGATGGATGGATGGATGGATATTTTGACTAAAGCATCCAAACATCTTTAGAAAACGGCCATAATATGTCCCCATTTCAGTTAAATTAAACAACAGTAGACAACTGTAGTATTACAGTAGCTAATTAAAAATTCAATTTAAGTCTGATGTAATGGAGGTAAACATTTGTATAAAGGAGTGAAAGGAACTGTACCAAACACATAAGCACAAGTAATTGAGTTAAATTAAATAGGTTACAAGGGTTTCAATTCACAGCTTCTGGTCTGCAGTCTTCAACACGAAAGCGAACAGATCCATAAATGTACTAGACGTGACACCGCTGTCAAACAGACTGATAGTGGAAAATCTTCAAAGACATGCAGCTCTGGGCTTCCAGCCATTACAGACCAAGCACAGAGAATCTGGCGATCCATTCCTTTCTTTGATATGACCCCATGCAGTTAGACTGAGATAATCGCTTCTTTTTAAAATTAAGCAGAGATGGAAAAAGGCTCCTCGCCATCCAGTCACTGCACTCTGTAATTCAAAGGTAATGCATATTATTGTGAGGTCTTGAAGATATGTCATCAATCTTATCACACTTTTGTCATTTTAATTTAAAAAAAAAACTCAAAATCCTCTAAATTGGAAAGCAGTTTTCATAAATATAGCTCTTTTCCTGTGTGGAGATGATCCCTATAATAGCAAAACCACACCATTATAAGGCTTATCTGATTGTGCTTCTGTAAGGGGGTAGCTGTTCGACTGCTCAGAGCCCTACGTTAACTCTGGAGACTGGAACAGACAGTCTGAGATGAACCATGAGCACAGCATCTCTCTGGAGAAGGGCACTTGATGTTGCTTTCCATAAGGCTGGAGCAGGCAGTGGCTCAGAGGTGTCAGGCTTTGACAGCACAACTTTTTGGGGGGGATAGTTGCTGCTCTGATTTTTTTTTTCTTCAGCATCACATTCACCACTGTGACACACTGGCTACGCCTGAGTTTGTAAAAAAAAAAAAAAAAAACTTCCAAAAATGGTGCATTCTGGAAGTTACAGACATAATCAATCTTTGATCAAGGAGACTGGTGAAAACCAGATGACTTTACCCATAAACTGTCCCATGTTTCTGGGTAAATACTGGATTGCATTTTAAGTGCATAGCTTTCATCACTGTCATGTTTTAATTTGCCGATTTGCATAAAATAAAAACCACAAAAGGACAATAATTTTTTGCAGATCACAGTCAGTGTCACTCATGGCAGTAATCAGTGTGTGATGGCAGAGACAAAATTCAGCTGCCCATCTCTAAAGCTCTCCAAAGACATGTTAAGCCTATTTCATGTTTGTAGAAGCACACAACCAATTGTAAAATGGAAACAAATAGGAACAATATTATCAGTCTTGTATTGGTTATTTTGTATCTTTGTCACATAAGAGCTGAAAGACAAGGAATACAGCCATAAACATTAACGTTGGAGTTGATTCATTAATGTTATACCACAAAAAATGTTATGAACAGACAGGACCTTCCCCCCTTTCCCTCATAAATAGCGACCGCGTGGAAACCGTCCCCACCTTCAGGTTCCTGGGCACCCACATCTCCTCTGACCTCTTCTGGACTGTCAACACCAAGGCCCTGGTGAAGAAAGCCCAGCAGCGGCTGCACTTCCTCTGTGCCCTGAGGAAGAACAACCTGGATCAGAAGCTGCTGCTGGCCTTCTACCGCAGCTCAGTGGAGAGCGTGCTCACCTACTGTCTCGATGTGTGGTACGCCGACTCCACGGCTGAGAACAATAAAGCTGTGCAGAAGGTCATCAACACCGCCCAAAAATTCATCGGTGGGCCACTGCCCTCCCTGGAGGACATCTCCAGAGCCTCCTGTCTCAAAAAGATCAAGGCTGTCACAGGAGACCCCTCACATCCCGCCCACCACCTGTTTGATCTGCTTCCCTCTGGATGATGGTTCAGATCAGTCAAGTCCTACACCTCCAGACTGACAAACAGTTTCTTCCTCTGGGTCATCTGAACTGCAAACAGTCAGAGGCCCCACCCCCCTCCCTCTGAACACTCACATGCACAGAACTGAGGACCTTTATAATTATCACGGTGACACACCTGTCTTTGCACTCCGCACTTTCATGTACACTACCATTCAAAAGTTTGGGGTCACTTAGAAATTTCCTTATTTTTGAAAGAAAAGCACTTTTTTCCAATGAAGATAATTTTAAACTAATCAGAAATACACTCTATGCATTGCTAATGTGGTAAATGACTATTCTAGCTGCAAATGTCTGGTTTTTGGTGCAATATCTACATAGTGTCACGCCGCGCCATTCATCAACGGCGCCACCTGCTCACGCACCTGACAATCATCAGCGGCGAGGGATAAAGGCCGTCTCGCCCGGAGGCTCGGCCTGAAGCCGTCAGACTTCGTCCCTCACCGTTGTGAGCATACTTCCCTTCAGCGTCACCATTTTGGTAAGAAGATCGCTTACCTCTTTTCTTCAGTCTTCTCCCCTGTGCACAGGTGGATTCCCCAGCGGCGGACATCTCCACTCCATCGCCCAATCCTCGCTGCTGCACGGAGCTCTCCAGGTGGCTGTCTTCCGGGCTTCGTCCCCTTGTTGTGCCAGCTGTCCTGACCCACCAAGTAAGTCCTTCTCTCGCCATAAATCCCTCCTGTGTTGGTGTATGCCCGTCACCCTCTCCCTGTGCTCTCTCCATAGGGTTGCTCGGCTGTACGGTCACCTGCCTCTGTGCCTGGAGCAGACACCATCACCAACACATTTACATCCCGCAGACACGCACTCATTCACTCCTGCTGTTAATAAACTCTTTGAACTACTCTAAGCCTGTGTGTGTGCGTCTCCTGAGCCGTGCGTTATGTCAGTACGGCTTCAGCAGAGCGGCTCGGCGGACGGCGGGCTCGCACACCGGTTTTCCACTCTCGAGGCTAGAGTGGATCAAATAGCTTATCAACAACAGGTGATCTTTAATCAATTATTGAATTTAACTAACCGGTTGGGCCGCTTGGATCCTCAACAGCCGTTCCCCCCGGCTCGTCAGGGTGGCGCGGCTCCTGCTGTTCCAGCGGCCGTCCAGCCGGCTCCAGTGGCACCGGTTCGGCTCACACCGATTCCGACCCCCGCCCGCTTTAGCGGTAAGCTCGGCGGAGCGCGGGGGTTCATTATGCAGTGTGAGTCCGTGTTCCACCGTGTGCCCGGAGATTTTCCCTCGGATCACAGTCGGATTGGTTACATAGGGAATCTTCTGGAGGGGCGTGCGTTAACTTGGACCTACGCCGTAATGGCGAGGCCCAGTTATGCCACCCTCACCTATGACCAGTTCGTGAGGCGCTTTCTGGAGGTCTTTGACCATTCTCAAACCGAGACGGTCCAGGTCGATCGGCTCCTCGCTCTCCAGCAGGGAGGCCGGTCGGCAGCGGACTACTCGGTCGACTTCCGGGTAGCGGCGGAGGAATTGGGCTGGGAGGAACGCTCCCTCTGTGGCCTGTTCCTCCGCAGCCTCAATAGTGATCTGAGGGATGAACTGGCTGGACGGGATATCCCTGGGACGCTAGCGGAGCTGACATCCTTAGCGATAAGTTTGGATAACAGGCTGCGCGAGCGCTCCTCGGGGCGGAAGTCTTCTTCTTCTCGCCCTCGTGGAGTCTCGCCGCACCTGTTCCAAGCTCGCCCCCTGGCGGCGCCGCCAGCATTGTGCCCCGAGGAGTCGGAGCCGATGGTGACGGGCTGGACCAAGCTTTCCCCTGCGGAGAAACAACGCCGCCGTGAGTTGGGCCTCTGCATGTATTGCGGAGGTGACCAACACACTGTGGAGCGTTGCCCGCGGAAAGCCAGTCGGCGGGGTCCGCGAATCGCTGTAGGGAGCCTCGCGGGTCCCAACCGGTTAGACTCTCTCACTCAATTAAAGCTGCCCATCCGTTTTTGCCACAATCCCACTGGGCACCTCACCCACGCACTGGTGGATTCGGGCGCAGAGGGCAGCTTCATTTCACAAGGCCTGGCAACCCGATTGGGCATCCGCTGTCAGGCATTAAAACACCCCATCTCCCTGGTCCATCTCTCCCGTGCCTCCCTTGGGAGAGTTTCTCACCAAACCATGCCTGTCCCAGTCATCATCTCAGGGAACCACCGGGAGGAGATGGTATTTTACGTCCTGCCCAACTCTGTGTCGCCCGTCATCCTGGGGTATCCCTGGCTACGCCTCCACAACCCTGTCCTGGACTGGAGGTCCGCTGGGGTATCGGCATGGAGTACCTTCTGTATGGGCACCTGCCTTCAGTCCGCCGCCTGCTCCCCGTCCGCGGCTCCCCCTGTGGCGGATACAGCACCTCCGGACCTGTCACTGGTGCCTCCAGAATTTCACGACCTGGGTATGGTATTTAGCAAATCTAAAGCTATGTCTCTTCCCCCGCATCGACCATATGACTGTGCCATCAACCTCCGCCAGGGGGCTCCCCTGCCATCTGGTCGGCTCTACAGCCTGTCGGCACCGGAGAAGGAGACCATGAATACATACCTGAAGGAATCTCTGAGCGCTGGGATTATTCGCCCATCGTCGTCACCCGTGGGGGCAGGGTTTTTCTTTGTCGGGAAGAAGGACGGATCCCTCCGCCCCTGCATAGACTACCGAGCGCTGAATGACATCACTGAGAGGGACCGTTACACCCTGCCCCTCATGGACACTGCCTTTCACTCCCTCCAGGGGGCGACCTGGTTTACCAAGCTGGATTTACGCAGCGCTTACCACCTCGTCCGGATCCGGGAGGGAGATGAATGGAAGACAGCCTTCCGTACCCCGAACGGCCACTTTGAGTATCTCGTCATGCCGTTCGGGCTGACCAACGCTCCTGCCGTCTTTCAGCGCCTCATTAATGACGTCCTCCGGGATTTCATCGGCCTTTTTGTGTTCGTCTACCTGGATGACATCCTTATCTTCTCCAGGTCCAGGGACGAGCACCAGGTCCATGTGAGGCGGGTCCTCCAAAGACTGCTGGAGAATCGTCTGTACGTGAAGGCTGAGAAATGCGAATTCTACGCTAGGACCACATCCTTCCTGGGATTCATCATCGCTCAAGATCAGGTGCTCCCAGACCCAGAGAAGGTGAAGGCGGTGGTGGAGTGGCCTACTCCCGCATCCCGGAAGCAGGTGCAACAGTTTGTTGGCTTCGCCAATTTTTACCGCCGCTTTGTCCCAAATTTCAGCTCGATCGTCGGACCGCTGACCCGCCTCACGTCCCCGAAGGTCCCGTTCCGGTGGACTGAAGAGGTCGCTGCTGCCTTTAGGGCGCTGAAGGCGGAGTTCTCCTCCTCCCGGGTCCTTCGCCAGGTCGACCCCGCGCTGCAGTGCATTGTGGAGGTGGACGCATCGGACACGGGAGTGGGAGCAGTGTTATCCCAGCGGTCACCTGACGATGGCGCCAAACGGCCGTGCGCCTTCTTCTCCCGGCGCCTGTCCCCGGCGGAGAGGAACTACGATGTGGGGGACAGAGAGCTCCTGGCCATTAAACTCGCCTTACAGGAGTGGCGCCACTGGCTAGAGGGGGCGGACCTGCCGTTTGTGGTCCTGACGGACCACAAGAACTTAGAGTATTTACGATCTGCCAAGCGCCTGAATGCCCGCCAGGCGCGCTGGTCTTTGTTCTTCGCCAGGTTCCGCTTCTCGATCACCTTCAGGCCGGGCTCCAAAAACGGCCTGCCTGACGCCCTCTCTAGGCAGTTCACCCCCGTGGAGGCTGAGGAGACGCCCCACACTATCCTGCCCAGGTCGTGCGTCCTCGGTGCCATCTCTTGGGACATTGAAGACAAGATCCGGAAGGCGCAGGAGGTGGAACCTGATCCTGGCGGCGGACCGGAGGGAAGACTGTTCGTCCCATCTGCGGTCCGAGGAGAGGTCATCCACTGGCTCCACACCTCCCGGCTCACCTGTCATCCCGGCACCTCTCGGATGATCAGCCTCCTCCAGCGGTCCTTTTGGTGGCCAGGCCTGCGGAGGGATGCAGCCCGCTACGCCCGGGCTTGCCCAATCTGTGCCACCAGCAAGTCGGGAAATGCCCCCCCAGCGGGTCTGCTCCAGCCTCTGCCCGTCCCCGGCAGGCCCTGGTCGCACATTGCACTGGACTTCGTCACCGGACTCCCCGTTTCCAACTCCTTTGACACCGTCCTGACCATTGTGGACCGTTTCTCCAAGGCGGCGCACTTCGTTCCCCTGCGAGGTCTCCCTACTGCCCTGGAGACGGCGGGCCTCCTCGTCCAACACGTGGTCAGGCTGCACGGGATTCCGGTGGACGTGGTCTCGGACCGGGGCCCCCAATTTTCATCCGAGGTTTGGAGATCCTTTTGTAACGCCATCGGAGCCAAGGTGAGCCTCTCCTCCGGCCATCACCCCCAGTCTAACGGGCAGTGTGAGAGGACCAATCAGGAGCTGGAGGCTGCGCTCCGCTGTGTTACTAGATCCAAGCCGACGTCCTGGAGCAACCATCTCGCCTGGGTGGAGTATGCCCACAACACCGCCCGCTCTTCTGCAACGGGAATGTCCCCCTTCAAGGCGTCCCTGGGTTACGACCCCCCGCTGTTTCCAGCGCAGGAGAACGAGGTGACTGTCCCCTCCGTTAGGGCGCACCTTAGGCAGTTCCGCTCCACCTGGGCTGCCGCGCGTCATGCGCTTTTACGCACAGCGGAGCGCAACAGGACCGTGGCGGACCGGCACAGAAGACCTGCCCCGGCGTACAGAGTTGGGCAACTCGTGTATGTGTCTACCCAGGACGTCACATTAAAAGGCGAGAGGAGGAAGCTGGCACAGCGTTTCATGGGTCCCTTTCCCATCACCCGGATCATCAACCCGGTGGCTGTGCGCGTGGCTATTCCCCCCTCCCTCCGCATCCATTCCACTTTTCATGTGTCGAAGGTGAAACTGGCAGTCACTGACCCCCTTTGCCCTCCTCCTGCAGCGCAACCCGCGCCCCGGATGATTGGTGGCCATCCGGCCTGGTCCGTCTCCTCCATCCTGGACTCCCGGCGCCGGGGTCGTGGGTTGCAATACTTGGTGGACTGGGAGGGCTATGGGCCCGAGCATCGACAATGGGTGCCCCCGTCGTTTGTGTTGGGCTCATCGCGGACTTCCACCGAGCGCACCCGGATAAGCCATCGCCAGGAGGCGCTGCTAGAGGGGGGAGTACTGTCACGCCGCGCCATTCATCAACGGCGCCACCTGCTCACGCACCTGACAATCATCAGCGGCGAGGGATAAAGGCCGTCTCGCCCGGAGGCTCGGCCTGAAGCCGTCAGACTTCGTCCCTCACCGTTGTGAGCATACTTCCCTTCAGCGTCACCATTTTGGTAAGAAGATCGCTTACCTCTTTTCTTCAGTCTTCTCCCCTGTGCACAGGTGGATTCCCCAGCGGCGGACATCTCCACTCCATCGCCCAATCCTCGCTGCTGTACGGAGCTCTCCAGGTGGCTGTCTTCCGGGCTTCGCCCCCTTGTTGTGCCAGCTGTCCTGACCCACCAAGTAAGTCCTTCTCTCGCCATAAATCCCTCCTGTGTTGGTGTATGCCCGTCACCCTCTCCCTGTGCTCTCTCCATAGGGTTGCTCGGCTGTACGGTCACCTGCCTCTGTGCCTGGAGCAGACACCATCACCAACACATTTACATCCCGCAGACACGCACTCATTCACTCCTGCTGTTAATAAACTCTTTGAACTACTCTAAGCCTGTGTGTGTGCGTCTCCTGAGCCGTGCGTTATGTCACATAGGTGTATAGAGGCCCATTTCCAGCAACTATCACTCCAGTGTTCTAATGGTACAATGTGTTTGCTCATTGCTTCAGAAGGCTAATGGATGATTAGAAAACCCTTGTGCAATCATGTTAGGTCTGCAATGCTGTAATTGCTGCAAATGGAGGATTCTTTGATGAAAGCAAAGTTTGAAGGAAAAAATTATTATTTCAAATACAAATCATTATTTCTAACCTTGTCAATGTCTTGACTATATTTTCTATTTATTTTACAACTCATGGTGGTAAATAAAAGTGTGACTTTTCATGGAAAACACAAAATTGTCTGAGGTGACCCCAAACTTTTGAACGGTAGTGTATATTGACCCATCCGTAAAACCACAACTATGTATATTTTCCATAATCCTTGGGCCATTTTACTCAACCGTGTGTTCAATTGTCTGTTCCGCACGCCGCACTTTTATGTACATAGTTCCATCCGTGAAGCCACTACCATACCTATGTATATTTCCAGAATCATGTGCTGAACGCACTGAGGAACTCATTTAGCGGTAGTCTGTGCCATCCTAGGTGCACAACGGAGAGGTTCCACAGGTCCTTCCTACCTATGGTTGTCAAACTTTATAACCTAACCAGGGCTGCTCGTAGAGGTCGTATTAAATGTATTAAACATAACAACTTTGTACAATAGAGATCGTCCCCTCCAATACACAACTACCACAATAACAATCATTACTGAGGGTGGCAACAACACTGTTGATTCAAATGTGAAATATACTTTCTGGGTATATATTCATATTCTGCAGGGTAATTTAACAAACCGTAATGCTGTTTATTCCATCTACAGTGGTGTGGAAAAGTGTTTGCCCCCTTCCTGATTTCTCATTATTTTGTATGTTTGTCACACTTACAGTAAATGTTTCAGATCATCAAACAAATTTAAACATTTGACAAAAATAACACAAGTAAACACAAAATGCAGTTTTTAAATGAAGGTGTTTATAATTAAGGATAAAAAAAATATCCAAACCTACATGGCCCTGTGTGAAAAAGTGATTGCCCTTCCCCCTCTGTTAAAACATGAATTAACTGAGGTTTATCACATCTTTGGAAAGCTGAGTTCGATTTCTCTAGCCACACCCGGGCCTGATAACTGTCACACCTGTTCTCAATCAAGAAATCACTTAAATAGGACTTGCCTGACAAAGTGAAGTAGACCAAAAGATCCTCAAAAGCTAGACATCGTGCTGTGGTCCAAAGAAATTCAGGAACAAATGAGAAACAAAGTAATTGAGATCTATCAGTCTAGAAAAGGTTATAAAGCCATTTCTAAAGCTTTGGGACTCCAGCAAACCATAGTGAGAGCCATTATCCACAAGTGGTGAAAACATGGAGCAGTAGTGAACCTTCCCAGGAGTGGCCAACCAACCAAAATTACCCCAAGAGCGCAACGATTCATCCAAGAGGTCACAAAAGACCCCACAACAACATCCAAAGAGCTGCAGGCCTCACTTGCCTCAGTTAAGGTCAGTGTTCATGACTCCACCATAAGAAAGAGACTGGGCAAAAATGGCCTGCATGGCAGAGTTTCAAGACAAAAACCACTGCTGAGCAAAAAGAACATGAAGGCTTGCCTCAGTTTTGCCATAAAACATCTTGATGATCCCTAAGACTTTTGCAAAAATACTCTGTGGACTGACTAGACAAAAGTTGAACTTTTTGTAAGGTGTGTGTCCCATTACATCTGGCGTAAAACTAACAACGTTTCAGAAAAGGAACATCATACCAACAGTAAAATATGGTGGTGGTAGTGTGATGGTCTGGGGCTGTTTTGCTGCTTCAGAACCTGGAAGACTTTCTGTGGTAAATGGAAGCATAAATTCTGCTGTCTAACAAAAAATCCTGAAGGAGAATGTCCAGCCATTTGTTCGTGACCTCAAGCTGAAGCGCACTTTGGTTCTGCAGCAGGACAGTGATCCAAAACACACCAGCAAGTCCACCTCTGAATGGCTTAAGAAAAAAAAAATGAAGACTTTGGAGTAGCCTAGTCAAACTCCTGACCTGAATCCAATTGACATGCTGTGGCAAGACCTTAAAAAGGTGGTTCATGCTCAAAAACCCTCCAGCATGGCTGAATTACAACAATTCTGCAAAGATGAGTGGGCCAAAATTCCTCCACAGCGCTGTAAAAGACTTATTGCCAGTTATCGCAAAGGCTTGATTGCAGTTGTTGCTGCTAAGGGTGGCCCCAACCAGTTATTAGGTTTAGGGGTCAATCACTTTTTCACACAGGGCCATGTAGGTTTGGATTTTTTTTTCCCTTAATAATAAATACCTTCATTTATAAATTGCATTTTGTGTTGACTTGTGTTATCTTTGTCTAATATTTAAATTTGTTTGATGATCTGAAACATTTATGTGTGGCAAACATACAAAAAAAAATGAGAAATCAGGAAGGGACAAACACTTTTTCACATCACTGTAGCTGCAGTGCTCCTGCACTGTGTATATATCTGTGTACACATATATTCATTCATTTACTGCTTTGGCTGACCAGTTCTTATTATCTTATTTACTATTGTTCTGAGTGCTGCTATCCCTTTGCTGCTGTAATCCTGGAATTTCCCCATTGTGGGACTAATAAAGGCTTATCTTATCTTATCTTAATTTTATTTTAGTCGTGTGTTTAATTGTGTGTTCTGTATCTGTGTTTTATCTAATCCTTCTGTCATAAATTGCCCAGGCAGGGTGGAACGGAGACCCAAACGCAGGACTGTGAGTTGCAAACGTTTAATCAAAAACACAAAAATCCAAACAGGAACAAAAACTTACAGGCTTGATAGACAGGCACGTTGAATAGCACACTGGCTAAGACGTGGAACACACATCGGATTCACAAAGAAGGTTGAAGCATGGAATACACGCCAGGTTAAACAATGGAGACAAAATAGGAATAAAGCGTGGGACACACGCTGGTTTGACTAAGGAGGATGTTTCCCCAAACTGCAGGATGGCATCCCTTAAATAAGGCAGAGTAATTAGACAAATGGTGAACAGGTGTGGATAACAGGAGCGAGGATAATAAATCAAGATACTCAACAGCTGGGACAAACCGCCAACTGAACTTGGAGCAAACGAAAGTGAATAAAGAACACTGTCAAAATAAAGGCACAGGAGAACATAACAATCGAAATAAATACAAAACGAGATCCAGACAAAATAATGTAAAAGGAGAAAATAACAATAACCCACCAAGGTAAGGACAAGAAGGAATATAAAACCAAGAGATGCTAATCATACAGGAAATAACAATAATAATAAATAACAATGCTTCAAAAGGAAACTAAAGACAAAGGCTTGAGTAGGCTCATGTCCAAACACAGGAAGATGTAATTTAAAATACCAGATGATCCATAAACACATAATAATCATAAACAAGACTATAATGACCAAACTAAGATTATGATAACAGGACAACTCAAAACAAACAGAAACAAAGGTCAAACTCAGATAACATAATATAGACAAAACCATACTCAAATACAATAATAAAACTGAAGTGGGAAAAGTATAAAAAGATAACTATAATGAACTGAAAATGTGAGCACGGTTCTCCAACCGTCCTCAGCATCATGACACCTTCTCTCTTACTTTATTGTGCGGTAGCCTGGTGAAGCACCCACAATGTCATTGTACTGTACAACTGTACAATGACAATAAAGCCTATTCTATTCTCTTCTATTCTATTCTATATCCTGACCTTCCTCTGCTGTTTCTAAGACTGCACTGACATATGCAATCAGTTTTGACATTTCCACAGGTTTCACTATAATTTTCCTCATAAATATGCTTTTAATTTATTATTATTATTATATACTATCTGCCTTGTCAGTTTGCACTGCTTTCACTGGCTTGTCTTTTATTTTCATGCTCAGCATTTCAAAAGCAGTGTGACAAACATCAGCATGTCCTATAGCTGTTGTTCACTCGTCTCCTAAAAAGAGCAATACCTGCACATTTGTCGTCCTGGCTTTGATGAATCATGTAAGTTCATCTTGATTTGATTAATACAGACAATCCACCGAAGCGTTAAAATTGATTGAATGCTGTAGCAAAACCTCAGTATCCCAAACTGGATTTTCCAGATACAAATAAACTACAATAGAGCATGAATTATAGCTGTCACCTTGATCACAGACAGATGAATAGCCGCCATAAATTCAAACTTAAAATCGTTCAGCTCAACAGAAAAGAAGACTGAGTCATCACAGTTTAAAATGTTTTTACAAAAGCAATTACTTTATAATTGCCAGTGGAAATGAGTATGTCAATCAAATGGAAATTAAATGGGTTTAACATTTCATAATTTGTGATATTTCCAGCAGAAATCAAATTCTACTCAGCTGTCCAACTTTTGACCTATGCAGAAGAAGCATAAGTCCATTCCTGCAGAGATCAGTTCACTTGAGCATTTTACTATTCTTATATTTGAGAGCATTTTCTTTTTTAAATAACTGATAGCTGGAATGATAAAGATAGAATGAAAATAGTCCAGAGAAGCAGAGGGAAACAGACAGAAATTGAAGAGACAAGGCACAGACACAACTCAGATAGTAAACATGGCATAATGATGAGTTTAACTTTATAAAATCTGGTTTATCTCACTGCACAGAACCAGAGAGGTGGCAGGAGAGAGAAACTAGACACTAGATTACTGTAAATAAACTGCAATCCCAGCATTTCTTCTTAGTATAAAGACACATACTGTATACACAGAGAAACCTGCCTTCTCAGCACTTAACTCAAGAAGCATGACAGTACACTGTCTGATGTAGTTCTCCTACTGTCAGTCAGTCTGTATGCATCTCTGGGAATTAAAAGCTGCTATACATAAATATCTGCACAAACACGAAAAAGCAAAGCTGGTGACCAACTCTGTGTGTGTTTTCTTGTTACTTTGTGTAAACATCATGTGAGATTAAGAATTTATAGAGAATGAAATTTGACAAGATATTAAAAGCTCCAAGGTCAGTATAAAAATACACTTTCCAAATTTGTAAATATGCACTGCACTGACATCATGACACAATTCTTAAATAACAATTTCTCTATTCTACCTCATTGTTTTTAATCAGTAAGCCTTGTTCATAAATACACTTATTTTTTATATTGTCCTCTTTATCGGACCGTTGGCGACTCAACCAGCAACCCCGCCCTTCCGAGGGCGTGGAGGGTGAAACTGGGCATCCTGGCAGAACTAAAAATAATATCTGTCACAGGTCTGTGGTGGGCCACTCCCAGTTACACGGGGTGAGGCTGGACATCCTGGCAGATAAGCACATCTGTCACAAGGTCTGTGGTGGACTTTTGCCAGTCAGTGCATCGTGACATGCACTACACAAAGAACAGAGATAAACAAACCTATCATCTGGTCAGTCACTGCAACAGATACTGGAGTCAGTTTGTTTTGGCCTGTCCCTACCACTGATAATACCTCTGCCAAGAATGTGCCGCTAGTCCAGCAAAAGCTAGTGGTACTCAAATACTTTGCAAGCAGTTTCATGAAATGGTCAGTCAGAAAGCAACTCATACTGACTTGGACGTCACCCGGGTTAACAAGATCAGGAGTTCCTGGCAGTGGAAGGCGAAGGACAGAGCTGCGTGGAGGAATCTGATCAGACCTAAATGAAACAGTTAGTGTCGCCCCCGACAGACTGCTATGATGATGATTTATACAGGGTAGTTCCATTGAGAGCCAACCTCTCTTTTTCAAGGACGCCCTGATCACACTCACACAGTTACACATTCACACCTGGAAGCTGCCTAGTACAATCACAGACTGACCTGTGGCCACTGAGCAGCTCCACTGGACTTATTATGCATAAAATAGCCTTTGTTCTTTTTTACCGATGGACTTATATCCAAACCAATCTATGCTGCTGTTTTGTGCAGATGAAAGGTCTTCTCCATCAAAGATAGCTGTAGATGTCTCTTACTGTGACATCATCCATGCTTGCCTAACACTGAAGTTTAGTGCTTCAAGGTCAATTTATTTCTTTTTATACTTCTTTTTTTCCTGTGGCTGAGAAATAGTAATGCAGTGCTCAATCTCCACATCAAGTTAATTTAACCATTTAGATAACATTTTCAAAGTTGCTGGTTTGTGTTGGCTGGACGTGTAGTGCTGTAATTACAAACTGTAAGTTTCTATCATTTTTACAGGAATATGCCTAAACTTATTCAATACTCTCCCACAGCGTGATAACAGTGGTGTTCAAATCAAAGTGTCTGATGCAGTTATCACTTTTACGTGATAAAATGCAAAACAGTTCTCAACAATTGAATGCTCTTGTCACATCTGTAAGGAACAAAACGATAAAACACGAAATGCAGTGATTCACCTGTATCTCAACTCTAGATTCTGATGATATTTGTGTGACGAGTTGTTGTCAAGTTTCCAGCAGTGGTGCGAACACCTGCCTTTGCCTGAAGGATGAGCCTATAGCAGAACAGTGTGTGTTTTTTCACTGAGGACACTGATGATGGACGCTGCATTGTGGAGGTGGATAAATCAGGGGATAGTGATGGAAGAAAGGTACCAAATGAAATTGTATAAATGATGGAAAGTCACAAATACAGTATGTGTGATATCATTTTCTTATCAGAACATTTGCCACTCATTTTAGAACGGTTCAGTTTTTAAAATTCAAATGTAATAGGAGTAAAAATTAAAATAAACCTGAAAACATGCAGCTAAAATACAAACAGGAAAAATAATAAGCTAATCCTCTACAGCCAGACGGTCCCCTTTGTTTATTTGTCACGGGACAACACAGCTGGACCCAATGGTGAGACTGATGAAAGTTGCCAAGGACACAACACAGGGGAAATGTCATATGTGTGTGACCTGCATGTAAAGAGTTTTGCTGTCAGCAATTCTGCACTGTAAAGAGAACGTACCTCTCTCATCAACACTGGCAAGGTTCAAAAAGTCATTCCATTTTGAGATTTATCAGCTTTTGACACATTCGGTGGAATAATTTGTCCCATGCATTGTGAAATTCAACATCCTGCCACTAGCTGAAGTGTACTGATGTAAGTTGACTGTTCAGTGATGGGTGATTTCTGCAGGTTAAACCGTGTTTTAATCCAATATTGAATACAACATGCATCATGTGAGCAAGTTTTAATTTTAGCTCATACATACATTTTAACTGTGAAGAAATGTGTCAGTTTTTGGTAAACTGTAATTAACAGGAGGAATAAAACGTCAGAAATGGGAACAACGTATTGAGACCTACAGCTCAGTGTGCTTCTCACATGTCATTCAGTCACGTGTGATATCAACTGCTATAACTCAGTGGTCAATTATCAGTCAGTCATGGCCCAGTTAGTGCCATAATGCATTCATTTTCCCATGCTGTTTCTCATTTTCCCCCTCTTCCTTTTTACTCCTCAGCCTCTAAAGGCTGAAGGGATATTGTTGTCACTCCACCGGGCAGATGGGCGGCGCCAGTGGTGGTGTCAGCGTCGTTGTCATCAACACCTACTGTACCTTGTGAGCATGATAACTAAAGAAGAAAATGAATGTATGCTTTTCAAATTAATACTATAGTTGTATCTATCAAAACTATCGGATGAGTTCGAATTTGGGTCTATTTTTCTCAAAATCTTGTAAACACAATAACTACAGAAAATTAAATAGCCAGTTCAAATCGATATCATCATATCTAAGACGGCTCTTAGTCGGCATAGAACCTGTCCTCTGACTATGGGTTTGGGGTCAAAAGGTCAAAGGTCAATGTCAACACCCCCTTTGCACTATTAACATAGAATGAGTAAAGCTAGGGTCACCAAACTTTGTACACAGGTTCACCCTGGGACCCGAACCTACAGCTATGGGTTTGGGATCAAAAGGTCAAATGTCAAAATGCTATATAAACTATATCTCAACAAGACTGAAACCTAGGGTCATCAAACTTTGCACACATGTTCATCCTGAGACCCTGACCTCTGACTTATGGGTTTGGGGGTCAAAAGCCATGGTTAGCTTCCCCTGTGCTCTATTGCTATAGAACAAGTGAAGCTAGGGTCACCAAATTTTGTACACAGGTTCAACCTGACCTCTGACTATGGTTTGGGGATAACAAGGTCAAAGGCCAAGGTCAAATTGCCAATTAAACTGTATGTGAACAATGAAGAAAGTTAGGGTCACCAAACCTGGTACACAGGTTCACCCTGTGACCCTGAACTATCGCTCTGCTTTAGCAAAGTCAAAGGTCAAACTCACAATGCCATATAAACTACATTTCAACAACAAAGAAAGAGGCTGAGGGTTACAACTGGCAGCCACCAGTAATTTTTCCTCAGTGCTCTTCTTTTTTTTCTCCTTTAAGAGTACATGCAATAAAAAGGTCACTTTTTCAGTGAGGTTGGGCATTAAATTTGATATCTAGAGTGGCTACCAGTGGAAAAACTCTGAAAACACAACCCTGTCACTTTGGTAGGGTTCGCCTTGGTCTTGCTTTCATTCAGTGAGCCATTCTGATTTGCCTCTGGTTGTAACGTGAGAACTAGTGCTCACAAGAATGACACCCCCTGGTTCCCTTGCATCAAATGGGTGACGATAAGGATGGAGATCTTTATCTTCACCCATTTTAATGACATTTCCCAGTGAATATTTGACCCAAACACCTGTAGTACCATTAGTAGAATTAGCTTAGGGGAGTGACCACACTTTTATGGCTATTTCAATTCAACTTTATTTATATAGCGCCATTTCACAACAACAGTCATCTCATAGCACTATCAACTGTAGGGGGGACCCCCACAGATGCAGAAAGACCCCAGCAATCAGGCGATCCCCTGTGAGCAAGCACTTGGCGACGGTGGAGAGGAAAAACTCCCTTTTAACAGGAAGAAACCTCTAGCAGAACCAGGCTCAGGGAGGGGCAGTCATCTGCTGCGACTGGCTGGGGGGTGAGGGGATAGAGAAGAAGAAAAGAACAGACATGTAGAGAGCAAACAGCACGATGGGGACTCAATCTATGGGAGAGAACAAACAAATGTTAATGACCAGCAAAAAAAAAAAAATATTTCATAGAGAGTGAGGAAAGGAGTGAGGCCCAGTGCATTACTGGAGGTCCCCCGGCTGACTAAACCTATTAGCAGCATAACTAAGGGAGGGTTCAGAAACACATGATCCCTCCCTAATTGTAGGCTATATCAAAAAGGTAGGTTTTAGCCCTATTCTTAAAAACAGAGATCGAGTCTGACTCCCGAATCCAGATTGGCAGCTGATTCCACAGGAGAGGAGCTTGATAACTGAAGGCTCTGCCTCCCATTGTACTTTTGGAGATTCTAGGTATTACAAGTAATCCTGCATTTTGGGAGCGTAGTGCTCTGTTAGGATGATACGGTAGTATCAGATCTTTTAAATAAAAAGGAGCCTGATTGTTTAGAGCTTTGTAAGTAAGAAGAAGGATTTTAAACTTAATTCTAAACTCTATGGGAAGCCAATGAAGGGAGGCCAGAACCGGAGAGATATGATCTCTCTTTCTAGTACCTGTTAAAACTCTTGCTGCAGCATTTTGGATCAGCTGAAGACTTTTTAAAGATGTTTTAGGACAGCCTGATAATAAAGAATTACAATAATCTAATCTCGAGCTAACAAAAGCGTGGATCAGCTTCTCAGCATCACTCTGAGACAAGATGCTCCTAATCTTGGCAATATTATGCAAATGATAGAAGGCAGTCTTAGAAACAAATTTAATATGTGAATTGAAGGACAAATCCTGATCAAAAATAACTCCAAGGTTCCTCACAGAGCTATTAAGAGAAAGAGTAACTGCATCCAAACTGAAAGTTTGATTTGGAAAGGAATTTCTAAGGTTTTTTGGACCAACAAGAATGACTTCAGTCTTATCTGAATTTAATAGCAGGAAATTACAAGTCATCCAAGCTTTGATTTCCTTAAGACAGGCTTCTAACTTGGCTAATTGATTAGTATCATCTGGCTTCATTGACAGGTATAATTGTGTGTCATCTGCATAACAATGAAAATGTATACAGTGCTTTCTAATAATGTTGCCTAATGGAAGCATATATAAACTAAAAAGAGTAGGGCCTAGCACAGATCCCTGTGGAACTCCATGACTAAGCTTTGAGCTGAAAGAAAACTCATCATTTACATGAACAAACTGGAACCTATCAGATAAATAAGATCTAAACCACTGCAACGAAGTTCCATTAAGTCCAACATAGTGTTCTAATCTATCAAGTAGAATATTATGATCAATAGTATCAAAAGCTGCACTAAGCAGCTATTTTCTATATAGTTTATCCACCTCACTAGAAATCAGTGTTTCCCAGCTTAGGAATGCTTACTTGAATGTTATCCGCAAGTTTTGATTGCATTTTGCACATCGTAGTTAGGAATCTTAATACTACTAACGACTATGCCTACTGCTACACTGTTGGTTCCTATGCTTAGTGTTCAGGCAGTGCATCAATAGGACCCAGCAATGCATCTGTCCGCTTGCTGTGAGACATGTTAGCTAGCTTGAAAAGCTTGCAAAGCTGATAAAAAATGCTGTAATCCTAGGCTAATCAACGCTTTTGGCTCAATATTACATGTATTTGTATGAACATTGTTCTGTTCATACAGTGATGTGAAAAAGTATTTGCCTCCTTTCTGGTTTCTTATATTGTTTCAGATCATCAAGCAAATGTTGATATTAGATACAGATAACCCTAGTAAATACAAAATAGAGTTTTTAAATGAGGATTTTGTTTATTAAGGGAAAAAAAGCTATCCAAACCTACCTGGCCCTATTTGTAAGAGTAATTACACCTTTGTTACATCATGACTTAACTGTGATTAACCACATTTTTTGGAAAGCTGCAGTGGGAACATATGCGAACTGTGCATCATATGTCCTCTTTAAAACACTATCACCAAGCTAGTGAGTTCATCCTCCAACATGGTTCTACCCAGGCTCATTAGTCAAAATAGTCCAGGATATTTTGTTGTCAGTTTGTCCATGTTCCTGTTGTGCCTTTGGTGTACACTTCCCAGCAACATAACCTCTTACTGCTTTCCCTTGATAAATGAGGAAACAATCTTAAGAGGATAATTGGACCCCTGACACTTTCCTCAGCAGTGCTGTGGAGAAGCTCGTTCTGTTTCTCTGTAAGATTCCCTTAAATGTGCTTCCAAAGCTGCGAGGATTGTGAACCACCCTTCTGCTTTATTTCAGCGAGGTATATGGTGACATAACAGACACGAGGAAAAATCTAGCCTTCTTTTGACTGTCACCACACCGTTCTTGAGCTCCACAAACAAAATAGTTTTCCATTTCAATTGCAGATGAGTCAAATGGGCAAATCCCTGAACAGCCAAGGGCAGATTTGAAACAGCCAAGGGTTTTGGCAGACCGTTAAAACGTCTGCCTCAGATCTAAGCGTGTAAACACCTTCACCTCTGTCTGCAGGGGTTTGTGTGTAGAGAACAAAAGACAGACAATGGAGACAGTAACAGTTGCAGCCTCTGTGTGTGTGTGTGTGTGTGTGTGTGTGTGTGTGTGTGTGTGTGTTTCACACTTACATGGGGGTGTCTGGCACTGTGCCATCACCTTACACTACCTTTTTTAGATGGAACTGTCTGAGCAATTTCCCTAAGCCAAATTACTTATGACGTTTTAATAGGAAAGGTTGGATTTTTTTAAGCGGGTGGCTGAACTTAATTTGTCACATGGACTGAGATGTGGGGCCAATTACGAGTCCATTACTGTGTCAGTGTAAAAAAAAAAACCAGACAAGTATGCAAAGGCTGCCCACACTGACAGGCAAACACAGCACAAAAGCTACAAGAAGATTCAAACAAAGAATCATTAAGCAAATTTCTCTTTTGTATGCATTTGTGCAGTAATTATTTTGAGTTTAATTTGCCATAAAAGAAAGTAGATTAAATGCTAATACTCTTGCCATCACCTCTAAATTTTTGATTCACATGGTAATAACATTGTTATTCTGACTGCTGTAATCTGGGCATCCCAATATTTATTCTTATTATTTTTTTATTTTATTTATTTATTTATTTTGAATAAGTAACATCAAACATTCAATGACAGTGATGTAGGAAACATTGTTAAGAAAATAAAAATAAAATATATCTCAAAACATAAGTCACCATACAAAACGTAAGTTTCACTATACACATAATTTACTTACATATCCGAAAAGGAGTGGGAAGAAGTCTAAACTTATTCAGTCCCACCGCTTCTCCACAAATCATTGATTTCTATTCATTTGTTTCCTAGCCATACACAACACAATATATATATATATATATATATTTATATATATACTATATATATATATATACATATCATTTAAATTAAATCATAGAAAATAATAATACACACATTTAATAAACAGTATTCAGAAACACGGTTTTGTTCAAACACGTTCATCCTTGTACCTTGCGAAGATCTTTTTTTATACATCCTTTTAAATTGTTTTATGTTTAAACATTGCTTCAGTTCATCATTCAGAATTTCATTCCACAGATGGATACACAGAAACATTTTCTGGTTGTTCTTACATTTACTGTTTTAAAATTAAATAATCCCCTTAGATTATGACTGCCTTTCCTTTCTGTAAACACGCCTAGAATATTTTTTGGAAGTTGATATTTTTGGCTCTAAACATGATTTGTCAAGTTTGGTATTTTACCTGATCCAGAAATTTTAATATATTTGACTGCAAGAACAATGGATTTGTGTGATCCCTATAACCAGCTTTGTAAATAATTCTTATTGCTCTTTTTTGTAGAATAATTAATGACTGTAGTGTGCTTCTATAATTATTCCCCCAAACCTCCACACAGTAGCTGAAGTATGGTGAAACCAATGATCTGAAAAGAATGAGGAGTGATCGGGGATCCAGAACATATTTTGCTTTGTTTAAAACTGCAATCGCTCTTGATATTTTTGAGTTTAAATGTTTTATATGCTGTTTCCAATTAATTTTATCAATTATCACCCCAAGAAATTTAATTACATTGACTCTTTCAATATCTGTTCCATCTATTTTTATTTTTATTTTTGTTCTACAGTTGCCAAATAACATCATTTTTGCTTTACCTAAGTTTAGTGATAACTTGTTTATGTCAAACCACATCTTCAGTTTTTCAGTTTCTATATTTATATCATCCAGTAATTGTTGTAGGTCTTCTCCTGCACAAAAGATGTTTGTGTCATCAGTAAACAAAACCAGTTTTAATATTTGTGACACTTTACAAATGTCATTGATATAAAGAATGAACAATTTTGGACCCAACACTGACCCCTGGGGGACACCACAGACGATATCCAAACATTCACCCAAACTCACAAACTGTCTCTCCTATTACTCAAATAACTTTTTATCCATTGCAACACAACCCCTCTGATTCCATATCTTTCTAATTTTCTTACTAATATATCATGATTTATTGCGTCAAATAACCTTTTTAGATTGATAAATAGTCCAACAGCGTGTTTTTTTCTGATCAATGGAATGCGTTATATCCTCTAATGTATCTAATACGTACAAGTGATATGGATCTGTTTGATCTGAACTCATACTGACTGTCAGTGACTAAATTGTGTTTATCTATGAATTTGTCCAGGCAGTTATTGAAAAATTTTTCAAGAATTTTGGAAAACTCTGGAAGAAGTGAGACAGGTCTGTAGTTCGTGAAATGATGCTTATTACCAGATTTGTACAATGGAATGACTTTAGCTGTTTTCATTTTATCAGGGAAAATACCAGTTTGAAATGATAAATATATATGTTAATGGTTTAGAAATCCCATCAATTACCTTTTTTACCGTTATCATATCAGTGTCATCACAATCTATTGACTTTTTGGTTTTTACCCTTCAGAACAATATCAGTCAACTCTTTTTCATCCACAGGATTAAGAAACATTGAATTTGGATTTCTGTTTATCAGCTCATCAAAGATTGTCCTAGTTATACCTTGGTCAGGAATTTTTTCTGTCAGATCTGGACCAACATTGACAAAAAAATTGTTAAAACTATTAACTACAACATCCATATTATATTCATCCTTATCATTGATAACAAAAACCTCCAAGGCCCCATATTGTACAAAAATTGTCTTTTCTTGGATTCTACCCAGATTAATTCTTTTAATTTTGATGATTATGGCTTACAGCTAATGAAAAGCCAAAATTCAGATTCTCAAAAAACTAGAATATTACATAAGATCAACTTTAATAGAAATGTTGGCCTGCTGAAAAGTATGTCCACGTACCATACCATACCATTCCATACCGTACCATACCATATTTATTTATAAAACACATTTAAAAACAACAAGGTTGGCCAGCGTGCTGCACAGTAATAAATAACCTAAAGTACATATTGACACAAGAAAAGTAAAAGACAATAAAAACATAACATGCAGCAGAAAAAGAAACAACTCACAACCAGTATAAAAACAAAATGCCAAACACAGCAGACAATAAAATTAAGGTGAGTTAAAAGCCAAGGAAAACAGATGTGATTTTAAATCAGGTTTAAAAACACAAAGTGAGGAGGCCTGCCTAACATGTAATGGCAACTTGTTCCATAGCCTAGGAGCTGTGGCAGCAAAGGTTGTCATGTTTGAGAGAAAGACCAGCTCACGCGCAGGATGCTACACCAGTGAATGCACACGACACAGAGAAGCAACGTTTAAACACAATTTTATTGAACAAAATAAACTCAAAGCAAGAGAAACGCGCCTCTCGCCAGAGGAATTCTCAGCCTGTAAAAGAGGGAGACGAGAGCAGGTTAGCAATGAGGAGGGAGACCGGGGCAAAGGATTTACACAGGGATTGATCTTACGAATTATGAGCAGAGGAACCCAGCAGGAAACAGAGGAACCAGCGAGGTGGAGCTGGCAGGGAGTTGAGGAGGAGTGGAGCTGGGAGGAGTGTCTGACCGGGTGGAGAAGGCAGCCTGGAGTGATGATGATGGTGATGGAGCAGGTGAGCACACAATAACCCCCGGAGACACACCACGGAGATGGCAGCAACCTGAGAGAGAGGAGAAGAAAAGGAGTTTAAGGCTGAGTTCCTTAATAACACATTCAATAACTTACTTTACTCAGATGACAGCTGTACCCAACGAGCCAGCACTGGAGCATTCACAAACTGGTCCTTTTAAGCACTGGCAGGGAAGAGGCAGCTGGTGCATCCACTCACGCAGGTGTGCTGATCACCTGCGGAGCCGGGGTGTAGATGAAGAACCTCCCACAGAAAGGGAGGGGAAGCGTGCTCATCTGAACATAACAGTGCCTCCCCCCTCAAGGGGCACCTCCTGGCAGCCCACCAGGCTTGTTGGGATGGGCTCGGTGAAAGGCACAGACCATCCCCTGTCATGGAAGTAGGAGCCGGGGATCCATGACCTTTCTTGAGGCCTGTAGCCCTTCCAGTGGACCAGGTACGCGCATGGGTGGAGCTTCTGATCGGAGGTTGAGCACTGTGAGAGGACAGCGCCCACCCCCGAATCAGAATCATCCACCTCTACAATGAACTGGAGCTGAGAGTTGACCTGGGCCAAGATGGGTGTGTTGGAAAACAGGTCCTTCAGTTTGGAGAAGGCCCACTCGGCTGCCTCAGACCAGGCAAGAGGCACCTTGATCGAGGTCAGCTGAGTAAGAGGCTGTGCCACCCCACTGTAATTCCTAATGAATCGGCGATAAAAATTTGCAAAAACCAAAAAACGCTGAAGCTCCTTGTGGGACTGGGGCATTGGCCAATCAAGCACAGCCTTTGCCTTGGCCAGGTCGGCCCTCAGTTCCCCCTCAGCAACAATAAACCCCAGGACGGAAGTGGAGCGGGTAGAAAACTCACACTTTTCAACTTTCACAAACAGTTGGTTTTCCAGGAGCCGCTGTAACACGGCCCTGACGTGGACTGCATGCTCCTCTGGCGTGCGGGAAAAGATTAGAATATCACCCAGGTAAACAAAAACAAATTGGTTAACCATGTTACGGAGGACATCGTTAATCATGCGCTGGAAGATGGCCGGGGCACTGGTGAGCCCAAAAGGCATCACAAGATATTCAAATTGCCCCAGGTGTGTTTTAAAAGCTGTCTTCCACTCATTCCCCTTGCGAATACGGACCAGATGGTAAACGTTGCGCAAATCCAGTTTGGTAAACACCCGCGCGCACTGAAGGAGCTCAAACGCGGAGTTGATCAGAGGCAGAGGGTATTTATCCTTAACTGTAATGGCATTTAATTTGCGAAAATCAAAGCACGGGCGCAGAGATCCGTCCTTCTTCCTGACAAAGAAGAACCCTGCCCCAAGAGGAGCCAAAGAGGGCTGAATGAGGCAGACATTCAAAGAGTCCTTGATGTAACTTTTCATTGCCTCCCTCTCGACCCCAGAAAGATTGTAGAGCCGGCTGGACGGCAGCCACTCTCCCGGGAGGAGGTTGATAGTACAGTCGTAAGAGTGGTGAGGAGGCAAAGAAAGTGCTCTCAACTTGCTAAAGACTTCCCCAAGGTCATGAAAGACCTCAGGTACGAGGCTGGGATCCGGCGGTTCCACCGGAGGGGAGGAGATGGGAAGGGATGGCGAACACTCGGTCGAACAGAGGCAGGTTGCTAAACAAAAGGGGCTCCAGGAAGAGATGGAATTTTGTGCCCAATTAATAATGGGATTATTCTTCCGGAGCCAAGGATACCCCAGAACCACCGGGGAGGATGAACTAGGGAGAATAAAGAACGATAAGGTCTCCCGGTGGTTCCCGGAAAGAAGGACAGAAATTGGTGCCGTGCGTTCAGTAATGGAAGCCACACTACTGCCAGATAATGCCTCGATGTTTAATGAAGTTGGCAATTTAGTCGTGGGGATGCCTACTTCCCGTACGAGCCATGAAGAAATGAAATTCTGTTCCGCCCCTGAATCAATTAATGCTGACACCCTCCTCTCGACCCCCGGCAACTGAATGAGGGCTGGAATGGAAAAGTTATCGGGGAGATGAATGGAATTCCCGCCCGTCAGACCCCCTACCGCCACTGACGGGCCGTGTCTTTTTGGCTTCAGGTGACAATTAGTTTGTGCTCTAAAGAGCCGCAATACATGCATGCATTGGCTCTCCTCCGTCGCTGGTGCTCCTCCGGAGTCAGACGAACTCATCGGAGCACCATCGCTTCAGGGGAAGAGTTGGCTTCACCTGTGCCAGTAGCCGGGAGAGGCTTGTGTGAAACAGGTGGTCCGGAGGAAGTCTTCCGCTCCTTCATGCACTCGCAGTATTGGTTATCCAAACTGACAGCCTGATCAATGAGCCCGTCCAGAGAGGAGGGAATGGCATGAACCGCCAGATCATCACGGAGGTTGGCATTTAGACCCTGGAGGAAGGTGCTGCGTAAGGCAACATCATCCAGCCAGAGTCCAACGCAATGACCCGAAACTCCACAGAGAAGTCGGCCACAGACCGACTCCCCTGGCAGAGTGACATAAGACGGCTCATAATGTTACCCTCGCTCTCAGTTCGGTCAAAGGCCCAGGAGAACTCGCCAACAAATCTTTCAAAGGTGTAACTAGGGCCCTCCCTGCTGTCAAGAATAGACTGAGCCCAGCTAAGGGCTCGGTCTCTCAGCAGGAGGGTCATAAAATGAATTTTGGACATGTCGTTCGGATACTCTCACCCACCTGTCCAAAATAAAGCCAAACATGGCACAAAACCCCCCTACATTTCCCCACCTCACCTGCGTACGGGGCCGGTGAGGGAATGGAATTGGTTCAGCGAATAATGGAAGAAACTGGGACAGCAGGTGTGGGGGCAGGACCCGAACGAGACATATGACTAAGATGATCGGTGACCGTGCTCAGCTGCTGCGTAATTGTCTGCAGCTGTTCCATAAGCATGGCCACCTACCTCTCTGTGACATTAAGGCAGTAAAGGGCAGAGTGCTCCGCACCTGCTGAGCCTAAATCATGGCTGGCTCGTTCTGTCATGTTTGACAGAAAGATCAGCTCACGGGCAGAATGCTACGACAGTGAATGCACACGATACAGGGGGGCTGTAACATATGTAAATAGGCTGGTACTAGTAAGATGGCAGCCGGGTTGGACGTGGGTGGACCGGAGTGGCTAACTGCTGATTTCCGGTAGTGACGCCACTCGGAGTATAAAGGAAGTGGGTGGAAGACGCTCTGCCTCTTTCATCGTGAAGCCACCTGGCATGCAGGCGAGTGCCATAAGCCTTTGTATATAGTTATATTGTTATCCTGAATAAAGCTCTGTTAACCGAGTTCTGCTTCCTCGTCATTCTCATAATTATGGACACAACGGGGGCAACGTTTAAACACAAATTTACTGAACAAAATAAGCTCAAAGCTAGAGAAATGCGCCACTCGCCAGAGGAATACTCAGCCTGTAAAAGAGGGAGACGAGAGCAGGTTAGCGATGATGAGGGAGACCGGGGACAAAGGATTACAGGGATTGATCTTACGAGTTATGAGCAGAGGAACCCAACAGGAAACAGAGGAACCAGCGAGGTGGAGCTGGCAGGGAGTTGAGGAGGAGTGGAGCTGGGAGAAGAAAAGGATTCTAAGGCTGAGTTCCTTAATAACACATTCAACAACTTACTTTACTCAGATGGCAGCTGTACCCAATGAGCCAGCACTGGAGCATTCATGAGCTGGTCCTTTTAAACGCTGGCAGGGAAGAGGCAGTGGGTGCATCCACTCACGCAGGTGTGCTGATCACCTGCGGAGCCGGGGTATGGATGAAGAACCTCCCACAGAAAGGGAGGGGGAGCACGCTCACCTGAACATAACAAACGCCTGATCCCCTCTGAGTTTCAGCCTTGTAAGATAAGATAAGATAAGATAAGATAAGCCTTTATTAGTCCCACAATGGGGAAATTCCAGGATTGCAACAGCACAGGGATAGCAACACTCAGAACAACAATCAAGAAGACAAGAAAAACAAGGGCAGCGAATATACATATGTACACATAAATATATAAATATATAAACACACAGTGCGGAGCATTGTAGCTAGATGGAATAAATATATATACACACAGTGCTTCAATTCACACAGCTTGTTTTAGGGATCGCCACGAGCAGCTGATCAGCTGATCTTAGGGATCATGGTGGAACATAGGGCTGAAGTAAGTTTGAGAGGTCGGGTGGAGCAAGACTGTTAAGACATTTAAAAACATAAAGGAGAATTTTAAAATCAATTCTGTAATGCACAGGGAGCCAGTGAAGGAAAGCCAGCATAGGTGAAATGTGCTCACGCCTGTGGACTTTTGTTAAAAGGCGGGCAGCAGCATTTTGTGCCAGTTGAAGACGAGCAATAGAAGCTTGGCTGATCCCAACAAAAAGTGCATTACAGTAATCCAAACAAGTTGTGATAAAAGCGTGCAGTAGTTTTTCAAAACCTTTCCTTGACACAATGGATTTGACTTTGACTATTTGTCATAACTGATAAAAACTTTTCTGAAGGACACAGCTGATGTGCATGTCAAATTTAAAATCAGAATCCAGTTTGACCCCTAGATTAATAACAGATTGTTTAACATACGGTGTCAAAGAGCCAAGGTCCACATTAGTCGGGAGAGAACACATACACACTCACTACCTGGTCAGGGTTCCTTCTGCATGAGTTACTGCATCACTGAGGTTTGACAGGTATCGGGTAGAACTTGTAGTGTTTAGTGCGATGGTTTTGAATCCTTCCCTGCTCCTGTGTTATGTGGTATGCCACAAGGCTTGATTGTAAGTCCATTGCTTGTTTGTTTGTATTTGCTTCCTCTGGGTTCTGTTTTCCAAAAAACATGGCATCTCATTCCACCTTTATGCCGATGATTGTCAGATTTATCTGTCACTGATGTGTAGGGATGCCTTCTCTATCAAACCACTTTTAGCATGCCTCGATGATATTAAATCATGCATGGCAATAAACTTTTTAAATTTTAATGAAAGAAAGACAGATGTAATCGTGTTTGGACCCAGTAGCTCTTGTGAACCCCTTCCTGTCAACCTGGGCCCCTTGACTGCATATGTCAAGCCAACTGTTAAAAATCTGTGTTTTAAAATGGACAGTAATTTTGAATTAGACAGTCAAATTAGTGCTGTAACTAAGTCTAGCTTTTTTCACCTGAGGCAATTGGCAAAATTAAAATTGCTCCTTTCTAGGCAGCAACTGGAAACAGTGATCCATGCCTTCATCCCATCACGGCTGGATTACTGTAATTCCCTCTACATTGGAGTGAGCCAATGTTCTCTTGCACATCTGCAGCTGGTACAGACTGCAGCTGCTAGACTTCTAACAGATACAAAGAAAAGAGATCATAACCTCTGTTCTGGCCTCACTCCACCGGCTACCCATCCACTTCAGTGTCCATTCTAAAATTCTTCTGTTTGTCTTTAAAGTTTTAAATGGTCTTGCCCCGCCTTACCTCATCGAGCTGCTACAGCGCCACAGTCCTGCTCTGGCCCTCAGGTCAGCTGATCAGCTGCTCCTGGACATTCCCAAGTCCAAGCGAAAACTCTGAGAGGACAGGGCTTTTTCTGTCGCTGCCCCAAGGTTGTGGAATGATCTGCCTTTGCACATTAGACAGGCCTCCTCTCTGTCCATTTTTAAAACTTATTTGAAAACCCACTTTTATTCCTTGGCCTTTAATCCAGCATGAAACACTGATTTTACTTAAACTTTAAATTCATTGTTTATAAACTTGAATTTACTTATTTTTATACTTTTATACTTATACTTTTATACTTATTTTTATACTTTTATACTACTATACTGTGTGTGTGTGTGTGTGTGTGTGTGTGTGTGTGTTGATTTTATTTTATTATCTTTGATGTACAAGCACTTTGTTCTCAACTTTTGTTGTCTTAAGGTGGTGTATAAATTTGATTGATTGATTGATTGTTTGATTGATTGATTGATTGATTGATTGATTGCATGGAGGCAAACAGCCTGGGTTGAGGTGTTATGGAAGCCCAGGTTGCTTTGATAGTGGCCTTAAACTCATCTGAATTGTTGGGTCTGCTGTCTCATCTTCCTTTTAACAGCTCTTTATCCCTAGATGCTCATGTAAATCAGCTGACTCGCTCTGGTTTTTTTCACCTGAGAAACACTGCCAAACTGAGAGACATGGTGTCTATGGCTGAGTTGGAAATAGTTATTAATGCTTTTATCTCTTCTCATTTAGACTATTGTAATTCACTTTTTAATGTTGTTAACAAAACTTCTTTAAATCAGTTTCAGATGGTTCAAAATGCTGCTGTAAGGCTTTTAACTAAAGTTAACAAGAAATCTCACATCACCAACATTTTATCTAATCTTCACTGGCTTTCTATTAATTTTAGAGTTCTGGTTTTAACTTTTAGATCCTTGCATGGTCTCACACCTCCCTACGTTGGAGACCTCATTCAGCCATACTCCTCCTCTCGGCCCGTCAGGTCCTCAGGTCAGTTTTTATTAGCAGTACCTCAGACTTATTTTAAAACACCTGATGATCGAGTTTTTCAAGCTGTAGCACCAAAGTTGTGGAGTTCTCTGTCCACTTCAATCCGTTTGACTGACTGAGGTTATTTTTAGAAAGCAAATTAAAACACTGTTTTTTAGACAGGCCTTTAGGTAGGAGGAGGAGGGGGTTATTTGTTAGTTTGTTTTATTTTACTTTATTTATTTGTTGTAATCTGTTCTTAACTTGTGTTTTATTTTATCACTGTAGATTTTATTCTTTTAGTTTGTGCTTATTTGTCATTTAACCCCTTGTTTCTGTTTTATTTCCTGTAAAGCTGTTTGTGACTTTTGTCTGTGAAAAGTGATATACAAATAAAGTTATTATTTTTATTATTATTAATACCCCATAGATTCTCTACGGGGTTTAGGTCAGGCAAGTTTGCTGGCCAGTCAAGCAAAGTGATACTGTGGTGGCGGAGCGGGAGGTTTGACTCGCACCCAGGACTTTGGGGAACGGTGGGAAGGAAGGAGACATGGTAATGCGGGTGCCTCAGGTGAGCGAGAAGGATACAGATGCTGTGGCGCCCTGGTGGGGAGAGAGAAAAATGAGAAGCAGGTTTAGGCGCCAGGGGGAAGAAAAGTTCTTAAGACGTGCCTTCACACTTGGAACTGCAGGTGTGAATGTATTGAGATGTAATGTATGTTATGATAATGACATGTACTCTCGGTGCCAAAGAAGAGAATGTGAAGATGTATAAAAGGTTGGCTTTGGCACCAAGAGAGTAGTCTGTTCTGCTTGTTAGAGGAATAAAGTTGTGTGTCTGCAGCTGCTTGTGTCTCGTCTGATCATTCATTCATTCATTCATCTTCTTCTGCTTAATCCTTTTTGGGTCGCGGGGGGGGGGGGGGCTGGAGCCTATCCCAGCATCTTTGGGCGAGAGGCAGGGTACACCCTGGACAGATCGCCAGTCCATCGCAGGGCTAACACAGAGAGACAGACAACCATTCACTCTCACAGTCATACCTAAGGACAATTTAGAATCCCCAGTTTGATGCCAATTAACAATCCTCTACAATACTATCGTCATTAAACCAGGTATTGTTGCTTTTGGCAGTGTGGGCAGGGGCCAAGTGAGATCAGCATCTCTATAAAGCTTGTCAGCAGAGGGAAGCATGAAGTGCTTTAAAATTTCCTGGTAGATAGCTGTGCTGACTTTGGTCTTAATAAAACTCAATGGCCCAAAACCAGCAGATGGCATGGCTTCCTAAGCCATCACTGACTGAGTGAAACGTCACACTGAACCTCAAGCAACTTGGATTCTGTACCTCTCCACTCTTCCTCCATACTCTGAGACCTTGATTTCCAAATGACAGAACTTGGCACCTGATTTTGGTTTCATGACTTTTTAGGTATTTTTCCAAATGACCCTTCATGAACAATGCCTATTGTTCCATTAAGATAAATCACAGTCTGTTCTTTTTTTAAACAATCGCATTTAAACAGAGATGCTTTATTCCTTGCGGTGCAGACTTCTTCCTGTACATGATGGTATATTGATCGATAACTGTGCTCCAGAGTCAGATAACACCCTCCCTAGTGCATACTAACATGTCCTCTTCACACATCTGCCTTTTTATACATTTGACCATGTGTGAATGCAGCAGCTGGAAATACTAGACATAAATACAGCTTAAACCTCCTCCTGCAGCAAGACCTTCTATAATTTATTTCATTGCAGTACAGTAAAGGTCCAGCAGATGAGTCGCACTTCAGCTATAACCTCAGTCTACCCTGTGGGCGTGTGCTGAGTATCCTTCTTCTTGTACAGATATAGAGAAGAAAGCTTCTTTTTTCTTTCTTTAGTCAGGCTTGTGGCCAGAAAGTTATTAACTTTGACCTTCATAATATACAGAAAGTTGTTTTTGTTTTTTGCTGCTAGCATTAACGGAATTGAAATTTGCTGTGAAACTTATGAAATGTGTACAGTGTAATATCCCCTCCACCAGTTAGGAGATGAAAATAACATCCCCCTTCCCTGGCATGAGCTCATATTTCTTGTGTGAGCAGAAGAGTATGAAGCCAAACATCCCAAATTCACTTCATGGACTGGATAGTAGGTTCATTTAACTCCCACATTGAGGACCTATGGGAATGAACCTCTCTCTAACAAACCCACTAAAATGATCAAGGCTTTGTATTAGTGTGGCTCACAGAGGTCAATGATGTTCTGTGATATGAGATTCATCTCTGAGGATTGCGAGTTTAACTGACTGTGCTAATGATCTGCTGTGTTCAAGGGTAATTAGTTTTGGTTCTTCTGGCAAGTTTCAGAGGGATTGTGTATATTTTTTTACTGTTATACAAATAGTTGGGGCGTTTCCCACTGACTAATGAGAGAAAGACAGAAGATGAAGACAGAAGTATATAATTTTCCTGTACTGCGCCATGAAATCCAATTAGTTAATCCCATATAGAAAAAGTACGCAAACCAGTTGCCTTGAAAAAACTAAGTAGTATAGAAAGTATCTTTTGCAAACAAATGCTTATTTACTATCTATCCATCATCTACCACTTATCTGGGGTCCAGGTCGCAGGGGCAGCAGTCAAAGAAGAGAAGCCCAAACTTCCCTCTCCCCAGCCACCTTCTCCAGCTCCTCAGAGAGAATATGAAGGCATTCCCATGCCAGCTGGGAGACACAGTGTCTCCAGCATGTCCTGGGTGTGCCATGGGTTCTTCTTCCAATGGGGCATGCCCAAAACACCTCAAGTGGGAGGTGTCCAGGGGGCATCTGCACGGTGGCGCAGTGGTTTAGCACTGTGGCAGCACAGTTTTACCCTCGGCCGGGGGATCGCGGGGATCATGAGATCGTGGGTTCGATCCCAGCCCCCGACCAACAGTGAGCTGTGTGGAGTTTGCATGTTCTCCCCGTGTTGCGCGGGTTTACTCCGGGATTTCTCCGGTTTCCTCCCGCACACCAAAAACATGTAGGTTTAGGGCGCTCGCGCACGCAGCGACCAGCAGCCGGTGGCTTGTCACCAGACTGCAAACCAAGTCTACCTACGGGTACAAATAAGTAACAAAAAAAAAAAAAAAAAATCCTGATCAGATGCCCAAACCACCTCAACTGGCTCCATTCAATGTGGAGGAGTAGCGGCTCTACTCTGACCCTCTCTTCGATAACTGAACTCTTCACACTGTCTCTAAGGATGCGTCCAACCACTCTACAGAGAAAACTCATTTCAGTCATTTGTATCTGTAACCTCATTCTTTAGGTTAGTACCCAAAGTTCATGACCATAGGTGAGGGTAGGAACGTACTGTTGATTGACAGCTTTGCTTTGAAGCTCAGTTCCCTCTTCACCACAACATACTGGTTCAATGTCCACATCACTGTAAATGCTGCTCCAATCCATCTGTCAATGCCCCGCTCCATTCTCTCCTCACTTATAGATAGATAGATAGATAGATAGATAGATAGATAGATAGATAGATAGATCACTTGAATTCTTCCACTTGGGGGCAAGAGCTTGACCCTAACACAGAGATAATCGGACAATAAGCAGACAATCCACCCTTTTCTTGCTGAGGACCATGAACTCAGACTTGGAGGTACTGATTCTCATCCCAGCCGCTTCACACTCAGTAGCAAACCATCACCGTAAGACCTGTAGCTCATTGCTCGACAAAGTTAACAGGACCACATCATCTGCAAACAGCAGAGACGAGATACTGTGACCACCGAACGTGACACCCTGTGTTTTTTGACTCCACCTAGAAATACTGTCCATAAATATTATGAACACAATCAGTGACAAAGGGCAGCCCTGGTGGACTCCAGCTTTCACTGGGAATGAGTTTAACTGGTTTTTGGCAATACAAACTCAACTCTCGCAATGGTCGTATAGAGACCTGATAGCTCATAGCAATGAGCCCGATACCCCATATTCCCGAAGCACCCACTACAAGAGACCACGAGGGGTGCGGATGAATGCTTTCTCCAAGTCCATAAAACACTTGTAGACTGGTTGGGGAAACTCCCGTGAACCCTCGAGGATCCTTGAGAGGGTAAAGAGTTGATCCAGTGTGCTGCGACCAGGTTGAAATCCACATTCTTCCTCCTGAATCTAAGGTTCAACCAATGGCCAGACTCTCCAGTACCCAGGCATAGACCTTCCCAGGGAGGCTGAGGATTGAGGGCTTTCTGAAGTTGGAACACACCCTCCAGTCCCCCTTCTTGCTTATTTACAGCATAGCGTTTCTATTTCACTTTACTTTTTTTAAATGAGATGCTGAAGTCCGTACAGAGGGAGCTGAGGAGGAAGATCAGAGAAGGCAAGGACAGCTTCAGGAAGAAGATGGAGGACAAGCTGCAACAGAGCAACATTGGTGGGGTCTGGAGAAACCTTAAAACCATCTCTGGGCTCCAGAATACCTCCCCCCAGGCCACGGGGGGCAGGGAGTGGGCGAACAATCTGAACTTGTTTTTTAATAGGTTTGACCAAGTCCCCTCCCCCCCGACTGCACAACAACCACTGCTGCCTCTGAAGGCATCGAGTCCTGCTGCCCACACCCCACTCCACCAACACCCCCCCACTCCCAACACACAGCCCCCCAACATGACCCTCACTAAGACCCAGGTGAGGACAGAGCTGAGGAAGATCAAGGCGAGGAAGGCGTCGGGACCGGACGGCATCAGCGCAAAGCTTCTCAAGTCCTGTGCAGATCAGCTGTGTGGGATTGTGGAGCTCATCTTCAACCTGAGCCTGAAGCTGGGGAGGGTACCACAGTTGTGGAAAACATCTTGTGTGGTACCTGTACCAAAGACTTCCCTCCCCAAAGACCTGAACAGCTACAGACCAGTGGCCCTGACGTCCCACATGATGAAGACCCTGGAGAAACTGCTCCTTGCTCACCTCCACCCCCTGGTGGGACCAGCGATGGATCCACTCCAGTTCGCCTACCAGCATGGCATTGGGGTGGAGGATGCAGTGATCTTCCTCCTTCACCGTTCTCTGTCCCACCTGGAGAAGCCCGGGAATGCGGTGAGGATCATGTTCTTTGACTTCTCCAGTGCTTTCAACACCATCCAACTGATGATCCTGAAGGACAAGCTGCTGTGCGCAGGGGTGGACCAGCACCTGTCATCATGGATCCTGGGCTACCTCACTAACCGGCCACAGTTTGTGAGAACCCGGGACTGTGTGTCCGACACGATCATCGGTAGCACGGGGCCCCCCAAGGGAACGGTTTTGGCTCCCTTCCTGTTCACCCTTTATACTGTGGACTTCTCACACAACACAACACACTGCCATCTACAGAAGTTCTCTGACGACTCTGCAATCGTCGGCCTCATCTCTAACGGAGATGAAGCTGAGTACAGAGGACTTATCCAGGACTTCGTGGACTGGTGCCATCGGAACTGCCTCCAGATCAACGCGAGGAAAAACACGGGGCCCCCCAAGGGAACGGTTTTGGCTCCCTTCCTGTTCACCCTTTATACTGTGGACTTCTCACACAACACAACACACTGCCATCTACAGAAGTTCTCTGACGACTCTGCAATCGTCGGCCTCATCTCTAACGGAGATGAAGCTGAGTACAGAGGACTTATCCAGGACTTCGTGGACTGGTGCCATCGGAACTGCCTCCAGATCAACGCGAGGAAAACTAAGGAGCTGGTGGTGGACTGCCGCAGGCAAGGACAACCCCTCACAGCACCAGTAAACATACAGGGGACAGACATTGAGATGGTGACATCCTACAAGTACCTGGGTGTTCATTTGAACAATAAACTAGACTGGTCACACGATACCGACGCACTCTACAAGAAGGGACAGCGCAGGCTGTTCCTACTGAGGAGACTCAGGTCTTTTGGTGTACAAGGGGCGCTGCTGAAGACATTCTATGACACGGTGGTGGCATCAGCCATCACTTTTGGAGTGGTCTGCTGGGGCAACGGCATTACTGCAGCCGATGGGAAGAGACTGAACAAACTGATCAAGAAAGCTAGCTCTGTCCTGGGGCAGCACCCTGACCCAGTGGAGGAGATAAGAGAGAGAAGGATGGTGGCTAAACTGTCATCTCTGCTGGAGTCCGAGTCCCACCCTATGCAGGACATACTGAATGCACTGAGGAGCTCATTTAGCAGCAGACTACATCATCCTAGGTGCGCAACCGAGAGGTTTCGCAGGTCCTTCCTACCTACGGCTGTCAGACTGTATAACCTAAGCACGGCTGCTCACAGAGATAGCAAAAAAAACGTGACGACCTAATAGTACTGAATGCAAAAGACTTACACAATGGTCCCCTTCAGTATATACAACTAGGACAATATCGGTCGCTACGGAGGGTGACAATATGTATGGGTACATATTCATACTATGTAGGATAACTAAGTAGACGGTGATGCTGTTTATTCCATCTTGCTACAATGCTCCGCACTTTGTATATATATTTATATATTTATGTGTATGTATGTATATCAACTGCTCTTATTTATATCTTCCGTATCTTCTTAACTATTGCTCTGAGTGTTGCTGTCCCTGTGCTGTTGCAATCCTGGAATTTCCCCATTGTGGGACTAATAAAGGCTTATCTTATCTTATCTTATCTTAAGCAAGCAGTCTGCTTTTTCTACACAGGGCTAAAGGCCTGTACATACTCTGCAAGAACAGAGAACTTTATTCTTTTTCTTGAAGTGGCAAGAACAAATTTATTTCTTTCTTTCAAAGGTCTTTTTATTATTATTAATTGAAGTATCAATACAATACAAAGTATTAGAAATTTTCATTTTTGTTTCAACCAAACAGTAAAAAACTAGAACTTAAAGCCAACAAATGTAAATGCTTCAAAGCACAAAAACCTTTAAATAAACAATAAAAAAAAAAAAAAATACAAAGAAAAATTATGTGTGTAAAATTGGGTTGGGGTAAAGGGGATATGAGCTACTCAGAAACTATAATCGTGGGTCTTTCAAAGAAATCAAGAAACGGGCGCCATAATTTATAGAATTTGTTTTCAGAGCCACAGACTGTATATCTGATTTTTTCTAAATCCAAACAGGACATTATATCTTTTATCCACTGTAAATGTGAAGGGGGCGAAGAGTCTTTCCACTTCAGTAATACAGCACGTCTGGCCAATAATAATGAAAATTTGAATACTTTTAATTTGGAACTTGGCAAGACAGGTTCTGGAGCCACACCAAAAATGGCGCATAATGGATCAGGTTTAATTTGATATTGCAGGACTTCAGACATAGTGATAAAAACAGAATGCCAAAAATTCATCAATGCCGGGCAGGACCAATACATGTGAAGCAAAGTGCCAGGAGCGCTACCACACTTTTCACAAGTTGGGTCTATATCCGAGTAAATACGTGCTAACTTAACCTTGGACAGGTGCATCCGGTGTACAATCTTAAATTGAATAAGAGCGTGACGAGCACACATTGATACAGTGTGAACCTGGCCAAGAATAGAGTCCCACAGTTCATCAGTAAAAGTAAAATTAAGATCTTGTTCCCAGTTCAATTTGATAGCGGCCAGAGAAGAAGATTGTAAATTTGAAATTAAATTATATAAAACTGACATTACCCCCTTAGAAGTTGGTTTAACTAATAAAAAATCATCTAGAGGATTATCAGAAGGTTTTTGAGGGAATTGTTTTGTCATGGTTTGCACATAATGTCTGACCTGGAGGAAGCGGAAAAAGTGTATAGAAGTGATGTCGAATTTGGTGGAAAGTTGAGAAAAACTTGCAAATTGACCATCAAAATATAAATCCGCAAAAGATTTTAAACCTTTTCTGTGCCATATATGAAATGCACTATCAATAGTTGATGGGGTAAATAAATGATTTGCGGCAATTGGACTTCTAATGGAAAAAAACTGAAGACCGAAATTTTTCCTGAATTGAGACCAAATTCTAAGAGACTGACGAACTACTTTATTATTACCCAGTGTAGACAAAGCAAGGGGAAGTGGTGAACCTAAAATTGCCGGTAGGGAAGTTTGATTGTCCACATGTGACTCCATAAGGATCCAAATAGGTGATTTGGGTTCCAGATAAAAATGTTTCCAATATAACATGCACCTGATATTTGCTGCCCAGTAGTAATATTGAAAGTTAGGCAGAGCCATGCCACCTACTGATTTGGGTCTTTGAAGAAAAACTTTCCTCAATCTCGGATGTTTACCATTCCAAATAAATGAGGTAATCAGAGAGTCCAAAGACTTTAAAAAGGATTTAGGAATAAAAATGGGGAGACATTGAAACAAATATAAAAACTTTGGAAGTAACATCATTTTTACAGAATTGATTCTGCCAATTAAAGACAAGGATAATGGGGACCATTTGGAAAGTATTAACTTGCACTGGTCAAGTAAGGGGAGAAAATTATTTTTAAACAAGTAATTAAATTGTTTAGTGACACATATCCCAAGATAATTAAAATGATCAATAACAACCTTGAAAGGAAAATTTTCAAAATCCTGAACTTGAATCTTTTCATTAATCAGAAACAGTTCACTCTTATTAAGATTAATTTTATAACCAGAAAACCTACTAAAACTATCCAAAATATTAAGTATAGCAGGTAATGAAGTAAGTGGGTTGGAGAGAAATAATAAAAGATCATCAGCATAGAGTGAAACCCTATGCTCAATGCCACCCCTACGAATGCCTAGAAAGTCCCGGCTCCCACGGATTGCAATAGCTAACGGCTCAACTGCCAAGGCAAAGAGCAACGGGCTCAAAGGACAGCCTTGCCTCGTACCACGGTAAAGTCTAAAATAGTCAGAATAGCGACAATTAGTTAACACTGAAGCTAAAGGACTAGCATAGAGAAGTTTAATCCAGGAACAGAAGGAAGGACCAAAACCGAACCTCTCCAAAGTAAAAAACAAATACTCCCACTCAACCCTATCGAATGCCTTTTCAGCGTCCAAACTAATAAGACATTCAGGTATGTTGTGGTGAGGAGTATAAATAATATTAAACAACCGCCGCAAGTTAAAAAAAGAATGGCGATTTTTAATGAAACCGGTTTGGTCCTGTGAAATTATAAAAGGAAGAATCTTTTCCAACCTTGAAGCTAACAACTTTGACAAAATTTTAACATCGGTATTTAACAAGGAAATAGGCCTGTAAGAAGCACAATCAACAGGATCCTTATCCTTTTTAAGCAACACAGTGATACAGGCCTGATAGCATGAAGGAGGAAGTGTACCAGAGTCAAGCGACTCTGTAAAAACTTGACAAAGGAAAGGGGCGAGGTCATCAGAGAATTTTTTGAAAAAATCAGCGGAAAACCCATCAGGTCCTGGAGATTTTCCTGATTGCATGGATGATATTACCAGCTGAATTTCTTCTTTTGTGATGGGAGCTTCTAAAATTTGCCGAGATTCTGAAGAAATCAAAGGAATATCAATAGAATCAAAAAAAATTTCCAAATCCTTTAAGTTTGTTGTATATTCTGAGGTATATAATTTGGAATAAAATGACCTGAAAATATCATTAATCGCTTGTTGGTCAGATGTCACCTCTCCTTTATCTGTCCTAACTCCAGTAATAATTTGCTTAGCTCTAATACCACGTAGTTGATTAGCTAGAAGTTTACTGGTTTTTTCGCCATGTTCATAAAATTCACTCTTGTTCCTTATTAAACAACCTTCAATTTGTCGAGTAGAAAGTAAATTAAATTTAGTTTGTAATGTCATACGTTCCTTGTACAGAGCGGGTGATGGAGATTGAGCATATTGTCTGTCAATGTCCAGGATTTGATCTAAAATAACCTTCTGTTCCTGTATTAAGGATCGTCTTTTAAATGCTGCCAATGAAATAAATTCCCCCCTAAGAAATGCCTTCATGGCCTCCCATATCGTTTTATTTGACATACCAGGAGTTTTATTTTCTTTCAAAAAAAAATTAATTTTAGAAGAAATATTCGCAACCAATTTTTCATCTGTAACAAATTTATTTCTGGCCAGAACATTTCATACTTCACAAGAATCTCAAATGCAGAACTCCTGCGAAATTCAAATTTCTGACCAATCACACAATAGTTGTTGGACACCACCAAGAACAAGCTGCAAGAACTCCCAAACCAGAGCTGCAAGAATAAAAAATGTCATTGTAGAAGATGTGCTCAAATGATGAGGCTGAGTTTAGTCGTAAACCAGCTTTATTGACAGAACACAGCTTCTAGCATTCTCAAAGCAGGAAAGAGAAAGAATCATATCTCATCACCCTTTTATATGTTTCCAGCATCAGAATTCAAGTCACATGGTGTTTTCAGTAAACATACAGTCACAAAGCATCCCTTTGAATCTTCACCATTGTCTCTCATTTCCTGATGAACTGGAAATCTCTCCGGGGCATCTTCTGTGGGACAAAGAGACAAATCTCACACCTCCTTGTTATCTTCTGCAGATTCGAGTCCTTTGTCCTTGCAGAAGTGACACCCTCAATACACATGCAGTCCTGTCTCTGTGGAAACATGAGCCCACAATGTGTGTCGCCCACACTACCCCCCCCCCAAACGTCTAGTAAGGCAAAACCTGCATGGCATAAAAAAAAAGAAAAACACAAAACACTCCATACATCGCTAATCAATCCACCAACTGCCTAGGTTTTAACTTTCTGCCGAATCTGCTGCAACCTGGCTTGGCTGCACCTGCAACATCTCTCTGCACCTGTGGATTAAAGCTGTTAGCACCTTTCTGTGAAGATTTTGGAGAATGTCCTCTCAGCGGCCTGCCACGGCGGGGGGGCCTCGCGAGCTGCACTTCCTCATCAGCCAAAACAAAGGCGGGTTTGAGCCTGTTTATGCAAATCAACTCCCTTCTGCCCCCTAAATCTAGCAGAAAATGCTTCTGCCCGGTCTCCAGCACTCGGAACGGTCCGTCATAAAACGGCCGCAAACTTGGACGCTGAGCATCATGTTTAACAAAAACAAACTCTGCATTTTTTAAAGCCTTTGGCACAAAAACATGTGGTAAACTGTGATGGACCAGGCCAGGGAGCGTGTTTGCTCCCGAGTCGCTCTGCCACGGCTGAGCAGGGGGGCCATTTGGTGCGGGATTATCGGGGAGAAATTCCCCCGGCAAACGGAGAGGTTGTGCAAAAACTAATTCAGCCGGGGAAGCGTGCAAATCTTCCTTAGGTGCAGAACGCAACCCCAATAAAACCCATGGAAGTTTGTCCACCCAATTTGTATCCGTCAGCGACGCTCTGAGGGCTGCTTTCAATGACCTGTGAAAGCGTTCGCATAAACCATTAGCCTGGGGGTTATACGCGGTAGTGCGATGAATCTTCACCCCCAAGCTGCGGGCCATCGATGACCATAGTTCGGAAACAAATTGGGGACCCCTGTCGGACGTTATGTCCGACGGTACACCGAAACGCGCAACCCACGCTGCTAAAAATGCTTGCGCAACTTCTTCCAATGTGGTTGATGTCAGAGGAATCGCCTCTGGCCAGCGCGTGGTGCGATCCACCATTGTCAAAAGATGTGTGTGCCCGTGTGATAATGAGAGCGGGCCCACCAAGTCAACATGCACGTGATCAAAACGCTTAGCGGGGATGTGAAAAGGTTCCAACGGGGCCTTAGTGTGTCTGTGTATTTTGGCTCGCTGACACGCTACGCAGGCTGCCGCCCATTCCTTGACCTGTTTGCGCAACCCGGGCCAAACAAATTTCTCCCCCACCAACTTAATCGATGCGTGCACCCCCGGGTGCGCGAGAGAATGGACCGAGTCAAAAACGCGGCGACGCCACGCGGCTGGCACCACGCGGCTGGCACCACGGGGCGGGGCCATCCCGTGGAGACATCGCAGATTAGTGGGGGCATACCACTTTGTTGCTCCCTGTGCTCCAGCCTTAACCCTGTTGGTCCAGACTGGAGCGCGCGCACGTCCGCGTCGTTAACCTGCTCCGCAGCCATGGCTGCATAATCTAACCCTACACAGACCGGGGCTGCGCGCTCCCGCGTTGCTGCCCGGGCCCGCGGCCACGGCTACAGAGTCTGCCCCTATGGGGCTTGGTGGTGCTACCGCGCGCGAGAGGCAGTCTGCCACAAGTTGCCAGGTACCTGCCACAAACTGTTCAACTACCGCCCCCACCGCTACATCGGAAGCGTCAGTGGTGAGTGCCATGCGGGCCGTTGGAACTGGGTGCGCTAACAAAACTGCGTTTGCCAAGGCTGATTTGACCTGGGCAAAAGCGCGCTCCCGCTCCGGAGACCATTCAACTTTATTTGCGGGCTTTTGTTTTTTTAACGCGGTGTACAATGGCTGCATGAGCCGTGATGCGCTTGGGAGGAACCGGTTGTAAAAATTAACCATCCCTAGAAACTCCTGAAGCGCCTTGACCGTTTGAGGTTGCGGAAAATCCGTTATGGCACGCACTTTATTTGGAAGAGGAACCGCTCCTTCTGCCGAAACGCGATGTCCCAAAAAATCAATCTGCGCCACCCCAAACTGGCACTTTGCTGGGTTAACTATTAACCCGTGCTCTGCCAGCCTCCGAAAAACTGCTGTGAGGTGTTTTTCGTGCTCGCCCTCGGATGCGCTGGCTACCAAAATATCGTCCAAATAAACGAACACGAAAGGAAGGTCGCATAAAACTGCATCCATCATGCGTTGGAAAGTCTGCGCGGCCCCCTTGAGGCCAAAAGGCATGCGCAAAAACTCAAAAAGGCCGAAAGGAGTTATGACCACTGTTTTGGGTACATCTTGTGCGCGCACTGGAACCTGGTGGTAACCGTGCACCAAGTCTATTTTAGAAAAAATGCGCGCCCCCGCCAAATGAACAGAAAAATCCTGAATGTGCGGAATCGGGTAGCGGTCATGAGCTGAAACGTTGTTCAACCTGCGGAAATCGCCGCAAGGTCGCCACGAGCCATCAGCCTTTGGGACCATGTGTAACGGCGAAGCCCAAGAGCTCTTGGAGCGTCTAACAATGCCCATTTTTTCCAGATTAGTGAACTCCTCGCGCGCGATGGCCAGTTTAGCTGGGTCCAAGCGCCGAGCTTTTGCAAAAACGGGAGGGCCGGTGGTGGTTATGAAATGCTCCACCCCATGTTTAGCCACCGTTGCCGAAAACGTGGGGACTGTGAGTGCTGGGAACTGAGCAAGCAATGTGTGAAACTTACCACCCGCAGCTGAGACGCTGGCATGTGCAGTCGGCGGGGCCACCCGAGCTGTGCAGGGAATAGAATGAAAGGACAGTGCATTAATCAGACGTCTATTAGCAAGTTCAACCAATAAACCATGTGAGCACAAAAAATCAGCCCCTAACATGTTGAAACTGACTGCTGCTACAATAAATGTCCACTCAAATGAACGGCCCTGTAAGGACAGAAGCATGGTCCTCTCACCGAACGTTTTAATCGTGGAGCCGTTCGCTGCTGACACTGACACCCAGGGAGCTTTAGAAGGCATCAGCCGTTCCACGTAGGTGGGTGTGACGAAACTCAGCTGCGAGCCCGTGTCCACGAGGAACTGTTTCCCCGAGCGTGCATCCGTCAGGTAAAGCAGCCTGTTCTCGTTGCCGAGGGTCGCAGCTGCTACCGGCCCTCGGTCTTGGCGTTTCCCTGGCGCTTAAAGTTGCACGGTGGGACGCACCTGTGCGCTCTCTCTACAAAACAGCGGTGGTAGAAGCACGGGCCGTCCTCCGCTCCCGTCGCCGCCGTCGTTGGTGCGTCTGGCGCCGCGGCCGCTGGACCTGCACTGTCTCCGGACGCCGTTCCCGGGCTAGCCACCACGGCCGAAACCACGTTCCGCTTGTGGGCGTCGACCAACCGCTGCGCCTCTTTGCTCAACCCATGGTAGTCTCGCCTGGCCAATCGGGGCGACTCTGCCAGGGCCACTCTCACTGCTGGCGGCAGGGTCCGAAGGAAAAGGTGGGCGAAAATGAATTCGCCATCCTCAGAGTCTTTGAGCTTCAGCATCTTCACCATCAGGTCCGCAGGTCTATCGTTTTCTGACTCCGTCAACGTCAGGAGTCCCTCTGCTCGTTGTTGGACTGAAGGGGTGAAATGGCTGATCAGCGCGTCCTTCAATGCGCTGTACTTGTCGCTGTCTGGTGGATGATTAACCAGATCCTCCACTCTCTGGACCGTGTTGCTGTCCAGCTTCGCTACCACGTGGTAGAATCTTGTGTCGTCGTTGGAGATTCTCCGGAGGTTGAACTGCGCCTCGACTGCGCTAAACCATGAGCGCGGGCTGTGCTGCCAGAAATCGGGCAGCCGGATCGTGGAGGCGGCCATCAGGCTGGCTTCCGCCGAGCCCCGCTCTGGAGAATTCTGTCTGCTCATTTCTCGTCGTAGGTCACCAGTGTGGAAGATGTGCTCAAATGATGAGGCTGAGTTTAGTCGTAAACCAGCTTTATTGGCAGAACACAGCTTCTAGCATTCTCAAAGCAGGAAAGAGAAAGAATCATATCTCATCACCCTTTTATATGTTTCCAGCATCAGAATTCAAGTCACATGGTGTTTTCAGTAAACATACAGTCACAAAGCATCCCTTTGAATCTTCACCATTGTCTCTCATTTCCTGATGAACTGGAAATCTCTCCGGGGCATCTTCTGTGGGACAAAGAGACAAATCTCACACCTCCTTGTTATCTTCTGCAGATTCGAGTCCTTTGTCCTTGCAGAAGTGACACCCTCAATACACATGCAGTCCTGTCTCTGTGGAAACGTGAGCCCACAATGTGTGTCGCCCACATCATTTTTTTTTCTTGCAGTCCTGGGAGAGAGAACAAATTTATCTGTTTTTGCAGAGAATGTAAAGGCCTTCAAGACCATAACTAATTGAACTTTTCAGTACACATTGCTATTAGCTCTCACTTAAGAGATTACAACTTAATTTTAAAGTGACACTCTGCCAAAAAAAAAATTTTTCTTGTTACCATATCTGTAACATGGTTTTTATGACTTACAAGACATCAAGAGTGAAATCAATCAAATCTCTTTTTGCTGTAAAGTTTCACTTAAGCCCCACCCCCTGAGAAAATGCGAGTTGAGACAGAACATTTTTGGTGACATAACTATGCATGAAGGTGGCACATAGTGTTGAGCCAATCAGGACTCTCTGGCCTGACTGAAGTTATCCTCCAGGCTAGTTAGCATTTTTTAACAAACTGCTTTGAAAACTTGACTCGAAGATGGGTTTAATTTTACCAATTTTAATTTTACCATTAAACTGCTTTTAGGGACCGATGCAGCTTCAGTCATTATCCTGGGCCACCATGCATATAACTGGGTATGTCCTTCAACTGGTAAGTATTTTTTTATCAAAGGATTTTTTCTGTTTAATGTGGCGCTATCCATTATTAGCCTTGTGGTATGTGGGTTGGGTCTAGTCATCGATTCTGGCGTTTGAGGCCAGAATCGGTAAAAACCTTTAAGACAATGAAAGGGGTTTTTTTGTCAAAAAAAAGGGCATAAGATACCATTTTAGGCAATGTAGATTTGCCCCACCACCACCCCATGGATCATCACCTTATTATGGTGGGGGGTTTGCATGCCCTAGTGATCCCAGGAGCTGTGTTGTCAGGGGCAATTTGCCTCTGGTAGGGTCTCCCAAGACAAACCGGTCCTGGGTGAAGGGCCAGACTAAGAGCGATCCAACAGACTCATGATGCATGAAAAATCAAGGATTCAGTGTACCCCACCGGCATGGGGTTACCGGGGCCCCACCCTGAAGCCAGGCCTGGGGAAAGGACTTGATGGCTAGCGTCTAATGGCCAGGTTTCTGCCCATGGAACCCAGCCGGGCTAAGCCCTTAGGAGTTTCATGGGTCCGCTCTCCAGTGGGCAACAGCATTGAAGGGGGCCATCAAGCTGAAGAAGGAGTCCTATTGAGCTTGACTAACTTGTGGGACTCCCAAAGCAACTGAGGTCAGGTTCTGTGTTGTAAGGGTGTGTTTTGTTTTTTTTGTTTTTTTGTATAATAAATTCCACTAACTGCAGTTCAGCGTGTTGGTCTCAGTTCTCTGCCTTGAGAGGCAATTCATGACAGAAGACTGCCGCCAGGAGAGACCCAGCTGCTCTAGTTAGTGGATTTTTGACCTCCTGTTTTCATTCATCTGTCCCGTGGAGCAATTATGTCCCCAGCGCGCCAATTTCCGTTAGCCAAGGGGAGACCGGCAGCGAGATCCCCAAGCGTGGAGGAAGAATGGGCGGCCAAGTTCAGAGCTTTGTGGACAAGGCTCTTGCCTCCCGTTGCCCAAATAAGATTTGGAAGAGCATGGATTCAGCGACCGCCATGGTCGAGGCCCCCTCCTGTGCCAGACCCCGTTGTGGCTTCCCCTCCTGTGCCGGATGCCGCCATGGTTTCCCCTCTTGTGCCAGATGCCATTGTGGTCGTCCCTCTTGTGCCGGACACTGTCGTGGTTCCCCCTCCTGTGCCAGACGCCGTCGTGGTTCTCCCTCCTCGGCTTTCCATCTCTTCACTGGGCTTCCCCATGGGGAAGCCTCCTCCTGGGCCACCCCTCCTATCCAGGTGGCTATAGAACTCTGGTCGGCCGCCTGACAGACTGTGCCATTGGGTTGGGTGGCCCTTATTCTCCGGTAGGCCACCCGACTTGTACCACCTTGCCGTCTGTCAGGTCTGGGACTTTGGCCGGCCACCCGAACTGTTCTGTTCTTTGGCCTAGGGGGCCTAGGGGCCTGGTATTGCCTGGGTGCAGGTCCTGAGCGGGGTTTGTGTTTTTGTTCCCTCCTAAGCCTGTTCCCTCCACTTCCCACCCGTGGTGGTTTATTGTTAGACCTTTTTGGGGGGGGGGCTTTTTTCTTTTTTGGTGTTACCTTAGGGTGTCTGGAAACCACCCCTTGGGAGGGGGAGGCTCTGTCATGAGGCTGAGCGCGGTGTGTCACCGGGCTCAGGTTCTTAATTTAATTCCGATTATTTTCAGCATTTGTCCAGTGTTGTGTCATTTTCCTGTATGTTGGTTTATGACGTTTCTTTGGTGGTTTATCGTTCTGTTAGTTATTTATGTTTTTAGCAATATTATTCTTTTGTCAGTTTCTGTAGTTTAGGATTTATATTTTGTTTTTCTGTGACACGAGTGCCCTACCTCCTCTTCCAGACACTCCACCCTGTCATCTGCTCACTGTCTGTTCTCTAGTCATCTCAGCTGTGAGTTGTTGCCTAATTAGGTCACCTGCCCGCTCATGCTCCCAGCACCTGCTGTCTATTGTTTCATCTTGTTCCCTCTGCTATTTAAAGACTGTCATGTTGTTTTCTCACTGCGGCAGTCATGGTTAAAATTCTCTTCCTCATCGCCACCAGAACCCAAACCCTGCTCTGGTGAGTTTGTCTCAAGTCTTCCCAGTCTGTAAGATTTTCTCAGTGTCTGTTTTTGGATTTTGCGTTGTGCACTTTTTTGGGACTTATGTTTTTTTTGTATAATAAATTCCACTAACTGCAGTTCAGCGCGTGGGTCTCAGTTCTCTGCCCTGAGAGGCAATTCATGACAGGGTGTATATAAATAAAGCCTGTTTCATCACAGCCATCTCTCCTTATTGTGTGAACCCTTGCAACGTCACAGTATATTAGTACTTTATGAAGGTCCATCTCCACACTGTACAGGTATATCCCACAAAGACCTGCTCATGGCAGCAGGAATATGTGGTTGTTAGGTATTGAAATACTAATAAAAAGACAACATGGGCGTGACAGCACACCATGCCCATTTAGGAGAACTGTTGGCAGGAGCCATCTTCTTTGGCGCGTCGCCTTCAAGCCAACCACAACCTGTAGAAGCTTAGTGTTAGCTTATGAACTACCAAACCCCGACACATGTAACATCTTTGTGTCTTGTAATAAAGTTCGGCTTCAGTACAACTCCAGCCTCCATTGTCCTATTTACAGACATAACAGTGGTTTGGGGACAGTGTTGTTTATGTGAATGGCTGGCAGCTCTTGCAGATTCCACATAAAAAATGTCTTTATCAGAGGTGACTAGAGTAGCCAGAATTTGTATTCAAGTAAAAGTAGCATTACCTTATGATGGTAATTACCCATAATGTAATTGTTTTCATATGTGATTTTTTTCTTATAAATTTGTGACTTTTAAGGCTTTTACCATAACTTGTGGCATTTTTTCTGTACAATTATGACCTTTTTCCCATAAATTTGCATTTTTCCTCATAATTTTGTAACCTTTTTCTAATAAATTTACAACTTTTTCTTATGAATTTGTACATTTCTGGGATCAGTTTATGATGTTTTCATGTGAAACTTTTTTCTTCTAAATTGGCAACTTTACTCTCACCACCTTTTCTTTTAAATTAGCTAGTTTGTAGGGGTGGGAATTGTTTGGCCCCTCATGATTCAATTCAAACTCAACTCAGTGGGCTCCAATGCTTGATGCAACATGATGCATCTTTTTTTCTATTCAGGCTTTTTCTTCCTCCCACAAGTTGCATAGTTCTTCAGTTAAAAATACGCTGAATTTCTAACATATACTGTAAATATTACACTTCTAATGAAAAACAGAAGTACTCTTACTCACTGTCTTTGGTGGTTCCATGTTTTGGTCTAGCCATGGCTGTGCAGGCCGGGTGACCCGTCTGCTTCGTTGTCAGGCACTGAAGCTGTCTGCCACACAGTCCCATTTCAAACACATGCATTGAAGATAATCTACGGTCCAAATGTCCACATAGTATGGCACCGATGCTCCAGCAAACTGAGTTGAACATCCAGAATTAAATAAAATCAGGAGTTTCTGCATGCATCTGTTTTGAGTCACACCATAGACTTTCTGACTTGAAACAGTACACACGCTTCGAGAGTTGGATTGTGCATTGATGCAGTCCATATGTCCACATAGTATGACAGCGATGTTCCAGCAAACTAATTTGAATACAGAGACTTAAATAAAATAAGGAGTTTGTGTTGGGCTTCAACAAGTGTCTGTGTTGTGTGCTGCACCAAAGATTGTCTGGGCACATGCTAATTTTTTCATTCCATGAAAATTAATTACGTTAATTAATATTTAAGAATCAAAATCTTGACATTTGTAAATGGTAAATGGCATTAACTTATATAGCGCTTTTATTCTCATCACTAGATGACCAAAGCGCTTTACAGATCCTGCTATCCACCCATTTACACACACATTCACACATCTGATGGTGGCATAGCTGCCCAACATGGCACTGTCCAAACCCACAAGCAGCAATTGGGTAAAATGTCTTGCCCAGGGATACAATGGCAGGATATGTGGGGATTTGTGCATCGATTCAGAATCGTTTGAGTCTGCATCACGATGCATCGGAAAAGCAGTCATTTCCCCCACCCATACTAGTCTGAGGAAAATAAATAAACAACTGCAAATTAGCCACAGGTACCTTCTAATATAATCAGACAAATCATATAAAAAGTTATGAATTATATATTTCCTTAGCAAGAATAGAAAAAAATCTGTTTCATCTAATAAAAAGAAACACTTGACTTGCACACAGATTAAATCTGTGAAATTAAAGGTAACTCAAGGAAACCACAAGTACTTGAGTAAAAGTATCAGTTTTTCTTCTTAAATGTACTCAAGAACGAGTAAAAAGTAACCTGAAATTAAACATCTTTAAAAAAAAATCAGAATTTTGTCCTTGAGTAAATGTAGCTAGTTACACCCCACTTCTGGTCTTTTATACAGGTGATACTGTGTAAAATGCAGAGTGGTTTTTCAGGAAAATTTGTACTTTAAAGAGTCAAATCAAATCAAATGTCACATTTGAATAAAAACCTCTGTATGTCTGCATGTTTGCTTTATCAGTAACCACAACCATAGACACTGTTGCTGGTAACGCAAACATGCAAACACAACTCTGTCTGCAAGGGTTCTCATTAACATAAATACCTAGTGACATTATTTATCTGCTTAGCAATCATAAAACAAACACAAAACTATACAACAATCTGTGCTTTAGCTACTGAGAAAACCATATTCACATACAGTATATCCTGATTAAAAGAATAAAATGACACACTCATTCACAAGCACAGTCTTCTCTAGTGAGAAAATACAACATGATCAAGAACTGTGCTGCTACTTTCCACCACTGTGGCCTTCAAAGGTCCACAAATCCCTCAGGAAATGTTCTTATTAAGAAACTTTCCCTCCTCTTGTCAACAATAATGGATAGAGTTGGTTTTTAGAGCAGATTTGCACCCCAGGGGTTACGGATACTGCACTCTTTCATACTGCTGGTCACCAATGTGTAAACAAAAATCACAGTTTGGGGTCCCAAACTATGTAGTTTTAAAGTAGCAGGATCATTAACACAGGAAGGTCAAATGGCATTAAAACAGGTCAGGAAAAAAAACACCAAAAAAGTAGAAAAAGCTGTCTCCTTTACATCTTTTTAAATAAAATACAATGACCCTACGTCCTTTTCACATAACCTTTGACCATGCCAAGAATAAAAATACCAAAGAGAAACAATGTCCTCTCTCTTTCTTTTATTCTTACTCTGCTTCCTACGCTTTCACCCTCTACTTTTTAATTCTTATTTAAATTTCATGTTGTTTTATAATGGTAAGCTGATGCATAATTCTTCTACATGTTTTTGGTCAACTCTCCTCTATAATGTTTTGACCTGCTGAGCTGCGCATTAAATCACTCCTGTCAGCCAGGCAGCTAATGGGATCCAAGGTTAGGGAACTCTGGCCTTGTTTTATAGTGAGGTTGGAAAGCTGAAAAAAGCACCTTAATAATAAGTGTTGTTTTCCTTCTCTCTGTCTTGCAGTCTCAGCAGAAATGCATCGTGATCTTTGCCTTGTTGTGTTGCTTTGCTGTGCTGGTAGCCTTGATCTTCTCAGCCGTGGACGTCTGGGGCGAAGACGAGGACGGGATCACAGAGGAGAACTGTAGCAAGAACTGCAGGTGAAAACTCCTGAACATAACCACTTATCATTTGTAGAGATTTGGAGTGGTGGAAATGTCAAATATTTCCCCAGAAAAAGACAACCAAGAGAGTAAAAAACAGGACTTTTAATACGCGTCCTGAGTTATAAGCCAAAAAATAATCCCAACATCAAACAAGTGCACTAACTCTGAGATTGCTAATATCTTTGCATATATGAAGTCTTCATTAACAGTTGCTGAAATGGAGGGAAAAACAGACAAATATATAACTATTTATTCATTGGATTGATCTTGTTATGAATGCCCCTTGCAGGGCATTAGTGAGACACCAGATGCCAATCAGTAAGCTTGCTTGTTTATTATACAAAAGGACAAACTGACAAAATAAACAGCCACTTGGGGCAAAAACCCGTACATACTGCGCCACCGTGCAGCCCATACTGAAGACAAATGAGGAGGTGCAGCGAGGACAGAAACTACGCTGAGCACAAAACACTTACGAAGACGAGCAGCAAAGAATCCAAGACACAGGGGAAGACTGGACTCGGGGATAGGAGCTCCAGACCATTGACAAGAAGGTGTAAGATAGTGTAGGTCGCAGTGAGGAGTGAGTCTCAGCTGCTCCCTTAAATACAAAGCATAAACTAATCAGAAAAGAGGTAAAGTAATTAACGAAAATGACAAACAGCTGTCACAACGCCGGCTCAGCTTTGACAGCCGGAAGAGCAGCCGTTACACTGTCACAATAAGAGCGCGGACGGGATCGGCACTCAGATCGCCACAGTAACCCCCCCCCCCGTTCAAAGGGCGTATTCCAGGCGTCAAACGTAACATCCCAGGCCCCCCCCCCAACCAGAAGCCTACCAGGACCGACCCAGGGAGGGCGGAGGGGGAATCAGGCCAGGAGGGAGAGAACCAAAAAAACAAAGGTTACAGCAACACCCAGAGGAGGGAAGGGAAAAAAAAAAACCACAAGGAACTGATAACAATATAGATAACATAAAATGGCGTGGCTTAAACACAGAAATGGCCAAAACCAAATCAAGAGCAACAGGATGACTAAACAAAATACAGGTACCCTTCCAACATACATAAGTACCATGTAACATACAAACTAAAAAAATAACATGTAGCAGAAAGAGCAAAAAATATGTAAGGTACAGCCCGATAAAACTAACGAGAGGAAAACAAAATACAGGTACATTTGAAAGTACCCAAGTACCCAATAATACATCAACTAGGCAAAAAAAAACTTCAAGTACTACAGAATAAGCAAAAGAAAAAAAAAATCTGCATGATGCACACAATAACTCCGGCAAAGAACAAAGAATCCTTCAAATACATGGAACAAAAACAAAGGAAAAAAAAAAACACAATCTCTGGGACTCCGGCAGGTAGAGAGCGGGGAAAGGAAAAAACAGTTCAGGCGGTCTACCCGCATCCCGATTCCACCTAAGGAAAAAGAACAGTTCAGGCAGTCTACCAAAGTCCCAGACCTGGGGAAACAGTACCTCAGGCGGCCGGACCAGGTCGCCAAACCAACAAGGCAGTCCTTCGAGCGGCCGACACATGACGCAGAACTGGCAAAACGGTCTCTCCGGCGGCCGAACCAGGTCGCTGAACCAACAAGGCGGTTCTTCGGGCGACCGACCCAGGACGCAGAACCGGCGAAATAGTCCCTCAGGTGGCCAACCCACATCCTTAGACCACCAGGACCGGAGGCAGCCTCCCTACCGAGAGGGACAGCAAGGGAAAGCCGACCCGAACAAGGGGGACCCCAGTGGCACCCGGTGGAGGAAAATAGGGGGGAAGATGAGGAACCAGTCTGGCATCAGGCAGAAGGGGATCTGCAGCTCCCTCACCGACCTTGAACCGAACTGGCACTGCACCCTTGATGGGCCCCGGTGGGGCCAGCGCAGCACCCACGATGGACCCAGATTGGGCCAGCGCAGCACCCATGATGGACCCCGACCGGGCCAGCGCAGCACCCACGACGGACCCCGACTGGGCCAGCACAGCACCTGGGGTGACTTCCGAACACGAACCTGGAGCCTCGATGATGACAACCAGAGCTGACTCGTCTCCGGTGACCCTGGGAGAAGGCTCAGAAGGACAAAGAGACCCGGGACCAGGATCACCGGCAGCGGCAGAGCCCGGCGAGACAAGCTCGGATGCAGCGGTCGGCAGCACCCGGCTCATCTCCCCAAGAGACAGACAAGAACGCTCCAGAACGGAAAGTAAGAAGACAAAATAGAGCACTTGCCTGATCTCGGGCTCCACCGCCGTCCAGGAATCCGAAGATCCAGTCTCAATGATCCGGAGATCCGTTCCTGGTTCCGGTTCGACTGCGGCAGGCTCCATAGCCGGCATGATGGACATCACAGTCTGAGAACCCCCAGGTGCTGAAACCCACGCCGAAGGCCCACACAGCGTGGTGGCAGGGGATCTGTGGCCTGCTGGGCCCGACTGCTCTTGCACGGAGACCCAGGGACGCTTACTCGTAGGCTCAGGCTCCGAACGGCAGTCAGGTCTCCTCCTCTGCCCACGACACAGCTGCGGGGCTGGAAATAGGCTCTCCAGGGCCGCAGGTTCCTCTCTTGTCCAACGGTCTACTCCAGGCACCGGGGGACGCTCAGAGAGAAGGGAAGGAGACACAGAGGTAGCAGGTTCAGTGTCCATAGCTGCAGCAGGTGGTGGGAGCTCAGAGGACTGTGAACCCTGAGCTCCACCCCCAGGAGTCAGACAAGGCAATTCATTGTACTGAGAGTGAGAATGAAACAACACTTGCCTGTTCTCCCAGGGAGCGATGGTGGCTGCTGCAGCGGGCTTTGTTCTCCCCTTTCCCCCAAGGATGGTGACTGAGGGCCCCCCGGGAAGGCGAGGAGGAGCCGCTCTCGCAGGATCAGTGACGGGTGGAGCCAGAGCAGGACTCACTGAACTCACAGCAGCTGGGGAGAGCGCCGAGGAGGAGGGAAGAGCAGCCAAGGCAGTCCGGGAACGAGGAGCTGACGGAACAGCAGGGAGAGGTGACCCGGAGTCTGGGGCTGCTGACTTAACCCTCTGATGTGGTACGGGGGAAACAGCTGGCTGGGAGGTTGAGTTTTTGCAACAGCCCAGGACAGGATCCAGACTGGGATCTCGCAGAACTTGATCGCAGGCAGGGCGGAGAGGTCTTCCGGCAGAGGGCGAGGCTAGACTCAAATCTGGAAAGCGCCGCTGCTGTGCAGAAATGGAGGCCAGCAGCTCGGCGTACTCAGGATAGCTATTAAGTTCAGGATTAGCCTCTATCAGTCTAACTGCCACCACCACGTTCTTAAGGATCCTGCTGGGATGAGAGGAAGAGCGTGCTTCAGCCACTCGGCCCCTGATGAGCTCAGGTGTCCACTGTGTCTCTTCGCAGGGAGCCCCGGCTGTCCTCTTCCTCTGCGGCATATGGAGACGGTCCTTCGGTGACGCAGAACCTTGGGCTGGATGGGTAGCAAGAACCTAGTCCCGAGGCAAGGAGTGGAGATGCCTCACCGTTGGATCCAACTTCAGCTTCCTGCTGGGACTTTTCACCGGCCCGCGGATCCTCCGCCGAAGTGCCGTAATTTCGGCCATCCTCTCCCTGCCCTCAAAGTGATCTGCAAAGCGAGGATTGCGCTTAATTGCCGCTTCTGCGAGGTCCAGGTACCAGCATGCGTTTTCAGGAGTGGCGAGCCTACAAGCGTTGGAGAGGAGGCCATCAACCTCCATCAGAGCCATGATCAGCTTGTAGCCCAAGTCCAAGGAATAATCAGTCCTCGAAGACACCATCTCCCGAAATGCACTGGTACTCGAAAAGGGAAAAAACTCAAGCCCTAAACAAACTTACTGTGGCTGGTGTCTCGTTTGGCTGCGACCTACTGTTATGAATGCCCCTTGCAGGGCATTAGTGAGACGCCAGATGCCAATCAGTAAGTTTGCTTGTTTATTATACAAAAGGACAAAATGACAAAATAAACAGCCACGTGGGGCAAAAACACGTACATTCACTAACGCACAAAATAATAAACAATGAATACAAATGAGGAGGTGCAGTGAGGACGGAAACTACGCTGAGCACAAAACACTTACGAAGACGAGCAGCAAAGAATCCAAGACACAGGGGAAGACTGGAGTCGGGGATAGGAGCTCCAGTCCATTGACACGAAGGTATATACAGAGCATAAACTAATATATAAATACAGAGCATAAACTAATCAGAAAAGAGGTAAAGTAATTAACAAAAATGACAAACAGCTGTCACGACTTTGACAGCCGGAAGTGAGGCTGTGACACTGTCACAATAAGAGCCCCTGAGCGATCCTAATACAAACCCCGGAATAATATGGTGGAAAAGGGGAAATACTGAGTAACCCGAACGCGAACAGGATCAGCGCTCAGATCACCACAGATCTGATTCTAAGTAGACATGCAGCATCTAAGTACATTTTTATTTTATTTTATTTTCTGTGTCCATCAAAGAGAAGATGATTTTTAAGAAGTTTTATTTTGTTCTGTACAGTTTACTTAAAAATCTTAACAGTTCTGCAGTAAAAAGGGAAATCTGAGTAAGATAAAATGTCTTTGATGATTTTTAACTTTTCGGCTATAACTTTGTCAGTCTGCAATTTGGGATCTTTAGAGCTAATGTCAATACATTAAAGGTCCCATATTGAGCATTTTTCAGGGATTAATTTCAAGAATTGACATCTTCAAAGACACACATGTAAGTTTAATGAAAAAAATCGATTTATTTGTTACTTTAAAGCTCTTTTTAAAAAGCTGTCTGTTAAGTTCTGTCTGAAACTGTTGTTTTTCTACTTGCTCATAAATATGAATGTGATTGGGTGGAGCTGTTTTGAATAGACCAGATACAAGTAAGGGTGCTTTTATTTTGCAAACTTAAATAACTAAAGGCAGGGCTTGTTTTTTGTGATGTCATAAAACCAAGAAAGTGCAATCTGCTTTTTTCTTTAAGAGGTTAACTCTACCAAGGTAGTGTATACTTCTTTGTGAATATATAGAGGCCGATTTACTAACGTGCTGTGTCATCGCAAAACCTTGTTGTGGCATCAAAAAACTACTGTTGAGATTTACTAAAGAGCTCTGTCAGGAGCCGAGCCGGCTTGGTTTCCCCCGGCTCGGTCCTGACCTCTCTGTGGTTAGGGTGCCACGTTGTGTGTATGTTAGTATGTATCTCTGTGTGCTTTGCCGTACCCATAGCCACTGCTTTCTGGCTGGTAGCGGTGAGGCAGCCTCTTGGGCTCACGCTGGTGTGAGTGCTGTCTGTCTGCCAGTCCGACCACGCCCCCTTTCTATTACTGTCAGCTGTTTCCACTCCCGTTTGCCATCTTCCCGCTCCTCGCCCAGGTGCGACCGACCAATTTACCATCCCCAGCAATGCTTGTACTTTAGGAGCCTTTTGCCAGTCACGCATTGCTGGGTCATTGTACTGGACATGCCGTGTGTACGTCAACGTCATTAAAGGACTGTATTCCACTTGGTGCTTTATTTAGACTTATTTGGACAGCTCTGGTCTTGTGAGTATAATCTTGTGAGTATAGTCTTGTGCGTGTTTTCCCCAGTATCCTCACCTTTGACTGTTGAGCGTCCTGGAGGACTCCTAAGCTACTGTGGAATGTATGCATTGGAACTGTTTGTCAGTGCTTGTGTTTAATAAATGTGTGTGTGGTGTAAACCCAGCATGTAAATCCTCATCCTTTCACCCTCCTCCATGCACTGTGGAGAAGCACACGGGGAGTTCATGACAGAATGACCCAGCCCTCATAAATTAAAATTAAATTTAAATTAAATTAAAATTAAATTAAATTAAATCACCCTTTATTGTCATTCAACCATACAACCAATCATGTACAGTAGAACAAAATTGTGTTTCTCCTATCTACAGTGTTAATCACACACACCCCATATATAGAATCAGAGGGGCCGCTGCCATGCAAGGCGCCGCCACAGATTTCCATCCTCCATTCCATTATTGCTGAGCACCAAGCTGGATGGCAGGAAGTTCCGCTTTTATATGGTCTTCGGCATGACCCGGCCGGAATTTGAACCCCTGCCTCCCGGGTGTGGGGCGGATGCTCTACCAACTGAGCCACCACTCCGGTAAAAAGGATTTAGCGGGTTACACCCACACATACCTTTTTCTTTTGAATATTATTAACTCACCAGTCTGAGAGCGATCTTGGACTTGACGGGGATGCATAGCTATCCTCTGCGTCTGGGGTGGGAGTGCTGCCGTGCGCTCATGGAGATAGATGGGCTCATCTCCTCGGCTAGCACATATTCCACCCCGGAGAATGTGCTGTGGTACATGGACCTGGCTGGTGCAGCAGCTCAGCGGTGCCCTCAGCTTGCGGATCATCTGGAGGGAGCTGAGAGGTTGGCCCGTTTGGCAGCGCTACGGCAAGAGTACGGCGGAGGGGTGATGAAGTCCTCCAAGAAGACCGGGCTCGCGCCGAAGGGAGGGCGCTTCCGGGCTTCCGTTGATTCTGCTCCAGGCCAGAGTTCGGCGCCAGTTCCTGTTCCGAAACAACTAGCTCCAGCCCCCCTCAGACGGCATCATCCAACATCAAAATGCCGGGAGAAGCCCTCCTCGTCAGCAGCGGCCGCTGCCTTTCCAGCTGCCATGAGGTCTGCTGAGCTCTCCCCAGCAACGCCCACCTCCGCTGCCATGGAGACGGCTCCTCCTCCACCCGTGGAAGAGGACCTAATTATCGTGGACACAGAAAGGGATGACAGCGTACCAGCTGCAGTAGTGAACATCAAAGGCCGGGATGACAAGCAAGTGTTTTTTTCTTTCTACTCATTTTGATAATAATAAACCTTGTCTGTCTCCCAGGGGAGGGACCCAATTACAGCACTCCGCTGGGCTCCTCCCTCCAGCTGCAGCTAATAACTATTTTCCTACCCCCTCTGTGTCTCCTCCATATTCTCCTGAGCGTCTGTCGATCCTGGACCAGAGCCGTCAGATGGTGGAGGAGCCGGTGGCTTTGGAGGATCCTGCTCCGGAGCCAGCACAGAGGTGTTTCCCTGCGGCCATGCCAGTGGAGTCCCCTGCGTTGGAGCCACTGCAGGGGAACGAAGGGACTGCTAACACCATCTCACCAGCTGCGGAGGCATCCGCAGCGGTCTGGGAGCCTGAGCTGGACCTCCTTGAGGCCGGGCCCAAGTGTTCATCATCAGGATCGACGGAGTCCTGGACAGCGGTGGAGCTCGAGCTCAGGCAAGTTTTCTCTCTTGTTCTTCTGATAGCAGCGTTAGAGAGATCTTGTCTGGCTCTAGGTAAAGAGAGTCAGGCATAGCGCACAGTTGCGTCTGAACTTTCTTCGCCTGGCTCTGCCACTGCCAGCAACCCTAACGACCCTGTTTCTTGTCCCGCTCCTGAGCCATCTTCTAGAGTCACCGGAGAGGAACAACCATCTCCAAGGGTCCTCGTGGAACCGGTCTCATCGCCTGACGACGTCATGGGTCCACCTCCCCTGATGTCTGAGGTCGTCATGTGGTCCCCTCCGCAGGCCGTGTCGCCATGGGTGCAGCGGGCTGGCTTTGGACCCTCGTGGGGGCTGCTCCCCAGGATCAGCCCAATATGGGTGCTGCGCTCCTGCTCAGACCCATCATGGACGCTACGCTTCAACGTGGGGTCCACCAAAGGTGCAGCATTGGCCCGGTCGGGGTCCACCGTGGGTGCAGCTTTGGCCTGGTCGGGGTCCACCGTGGTTGCTGCAGAGCCTCAGTCAGAGGTCACCACGGGTGCTGCAGAGCCTCAGCCGGAGGTCACCGCGGGTGCAGTGTTGGCCCGATAGGGGTCCAACGCGGGTGCAGCTAGGCTCCTGCTGGAGTCCACCGCGGGTGCAGCACTGGTCTCGTCGGGTCCCGCTGCGAGTACTATGAGGCCCCTGGTCAGGATCACCACAGGTGTCACTGCCTCCCGGGGCAAGGTCATTGGGGCCGCGGCCGGCCAACTTGAGGACGGCGGGACCTACACTCCTCCGCCAGACACCATCTTGGACCTCTTCACTCCTCTCCGGTCTTGGTGGCTTTACGGGGGGGGGGGGGGGGGGGGCTCTGGAAGGATTGACTCCCCGGGTCTGGTGGCCCATGTTTTCTGGCAGGCCGCCAGATTCCATCCACCGGACCTTCTGCTGGGCCTGGAACTCTGGGCGACCGCCTGAGCCCCAACACCTGTGGACTTGGGGGGTTAATTGTGGTCCCTGGGCGGGTGTTGTGTTCCCATCTTTCCTGTTTCCCCTACCTCCCACCCAGGTTTGTGTTGTTTGTTCCTGTTGGGGGGGGCGTCTGAGATGTTACTTTGGGTGTCTGGGAATCCACCCCTTAAAGGGGGGGCCCAGTCAGAAGCCAAGCCAGCTTGGTTTCCCCTGGCTCCGTCCTGGCATCTCGGTGGGTAGGGTGCCACGTTGTATGTATGTTAGTATGTATTTCTGTGTGCTTTGCTGTACCGATAGCCACTGCTGTCTGGCCGGCAGCAGTGAGGCAGCCTCTTGGGCTCACGCTGGTGTGAGCACTGTCTAACTGTCTGCCGGTCCGACCACGCCCCCTCTCTATTACTGTCAGCTGTTCCCACTCCCGTTTTCCATCTCCCCACTCCTCGCCCAGATGCGACCAATTTACCATCCCCAGCAATGCGTGTACTTAAGGAGCCTTTTGCCAGTCATGCATTGCTGGGTCACTGTACTGGACATGCCGTCATTAATCGCTGTGTGTAAGTCAACGTCATTAAAGGACTGTATTCCACTTGGTGTTTTATTTGGACTTACTCGGACAGCTCCGGTCTTGTGAGTAAAATCTGTGCGTGTTTTCCCCAGTATCCTCACCTTTGACTGTTGAGCGTCCTGGAGGACTCCTAAGCTACTGTGGAATGTATGCATTGGAAATGTTTGTCAGTGCTTGTGTTTAATAATTGTGTGTGTGGTATAAACCAGCACGTAAATCCTCATTCTATCACCCCTCCTCCGTGCACTGTGGAGAAGCACACGGGGAGTTCATGACAGGTACAGGGCAGAATTAGCGGTGGAGAGGCGTGGACTATGTTAATTTTGTAACTGGTCTCATTGCATATGTATTTGTGGGAGTTGTTACATCAATGCACAAATTTGAGAGAGGGGAGTATTTAAATGACTGGCGTAAGGTGATTTATTAAGGTTTGGGGTTGTCAATCTTCTGCTAAATGTGCCAGGATTTAACATCCATAAAAGTTTGTCTTAATTTATCTCCGCCTGACATCATAACGATTGTCGGTGCCAGGAGAAGACACTGGCGAGAACCAAGGGTGCATGGCAGAAGCTTCTCTCTGCCCGTGACTTTATTTGGCATGACAGGAGAACAGAGCGGTCTCACAGAGATTGCTGTTATGCTGAACTGGACATCAGCCGGCAGGTTTTTTTTAAATTTCATTTGTTTTTACTGTATATAGCCTACTTCATGAATTTGTATCCATAAAACAGGAGCCCTTATACCTGCAGTGGACATACAGATGTGTCAGCCAAAAGTGATTTTTTTTTTCTTTTTTCTGCAGAGGTTCAGACTGGGATCTGAAGTTTTCCTATCAGCTTTCCCTCGCTCTTGAAGCAAAATCTTCCACATTGCCAATTTTCTTTGGGGTTTTTTTTTTTCTCTATCCATATTTCCACGTATATTTACAGTATTTCTTTTTGCTGTGCATAAAGTTGTAATTCAGTTCCCCCTTGTCTCCATTTCTCTCTCCCAATTCAGGATACACAATATAGAGGAAAACAACAATGAGATTATTAACAAAAAGAGTGCATATATCCATAGAAGCATCCCCTGAAATTGCAACACTGTAACTCAGTGGCATTTATAAAAAGTTGTGAACTGGGAGACCTGTGGATTTTGTTAAAACAAAGTTATTCACATAATAAAACCCCAGAGTCTCCATCAGACCATGACAGTTCTAGTGTTAATAAAATAAACACGTTGGTCAAATAATCAATTTATTCATGAGTAGTCCTTTTTTAAATTGGACACAAATGCTTCATTTATACATATTAAACAAAAAAGTCTGCCATGTTAAATGAAAATCTAAATTTTGAAACATAATGAACAAAAATTAAACTATTTTAGTGAGGTTTGTGCTTAAACAAAAACTTGAAAAAAAGCTTTATATATTATGTTCCTCCGAACTGGCTGTGCCTGTGTTGATGACCCACTTCCTCGTCAGCTGTGCCTGTGAGCAATTTTGCGGTGCTCTGGGTGGATGGGTGGGCATTATTGAAATGAAGTGTCTGCGTCTGTGTTCATAATTTTGCGTGTTGTTAGTAGATCACTGGCAAAAATTGGCCACTCCCTTAGGCGCTCTGTCTAAATTGCACACTCGCTAATTTGCGCTGCCTTAGTAAATCTGCTCCTTAATACTTTAACATTGTACACTGCTCCAATGTCTGTATTTTATAAGGTTAAAATCCACACAAATGCCATTTTGCTCAGTAGAAAACCTTTAAAGGTGCTGGAAACAAGATTCTGACCTCCTGACCAATAGGTGTTGCATTTGCTCTTGCACTGATTGGTTGATAGAGACATGTGACATCAACCCAGTCATGCTATTGGCTGTGACAGGCTGTGACATCTTTTCCGGCCATAGATATGTAAACATTAGACAGGACATGGTTAGATGCTTGGCTAGGCACATTTCATATACATAGCTTATTTATATAAAGACATTAAATTCAATGAACAATTGTTTGTGCATCCTGTTATCACAATCCTCATCCAACTGCTCAGATCTAAATATTATGATTATTTCAGTCATTTCAGTCTTCAGAAGAAGAGCACATTTTTGTTTTTCTTAACTTGTCTCGTCTATATCATAAACTGAATGATGAACCGCTTGGAGCAAATGCTCTCATGACTCGCCAAGTAGAAAACCAGAGGTATAAAAGTAATGAGGAAGCACTACAATATGACCGATGGACAGCAGTGCACTCCTACACATTCATGGGCAGCCGTGCAGAATAGCTCTTCATAGTATACATAACACCACATCCTGGATTTCCCCACAGAGTTAATCCTATAGTTTCACAGTAAATAACAGTGGATAGGGCATTGGCTGGTGGATGTGACAAAGGAGAGATCAAGTGAGAGTTAAAATGACTTTTAATGATTGAAGAGAAGACAGTGCACAGCATATTGTGCCAAATTGAAGGTTGGAGGTAGGATCCAGGAGTCTTAATAGTGATAGTGGAGGAGATAGAGGCTGGGTGATGATGACTTTTTTCTGCATAGAGAGCTTCTATTCATCTATGATGTAGATAAGCTTTTTTTTTTAGTAGTTTTACTTTCCATTGGTAATCCCTTTGTCTATTATGCTGTGTGTGTTTCTGTCGTTTGGTTGTCTACTGTCATGCTGCTGTTATACTGCAATTTCCCAGTTTGGGATCAATAAAGTACATCTATCTAGCTGTCTATCTAAAAAATGATTGGATCAGGGTGCTGTTATCAGAAAAGGATTCAGCAATATCCAAAAGTGAAAATAATGAGTAGAACTGAATGCCATATATTCCCCAACTGTTAGCAACAATACAGCTCTTCCTTGTTGAAACTAAAGCAAAAGTAGCTTTTAAAGACAGATTATATAATTTGAAAAGGGAAAACGTTTTTAAAGGCTTCCTCACTGACTTTAATTTTTTGACTACTAAGCTGTTCCAAAAGTTTAATTCAGACTTTTGCAAGTTTTATACATCCTCAGACAAACAGTCTGAGAACCTCTGCAATATGTCCTCATGGTCCAGAGTTAAAGTGGCTGTTCAGCAGGTGTTTGGCTGATGCAGCAGTCCTGTTCTCCTACTCTCCACTTCCTACTGGTCCCCCTCCATTAGGCTCTTATTATTCAATTTAACATTCAGCCTTGAATTACTTCCCCCTGCTCCCTCTTTCTTTAAGTCTGTCCATTTACTCGTCCCTCTTCTTCCTCACATCAGACTGTTAACAAGCTTTCAGAGAACTCTTCCACTCACGGCTGAAAGTGTAATCTCAGTGTGCGAAAATGAATTGGACTTCTCCTCTGGAGGGCCCCTTGCACTTGGGGGGGGGGGGGGGGAATAAGAGATAAATTTGAGGCTGGGGGATGGATGATAGAGGGAGGGTGAACCAGATGGAGGAAGAAGAAGAATGGTAGATATGTGGTTAGAATCAGTGAGGGATGAATAGATTCATCAGCTGTTAGTAACTTGCTGTCTGGGATGATGAGGGTCTTGTCAGTTCAAGATTGAACATCAAACAAATATTAGAAATGCACATGTGTGCACTGTTATTAACTTTCCATGAGCTTAATGATGACATTTTTACAGTGACACGCATCATTTGAAAGAAGTATAACTTATATAACTAATGATTTCATAAAATAATTCAAAGAAAAGTCCTCGTGCAATGTTAGAAAAATGATTGATAGAGACATACATTTGTAACTGGGTACAGAGGGACTTGCTACTTTAAATTCCAAAAAGCATCTCTAATTCATCAAAGCAGCACATCCGTCTCTGTGTTTTCACACTGTCAAAATCATTCAATGACTAATGTCAAATTTAAGACTTTTTTCTGAGTTATCTACAAACCTCAATTTCAGTGAAGTTGGAATGTTATATAAAACATAAATAAATACAGAATATGGTCATTTAAAAATCATTTTCAACCTGCCAATCTTCAACCAATGGGATATACTTCAAGACAAAATATACTGCTCAAAAAAATTAAAGGAACACTTTTTAATCTGAGTAAGCTGGACTGGCCTGCCACAATTTCTTCACTTTAAGTTTTGGAGTGTTTTCATTTCCATCAAAAGACGTGGCATCTTTTCATTCTTAACACATTATCCAGTCCATATCAATGTAGATATCCAGCTTATTTTTTCCCATTAAAATCTGATGTGTTTTCAAAGTGTTCCTTTAATTTTTTTGAGCAGTATATTAATGTTCAAATGGATAGACTGGGGGGTATATTTGTTTGTTTAGCAAATATTCACTCATTTTGAATTTGACACCTGCAACATGTTCGAAAAAGCGGCGACAGGGGCATGTCTACCACTGTGTTGCATCACCTTTCCTTTTAACAACACTCAATAAGCATTTAGGAACCAGGGATGCTAATTGTTTTTAACTTTTTTTTTTGGGGGGGTGGAATTCTGTCCCATTCTTGCTTGTTGTATGACTTCAGTTGCTCAACAGTTCAGGGTCTCCGTTGGCCTACATTTTCTATGGAAGACAGGTCTGGACTGCAGGCAGGCCAGTTTAGTGCCTGCACTCTTTGACTATGAAGCCACACTGTTGTAACACGTGCAGAATGTGGCTTGGCATTGTCTTGCTGAAGTAAGCAGGGACATCCCTGAAAAAGGCATTCCTCAAATAGCAGCATATGTTGCTCCAAAACCTGGATGTACCATTCAGCATCAATGGCCCCTTCACAGATGTGCAAGTTATCCATGCCATGAGGCACGAACACACCACCATACAATCACAGATGCTGGCTTTTGAACTTTGCGCTAATAACAATATGGATGGGTGTTTTCCTCTTTATCCTGGAGGACACAACGTCCATGATTTCCAACAACAATTTGAAATGTGGACTCGTCAGACCACAGCATACTTTTTCACTTTGTGTCATTCCATCTCAGATGAGCTTGGGCCCAGAGTGACCAGTGGTGTCTTTGGGTGTTGTTGATATGTGGCTTTCACATTGAATTCCAGCTTTTTAACTTGTACTTGTAGACGTAGCAACGAACTGTGTTAACTGACAGTAGTTTTCTGAAGTGTTCCTGAGCCCACGTGGTAATATCCTTTACAGGATGATGTTGGTTTTTTTATGCAGTGCCACTTGACGGATAGAAGGTCACAGACGTTCAGTGTTGGTTTTTGGCCTTAAAGCTTGTATGCAGAAATTTCTCCAGATTCTCAGAATCTTTTGATAATATTATGGACTGTAGATGATGAAATCCCTAAATTCCTTCCCATTGTACATTGAGAAATGTTGCTTTTGAACTGCTGAACTATTTGCCCACACAGTTGTTCACAAATTGGTGAATCTCGTGTATGTCCACAAACCTGGCAGTAAAGAGACAGACGAGGATGCTGCACTGGAATTGGGCTGTATTACAGAACTATGTACACAGGCATTACACACTGTCATCATACCGAGTCGCCAGGGCAAGAGCCCCCTGTAACGGCGGATTCTCCCATATATATGCCGGCGTGATGACATCACCAGCCGGCTGCGTCATCATACCGCATATTACCACAAATCCCATCATGGCATTCCCCCCCCCCCACACACTTTGCAAAACACAGAACACTCCTAATTCAATTAATTGGCTAGTTAGTACCCCCTAGAAGTCCACGTTATCAACATTCAACATTTTTAAAACTTTAAACAAAACCTAGAACTAGGATCGGCGGGTAGACCGCCGCCAGACCCAGCGAGGCAAAGTGGATTATTCTGCCACTTTTTTTCAGCCACACTCCTAACTAAGTAGTCACTTTTTCTTTTTCACAGTCTTCCACAGAAGGAACAGTTCTGCCTGAGGGGTTTTGTGGCAGTCCCGTAGTGGCCTCCTCCCCGGAACTTTGAAACAGGCCCGTGCTGGCCTCATCTCTGGAGCTTTGACGCGGGCCTGTGACAGCCACCTCCCTGGAGCTGTTGGATCCCCGGAGCCAATCTTCATGACGCTGGGGCCTGGGCCCCACACTGCAGCAGCCAACTCCCATGGAGCATCGCCATCTGGAGCCACCACCTGGACACACCGTAGTTGGTTCGTGTGCCGAACCAAACCATCTGTCAGCCAAAAGCACGCTGTTCTCAGCTTTGCTACAATCCTTAGCGCCGCCCATTGTCCCGCTGGTTGCGGCCTGGTCAGTTGCTGTCCCGGTCTCTCGCCGGTGCGAACCCGAACCCAGTCCCTGACCCAGAGTGGCGCCTTACTCGGTTTTATGCATTGTCATTGTGCTCCTGGTGACTCTGCTTGCTTGTTCGGTTTGGGACCCCCGTCGTGCTGCGGCGGTTCCACAGTCACCATGTTCATTGCAGACCCTACACCCATTGTCTCCGTCATTGGTTGAGGCTCATCGTGGGCACGGAAGGTGTCCAGTGCCTTTCCGGTGTCGCTCATTGAAGTGGATTCTTCACCTGTCCACTCAGTCGTAACCACCGTAGCTTGTTGAGCAAGGATACGGGAGCAGTCCGGTTCCTCCTTTTTGCCATCTGAAGGGCTCTGCTGTGCCGTGTCGTGCGCTGTGTCCGTGCCTGGCTGCTGCTGCTGTGCCTCGGGGTTCTCTGCATGCTCGGGCTCCCCCTCCCGCATTTCTGATTCTGGCTGAGAGGGGAACGGAGGCGAGTCTGGTAGCTGCTCTGTCCCCGTGCAGCTCTCCTCCTGAGAGCGCAGAGTGTGCGATTTGGTGTCTATGCTGTCCTCAATTACCTCATCCCACACCACGACATCGTCATCCAGGTCTGCTGTGCCCCAACTGCCACATCCAGACCATTCTAACCCAGCGCTGCCTCTGATAGCAAAGCCCAGTCTGTAGAAAAGGTCACATCCCATAATGTTGTCACAGTGCGCTGTCACCTGGAACCTGAAGTCGTACACAATTTTGGGTTTGCAGCAAACAGTCAGTTCCACTGTTCCGACATTGCACAGTCTGTGACCACCATATCCATACAGCGGCATTGGGTTCTTCTTGGTTTTGTGGTTGGGGAAAATTTCTTCATCATGGCCCAGTTTAACATCATCCGCACCACTGCCTTGTTGAGCATTAGTGGTATAGGTACTCCGTCTATTCAACCATGCTGTACAAATAACCATTGATGTCAACGCTTACCGAATGAATGGTTGGCAAGCAGGCTGGCTCACTTGGTAGGCCTCACGGTGCTGATGACTGGCAAATTCTGGCGAAATGGTTCAGGCACCCACACTTTTTACACCGTTTTCCTCTTGCCGGGCAAACTCATGCTCTGCCCCGGTGCATCAAAGACCCACAACCCCCACAGACCGGGCCTCTCGGAGCGGACCTTCGGATCACTGCATTCGCCTCGTACTCTTCTGCCATGTACTCTTTGTCCTCCATGTCCACCTCGTTAGCTAGCGTTGACTGTCCGGATAGCCTCTGTGTTTGGCGCCCATTTAGCTCCATGGCTAACTTCTCTACTGCTTCTAACTGGAGTACTAGCTCAACGGCTCTAGCAAGTGTCAGGTCACTAGACGCCGTTAACAACCTAGCTTGTAGCCCAGCGTTACATGTGTGTATGGCCAATTGATCCCGCACCATTTCGTCTTCCAGCAGCCCAAAATGGCACACACTAGCCAACTGTCTCCGGTCAGCAACAAACTGCTGTATTGGCTCACCGACTCTCTGTCGTCTCTGATGAAAGTGAATCCATTGTACTGTCATGCTGTCCAGCATAGCAAAATAGCTAGCTATTAACTCCACAACCTCGTCATACAAGTCTGCCGCGCCGAGCGTGCAGAGAATCCTTTGGCCCTATATGCCTAGGTTATGGACAAGCAGCGCTCACGTCCTCACCTTATCCAATTTTCCCAGGTCCAATGTTGTAATATAAGTCTCAAACGCCTCTAGCCATCGTGGCCATGGAACTGGGGGTTCCCCTGAGAGCTCAAGGAAAGGCCACAGCGGTGTCACACACACCTCCATGGTTTATTCTCTGTCGCCAAATGTTATGTCCACAAACCAGGCAGTAAAGCGACAGACGAGGATGCTGCACTGGAACTGGCCTTTATTACAGAACTATGTACATGGGCATTACACACTGTCATCATACCAAGTCGCCAGGGCAAGAGCGCCCTGTAATGGCGGACTCTCCTATATATATGCCGGCGTGATGACGTCAGCAGCCGGCTGTGTCATCACACCGCATATTACCACAAATCCCATCATGACACCTTGCCCCATCCTTGCCTGTGATCGACTAAACCTTTCAGGGATGCTCCTTTTATACCAATCATGATGCCCACCTGTTTCCAATCAACCTGTTCACCTGTGGAATATTCCATGTAGGTGTTTTGCTTTTTTTATCATTCCTCAACTTTCCCAGTCTTTTCTTGTCCCTGTCCCAGCTTTTTTGAACATGATGCAGGCATCAAATTCAAAATGAGTGAATATTTTCAAAAAACAATAAAGTTCATCAGTTTGAACATTAAATATCTTGTCTTTGTAGTGTATTCAATTGAGTATACTGACGTTGAAACTGAGGCCTTATGAAACAATGAGCAACTTTGAGACAATTGCTTCATGAGCAACACAGTGCTATGAAACATCTAATAAAGACTGCCATCTGGTGATTGACTGTCAGAACTGCATCTCAGTGGAAACTTAAAATCTCAACACTTTTTTTTTTTTTGAGCATTTTGCCATCCGAGGTCTATTCAAAATTGGATGGCAGGAACAAACAATACACAATACAAAAGACTAATTCCCTCTCAAACTTCCCGCGAGCCTTCAAGTCACATGATGTGACCAACATAACGAGGCCTCGCTTGCTACGGTCACATGACTGTGGGCGTGCTGAAACGGCACTCGATGCACTGCTCATGACACTTCTGCTTTATAGAAGGTTATATAAAAGATTTTTAAATCATTGTATTCAGTTTTTATTTACATTTAGACAATGTCCCAACTTTATTGGAATTGGGGTTTGTAAAAACAGAACAGCTGTCTTCTTTGCTCTCCCCTCATTGCTATAAAAAATCTGTGTGCTTGTTTAGCAGGCCAAATATCACCTCAGCAGCTTTGTGTTTGTGATGTTGCAAATTTGAGATGTCAGCTTTTTGTTTTGTTATGTAGATTCAGTTTTAATCTTCTTTTTGCCTGCATACTGAATGATGCTAATCCTTGCAGCTCAGAAACAAAAGGCCTGATGTGGGCTGATGCTGTGACATGTCATTGCTGATACAGTAGCCACATCACGTATTGGCCTTTTAGTACAATCAAACTCATAATTAATTTGTTTTATGCTTTCCCAGCTGATGATAAATAGTATAATGTCTGACTGCGGTAAAGCATGAGTCTTCTCATGCTTACAAGAGGGTGTGTTGGTTGCTTCGCTGTTGTGGGAGCAGTTTCAATCCTTTCTACTCTTTGGATCCAAATGCACCTGTTGTCAGACGGCTGATAAGAAGGTTAGTATTGATTTGCTGCTACTTTGGAAAAGGGTATAAAAATGCTTTCTGAACGAGACTACTTATACCCTCACAATATGTCCCAAGATTTAAAGTATTCTTCAGCATAAACATCCATGCTTTAGTAGTGTTTCCTTGAACAAAGAGTAAAAGGTCATTATAGAAAAACATTACAGTGCTGTGTGTCTGTTGTGTGTGATGTCAAGCACAGAAAGGATTATTTTACAAAACACTGACTTGTTTATAACATTTGGACAACTATGTTTTAAGCTCCCTGATGTAATTTTTTTCAGCCTACAGGTACCATGCATTAATCTCTACTTTCTGTTAATATTTGAATTGGTAAATTATTGAGTTGGTGTGTGCAGTCTCTCATGAGGTAGTTACTACAAAAAAAGTTAGTGTTTAAATGAAGACCAGACCGAGACCAGAGTGTACCAAGACCAGTGTGTATTTATGTCTTAGTCTCAGTTTGATCTTGATCCTGTGATGATGGGTTTTATTGTGAAGTACGGTGTGATGACGCCACCTTCCGGGTGCGCCACCACACCGCCCTATAAATAGAAGCGTCCACCATTTTGGGCTTTCTCTTGCCCGGACGACCCCACACTGTGTGGCATATGTTGTATCACAACTCGTTCTGCAATAAAGCACAGTTCCAGTGCAACCTCCTCATCCGTCTCCTTTGTGCTAGGTTTGTGGGCATAACATTTGGCGACTGAGGATGAACAAATGGTGGCGTGCCTTACACCACTGCAGCCTTTTCTCGAGCTTCCCGGCGAGCCACCGGTGCCATGGCCCCACTGGTTGGGGGCCTTCAAAACCTACATCCCGGATCTGGGGAAGCTGGATGGAATGAGGAGGCGAGTGCTGGTCAGAGGGTTTCTCAAATGCTTGGTCCAACGGACTTTTATGAGGAGGCTATCAAGAAGCTATCTAGCTACTTTCCTAAGCCCAAAAATGCGACGCGGCATGCAAAAACCCACCGTGGTCGACGAAAAGCTAAGCTAGCGAACCCCACACCCTACGGAGACGGCATAAATGTTGTGGGTCCCGAAGGTTGTTCAGGACTGCAGCGTGCTGTGAAGCTAGATGGCATGAGTGTGCCCATGATGGTAGCTGCTGCTGCCATGCAGTCCAGTAAGTGAGGCCATGGTTTGGAGGCTCACTCCCCGGCATCCTGATGTGGTGGATTTACCAGATGACGGGAGCTCCGGTGCCGGCAGGAACATCACATTTGCAGTGCAGTACGGCGGAAAAGCGATTCCACCGTTCCGGTTCCAGGTGACACGCCGGGGTGGAAATGTTATGGGGTGGGATTTATTCAGTGAGCTGGGTTTTACTTTCACAATCGGCGGGCAAACGGTCAGAGGCCCAGGTCCAGTTCGCCCAGGCTTCGCGGACATGGGTGCAGCCGAAGAGAACAGTGCGGACAGTGAATGTAACACAGAGAGTGGATATGGCACGGAGAAAGGACAGAGACTGGGCTCACCTCCGTCCCTCGCACAGCCAGAGCCAAAGCTGGAGGAGAGGGAGCCCAGGTTTGACGGGACCGGTGCCGACGAGGTATTTATGGACAGCACCGACATTGATGCATCTGCTCCGTGCTGTCAGGGAGAGAGCTGCCCAGAGGGGGGGCCTGAGCATGCAGTGGGCCACGACGCACAGCAACCGCAGATGAACACGGACGCAGTGCATGATGTGACACAGCAGCGCACTTCAGACGGTTCAGTGGAGGAACCGGACAACTTCAGTGCTCAGGTCGAGTTTTAGCCAGCGACAGGTGAGGGGTCCGCTGCAACAATGGTGACTGCTGAACCGCCACGGGGTAATGGAGGCACCAGCCTGAAGGGGGGCACAGAGCTGGCGAATGCACAGTGGCACATCAAACCAAGTAAGGAGCCACTACAAGTCATGGACTGGGTTTCGGTTTGTGCTGGCGGGAGACTGGGATGGCGACTGACCAGGCTGCAGCCAGTGAAAAAATGGGCGATGCTGAGGATTGTGGTGAAGCTAGGAACAGCGTATGTTCGGCTGATGGACGATTCAGTGTGGCACATGAACAAACTGCGGTGTGGCTGGGCAGCGGCTCCAGATGGCGGGGCTCCGCAGAAGTCAGCTGCTGCAGTGTGGGACCCAGGCCCCGGCGTCATGAAGATTGGCCCCTGAGGGTCCGAGAGCTCCTGGGAGGATGCCACTACGAGCCCATTTCAAAACTCGGGGGGGGGGGGGGGGCCACCGTGGGCCTGCTTCACAGCTTCAGGGAGGAGGCCGCCTTGGGGCCACCTCAAAGCCCTCTGACTGACCTGTTTTTCCCCACGCCGGTTCCACCTTTCTTCCCCAAGTGACTGCTGTGACAGCTTCTTATGTTTATCGTTCTATTTAATGTTCTGTGTGTTTAGCTTAGGAGCATGGCAGATTTTTAATTTGAATAAAGGACTTTTAGTTTAACCAGTGGCAGAATAACCCACTGTGCTGTGCGGGCCGTGTGGTAGTCCACCCACCGGTCCTATTTTAGGTTTGTTTTGTGCGAATGTGGTAGGCCTTAGGTAATTTTAGTCTAGAGTGTGACTGGGGTTCCAAATTAGGGTGGGTTTGATTTGAGTGAGTGGTTTTGGACCTTGTAAAGGGGGGGAAGAACGTGATGATGGGTTTTATTGTGAAGTATGGTGTGATGACGCCACCTTCCGGGTGCGCCACCACACCGCCCTACCGGCTTTCTCTTGCCCGGATGACCCCACACTGTGTTGCATATGTTGTATCACAACTCGTTCTGCAATAAAGCACAGTTCCAGTGCAACCTCCTCGTCCGTCTCCTTTGTGCCAGGTTTGTGGACATAACAGATCCCTTAAAGTCTTGTATTGGTGTTGGTAAATTCTCGTTTCAATCTGGTGTTGGTTTGGTCTTGACTACAATACTACAACATCTGTCCTTATTTAGGAAGTACTTTGTTAGTACAGAAATGTGCTACAAGAGCATCAAACTGCTAATTATGCAGCAGTTAATTTGAATAATAAATGCAGTGTTAAATTACCAGATTTATCAGGTTTTTTCGTTTAGGTTCCGTGAAAATGTCTCACCTCACAAGTAATACGGCTTCAGAACTTTCCAGTCTTGTTTTGCACACTTTTGAAATCAGATTGTAAAGTTTGTGGTGATAATGCCTTGTGTTGTGTCTCTGTATTCTGTTACAATGCTCATGGCAATGTAAAGGAACATTATGTATTTCTGACAACTAGTGATTTAAATGATACTGCAGTCCATATTCAAAACAGCTGAGAGGGGTGTTCTTCCTCCTCTCCTCACCCAAGTCATGCAGGTTGCCAAGTTAAGAACGGGACACTGAAAGGCAGCAATGACTCCTACATAATAAGTTGCTCTTTTTAGGTCAGGATGAAATGATCTTGTTTTGTTTCCTTGCTTGTCTCCACAACTGTAGCACACCGTGTTTTCTCCACAGAAGTTTGCCTGACACTTACTGTATGTAGCATTGCAGGGGGGTTGAAACTTGATTGGCTCTGGTTCTAGGAAGTAGTCCAGCCAACAGAACACAAAATCAAACTGTTTTACCAAGGATTGTGGAAATGGGAATATCTGGGCTGTAATGTTGTTGTTGGAGAGGCCATTTTTTCAGCTTCAATTTTTATGTAACCTCTTGTGATACCTCATGGTTATTTTTATTGTTTAAGTTTATTCCCTTCCACAACATGTGGGATGTCATTTTAACAGCCAGGCTGTTTGAACATAAAATGCCTACAACTCCAGGGTTCCAGTCCAGAGAGAGCCAACTGCATACAATATCAGGCTTTAAAACTCACATTGTGGTGGTACAGGTGGGGGATTCTCCACCCAGAGAAGGCAGCTGGGGAAGGGGGAACAATGGACCGAAGGAGGAAGTGTCACCGGGGGGTATCAGACAGCACAGGAAGGACTATGTACCCCCTGGGGAGAGGAGAAACTGCCGGAGCAGCTGGAAGAGGAAAGGGTGTGAGAGTGGTGCTGGCGTTATGTCATGTTAATGTGCCACACAGGTCTTTGTTCCAAACAATGCATCATGGTCGGAAGTTCCAGGTCTCAATGCATGGAATTAAAAGTATAAAAGAGGAATGCACTGAGACCCCGGAGCTCTTTTACTGTACTTGATGTTGGAGAAAGAATAAAGTTCATGTGTCGTTCAGCTCGCTGCCTCGCCTGTTTCCTTTTTCCACAACATCCTTCCACATGAAAATGAAAAATGAGCCAAGCTACTGCCAGAATGGAGAAATAAAACCAAGGCATAGAGAGTGTAACTAATCACATAACTCTTTTTTTCAAGACTTAACCAAAAAGTATCTGAAACAGGGAGATTTACAGCATAAATTATCGATTGCTTTACAGAGACAGCAGATGAATTATTCAGTGCAAGCTACTGCTTATCAGTTAGTTTGTATATGCCTGGAACATGCATATGATACATAGATTGATTGTCCAAGTCATTTGCATTACACAGAGATTTGTTTTTAATGTCATTACATAACTGACTGAAACTTGAATCCTGGCTGGTCTTTACTATCACCTTTCGACTGTTCCTGATGAAGTTAAAATGAACAGCACACAGCGAACAGAACAGCAGCACCTCCTGTGAAACTCATATTAATGTCCTCACTGCTGAGCACCCAGAGCTCAGGGCTGCTCATGAGAGGGTGGATAATTTATATCAGATGTCAGGGACAGACTCGGGCGCACAGTGATTTTCAACATTATCCTGCTCCAAATGTGCTATAGAATGCTTACAGTATCAGAGGGATTTGCTTCTAAGTGGCACTGTTAAACACTAGTGCATGCCTGTAGAAAGCAAGTATTCTTGTCTTAAAACAGGTAGCCCAATTATTTTTTGTATACTTTATTAATCCCCAGAGGGAAATTCAGGGCATCTACTTGGATGGATGAGGCAGCCACAGTATGGTACCAATCCCTTCACCATTCACACACACATTGATACCTAGGGCCACTTTAGAGTCTCCAGTTAACCTAACTTGCATGTTTTTGGCCTGTGGGAGGAAACCGGAGTGCCCGGGGTAAACCCACACTGACACAGGGAGAACATGCAAACTTCACACAGAAGGGTCACTGATGGTCAGGGGGTGGGATCGAACCCACGATGGTCAGGGGTAGAATCAATCCTGTGACCTTTTTACTGTGCTAACCACTGCACCACCCCCTTTTTTAATTAGGTTTACTGGCCCAAATGTAGGCTGTGTTTAAAAGTGGAATACAAAGAGGTGTAGGCTATATGTAGGCAATCACACATTAGACTTTGACAAATATAAAAAGGACTGAACAACACTAAGATTTATTTGCTTGTGTGAATATTAATTACAGAATTATTGAAAATGAATGGGACATCCTGTCACAGCCCGCTCACGCCTGTCATCCGCTCCAGCTGAGCGCACACCTGCTCCTCATCAGGCCGCGCCTATTTAGCCAGCTCTGCCCAGAGCTTCGGCCTGGAGTTGTCAGCTCTCCTCCTCGTGAAGCTCTGCGTTCACCTACGTCTACGGCCTGCGCCTCTCCTATGCACGTAAGATCATCCACTTACCTGCTTTCTCAGTCTTCCCCTGTGCACAGGTGGACCTCTTGGCGGCGGAGCCTCCTCCTCATCACCGTGCCTCTTCACCTTCGTCCCTTGGAGGTGATAAGAGCGCTGTCTCCCAGGCGTGAGCCGGTCTTGCCAACGCCAGCCACCAAATCCCTGCAAGTAAGCCACTCTCATTACTCATCATATCCCTGTGTGTGTTCATCTCACCCTTGTCCTCTGCTTGTCCTCAGGGTTGCCTGGCTGTACGGTGTTCTGGTCCGTCCTCAGTGCTCCTGTCCCCAACAAGATATCCACATTCCACATTCACGCATTCATACACCTGCTTGTCAATAAAGACTCTAAAATCTCACCCAAGCCTGCGTGTGTGTTCCCTGGGCTAGCCTAACATGACAGTACGACTCCAGCATAGTAGCCCAGCGAACAGCGGGTTTGCACGCCAACTTTCCACCCTCAAGGCTCGGGTGGATTTGATTGTCTATCAGCAGCAGGTGATTCTAAATCAATTAACCTCAATGACTCACCGTTTGGATCGCCTTGAACCTCCGCAGGGATCCCAGCTCAGTGGGTCAGCTCCTCCCGGACCTCCAGCCGGTCAGTTTGCCCCGGGTCCGCCGACCCGTCTCACCCCTGTTCCAACCCCCGCGCGCTTCCACGGGAAGCTCGGGGAGGCGTGCGGATTTATTTTGCAATGTGAGACAGTGTTTCAGCACGTTCCCGAGTATTTCCCAACTGACCATAGCCGAATTGGGTATATCACTAATCTGTTGGAAGGGCGAGCGTTAGCCTGGGCTTACGCCATTATGGCGAAGCCCAGCTACGCAAACCTAACCTATACCCAATTCGTGCAACTTTTTTTTGAAATTTTCGATCATTCCGATCAAGATAGCGTGTTGGCCGAGCGGCTACTCAGCCTTCGCCAGGGTAGCCTCTTAGCGGCCGACTACGCTGTCGACTACCGGGTGGCTGCGGAGGAGGTTGGTTGGGGCGACGCCTCCCCTTGCAGTTTGTTCCTCCGCAGTCTGAATTCCAATTTACGGGATGAGCTGGCCTGCCGGGACCTGCCGGATTGGTTGTCTGACCTAATTTCGCTTGTCATATCCTTAGACAACAGGCTGCGGGAGCGGGCCGCCAAGCGGAAGTCCCATAGCTGCTCGCGCAGAACCTTCTCCCGCACTCCTCAGTCTCGCCCCCTGGCGTTGCCTCTCCCGGAGGCCGTCAACGACCCTGACGCTATGGTAATCGGGCGGGCCAAACTTCCTTTAGCGGAGAAACAGCGCCACCGAGAGTTGGGTCTCTGCATGTATTGCGGGGATGACCAACATCTCGTGGAGGTCTGCCCGGTGAAGCCAAAAGGGGGAAGTCCGCGAGTCGCTGTAGGGGGCCTCGTGGACATTTTTCAGTCAGATTCCCTATCAAAGTGCCAAATTCCCATCAGACTATGCCATAACTCCATAGGACATTTCACTCACACACTGGTGGACTCGGGGGCGGAGCAGAACTTTATTTCTAAGAGTCTGGCAACCCGCCTGGGCATCCTGTGCCAAGCGTTACCCTCCCCTCTCCATCTGGTTGCCCTGACCCGCTTCCCCCTGGAAAAAGTCACCCATAAGACCCAACCCTTCCCCGTCATCATCTCCAGTAACCACCGAGAAGACCTTAGTTTTTATGTCCTCCCCTCTTCCACGTCATCTGTCATCCTGGGCTACCCGTGGCTTCGCCTCCACAACCTCGTGTTTGATTGGCAGACCGGCCGCGTCCGCTCCTGGAGCACTTTTTGCCTAGGAACCTGCCTTCAATCTGCTGCCTTTGCCCTGTCTGTGCCCCCCCCCCACTGTGGACCCCACCCCACCGGACCTCTCCTCGGTTCCGCTGGAGCTCCACGACCTGGGCACCGTATTTAGTAAGTCAAAGGCGCTTTCCCTCCCACCCCAACGCCCCATGATTGTGCCATCGACCTCCGGGCAGGGGCGCCTCTTCCATCCGGCCGCCTCTACAGCCTCTCAGCCCCTGAACGAGAAGCTATGGATGCCTACCTCCGAGACTCCCTCAGTGCTGGCATCATTCGCCCATCCTTGTCTCCCCTGGGTGCTGGATTCTTTTTTGTTGCGAAGAAAGACGGGTCCCTACGGCCATGCATTGATTTTAGGGCCCTTAACGACATTACCATCAAGGACCGCTACACTCTGCCCCTTATGGACTCGGCCTTTACCTCCCTCCAAGGGGTGTCCTGGTTCACCAAATTGGACCTTCGCAGCGCTTACCACCTCGTCCGAATCTGGGAGGGTGATGAGTGGAAGACGGCTTTTCGGACGCCCAGTGGCCACTTTGAGTGCCTTGTGATGCCGTTTGGGTTCACCAACGCCCCTGTCATCTTCCAACATTTAATCAACGACGTTCTTCGTGATTTCTTGGGGGTCTTTGCTTTCGTCTATCTTGATGACATTTTAATCTTCTCTCGCTCTCCGGAGGAGCATCTACTCCATGTGAGGCGGGTCCTGCAACGCCTCTTGGAGAATCAACTCTATGTCAAGGCTGAAAAATACGAGTTTTTCACTGACAAGACCCCTTTTCTAAGCTTTATTGTCTCGCATAATCAGCTCATTCCTGACTCAGCCAAGATCAAAGCGGTGGTTGAATGGCCCACTCCCTCCTCCAGGAAGCAGGTCCAGCAATTCTTGGGGTTCGCTGCCTTCTACCGCCGCTTCATCCCCGGTTACGGTTCCATCATCCCTTCCCTGACCCGCCTCACCTCCCCGAAAGTACGCTTTGAGTGGACGACGGAAGCAGCGGCCGCCTTCGAGACCCTCAATAAGGAATTCTCATCCTCCCGGGTCTTCACTCAGGTGAATCCAGCATGGCAATGCCTGGTGGAGGTGGATGCGTCTGACACCGGGGTGGGGGCTGTTTTGTCACAGCGCAATCCGGTGGACGGGAAACTGCGCCCCTGTGCCTTCTTCTCCAAGCTCCTCTCTTCGGCCAAACGCAACTATGACATCGGTGACAGGGAGCTCCTCGCTATTAAACTCGCTTTGCAGGAGTGGCGCCATTGGCTGGAGGGGGCAGCTGAGCCTTTCGTGGTCTAGACCGACCATAAAAACCTAGAATACATCAGGACGGCCAAGCGCCTGAACACCCGCCAGGCGCGGTGGTCATTGTTCTTCAGTAGGTTCAGGTTTACCATCTCCTATCGCCCAGCTTCCAAGAACACGAAACCAGATGCGTTGTCCAGGCAGTTTGCCCCAGAAGCCCCTGAGGAAGAGGTCCATACCATCCTGCCTGCGTTGTGGGGTCAATCTCCTGGGCGATTACAGACAAGGTCCGGAAGGCGCTAGAGGTCGAACCAGATCCCGGCGGTGGCCCAGCAGGGAGATTATTTGTGCCCTCCTCGGTTCGGGGCGACGTTATTCATTGGGCACACACGGCCAAGTTCACCTGCCACCCAGGGGTCGTCTGATCGGTGAAACTCATCCAGAGGTGTTTCTGGTGGCCTGGGCTTCGGACCGACGTTGCCAACTATGTAGGTGCCTGCCCTCAGTGCGCCATGAACAAGTCGTCCAACTCACCCCCTGCGGGGCTCCTCCATCCTCTGCCAGTTCCGGGTAGGCCCTGGTCTCACATCGCCCTAGACTTTATCACTGGTCTCCCCCCCCTCTCATGGAAATATGGTCATTCTGACCATTGTAGACCGGTTTTCGAAGGCCGCCCACTTTCTGCCACTCCCTAAGCTCCCCTCGGCGCACGAGACCGCTGATCTGTTAGTGCAGCACGTCGTCAGACTTCACGGCATCCCCGTTGACATTGTCTCCGACTGGGGGTCTCAATTTACATCCAGCATCTGGAGGAGTTTTTTGCAGTGCCCTTGGAGCCACGTTCAGCCTGTCCTCAGGACACCACCCTCAGTCTAACGGGCAATGCGAGCGTACCAACCAGGAGCTGGAGGCCACCCTGCGCTGCAAGATTTCCTCCATTCCTTCCTCTTGGAGCACCCATCTCCCCTGGGTGGAGTACGCTCACAACGCCACCTTCTCCTCGGCCATCGGGATGTCCCCCTTCCAGGCATCCTTGGGGTACAAACCCCCGCTGTTCCCTGAAGAGAAAGGAGAGGTGGCTGTCCCATCCATCCAGGTTCACTTGAGACGGTGTCTGCGGCTGTGGACCAAAACCCGGCAGACCCTGTTATGCACGACGGCTCGCAACTCTTCCTCTGTGAATCGCCACAGGACATCCGCTCCACAGTACCAGACGGGACAACCGGTGTGGCTCTCTACCCAAGACATTAACCTGAAGGCTGAAAAGAAAAAGCTGTCTCAGCGCTATGTCGGCCCCTACCCTGTTGAGAAAGTGGTCAACTCAGTGGCTGTGGGCTTGGATCCCCCCCCCCCTTCATGTCCATCGCATGTTTCATGTCTCTCAAGTTAAACCTGTAGCGTCTAGCCCTCTCTGCCCCCCCCCCCCAGGGTGCCACCCCCTCCCAGGATGATTGACGGCCACCCGGCTTGGACCATTACAGCCATCCTGGACTCTCGACGTCGGGGCCGGGGGATACAGTACCTGGTGGACTGGAAAGGTTATGGTCCTGAACATAGACGCTGAGTGCGCTCCGCCTTCGTGTTGGATCAACAGCTCGTTGGGGAGTTCCACCGTGCACACTCAGACAAGCCAGCGCCAGGAGGCGCTGCTCGGGGAGGGAGTACTGTCACAGCCCGCTCACGCCTGTCATCCGCTCCAGCTGAGCGCACACCTGCACCTCATCAGGCCGCGCCTATTTAGCCAGCTCTGCCCAGGGCTTCGGCCTGGAGTCATCAGCTCTCCTCCTTGTGAAGCTCTGCGTTTGCCTACGTCTACGGCCTGCGCCTCTCCTATGCACGTAAGATCATCCACTTACCTGCTTTCTCAGTCTTCCCCTGTGCACAGGTGGACCTCTTGGCGGCGGAGCCTCCTTCTCATCACCGTGGCTCTTCACCTTCGTCCCTTGGAGCCGATCAGAGTGCTGTCTCCCAGGCGTGAGCCGGTCTTGCCAACGCCAGCCACCAAATCCCTGCAAGTAAGCCACTCTCATTACTCATCATATCCCTGTGTGTGTTCATCTCACCCTTGTCCTCTGCTTGTCCTCAGGGTTGCCTGGCTGTACGGTGTTCTGGTCCGTCCTCGGTGCTCCTGTCCCCAACAAGACATCCACATTCCACATTCACGCATTCATACACCTGCTTGTCAATAAAGACTCTAAAATCTCACCCGAGCCTGCATGTGTGTTCCCTGGGCTAGCCTAACATGACACATCCAATATTAGCGGCTGTTTAAGAACCCTTTTTTGTCAGACTTTGTGTGATCTTTTATGACTTATATAAGCTTGTAAGTATGTGCTTATAGTGTGTGCTTATATAAACACATAAGTGCTGTATCTTTCATTTTGGGGAATGGGAGTTGTTCAGTCATCATTATAATTGGTTAGTTTATATGTGTAGTTTATAGTCTATTGTCATTAAACTCATGCAGTACTATAACAGGACATGTTTATAAATATTTGAGACCCATTGTAGTGCATCATTTTATATTTTAGCAATATTATCAGAACAAAACATCGAACATTATTGTACTCAGCAGAATAATCCGTTTGGCTGCAACTGTTGCATCAGTGTTGCCCATTTGTCAGTAAATTTAAAAAAAAGATTTATTTTGTTATTTGGGCGTTTTTTGTCACGGTCGTCGTTTAGTCAAAGTGTGCATATGTGTCCGTATGATATGCAGTTGATCTGGCCATTCCCCTCCACAATCATGATGGTATTATTAACTTTTAATTTTTAGATAGCCGTGCACCGGGACAAGTGCCACGTTGAACCTGCAATGCCGCAAAGCACAGCGGTGGCACACAGGTGAAGCAGCAGCCGAGACTCCGTTCCGTTACTTGGGCAGGCATAGCTTGGCCCCCTGGAAAGGACTGCGATAAGCCGGTCTAGCAGCTGCTCCCCCCACTCCCTGCGCATCCGTGCACCTCGTGTTCTCCACATATCAATGGCCGAAACGCAAAACGTCCTTTGTGAAAAATGCACTTTTTTGAGAAAACTAAAAAAAACTTTTGGTTTTCTTGCAGAATGCTATGCTATTTTTTTTTTCATCCAACCATCCATCCATCCACCCATCTTCTACCGCTTTTCCGGCGGTCCAGGCCCCGGAGGCAGCAGTTCAAGCAGAGAAGCCCAGACTTCCCTCTCCCCAGCCACCTGCTCCAGCTTTTCAGAGAGAATACCAAGGTGTTCCCAGACCAGCTGGGAGACATAGTCTCTCCAGCGAGTCCTGGGTCTGCCCCGGGGTCTCCTCCCAGAGGAACGAGCCCAAAACACCTCAAGTGGGAGGCGTCCAGGAGGCATCCTGATCAGATTCCCATACCACCTCAACTGGCTCCTTTCAATGTGGAGGAGCAGCTGTTCTACTCTGAGCCTCTCCCGGATGACTGAGCTCCTCACCCTATCTCTGAGGGTGAGTCCAGCGATCTTACGAAGAAAGCTCATTTCAGCCACTTGTATCCGCGATCTCGTTCTTTCGGTCATTAACCAAAGCTCATGACCATAGGTGAGGGTAGGAATGTAGATTGACTGGTAAATCGACAGCTTTGCCTTAGAGCTTAGCTCCCTCTTCACCACAACAGACCGGTACAACGTCCGCATCACTGCAGATGCTGCTCCAATCCGTCTGTCAATCTCTCGGTCCATTCTCCCCTCACTCGTGAATAAGACCCCAAGATACTTAAACTCCTCCACTTGGGGCAGGAGCTTGTCCCCAAACCGGAGAGGACAGTCCACCTTTTTCCAGCTGAGGACTATGGACTCGGACTTGGAGGTGCTGATTCTCATCCGAGCCGCTTCACACTCAGCGGAAAACTGTCCCAGTAAGACCTGTAGGTCATTGCTGGATGAAGCCAGCAGGACAACATCTTCTGCAAACAACAGAGATGAGATCCTGTGGTCACCAAGTGTGACACCCTCCGTTCCCTGGCTGTGCCTAAAAATCCTGTCCATAAAAATTATGAACAGGATCGGTGACAAAGGGCAGCCCTGGCAGAGTCCAACTCTCACTGGGAATGAGTCTGAGTGTTGACAATACGAACCAAGCTCTCACAACGGTCATACAGAGACCAAATACCTCGTAACAACAAGCCCGATAGCCCATGCTCCCCAAGCACCCCCGACAAAAAACCACGAGGGACGTGGTCGAAGCCCTTCTCCAAGTCCACAAAACACATGTAAACTGGTTGGGCAAACTCCCATGAACCCTCAAGGATTCTTGAGAGGGTAAAGAGCTTAACCGATGTGCCACGGCCAGGAGGAAAACCACTTTGCTCCCCCTGAATCCGAGGTTCGACCAACGGCCGGACTCTCCTCTCCAGTACCTTGGCATAGACCTTCCCAGGAGGCTGAGGAGTGTGATCCCTCTAAAGTTGGAGAACACCCTCTGGTCCCCTTTTTTGAAGAGAGAAACCACCACCCCATTTTGCCATGCCAAAGGCACTGCCCCCAACCTCCACACAATGTTGCAGAGGCATGTCAACCATGACAGCCCTACAACATCCAGGGCCTTGAGGTACTCAGGGCGAATCTCGTCCACCCCTGGGGCCTGGCCACCAAAGAGATTTTTAACCACCTTTGCGACCTCAGCCCCTGTGATAGGAGAGTCGTCCCCCTCGTTCAGAAGCCCTGCTTCCTCTCTGAAAGGCGTGTCAGTGGGATTGAGGAGATTCTTGAAGTATTCCTTCCACTGCCCAACAATATCCCCAGTCAAAGTCAGCAGTGCCCCATTCGCACCATACACAGTGTGGACAGGGAGCTGCTTCCCCCTCCTGAGCCGTCAGACAGTTTGCCAGAATCTCTTCGAGGCCGACCGAAAGTCTTGTTCCATGGCTTCACCGAACTCCTCCCATACCCGAGTTTTTGCTTCAGCAACCACCTGAGCTGCATTCCGCTTGATCTGCCGGTACACCTCAGCTGCCTCGGGAGTCCCGCAAGCCAACCAATCTTGATTGGACTCCTTCTTCAGCTTAATGGCCCCCCTCACCTCTGGTGTCCACCACTTGGTTCGGGGGTTGCCACCACAAGATGCCCCGACGACCTTGCAACCGCAGCTCTGGGCAGCTGCTTCAACAATGGAGGTGGAGAGCATGGCCCATTCAGACTCCATGTCTCCAGACTCCCTCGGAATGTGGTTGAAGTTCTTCTGGAGGTGGGAGTTGAAGACCTCCCCAACAGGGGCCTCAGCCAGACGTTCCCAGCACACCCTCACTATATGTTTGGGTCTACCAGGTCTGAATGGCATCCTCCCCTTCCATCGGATCCAACTCACCACCAGGTGGTGATCAGTTGACAACCCTGCACCTCTCTTTACCTGAGTGTCCAAGACATACGGTTGCAAGTCTGATGACACATTAACAAAATCAATCATCGACCTGCAACCTAGGGTGTTCTGGTGCCAGGTGCACATATAAACACCCTTATGCTTGAGCATGGTGTTAGTTATGGACAAACTGTGGTTAGCACAGAAGTTCAATAACTGAACACCACTCGGGTTCAGATCGGGCAGGCCATTCCTCCCAATCTCCCCTCTCCAGGTTTCACTATCCTTGCCCACGTGCGCATTGAAGTCCCCCAGTAGGACAATGGAGTCTCCAAGAGGAGCACTCTCCAGCACCTCAGTCAGAGACTCCAAAAAGGGTGGGTACTCTGAAACATCATTTGGTGCATAGGCACAAATGATGGTCAGGACCAGTTTCCCAACCCGAAGGCGCAGGGAAACAACCCTTTCATCCACCGGGGAAAACTCCAATATAAAGGCAGCAAGGTGGGGGGATACAAGAATACCCACCCCTGCTCGTCGCCTCTCGCCCGGGGCAACTCCAGAGTAGGCCAAGCTCCAGCCCCTCTCCAGGAGACTGGTTCCGGAACCGGAGTTATGTGTTGAGGTGAGGCCGACTATATCTAGCCGGTATCTTTCAACTTCATGCACCAGCTCAGGCTCCTTCCACACCAGAGAGGTGACATTCCACGTCCCAAAAGCCAGTTTAGGAAGCTTGGGATAAGACTGCCAACGTCTCCGCCTTTGACCGCTACCTGATCCACATAACACCGGACCCCCATGGTCCCTCCTGCAGGTGGTGAGCCCACTGGAGGGCGGACCCATGTAACTCCTTCGGGCTGAGCCCGGCCAGGTCCCATGGATGGCAACACGGCCACCAGATGCTAGCCCCTCCCCCAGGCCTGGCTCCATTGTAGGACCCCGGTAACCCCATACCAGGTGGGGTACACTGAATCCTTTTTCTAGCATTCATTATGAGAGTCTATTGGATTGTTCTAAGTCTGGCCCTTCACCCAGGACCAGTTTGTCTTTGGTTACCCTACCAGAGACAAATTACCCCGGACAACATAGCTCCTAGGATCACTAGCACATGCAAACCCCCCCACCACGATAAGGTGATGATCCATGAGGGTTTTTTTTTTTTCATCAGAATAATTTTCTGTTACAATAAAGGGCAGGACTATCTTGCAGACAGATATGAGCAGCCTTCCTTGTTCTCGTCATCCAAAGTGAAATCCGCATATCAGAAAATCCTGCAGATTGGAGGTTTTGCATTTCAGCCATCAATATGCTGAATTATCCCTTAGAGCACAGGTGTCAAACTCATTCCATGGAGGGCCAAGACCCTGCAGGTTTTACCTCCACCCAGTGTCTTCAACAGGTGATTTCACTGAATTTCTTCCAACTGATTGCTGATCAGTGAAAACACCTGCTGAAGACACTGGGTAAAAGCAAAACATGCAGGGTCTTGGCCCTCCATGGAATCAGTTTGACACCCCTGCTAGAGCTACGCAATCATAGCAACATTATAGTACAATTTTTTTAAGCATTAAATCTTCAGTATTCTCTTTTTCTGGTCAAATTTGTCACTTTTCACAGAGCTCTGGTGACTGGTCGTGATGCCGCATATTATCCAATCAGTACGGAGTCAATCCGAAGCCCCGCCCACACTTCTAGAAGCCAGGGCATGAAGAAATGGAGTGGAAGCTATTGGCTAAACTTTTATTGATAAAAATTACATATTTTCACTGAGTAATTCCATACTCAGGGATGCACACCTTTGTAACCTCAGCAAAGCACTTATAAAATTTGCAGTTAGTCTGATGAACGGTTTGAGAGATATCTGAGGAAAACACAGACAGACAGACAGACACACACACACACACACGCCCACACACACACCCATCTTGTATTTATAGATGTTATGATGATGATTTTTTTTTAGGTTATTTTCTTAAAATTGCTGCAACTCTGACAACTATACATTGGGGTGAAATGTGTTTTGCATTTTGAAACAAAACATCAGAGGGGGCAATATTATTTTTTAAGTTATTAATCTGACTGTGCTCACCTACAATACAGAGAAGATGCAAATCCATTGTGATTCAGAGTGGGAGATTACTCATTCAGGCCTGATTTACTGCCCCACGTATTCACACTGACTGCCTGAGCTGAATCACGCTCATGAGTGTGCAGACGGGTTACAATAGAGGGAACCAGCCGTGGACAACACAGACAACATAAATCAATAATCGCTGCCTCCCTCCTTCCTCTTGCTTTAATACCAAGGCACGTGTGGCTGTTTGAACCAGTCAGAGTCACCATTCATCATGCCTCACAGACATTAGATTGGACTGAGAGGATTCTTAAAATAAGATTACCCCTGCTCTTCTTCAATCCATTCCCCTCCCATTCTCCTTTTTCCCCTCATTTACTGCAGTTGTCCCAGTTTTTGCAGTCAATTTAGAACAAGAAAAGAAGAATGCTCCCCACTGGTTGGTATAAATCTTCTCTGTAAGTTTGTCACAGCTCTCTATTTTTTTTCAGTGACTTTTCATTTTAGTCACTTTCAATGTTTTGTCCTCAAGTTTGGCAACTGACAGAAGAATATCCACAAAAATAAAATCCTCAACAATTCGACAGTTAGTATAAACTTGAGATATCTGCTAAAATATTTTGAGTGTCAGATGATTTTTCCCCCCTCATTTGGAGCATTAAAAACTCATACATTTGCATAAAGTCAAAGTAATGAATAATAGTAATGTAGAGGTGGATAATCCCAGGTCCAAAGAGTAAAAGTATGATCGCATATTTGTTCCAGCCCTTGACAAACTCAGCTGATTCTGATAAGCACACCTCTTCAAGATCTGTGCTTTTCAGAATCAGCTGGGTTAGTCAGTGGCTGGAACAAATATGTGATTGGACTTTTACGCTTTAGACCTGGGATTACCCACTTCTGGTCTTCACTGTGCTCCGTGGTATATTGAATGCCTTGGAAATTCTTTTGTACCCTTCTCCTGACTGATACCTTTGAACAATGAGATCCCTCTGATGCTTTGGAAGCGCTCTGCGGACCATGGCTTGTGCTGTTAAGCTGTGACAACAAAAATGTCAGGAAAAGCCTACTAGAACAGCTGAACTTTATTTGGGGTTAATTAGAGGCACTTTAAATGGTGGCAGGTGTGTGCTGACTCTCATTTACCATGAGTTTGAATGTGATTGGTTAATTCTGAACACAGCCACATCCCCAGTTGCATATTGCACAGTCCCCAGGGTGTGCATATTTATGCAACCAGGTTATTGTAAGTTTTTCATTTTTTACTTTTCCCCTTAAAAGATTTCAGTTTATTTTTCAATTGGGTTGTACAGGTTATAGGTCACATTAATGGGAGGGGGGAGTTTTGAAATGATTTTGCCTTGGTCTCATTTTTTTACATCACAAAAACCTGGCATTTGAACAGGGGTGTGTAGACTTTTTATAGCCACTGTGCATCAGGATGGATCAGGAATTTTCTCTTGAGTCTGTAAACATTGGTTAAAGAGGTAAACTGTTACAGTCCCTGAATTGATTTGTTCTAGACAAGTGCAGTTTTACAAAGCAATCAAGCCGAACATTAGACACTGGTAAAACAAGTGAAATATTTATTTACTATTACTGAATCAGACTGTCAGGCAAGCAAAGGGAGTGGCGTAACAATAATAGAGAACTAGTGTACATAAAACCAAACAGATAAGACTGTTTGCAGAACAAATGCACTGCACAAAGGGAAAGTCATGGGCAAAAGTTTCACTAAACAAGTGAAATGATATGAGCTCACATGAAAGCAGTTAGGACTAGGCAGACAATTATGATGAAGAAAACCAGACAGGAAGTTAAATGACCAAATAGGAAGAAAACCAGTTTATCAAAGGAAAATAGGAAGTGGCAAAACGGGAGATGAAGACAACCAGGCAAACAAAGACAGAATCAATAAGAGAATTATAGGAATAAATGGGCACAAATATCCAAACACTTAATCATAACCTAACACCACAACACTATTTGTGTTTCATTACAATTAATTATGATTAATGTTGTTGATTACGTTATGCTGACGTCCATCCAGCTGTCCCACCTGTTTTGTAAAATCAACTCCTCCTACAGTTTTGTCCCAAATATTTTGAAACTTGGTACCTGGGTTTGATATAGACATGATGCACATGGAAAAATTGAAAAGTGCTCTCCTTCAGTAAGATATTGGGACCTTTGAAGAAAACAGAGGTGGGGGATATTGCACCTCACAGTGCTCTTGTTTTGTTTTATAATACCAAAACAGTGCCACAAAAGTGAAGCAAGCCATTGCTTACTCTCTTTCCATGTAAGCAAAGAGTAAGCAGAGCAACGCTCTCCATATTATGGCTTCAAAATGCCCATTAAGAGTGTACAGTATGATTGCTTCCCTTGAAAGGCAGACCAAACATTGTGTAATGACGCTATTTAAATCACAGTATGTAATTTGAGAAGGTGTAGTTATGTTCCTCCTACTTGCCTGAAGTAACAGACGTTTGTGAAACATTTATGTAACATTTAGGTAATCACAGAAGAGACTAAATATTGCCGTTATTTTGAGTTTAGGTGGAATTCTCTCACTATCTTGATATATTTTTGAATTTACATTTTAATTGTCGAAATACGCATGATAAACAGCTTAATTTCAATTTCCTTTTGTTTTCTGGATTTCTAAGAATTGTGATGATGGGCAATCTGCAAAATTCTGATTCACTAACCACATCAACAGTCTTTTCCATGAGGACATGTAAGTCTATAATAATCATAAAGGATTAGAGTCCTATAGTTTGACCCGTGGAAACTGTCCAAAACCTGACATTGCATCACTTTGGCCAGGAATACATTTTCAAGCTGTGAGCTGGCAGAGGGCCTGACACTGTGTTGTCACTGCATTATCACCTGCAGAACATGCTCTCTGCACATGTGCCCTTGAGTCAAGGCCTCATTAGACCGAGGGTTGTCAGTCCTTGGCTGAACCAGTGTTTCACAGGCTCTGAATCAAGCTGGACATTCTGCTCCATACAGTGCATCCAGAAAGTATTCACAGCGCTTCACTTTTTCCACATTTTGTTATGTTACAGCCTTATTCCAAAATGGAATAAATTCATTTTTTTCCCTCAAAACTCAATACACAGCACCCCATAATGGCAACGTGAAAAAAGTTTTTTTGAGATTTTTGCAGATTTATTAAAAATAAAAAACTAAGAAATCATATGTTACATACAGTAAGTATTCACAGCCTTTGCTCAATACTTTGTTGATGCACCTTCGGCAGCAATTACAGCCTCAAGTGTTTTTGAATATGACGCCACAAGCTTGGCACACCTATCTTTGGGCAGTTTTGCCCATTCCTCTTTGCAGCACCTCTCAAGCTCCATCAGGTTGGATGGGAAGTGTCAGTGCACAGCCATTTTTAGATCTCTCCAGAGATGTTCAATTGGATTCAAGTCTGGGATCTGGCTGGGCTACTAAAGGACATTGACAGAGATGTCCTGAAGCCACTCCTTTGATATCTTGGCAGTGTACTTAGGGTTGTTGTCCTGCTGAAAGATGAACCGTCGACCCAGTCTGAGGTTAAGAGCGCTCTGGAGTAGGTTTTCATCCTGGATGTCTCTGTACATTGCTGCATTCATCTTTCCCTCTATCCTGACTAGTCTCCCAGTTCCTGCCACTGAAAAGCATCCCCACAGCATGATGCTGCCACCACCATGCTTCACTGTAGAGATGGTATTGTTGCTCCCCTGGGTAGCGGCCCAGGAGGAGGAAACGTGCATGTGGAAGTTAACTCTCCAGCCTGTGATAGAGAATCAGCAAAACACGTTTCGTTATTTCACACAAGGAGTTTATTCTTCCTTCAAGTCATTCACATGACCAACATCAACTGACTAGTATTTACTATCAAAGTCCATTTATCACAATTTCCGATTTGACATTAACTGTATACTTAACATTCTTAACAAATTACTCTAACATGAAATGAATTATTGGTTTTATCTCCTTCCCATGTATATAGCTTTTAACTTGTTCAAATATTTATATTTTAACAATAACCCATGAACTTACATTTACATTAATCATTTTAAGCACTGTCATAAATGTACAGCATGTGGTGTTATTCTTAACAATTCACTGACCTGGCCACTGTGTACCTAACACACTTACAATAGTATTCCTGGTAGTCGGTAATACACCCGAAATATGCACATTTGGTGACTAATCAAACCAGTAAATGTCGTACTGTATGAAAACCGTTTCATAACTGTCTTTAAATAAAGTAAGCAAATGGTTCTTAACGTGGGCGGATTTCACTGTTGTGATTTCACACTCGATCATTAACATTAGCAGGTTAGCTTATACAACAACACATCAACTTTAACAGAAATACCCTTACAAACCCGCTTTTCGCCTCACATGTATCACAATATAATCTCGGACATCCTAGGACTCTTACAGTTTATATTGCACTCTTGAATTATTAGTATTTACCAACCTGTGATAGAGAATCAGCAAAACACGTTTCGTTATTTCACACAAGGAGTTTATTCTTCGTGCTCCAGTGCGTGAGGCTACTCTCTATCACTATGCGACATGCGACATCTATTGGTCGGCGTATGGAACTGCACTCAACTCACATGAGTTATAATGGAACCAGGTGGATTACAAATGCATTGTAGAAAAATAAACAATTAAGGAATAACATAAAATTGTAGGGGTGCCTGTTTTTCTTAAATTTTCTTATCCAAATGTCTTTTTCACCTCTTACATAACTTAACTATTTTCAACCCTCTACACTCTCCCCCACTTCAAATAAATGTCTCCCGACATTTCATGTTCTAGGGTGACTTAATGCATGAGAGTGTACCAATTATAACCATGGGACTGAGGTTGGGTGAGGTAGTGGAATGGCATATAGTTTTGAGTTAGCGGCACAAAGGTAGGGAGTAGGACAGGTCTTACGTCTGCAGTCCAAGGCTGGTACGATGGCTGTCCCAGGACGTCGTAGGTCAGTCTCTCTACTGGCCTTGCTCTCCGCTGTGACCTTCTCAGTTCCTCCTGTTCTCTATCCATCACCTCCACTTGTCCTTGACGTTCTTCCTGCAGCAAAGCTGGTCCATCCATTTGCTCCTCAGCATCCCGCTGAACGGGGACCGGTTCCTGCCTTACTGGTGGGCAGAACTCTCTAGCTGTCGCTCGAAGCCTTTGCTGATTTTGAGGATTTTGCTCTGGCATGACAGGTACTGGTTGCTGAGTGTTTTGGTCTGGGAGATTTGAGGCATTTTGCTGACGATTTACGGGTCTGTAACATGGGATTTGGCTACGGAGGTTGTAGCGGTAAGTATTTTCCTCTTCTTCCTCCGAGCTGTCATTGTCTGTGTTGTCACTGTTAGGATTTGTCTCTGTCCTCTTCTTCCGTTTCTGTTTTGTCTTTTCTTTTGCAGGCAGTTCTTCTTCTAAAGGCAAGTCATTTACAGGCAACAGCAGGTTTCTGTGTAACACTCGCATCACTTGGCTGCCTCTCTCTGCTTGTACTTTATAGACTGGTCCATCTCCCACTCTCTCAACTACGCGATGTACTGCTGACTCCCAGTAAGCGCGCAGTTTCCCTGGGCCTCCTCTTTCAGAGAGGTTTCTGACCAACACCCTGTCGCCTGGTTGGAGTGTGACACCTTTTAAGCGTTTGTCGTACTGCTTTTTGCCTTTACCTGAAGACTTTTGACTGTTTTCTGCAGCGATTTTGTAAGCAGCACGCATCCTATCAGCCCATTTTTTAGCGTAGGTTTGATGGCTGTGTGTGTCAGTGTCTTTTGTCTGGTTCAACAGTAGATCTACAGGCAACCTTGGGACTCTGCCATATAAGAGGAAAAATGGAGAATAGCCTGTTGACTCATGTCTTGTACAATTGTAAGCATGTACAATTTGGGGTAGGTGATCCTTCCATTCACTTTTTTTCTCCTCCTGTAGGGTACGAAGCATTTGGAGTAGTGTACGATTCAGGCGCTCCACGGGGTTGCCCTGCGGATGGTATGGAGTGGTTCGTGAGTGAGAAATTCCAGACAGTTGTTGTAATCTGTGGAAGAGACTGTTTTCAAACTCACGTCCCTGATCGTGATGCAACTTCTCAGGGTACCCGAAACGAGGAATAAAATCCTGAAATATCTTTTCTGCAGCTGTTTTGCCTGATTTATTCCTTGTAGGGTATGCCTGTGCGAAACGAGTGAAATGGTCCACTAGTACGAGGATGTACTCATACCCTCCTTTACTTGGCTCAAGGTGTAAGTAGTCGATGGAGATTAACTCAAAGGGAGCACTGGTTGTGATAGAGCCCATTGGAGCTCTCTGGGGAACATTTGGGCGTTTTTGTTTGATGCACGGACATTTTTTTGTTACATAATCTTCAACATCTTGTTGCATACATGGCCAATAGAAACGCTCACGGGCCAGATGTATCACCTTATCACACCCTATGTGACCCATGTCATTGTGTAAACTCTTTAACACCATCGGCTTTAGCTGTTCAGGTAGGACCAGTTGTTTGCTGTGCTCTTGTTGAATATTTAATAGTTCAGAATGGTTCATACACATAAGTTGATAGTTATTACATATTGAAATACATATAGGACAAATAGATATTATAAACACTTTATAGTTAATCAGAAAAGCTATTTATAATAGTAATTTAATTAGAATCCCAAAGGTGTTTTCCTTCAATGCAGTCGTTAGACATTGTCCACTAGACGGCGCTGGTACTGTACCTTTGGCCATGAAATGTTATTGTTCAAGCTGCAGACCGAAGAAGAAGAAGTCAGTGCTAAGCAGTGCAGTGCTATCAGAGGGACGGACGCATGTTAGCCAGCGGGAACGACAGATGTGTTGTAAACTGAGATGCAGCATTCTCCAGTAAAGCCAAATGAAGGTAAAGTTGGGTGTTTGGACATTCTTTCCTTATAACAACTGATGTTACAGCTAAATCCACAACATATTTATTGGTGCCGAAACCCGGGAACCGGAAGCTGGAAGCGGGAAAAGTGAAGAGAGAACGTTGTTGGGATTAAGCCGATAGCTGTAACAACACGGAGACGAAAGGAAAAAATGGCGGAGCGACTTCAAAGGCTAAAACAGAAACGGATCGTGCTGCGGACGTCCGTTACAAAGCTGCTGCAAATTATACAAGATGAAACAAGTAAGACTGATATAAACAGTGACCGTTTGCGGGAGCTGTTAGCCATGTTGTCACAGAAAGAGAAAGGCCTGCAAGACATTGAACCAGATATAGAGCAGGAGATTCCTTTGGACGAGTTAGATGCGGACATGGTGCAGATACTTGAGTATCAGGACAACACAAATTTATGGAGGACGCGGGCAGAGAGAGCAATTGAACGGGCTGCCTTACAGCAACAAGAACAGGCAAGAGACACCACCGTATCAGCGAATCCACATCGGCTGAGTGACGTGAGTACACGGTCAAATACAAGCAGACCCTCGGTAAAGCTACCCAAGCTCTCAATAAACAAATACAGCGGAGAAGTGTGCATGTGGCAGGAGTTTTGGGACCAATTCGAAAATGCAATTCACCAAAACCCAGATTTGAGCAAAACTGAAAAGTTCACTTACTTGAAGTCATATCTCATCGGGCCAGCTGCACGCGCCGTCGCAGGGCTGAAGGTAACTGACATGAACTATGATGCTGCAGTAGACATGCTTAAGCAAAGATTTGGAAGGAAAGAGCTCATTGTAAGTGCACACATGTCTAAGTTACTAAATCTAAGTCCAGTTAAAAGGTCCTCAGACATTGTTGCCTTGAGACAACTTTTTGATGATGTTGAAGTACAAATCAGAAGCTTAGAAGCTTTAGGAGTCATGTCAGACAGTTATGGAGGTTTACTGTGCCCCATACTGTTCAAAATGATTCCTGCTGATCTTGCCCTTGAGTACACCCGCAAGACAGATGTAGGGCAAAAGTGGGATGTTGATGGCCTTGTAAAGTTTTTGCAACAAGAAGTTGAAAGCAGGGAGCGTGCTGCACATTTGACACAAATGAGAGAGAATCATAAAGATACACATGCAAATCAGAATCAGCACTACAGACCAGATTCAAGCAGAGAAAGGTGGAAAGGACCTAATGTGCCCTCAGCTGCAGCCCTCCACACAGGCAGTTCGAATACACCATTTGTGCACAGTTGCATATTCTGTAACAGTACCAGCCACAAGTCAGAACAGTGCACTGAAGACACAGTCACAAGCAGGAAAGAAAAACTAAAGAAAACGGGAAGGTGCTTCATATGCCTAAAACCCAGACATCTTGCTCGAGACTGTAGATCCAAAAATGTGACATGCACTGATTGTGGAAGAAGACATCATGCTGTTGTGTGTGACAGAAGTGAGCAACCAATAGAAAGGACAGATGCCGCTGAAAACACGAGTGATGCAGTGGTCTCCTCAGTATTTCCATATGCAGCCAAACCAACCCCAGAAAAATGTGAAACAGTACTATTGCAAACTGTGAGAGCAAGGATTGAAGGACCTGGAGGAAAGAAGATTGTGCATTGCTTAATTGATGGAGGAAGCCAACGGCGTTTTGTCCATGAGAAACAAGTGAAAGATTTAAAACTGCCAATACTAAAACAAGAGACATTAAACCTTCACACGTTTGGCTCAAAAAACCCAGTGACCACAAAATGCAATGTCATAAAACTAGTCCTGGAGAATGTGAGAAACAAAGATCAGAAAATCGAGATTGAAGCTGTTCAAACCCCACAGCTTTGTACTGCAGTCATGAAAGTCCCCAGTGAACACATCCAACGGCAGCTGGAGAAAAAAGGGCTACCAGTAGCAGATGTGTCAGCGGGAGACAAAGATGGTTTGGAGCTATCAGTACTGATCGGAGCAGATTACTACTGGAGAGTAGTCACAGGTAAAACTGAGAGACTGTCAGACGCTTTGGTTGCCGTAGAAACCAGATTCGGCTGGGCAGTGCAAGGACCAGTTGTCATGTCCAGTATGAATGAAGCAACATGTATGCACATTGGACTCAGTGAAGACTCAGTGGAGATCTCAAACCAGCTAAGAGCATTTTGGGAGATCGAGTCGCTGGGCATCACTACTAAAGGTGAGGAAACACCTGATGACGAGAAAGCCAAGGAGAGCTTTGACAGGTCAGTCAGATTCATTAATGGGAGATATGAAGTGGCGTTGCCATGGCGCCAAGACACACCCGAACTGTCAGACAACAAGAAGGTTGCACAAAGGAGGTTTGAAACCCTGAAAAGAAAGCTGAAATCTGACGTGACACTGTTTAAAAGATACAACGATGTAATAGAGGATTACACAGAACAAGGAATATGTGAAGATGTGCCACAGAGCAGTCATTCAGCAGAGACAGAGAATGTAACCTACTACTTACCTCATCATGCTGTAATCAGAGAGGACAAAGTAACTACCAAGTTAAGGGTAGTGTTTGATGCTTCGTCACATGAAGAAGGTTGTTCCTCTTTAAATGACTGTTTATTACCTGGCCCAAACCTGAATGCTGACCTCATGAGCATTTTGATCAGATTCAGACAAAATCCTGTAGCTTTCACAGCAGACATTACTAAAGCTTTCCTTCAGATATCTATAACTGAAAGTGACAGAGATGCTGTGAGATTTTTGTGGCTTACAGGACCCCCAGATGTTGAAGGCACCAACACGCATATAACGAGAATGGCACGTGTTGTGTTTGGAGTAACTTCAAGTCCATTTTTACTTGCAGCCACTATCAGACATCATCTGGAGAAATATGAAGCTAACCAACCAGACACGGTAAAACTAATGAGAGACTCACTTTATGTGGATGATCTGATCGCTAGCTCAAGTAACTCAGACGAGGCATACAGACTTACTACAGGAGCAAGAGAAATACTGGCTGCTGCCAACATGAACCTCTGTAAGTGGACAACAAACTCCCTTGAACTGAAAACCAAGTGGTCAAACAGCAAGCTTGATTTCACACAAGAAACAGAAACACATGGAGGTGTGTTGAAGGTGCTTGGTTTGGTGTGGAGACCGGACACAGATGACTTTGCCTTTGACCTCAAACATTTGATGAACATTCTAAAAGGAAAGGAAAACACAAAGAGGAGTGTTTTGAGATCATCCGCCAGAATCTTTGATCCTATAGGGTTCCTAACGCCATTTACCATTCGAGTTAAATGTCTGTTTCAGGAAATGTGGCGACGGGGCCTGAGCTGGGACGACGAGCTGCCTCCAGACCTTTCACAGGCATGGCAGCAGTGGTGCATGGAGCTTCCTCAGATCCACCAAATAGTCATTCCGCGGTGGTATGGAACAGAAAAGCTGTCAGATAAATCACAAGTTCTCCATGTCTTCACAGATGCAAGCGAAAAGGCGTATGGCGCAGTTGCGTATCTACAAGGACAAACAACAGAAGGAGAGACTGTTACTGCGCTCGTTGCATCCAAGTCAAGAGTGGCACCAATCAAAACAATCACACTGCCACGCTTGGAACTGATGGGAGCTGTGATTGGAGCAAGGTTGGCAAATAACCTTTTGAAGGCACTGAATATGCAGATCACTCAACTCAGAATGTGGTCAGACTCCATGATAGTGATTCACTGGATTCGCAGTTCATCAAAGAAATGGAAACAGTTTGTTGCCAACAGAGTGATGGAGATACAAACTTTGACACCACCAGAACTATGGACACATTGTAATGGAAAGGTGAACCCAGCTGATCTCACCACAAGAGGTCAGTCCGCATCAAGGTTGAAAGAGGAAAATCTCTGGTGGTCAGGCCCATCATTTTTGAAAGAAAAGGAGCTTCAAACTACACCGCCAGAAACAGCACAAGAAATACTATCAGAAGAAGAGGTTAAAGCTGAGCTAAAGGCAAGTCAAGTCGCAGTACATCTCAGTAACAGTGAAAGAGTGCAATCTGAACCATTGCTACAGCTGGACAAATACAGCAAACTACAGACCGTACTAAGAGTAACTGCATGGATCCAAAGATTTCTCCACAACTGTCATTCAAAGCAAAGACAAAGGGGAGAACTAACAGCAGAGGAAATGGCAAAATCTGAAAAGGTATGGATACGTGAAGCGCAACTTAACAGTTTTGAAAGAGAAATAACAGAGTTGAAAACTGGAGAAAATGTGCACAAAGACTCAAAAATCAGAGACTTTAAACCCTTTCTAGACGAGCAAGGCTTAATCTGTGTAGGAGGAAGGCTGCATCAGTCAAACATGAGTTTCAATGAGCAGCACCCGTGGTTGTTACCCTCAAATCACAGATTTGCACAACTTCTGATAAAATACAGTCACGAAAATGTCATGCATTCAGGCGTGAGAGACACTCTAGTTCATCTACGAGAGAAGTATTGGATTCCACGCGCGAGACAGTTAGTCAAAAAATGCATTTCAGACTGTACTATCTGTAAAAGATTCAAAGTAAAAGCAGCACAGCAAACAGCTGCACCTCTTCCCAAAGACAGAGTTACTGAAGCACCGCCGTTTGAAGTCACAGGTGTTGACTTTGCAGGCCCACTGTTTGTAAAGTCCAAGAATTCTGCAGAGAAAGCATACATAGCACTTTTCACCTGTGCAGTTACACGTGCAGTGCACCTTGAACTAATATCGAGTCTATCAACAGAAAGTTTCCTTTGGGCATTCAAGAGATTTATTTCACGGAGAGGACTTTGTAGAGTAATCTACTCGGACAATGCAAAAACGTTCAAGAGAGCAGATCAAGATCTAAAGGAACTGTAGAAGGCTATGAAGGAGCCAGAGCTGCTGGAATATTTTTCTGAAAAGGGAATCAAGTGGAAATTTATTGCAGAAAGAGCGGCTTGGTGGGGTGGTTTTTGGGAAAGGTTAGTGCGCTCTGTAAAGGGATGCCTCAAAAGAGTAATGGGCAGAGCATCTCTGAGCTTTGAAGAGTTAACTTCTCTGTTGACAGAAATAGAAGCCACTATTAACTCAAGACCACTCACATTTGTGTACAACGATTTACAAGAACCAGAACCTCTGACGCCAGCTCATTTCCTCATAGGGAAAAGACTTACCTCTTTACCACCAAAGCCATTTTCCACAACAGGTCAGATAGCAAATGCAAATAAAGAAAGGCTGACCCGAAGATGGAAATATCGCCATAGACTTGTCAAGGAATTTTGGAACAGATGGAGGAGGGAGTATTTGCTGGACCTCAGATCGGCTCACACTCGTCATACCCCAAATCCAACACAACTCAAACCAGGAGATTTGGTCCTCATTGGAGATGACAAGATACCACGTCAAACATGGAAAACAGGACTAATCATAGAGGTGTTCCCAGGGAGAGATGGACTAGTCAGATCCTGCGCTATGCGCACTCCAACTGGGACGACGTTAAGAAGACCAGTTCAGCTACTATATCCTTTTGAAGTTAATATTTGAACTGTCTTCTTGGGGGGGAGGATGTTGAATATTTAATAGTTCAGAATGGTTCATACACATAAGTTGATAGTTATTACATATTGAAATACATATAGGACAAATAGATATTATAAACACTTTATAGTTAATCAGAAAAGCTATTTATAATAGTAATTTAATTAGAATCCCAAAGGTGTTTTCCTTCAATGCAGTCGTTAGACATTGTCCACTAGACGGCGCTGGTACTGTACCTTTGGCCATGAAATGTTATTGTTCAAGCTGCAGACCGAAGAAGAAGAAGTCAGTGCTAAGCAGTGCAGTGCTATCAGAGGGACGGACGCATGTTAGCCAGCGGGAACGACAGATGTGTTGTAAACTGAGATGCAGCATTCTCCAGTAAAGCCAAATGAAGGTAAAGTTGGGTGTTTGGACATTCTTTCCTTATAACAACTGATGTTACAGCTAAATCCACAACAGCTCTGTCTTTCTGTACAATAATCCATTGTCAACTTCCAACTTGTTCCACTCATACAGTAGTCTCCGTGTCCGTTTACTCATTGTCCGTCTATCTTTATCGTTTGGTGTCCATCCTTTGAGTTTGAGTGAGATTACTTCTCTAATTGACTCATCGGCTTGTTGAGCAGCATTGATGTCTTTAGGCGTCATGCTCAAAACACTGTCGGTTGGCACATTGTTGTCATTAGAACTCAGTCGTAACGCAGCTATCCATGGCACATCACTGTTTTGTGCTGCCTTGCTCCCTTGCCACACTGCGGACACTACTTCCGGTAAAACTGTCTCTGTGAACTCGTTCATTTGCTCTTGCAGATCTAATGGGTGTCTGGACAACATATCTGCATCTGCATTCCTTTTCCCTGGCCTATACTTGATATCAAAATGGAAGTCAGCCAACTCCCCGACCCACCTATGACCCACTGCATTCAACCTGGCTGAACTGAGGACATAGGTTAAAGGATTGTTATCTGTATAGACAGTAAAAGTCGGTGCATAATACAGATAGTCACGGAATTTGTCGCAGATGGCCCACTTGAGAGCTAGAAACTCTAGTTTACCGGAATGTAAGTGATAATTCTTCTCGGCCGGTGTGAGAGTTCTGGATCCATAGCCAATCACCTTAAGTTTGTTTTCTTGTTTTTGATACAAGACGGCTCCCAGGCCTTTGTTTGACGCATCTGTATGCAATACAAATGGAAGGTCCAAATTGGGATAGGCTAGAATGGGAGGATTAGTCAGAATGTCCACAAATCTTGACACAACTTCCTGATGTTCACTGGTCCATATTATTGGTGTGCGAGAAGGAAGCTGGTTTCTGTCTCCTTTCTTTGTTTGTCCTTTACTCCTTTTTGGTGCTGGTTTATTGTCATTGCTTGTTTCATTAGTGCTCTGGAGGAGTTCGAACAAGGGTCTCGCCAGACGTGAAAAATCTTGAATAAATGATCGGTAATAACTGAGAAAACCCAGTAACGTTCTGAGTTCTCCGACTGTGCGAGGGTTCTTGTCTTTCAGAGCGAACACAGCATCCAAGTCTTTTGGGTCAATCTGGACTCCTTCTCCCGACACTAGCCTACCCAGGTAGCGTACTTGGTTTTTGAACAGTTCACATTTGGCTGGCCGAAGTTTTATGCCGTGTTGTCGCATTTTGCACAAAACCTGTTTAAGGTGTTCTACGTGCTCATCAAAGGTTTTGGAGTAACACAGTACATCGTCCAAGTAAGGCACGCAACACTCGTCTCTGATCCCTTCTAACACCCCCTCCATACACCTTTGGAATGCGGCCGGAGCGTTTGACAACCCGAATGGAACCCGCACCCACTCGTATAGTCCCCAGGGTGTGCTAAAAGCAGTTAAATGCCTTGACTCCTCACTTACAAAACCCTGATGGTAGGCACTTCCCTGATCCAATATGGAAAACCAGAAAAAAGAAGAATGAAAGAAAATAAAACTCCTGGTATGTCAAATAAAACGATATGGGAGGCCATGAAGGCATTTCTTAGGGGGGAATTTATTTCATTGGCAGCATTTAAAAGACGATCCTTAATACAGGAACAGAAGGTTATTTTAGATCAAATCCTGGACATTGATAGACAATATGCTCAATCTCCATCACCCGTTCTGTACAAGGAACGTATGACATTACAAACTAAATTTAATTTACTTTCTACTCGACAAATTGAAGGTTGTTTAATAAGGAACAAGAGTGAATTTTATGAACATGGCGAAAAAACCAGTAAACTTCTAGCTAATCAACTACGTGGTATTAGAGCTAAGCAAATTATTACTGGAGTTAGGACAGATAAAGGAGAGGTGACATCTGACCAACAAGCGATTAATGATATTTTCAGGTCATTTTATTCCAAATTATATACCTCAGAATATACAACAAACTTAAAGGGTTTGGAAATTTTTTTTGATTCTATTGATATTCCTTCGATTTCTTCAGAATCTCGGCAAATTTTAGAAGCTCCCATCACAAAAGAAGAAATTCAGCTGGCAATATCATCCATGCAATCAGGAAAATCTCCAGGACCTGATGGGTTTTCCGCTGATTTTTTCAAAAAATTCTCTGATGACCTCGCCCCTTTCCTTTGTCAAGTTTTTACAGAGTCGCTTGACTCTGGTACACTTCCTCCTTCATGCTATCAGGCCTGTATCACTGTGTTGCTTAAAAAGGATAAGGATCCTGTTGATTGTGCTTCTTACAGGCCTATTTCCTTGTTAAATACCGATGTTAAAATTTTGTCAAAGTTGTTAGCTTCAAGGTTGGAAAAGATTCTTCCTTTTATAATTTCACAGGACCAAACCGGTTTCATTAAAAATCGCCATTCTTTTTTTAACTTGCGGCGGTTGTTTAATATTATTTACACTCCTCACCACAACATACCTGAATGTCTTATTAGTTTGGACGCTGAAAAGGCATTCGATAGGGTTGAGTGGGAGTATTTGTTTTTTACTTTGGAGAGGTTCGGTTTTGGTCCTTCCTTCTGTTCCTGGATTAAACTTCTCTATGCTAGTCCTTTAGCTTCAGTGTTAACTAATTGTCGCTATTCTGACTATTTTAGACTTTACCGTGGTACGAGGCAAGGCTGTCCTTTGAGCCCGTTGCTCTTTGCCTTGGCAGTTGAGCCGTTAGCTATTGCAATCCGTGGGAGCCGGGACTTTCTAGGCATTCGTAGGGGTGGCATTGAGCATAGGGTTTCACTCTATGCTGATGATCTTTTATTATTTCTCTCCAACCCACTTACTTCATTACCCGCTATACTTAATATTTTGGATAGTTTTAGTAGGTTTTCTGGTTATAAAATTAATCTTAATAAGAGTGAATTGTTTCTGATTAATGAAAAGATTCAAGTTCAGGATTTTGAACATTTTCCTTTCAAGGTTGTTATTGATCATTTTAATTATCTTGGGATATGTGTCACTAAACAATTTAATTACTTGTTTAAAAATAATTTCCTCCCCTTACTTGACCAGTGCAAGTTAATACTTTCCAAATGGTCCCCATTATCCTTGTCTTTAATTGGCAGAATCAATTCTGTAAAAATGATGTTACTTCCAAAGTTTTTATATTTGTTTCAATGTCTCCCCATTTTTATTCCTAAATCCTTTTTTAAGTCTTTGGACTCTCTGATTACCTCATTTATTTGGAATGGTAAACATCCGAGATTGAGGAAAGTTTTTCTTCAAAGACCCAAATCAGTAGGTGGCATGGCTCTGCCTAACTTTCAATATTACTACTGGGCAGCAAATATCAGGTGCATGTTATATTGGAAACATTTTTATCTGGAACCCAAATCACCTATTTGGATCCTTATGGAGTCACATGTGGACAATCAAACTTCCCTACCGGCAATTTTAGGTTCACCACTTCCCCTTGCTTTGTCTACACTGGGTAATAATAAAGTAGTTCGTCAGTCTCTTAGAATTTGGTCTCAATTCAGGAAAAATTTCGGTCTTCAGTTTTTTTCCATTAGAAGTCCAATTGCCGCAAATCATTTATTTACCCCATCAACTATTGATAGTGCATTTCATATATGGCACAGAAAAGGTTTAAAATCTTTTGCGGATTTATATTTTGATGGTCAATTTGCAAGTTTTTCTCAACTTTCCACCAAATTCGACATCACTTCTACACACTTTTTCCGCTTCCTCCAGGTCAGACATTATGTGCAAACCATGACAAAACAATTCCCTCAAAAACCTTCTGATAATCCTCTAGATGATTTTTTATTAGTTAAACCAACTTCTAAGGGGGTAATGTCAGTTTTATATAATTTAATTTCAAATTTACAATCTTCTTCTCTGGCCGCTATCAAATTGAACTGGGAACAAGATCTTAATTTTACTTTTACTGATGAACTGTGGGACTCTATTCTTGGCCAGGTTCACACTGCATCAATGTGTGCTCATCACGCTCTTATTCAATTTAAGATTGTACACCGGATGCACCTGTCCAAGGTTAAGTTAGCACGCATTTACTCGGATATAGACCCAACTTGTGAAAAGTGTGGTAGCGCTCCTGGCACTTTGCTTCACATGTATTGGTCCTGCCCTGCATTGATGAATTTTTGGCATTCTGTTTTTATCACTATGTCTGAAGTCCTGCAATATCAAATTAAACCTGATCCATTATGCGCCATTTTTGGTGTGGCTCCAGAACTTGTCTTGCCAAGTTCCAAATTAAAAGTATTCAAATTTTCATTATTATTGGCCAGACGTGCTGTATTACTGAAGTGGAAAGATTCTTCGCCCCCTTCACATTTACAGTGGATAAAAGATATAATGTCCTGTTTGGATTTAGAAAAAATCAGATATATAGTCTGTGGCTCTGAAAACAAATTCTATAAACTATGGCGCCCGTTTCTTGACTTCTTTGAAAGACCCACGATTATAGTTTCTGAGTAGCTCATATCCCCTTTACCCCAACCCCACTTCACACATATAATTTTTCTTTGTATTTTTTTTTTTTTTTTTAATTGTTTATTTAAAGGTTTTTGTGCTTTGAAGCATTTACATTTGTTGGCTTTAAGTTCTAGTTTTTTACTGTTTGGTTGAAACAAAAATGAAAATTTCTAATACTTTGTATTGTATTGATACTTCAATTAATAATAATAAAAAGACCTTTGAAAGAAAACCAGGAATTACCCCCAAGACTGTCCAGTAGATCTTGTATCCGTGGTAACGGATGCCTGTCAGGTATGGTTTTTCGGTTCAGCTCACGAAAATCAACACACAAGCGCAAAGTATTGTCCTTTTTACGCACACACACTACTGGCGACGAGTTGTTTGACACTGATTTCCTGATCCAGCCCCTGCTTAAAAGGTTTTGAACATACTCCTTCACCTCTTTATACAGTGGTCTTGGAATGGAGTTGTAACTTTTCTGCACGGGTGTGTTGTCAGTGGTGTTGATTTTTAGCTGTAGTCCAGGAATACATCCAATGTCTCCTTCATCATGAGCAAACACATCAGACTGTTCATAGAGCATCTGCCGAACCACCTCCCGATCACCCTCTGAGAGATGGTCTAAATTGACATTAGGGTGCCATCTCAGGTGTGAGGGGGCAGTGCTTAATGTTTCTTCACCCTCACCTTGACTGTCACATGTCACTTGAGCAGAGTGACAAAATGGCTTGTCTGTAGTTTTGGTTGCATTTTCAGCACTGGAACAAACATTTACAGGTTTGTATTCAGTGATCTCTGAAATAAGTCCTAAAACAGTCTTTGGATTTAGAAAAATGTTGTGCTTTGTTGAGTTTTGGATTGGGATTTTGACAGTTTTTGAAGCACCACCGGGTACATCAATAAGAGCTGGGAATAACTCCAACCCATCAGGTAAGTTACATTTCACAGCTGGCTCGAACAACATTTCTCCTCCTCCGGGAAATGCTCTGATGTGACATTTTACCATACAGATTTGGCTACTGTGAACAGTGAGTCCTTTTTTTCCAACTCTCACCACTGGACTTTCTGGTTCATTTTCTGCTGACTTGGTGTGGACAACAGAGATGAGTGACTCAACATTACCTTTCTGGACCTTTAAAGTCTCCGACAGTAAGCCCACTAAGCTAATATCGTCACTTTGTTCACTGTTTGCCATTATTATCTCTTGGATCACGTTAAAGCCCAGCAGCGGAGTGCTTAAATGCTGCTGACTGACAAGCATTGGAACATACAAGGATACAGAACCATACTGTGAACTTGTGATCTCGAGCAGGACATCTATCCACCCCTCGAACGGAACATCCGTCCCATTGGCTGCGGTGATTTCGAGTGGATGGCCTGGGAGTAGGCTCTCGAGTGGCTGTATTTTCACATTTGGTAAGGCTGCTTGTACCCATGACTTTTCAACAATGCTTACTTGTGCCCCACTGTCCAATAACATCTGTAGGTTTACTCCATTTAACTGGCAACTGATCATACACCTACCGCCAATGAGCTGTGCCACACGCTTTGTGTTGGGTGACTTTTGGGACTTGGCAGTAGTCTGTTCGGAGTTCAGTCTTTTAGTGTTGTGGGACTCTGCCGGTGGTTCAGTCACTGGTGGTCCCTCCCCAGCGACCTCCTCCAGTTTCCCGACACATTGCTTTTCTGCAGGCACCCTATAGCTCTGTGCCCCTCCTTTCCACATCGAAAACAGTGTGTGCAGCGCTCAGTGTCTTGGGCGATACACTTTTGGCATTTTCCTTTCACTGCGGGTTTCAGTGCTGGCTGTTTAGGGACAGGTGCTGTGGGACTGGTGTTTACTGTATTTACCATTGGGGTTAGGGCCTTTTCTAAACTCTTGGTTAGGGAGGAGACCTGTGCCGTCAGCTCCTGGATAGCTACACGATTAGCTTGGACTTCAGTGTGCATTTTAATCGAGCTCTGATCTGTCTCTACCTGTGCCGCATTAACACTGGTGACTTTGTGTTTGTGGCTTTGTCCCAACCTACTCAATCTCTCTGTCTCTTCACTAACAAAATTTGCTATGAGCTCCAGGATGGAGTCATCTGTGACACTGGTGTTGGAGATGTGAGGTTTAAGGTCTCTCCTAACATAAGAGTATTTTTCATTCAAACCCTGATACAGTGAATGGATAAACACACCTTGTACCAACTTGTCGTCATAATGAAACCCACTACTGTTTTTAGATGCAACCAACACACGCTGTTTTAGCCCCATTAGTCTATACATAAACTGTTGTGGTGTTTCTTTGTCATTTTGCTTAGCATTACTCAGCTCCTGAAATAATTCAGTGCTGCTTTTCTCGCGTAGATGTGTCCTTAAGAGACGTTTTAACTCAGCTACAGTAAGGCTATCCTTGGTTACAAGCATATCTTTAAAGGTACCAGGCTTAATTATCTTAAACACCGTTCTGATAATCTCAGCCTCTGTGAACCCTTCATTTAGCCCTTCATCAAGCTGTTTGCACAAGTTATTGTAACTCAAGTCAGAATCAAAATCAGAGATTTGACCACCATAAATCTTGTACTCTCTACGTGGCAACAGTGACGTAAGTTCAGTCAGTCTGACTAACCCTGGGTCAGGAACTACAGATGGTGATGTTGGATGGTTCTTCCCTGATGGTGCTGCAGCTCCAGTGGTCACAGGAACCACTATGACCGGATCATCGTCGGGTGACACCTCTGCATCCACTTCTCCAGCTGTTGTGGGCCGTTGTAGTTCAATGATGAGGTCACGGAAAGCAAGCAGGCGAGACATCCCCTGGTCCTCAAGGCTCTTCAGTTGTGGACTTCTCAGCGAGTCAACAATGAAGTCGAAGAGTTCCACTTCGGTCGATTCTGCGCCTGGCAAATCTTCTCCCACCTCATCCTTGAACGACTCAGCCAGCTTGTAAAGGATGTTTCTGCAGCGGGCAATGGTCAGCTGGCGAAGCTCTTGCTGGATTTCCCATCTCAGGTCATGTAGAGCAGACATGGCTGTGGTCTCCTGTAGTCAGTCGCTTAGGTCAATGGCTCAGGAACAGGTGGTCAGCATCCCTTGGTTCTTCAATGATTAGTGCCAGACCAGTAGGTGGCGCTAATCCCGGACGAGCCCCCAAAATTGTTGCTCCCCTGGGTAGTGGCCCAGGAGGAGGAAACGTGCATGTGGAAGTTAACTCTCCAACCTGTGATAGAGAATCAGCAAAACACGTTTCGTTATTTCACACAAGGAGTTTATTCTTCCTTCAAGTCATTCACATGACCAACATCAACTGACTAGTATTTACTATCAAAGTCCATTTATCACAATTTCCGATTTGACATTAACTGTATACTTAACATTCTTAACAAATTACTCTAACATGAAATGAATTATTGGTTTTATCTCCTTCCCATGTATATAGCTTTTAACTTGTTCAAATATTTATATTTTAACAATAACCCATGAACTTACATTTACATTAATCATTTTAAGCACTGTCATAAATGTACAGCATGTGGTGTTATTCTTAACAATTCACTGACCTGGCCACTGTGTACCTAACACACTTACAATAGTATTCCTGGTAGTCGGTAATACACCCGAAATATGCACATTTGGTGACTAATCAAACCAGTAAATGTCGTACTGTATGAAAACCGTTTCATAACTGTCTTTAAATAAAGTAAGCAAATGGTTCTTAACGTGGGCGGATTTCACTGTTGTGATTTCACACTCGATCATTAACATTAGCAGGTTAGCTTATACAACAACACATCAACTTTAACAGAAATACCCTTACAAACCCGCTTTTCGCCTCACATGTATCACAATATAATCTCGGACATCCTAGGACTCTTACAGTTTATATTGCACTCTTGAATTATTAGTATTTACCAACCTGTGATAGAGAATCAACAAAACACGTTTCGTTATTTCACACAAGGAGTTTATTCTTCGTGCTCCAGTGCGTGAGGCTACTCTCTATCACTATGCGACATGCGCCATCTATTGGTCGGCGTATGGAACTGCACTCAACTCACATGAGTTATAATGGAACCAGGTGGATTACAAATGCATTGTAGAAAAATAAACAATTAAGGAATAACATAAAATTGTAGGGGTGCCTGTTTTTCTTAAATTTTCTTATCCAAATGTCTTTTTCACCTCTTACATAACTTAACTATTTCCAACCCTCTACAGTATTGGTCTGGTGATGAGCGGTGCCTGGTTTCCTCCAAACATGACGCCTGGTATTCATGCCAAAGAGTTCAATTTTTGTCTCAGACCAGAGAATCTTGTTTCTCATGGTCTGAGAGTCCTTCAGGTGCCTTTTGGCAAACTCCAGGTGTGCTGCTATATGCCTTTTACTAAGGAGTGGCTTCCATCTAGCCACTCCACCGTATAGGCCTGATCGGTGGATTGCTGCTGAGATGGTTCTCCCTCTCAAAGGTTCTCCTCTCTCCACAGAGGAATGCTGGAGCTCTGACAGAGTGACCATCAGGTTCTTGGTCACCTCCATGACTAAGGCCCTTCTCCCCCGATCGCTCAGTTTAGACGGCCAGTCAGCTCTAGGAAGAGTCCTGGTGGTTCCAAACTTCTTCTGTTTAAGGATGATGGAGGCCACAGTGCTCATTGGGACCTTCAAAGCAGCAGAAATTTTTCTGTACCCTTCCCCAGATTTGTGCCTTGAGACAATGTGGTCTTGGAGGTCGACAGACAATTCCTTTGACTTCATACTTGGTTTGTGCTCTGACATGCACCGTCAACTGTGGGACCTTATATAGACAGGTGTGTGCCTTTTCAAATCATGTCCAGTCAACAGAATTTACCACAGGTGGAGTCCAATTAAACTGTAGAAATATTTCAAGGATGATCAGTGGGTACAGGGTACACCTGAGCTCAATTTTGAGCTTCATGGCAAAGGCTGTGAATACTTATGTACATGTGATTTTAGTTTTTTATTTTTAATAAATTTGCAAAAACCTAAAAAAAAAAAAAACTTTTTTTCACATCATTATGGGGTATTGTGTGTAGAATTTTGAGGGGAAAAATGAATTTATTCCATTTTGGAATAAGGCTGTAACATGACAAAGTGTGGAAAAAGTGAAGCGCTGTGAATAGTTTCCGGATGCACTGTATACAGCGGACAAAATAAGTATTGAACACGTCAACATTTTTCTCATTAAACATATTTCTAATGGAGCCACTGACCTGAGATTTTCACCAGATATCAATAACAACCCAAGTAATCCATACATATAAAGAAATCAATGCAACTGTGTTTGCAAAGCAAGTTATATTTAATAAAGTGGAATGACACAGGGAATAAGTATTGAACACGGGAAGAAAAAGAGGTGTAAAAAGGCATAAAAAGCCAAGAAATCAGCTGAAATTGATCAGAATTTAGGAAACCATCCCATCCCCCTTCAGTGCAAATTAATTTCATCTGGTTAAGTTCTTACTGATAAAAACGTCTGTGAATATCAGATTGCCACGCCACAAAGAACTCATGATGGGCACGAACAAAAAGCTCTCTCTGGACTTTCACAACCTTATTGTTGCAAAACATCATGATGGCATTGGTTGCAGGCACATTTCTAAACTGCTGAATGTTCCAGTGAGCACTGTTGGAGCCATCATTTGGAAGTGGAAAGAATTTCATTTTACCATAAACTGCCAACGGCCAGGAGCTCTTCGCAAGATTTCTGACAGGGGAGTCAAAAGAATTATCAGAAGAGTTATCCAAGAGCCAAAGACCACTCATGGAGAGCTCCAGAAAGACCTGGGGTTAGCAGGTACTGCTGTTTCAAAGAAAATAAATGATTCACTCAACTGACATGGGCTCTATGCCCACTCACCTTGCAAGACTCCATTGCTAAAGAAAAAGCAGGATGAAGCTCATTTTAAGCTTGCTGCACAACATCTGGGCAAGCCAGTAAAATACTGGGAGAATGTAATCTGGTCAGATAAGACCAAAATTTAACTTTTTGAATGCCACAACACACAGCAAGTTTGGAGGAGAATTGGCACTGCACATCAGCCCAAAACACTATACCAACAGTGAAAGATGAGCATCATGGTGTGGGAGTGTTTTTTGGTGCATGGTACAGGCACACTTCATATAATTGAAGGAAAGATGAATGGACAAATGTACAGAGATATCCTTATTAAGAATCTGTTTCCACCTGCCAAGATGCTGAAGATGAAATAAGGGTGGACATTTCAGCAAGACAATGATCACAAACACACAGCCAAGGAAACTCTCAACTGGCTCCAGAGAAGGAAAATAAAGCTGCTAGAATGGCCCAGTCAGTCACCTGACCTCAATCCAGTTGAAAATCTATGGAACAAAGTGAAGATCAGAGTTCATAGAAGACATCCACAGAACCTTCAAGATTCGAAGACAGTTTGTGTGGAAGAATGGGCTAAAGTCATTCCAGAGCAATGCCTGCACCTAGCTTCTCCATACAGGAGGACGATGGAAGCTGTTATTACCAACAAATGCTTTTCTACTAAATATTAAATAAATTCACCAAGTGCGTTCCAAGTTGTTTCTGATATCTTGTGAAAATCTCAGGTCAGTGGCTCCATCAGAAATATGTTTAATGAGAAAAATGTTGATGTTTTCAATACTTAATTCCCCACTGCATAACTAGACAATAACTTGCGTAATTGTGCTTCAGTGCACAATGCACCATAGTATCATTTAAATCAAATAACATTCAGTTTTAATTTGAGGTGGTTAACAAAATATTACATAGGAATTACACTTATTAATTTATACTGTTCCACCTCTTTTAGAGTCTCAAAGGCAACTGGAGAAACTAAAATAATACTTTAGATTTAAAGTTGTTCTTGAGTTTTTGATGAAAATCCCTTGTAGTTAATGGCTGACTGAAGTTTGGAACAAGTAAACATCCCCCCATGAGATGTTCTGCAAAATGATAATTACCTAAAATATAAACCTGACTGATTAATTCAACATAAGGGTGTTTGGTTTTTTTGTTTTTTTACATACCAACTTGCACGTATATGTGGGAAAACAACTCAGTATTTTTTAATTCTTTTTGCCTACCACCATTCCTTAAATAAATACAAAGCAAACTGATCTGTGGTATATTGTTGCTTTATTCACCTCTCTCACACATCTTCTTGTGCAGATTTGTTCCTTGGACAATATTTCATCCATACTCTCAATCAGCCACAGAGATGCAACTAAAATGATGTTTTAGATGTCTGCCTTCACAGAAAGGAGCTGCTGCTCCCTTTATATTTTGCACTTCTAAAATCCAGTTGACAAAAATCAATGTTTGCTTTCACAGAGAAGCAGAGAGAAAAAGGGGTGAGCGTTGGAGCTTGGTAATGGCTCGGTTCTGAGTGGCTGCAGATGTAGGCCTGGCTGCCACAGTTAATTCAGTTTGTTGATTTCGGTGCTAAGGCCCCTGTCATTTTCAGGCGTCCTGGTAAATAAGAGCTAGTGAGTCACTGGATGATGTGTGCAAAACAAAACAACATCTCTGAGAACATTCTCCCCATCAGTTGACTTGGTACAGTAGTACAGTTTTATGATAAGTAAGGAAGAATAACCTGGATCCACTGAGTTATCAAGCAGGTCATGTAACGGATACATTTCCTCTGTATATCATTTCCTTTTATATTCTGTTTGCTGCAGGCATACTAAATTACTCCAGACTGCTGATGATGGCATTAAAATGCACTTTGTAATAGCACAAGGAGTAGGGATTATGAGAACCAAAGAGAATACAGCAAAAAATTTGACACTTTATCTTGACAAGGTGTAATTGGACCTGCGTTTCTGACAATTCGACCTTTAATTATTTTCTGCCTATAACCTCTGCACCATGTAATGGTACTTAATATAATCTGAAGATGTTGCCTCAAAAGCTTGATATCTCCCAGTAAGCAAATGATCCAGAAAGAGGAGGAGAGGTATGGTGACCTCATTTGTCAAAGAAGTAAGACTCAAGGAATATAAGCTAATTTCACCACATCTCATCATATTCTCTCTCTAATGATTACATGTAATTGCTTTGTGAAAGACTATAATCCACAAATTTCCCCTGATCTTCCTCATATACAGGTGCTAAAGCTGAGCTTAATTATGCCATTGTGCCTTTTTCATCCTCTTATAAACTGTTCTCTCACGTAATGTTTTGATTCTGTGATGATGTGTTCTCATTATTCAACCCAGAGTGGTTCTGGTGGAGAACATCCCAGAAGACATCTCTTTCCAAGACAACAGCACAGCCCACCTCCCTCTATCAGTTGGGCTGCACAACTTACTGGATCAGGCTGTCCGCATCGTTGAGATAGTTTCTCCTCTGTGGCTCCTCAACTCCTCTGAATATGAAGCCAGCTTCCAGCCTGCTGCCAGACAGGTAAAACCAGAGCAAGCCAGCTGGGGCTTTATTCTGTTCAAGCAGCTTTAGATCCAAAATCCCATTCTTTGTGTGAAGTAATTTTTTTTTCACAAAATTGTACTTTAGTGAGTAGTTTTACTGTAAAACTCTTAACCTTACTTGAGTAAATTTTTGCAGAAAATGTGTACTTTTAATTAAGTAAAACTTGAGTGCACTTTGAGTTAATAATAATGCATCAGATTTTATATGGTGCTTTTCACAGACACTCAGAGATGCTTTACAATGGATACATTATGCATTCATTCCACAGACAGACACTGGTAGTGGTAAGCTACTTCTGTAGCCACAGCTGCCCTGGGGCAGACTGATGGAATCGTGCCAATATGCGCCAACGGCATCTCCGACCACTACCGAACATTTTTATACACATTCATACCCAGTGTCATGGACACTGGAGGCAAGGTGGGTAAAGTGTCTTGCCCAGGGATACAACAGCAGGATGGCTGGGGAGAGATGGATTCTAACCACCAACCCTTTGGTTATTGGACAACCCACTCTACCTCCTGAGCTACTGACCCTCCAGCTACTTTTGATTTCACTGATTCGCCATTTTTCTCATCAGTTTTTCTTCTAATCAGGTTTGAAGTCACTGTTTTTCTATTACGACTCGATTTGTTACTGTTTCCATAGACTGTTTGTATTTTATTAAATGGCACATATGACTAGTTTATGTTTTAGTCAACACATTAAAGAGAAAAGCATCTCACAAATTGTAAATTTATGAATTAAAATTGCAGATTTACAAGAAAATTTGCAACTGGAGTGGTGGCCTAAAGTAGAGCATCCGCCCCCACAACTGGGAGGTCGGGGTTCAAGTCCCGGCCGGGTCATGCCAAAGACCATATAAAAATGAAACTTTCTGCTGACCAGCTTGGTGCTCAGCAAAAATGGCACAGAGGAGGGAAATGTGGGTGGCAGTGGCTCAGGAGGTAGAGCAGGTTGTCCAGTAACCAGAGGGTTGGAGGTTCGAATCCTGCTCTCCTCAGTCATCCTGTCGTTGTGTCCCTGGGCAAGACGCTTTACCCCTTGCCTCCAGTGTTCAGGACACTGGATATGAATGTGTATAAATGTTCAGCAGTGGTCAGAGAGGCCGTTGGCGCAGATTGGCAGCCACACTTCTGTCAGTCTGCCCCAGGGCAACTGTGGCTACAGTAATAGCTTGCCACTGTGACGGCCCCCTCCACTGGAAATTAGTCAGTGGTGCAGGTCATGAACCATTAGGGTATACCTCCACTCCTAGCCAAGGTGCTAGGGACGAATTCCTCTTTGGCTCAGTGGTAGAGCAGGAGGTGGTTGGGACCCTGATGGCATGAGTTCAGCTCCCAGCCTGGGTGATGAGGTGAGGTCTACCTTGCCCAAGGGTGAAAGTGAGGTGTGGTCTACCTTGCCTAGGTGCGGAAATGATGAGGTGTGGTCTACCTTACCTAAGGGGGAAAATGACACGGTCAGTCCACCTTGACGTTAAAGGTTGAAACAGATTTTGTGATTTGTGATCCCAGGCTGAGATAACAATAATTGGAAGCTCGTCCCGAGAGCGATCATTTAACCAACTGGTTAAATCACCCGGGATAGTTCCAGTTAGGGATAACAATAAGTGGAAGCTCATCCTGGGAGAGATCAAATCACCCGGGATAGTTCCAGTTACGCTCGTAACAGCCACTACCTTTGTCTGTCTGGAGTGAATGAATAATGGACTCACTGTAAGCGCTTTGAGATGTCACTTAACATGTAAAACACCATACAAATCTAATCCATTATTATTATAAAATGACTATACATTTATGATAGAAAAGTCACAAATTTACAAAACAAATTACAAGTAAATTTATGAATAAAAAGTTTCAAATTTGCATGGGAAATTTTCCACATTTAACACCAAAATTATCACGAAAATTTAAGAGAAAATCACAAATTTATCTGGAAAAATGCAGATGTATTAGAAAAATTATAACAAAAATGTCAGATTTATGAGAAAAACCTCACTTGGTGGTAAAGGTAAAACCTTTCAGTTACAACTTAAGTAACTTTATCAGATATTTTCTTACCTTAAGTAATTTTTTGGTGACTACTGCTACTTGTGCATGAGTAATTAAAATCATAAGATGAAGTTAGTTTTGCTTGAGTACTATTTCTGTATACTCTACCCACCTCTGGATGCCTGACATGTCCATATGAGAAGCTCCTTTTTCTGTGGCATTATCAAGGTCTAAAAGTAAAACTTCTACAGGCAAGTTTGAACCTTTAGGTTTTGATTCAATCTGTTATTTCAAACTTTGACCATATTTTGGGAAATACTAAACAATTTCCTTTAGAATTTGTAAAATTTATATGTAGTTTGTCTTGAAAAAGACACTGTATGTCATAGTGGAATGGAACAGCAAGGAAGCAGAGCGCCTGGTTGAAGACTTACTGGCTGGTGGACTCCCAGACAAACTACTTGAAAACACAAAAGAAAATGCAGCACAAAGACTGGACAAACACTTCAAGTGAAACAAAAGAAAAAAATGAACAAGAGTCAAGAGGAAATATAAGAGCAGAGCAGACTATTACGATAGTGACTATAGTACTAGTGACTATACTAGCAGAATATTACTATCGATCATAATATTCTACTTGATAGATTAGAACACTATGTTGGACTTAATGGAACTTCGTTGCAGTGGTTTAGATCTTATTTATCTGATAGGTTCCAGTTTGTTCATGTAAATAATGAGTTTTCTTTCAACTCAAAGCTTAGTCATGGAGTTCCACAGGGATCTGTGCTAGGCCCTACTCTTTTTAGTTTATATATGCTTCCTTTAGGCAACATTATTAGAAAGCACTGTATACATTTTCATTGTTATGCAGATGACACACAATTATACCTGTCAATGAAGCCAGATGATAGTAATCAATTAGCCAAGTTAGAAGCCTGTCTTAAGGAAATCAAAGCTTGGATGACTTGTAATTTCCTGCTATTAAATTCAGATAAGACTGAAGTCATTCTTGCTGGTCCAAAAAACCTTAGAAATTCCTTTCCAAATCAAACTTTCAGTTTGGATGTGGTTACTCTCTCTTAATAGCTCTGTGAGGAACCTTGGAGTTATTTTTGATCAGGATTTGTCCTTCAATTCACATATTAAATTTGTTTCTAAGACTGCCTTCTATCATTTGCGTAATATTGCCAAGATTAGGAGCATCTTGTCTCAGAGTGATGCTGAGAAACTGATCCATGCTTTTGTTAGCTCGAGATTAGATTATTGTAATTCTTTATTATCAGGCTGTCCTTAAACATCTTTAAAAAGTCTTCAGCTGATCCAAAATGCTGCAGCAAGAGTTTTAACAGGTACTAGAAAGAGAGATCATATCTCTCCGGTTCTGGCCTCCCTTCATTGGCTTCCCATAGAGTTTAGAATTAAGTTTAAAATCCTTCTTCTTACTTACAAAGCTCTAAACAATCAGGCTCCTTTTTATTTAAAAGATCTGATACTACCGTATTATCCTAACAGAGCACTACGCTCCCAAAATGCAGGATTGCTTGTAATACCTAGAATCTCCAAAACTACAATGGGAGGCAGAGCCTTCAGTTATCAAGCTCCTCTCCTGTGGAATCAGCTGCCAATTTGGATTCGGGAGTCAGACTCGATCTCTGTTTTTAAGAATAGGGCTAAAACCTACCTTTTTGATATAGCCTACAATTAGGGAGGGATCATGTGTTTCTGAACCCTCCCTTAGTTATGCTGCTAATAGGTTTAGTCAGCCGGGGGACCTCCAGTAATGCACTGGGCCTCACTCCTTTTCTCATTCTCAATGAAATAATTTTTTTTTTTGCTGGTCATTAACATTTGTTTGTTCTCTCCCATAGATTGAGTCCCCATTGTGCTGTTTGCTCTCTACATGTCTGTTCTTTTCTTCTTCTCTATCCCCTCACCCCCCAGCCAGTCGCAGCAGATGACTGCCCCTCCCTGAGCCTGGTTCTGCTAGAGGTTTCTTCCTGTTAAAAGGGAGTTTTTCCTCTCCACCGTCGCCAAGTGCTTGCTCACAGGGGATCGCCTGATTGCTGGGGTCTTTCTGCAACTGTGGGGGTTCCCCCTACAGTTGATAGTGCTATGAGATGACTGTTGTTGTGAAATGGCACTATATAAATAAAGTTGAATTGAATTGAACTATAACTATGTGGATATATAACTGAACACAACTAGGAACTAAAGATCACTCAGAAAACAAATGAAGAAAACTCAATTTTTAAGAAGCGCCTACATATCTCATAAATGTCACGGCTGGCCCTCACGAGCCAGCATAAGACGCCACAGTTCAGTAAGTTGCAATTCAGTTCTTTTATTTCTATTGCACAGGACTTAGGTGTACAACACAACTTGCCACGCAGGCTTCGTTAAACAACACAATATAAATTCACAATAGAGGTTAGCGGCTAGGGCGAGGGGCACTCGTACGCTGCAAAGGCAGGGAATATAAAACGTGGAACAGGGAGAGAGTTATGGCAGAGACGAGGAGCTCTCGTCCGCCGTAATTAGGAGGGAACGTCAGCGAGGGAGAAGACAATTCCAAATAACAGATCACTTACATGCAGCGGGATACGTCGAGGAACCCAGGGAGCATGTGGTAAGGAGACAGGGGAAAGTCATAAGACTTTTGACGAGACAGCCGCAGAGTCCAGTTCACTCGCACTGACATTTAAAGCCAGCTGCTCATGATTGGAAACGCGGCGCAGCTGCCCAGGTTCTGACAGCTGAGAGCTCCCAAGCGTCTGGCCAATCAGAGCCCGGGAAACCCGTGTGACGACACCTGCTGTCAAAACCTGACAGGGATGAGGAGTAACCCGAGCGCGGACAAAAGCGCTCGGGATATGACAGAGCCCCTCCCTCTACGCGAACTCCTGGTCGCGCGCAACATCCAGACCCCCCCACCCCACCCCAGGGAGGGTGGAGGGGGAAGCAGGTGGAGGGGGAGCAGGGTCAACTCACAACAAGGGGACAAAAACATCGGGGAAGGGAGGGAGAGAAAAAAAAAGGCAGAACCCGTACATAAACGGGGGACAAAGAGATGAATAAAAAGAAAAGTCAACGCTAGATGGACATCTCTCACATATAACCACAAAAAAGAAAGCCAAGATGAGGATACATGGAACACCAGTCAATACCACAAGGCAGGATCAAGGAAATAAAAGGACAAATAATACCTTCTTCTCCAAGTTAATGTGTACAGAAAATCTTCAAAACCAAAAGACAACACAGGTGCTACAGCAGAAATCCTAACAAATAACAATATTTCAAAACCAATAAAAATCAATAGAGGATGTCGACAAGGCTGTCCACTTTCACCTTTACTGTTTACTATGGCAATTGAACCTTTAGCGATAGCGATACGTTTACATTCACAAATATATGGAATTAAAGTTGGACCAACAGAACATAAAATCTCCCTGTACGCCGATGATATAATTTTGTTTATGTCGAATCTAAAAAAATCAATTCCAACCTTGTTGAATTTAATAAAGAATTTTGGGGAAATATCAGGATATAAAATAAATAAAACTAAATCTTCAATATTAATGCTAAATGAGACCCAGAGAAATTACCCAGCCCCTGAGGTAAATCAATTCAATGTTGTAAATCAGTTTAAATATTTAGGAATCCAAATTATGCCTAAGCTAGAATCAGTCGCCAGTGTCAACTATGAAGCCTTAATGTCAGATATCAATGAGTTAACTCAGAGATGGATGTCACTACCAATGTCGATGATCGGGAGAATCAATATACTTAAAAGTAATATTTTACCTAAAATACTTTATTTATTTCAATACATTCCCTTATCACCACCTTTAGATCTATTCTCAAGAATAAAAAAAAAGTTAGTGGAATTTATATGGAACAACAGGAGGGCTAGATTACGTTTGTCTTTATTATATTTACCATTTGATCGTGGAGGTCTGAAATGTCCAAATTTTATGTTGTATTATTGGTCGGCACAACTGAGGTCTATGACATATTATTTTTCATCAAATGATCTCCCTCACTGGACTGAAATGGAATCATACAATTTACCTTTACCTCTTCCCATATTCATATACTCAGATTCGGCAAAAAAATTACAAAAACAAGTTAAAAATCCATTTGTAAAGCATATGATCAAAATATGGTGTGAAGCTAAAAACTATTTAAAAGAACCACAGTTATTGTCACAATTTAGTCCAATATGGGGTAATCAATATTTTAAACCAGGGAGAGCGGACGCTGTATTTAAAGTATGGAATTTAAAAGGGATACAAAAGATTCAGGATTTATATTTGCCATGTGCAGACAACATAATGTCTTTTGAAGAGCTGAGGATCAAATTTAATCTCAATAGAACACATTTTTTTAAATATCTTCAACTTAGAAACTTTATTCGATCAAATCAAAATAAAGCTCTCACTCGACCTATTTATTCATCCTTGGAAAAAATGATGATGAAAGATAGTAAAAGAAAGGGTATTATTTCAGAGTTTTATAACTCATTGACACTATCTTCAAGTGAAAATTCACTGAAAAGATTAAACTACTGGAAAGAAGATCTGCAAATTGAAATTTCAGAGGAACAATGGGAATTGGCTTGTACAGAAGCTCAAACCAAATCAATAAATGCACGCCTTAAATTGATACATTTCAAATGGTTAATGCGGATGTATGTTACACCGGAGGAGTTAAATAGATACAACAAAAATATACCAGATACATGCACAAAATGCATGGAAAGTAAAGGAACCCTATTTCATTGTTTATGGGAATGTAGATTAATAAGAATGTTTTGGGAAGAGGTGAGGGTAACAATTGAAAAAATAATCTCAAAACAAATCATATTGAATCCTAAACTGTTTTTGTTGGGTCTGTACCCAGAAAAGCATAATTTTAATAAAAGTGAAAGAACATTCATAGACCTCAGTTTGCTTAATGCCAAAAAATGTATTGCACTATTATGGAAAAAGACTCATAGACCAGATGTGACTCAGTGGTTAAGACAGATGTTAACAAACCTTCCATTAGAAAGAATAACATATATACTGAAATCAAAGGAAATTGTGTTTGAGAATATATGGAGACCTTTTATTGATTATGTAAAAAATTTAAACATAACTCTTGAAGAAGAATGTGAATGATGTGTGTGGACCTTGTAAATTCCAAACTGGTGAACATAATATGTATACTTATGTATTGGATTGTCTAGACTAAACAGAGGAGCATTGTTGAAGACTTGATTTTGTTGGTGGTTGTTGGTGTTTTTAGTGCATTTTTTTTTTTTTTGTAGTACTTTAGTGTTAGTGTTTGATTGTTTGTATCATGTTTGTTAAAAAAAAAAAAAAGGTTCAATAAAGATATTGTGGAAAAAAAAAAAAGACAACACAGGTGCCAAAAAAAAGAACTAGACCCGAGTAAGGGAGTAACATAGGAAATATACAATCACACCCTAAAGAAACATACAATACTCATGATAGCATACTGTCAAAATGAAAAGGAAATTCTGCTCAGAAGAGTCTCAAATCGGGAGTGCAAGGAACAAACCCAAACAGTCATCCCAGAAAATAACATGAAAGACAGCTATGGCAAGAGAACATATGTCCATCAACGGAAAACAGTCACCTTAAACATGAAGTTCAATCCCCTGTGGGGTATTTCAGTCTGAGAGGGGAGGAGAGAAAAAGAACACCAGTCACAGGTCAGTGGCGGGGCAAGAGAAGGAGAGGGAAAAAAACCATTGGGGAATAGTGTTAAATAACTCCGCTCAGGAGGCCTCCCAGCACCCAGCATCCAGGCCGCCAGCAAAAGCAGCGGAACGTGCCCTAACGGCTCAGCCAAACCCCGGGCCGAGGGAAACCATGTCTCCGGCGGGCGGACCAGGGCGCCGAAAGAATCATCCTGCACGTCAGGAAACTGGGCCCGGACGCCAAAAGGACAGAGCCGGTCACCGGGTGGTCGGGCAGTATCGGCCTGCCAACAGAATGGCTGGGGGAAGGTCGGCGAACCGGGCCAGCTGGAATTAACTCCCGCAGTCTCAAAAGCGGGGAAGAAGGGGCCATGGCGAGGACGGGGCATGGCCTGGAAAGCGCTCAGCGGTGGGTCAGTTACACAATCTCCGGAACCCGCCTGGGTCAAAACGACCACGGCGCCGAGCTCCGATTGAGCGAGAGCGGCACCCGCGTCGGACCCCGACTGGGCCGGAACTTCCATGACGTCAAGCTCCAAACGAGCGAGAGCAGCACCCGCGTCGGACCCCGACTGGGCCGGAACCTCCATGACGTCGAGCTCGGATCGGGCGAGAGCAGCACCCGCGTCAGACCCCGATTGGGCCGGAACCTCCCTGACGTCGAGCTCCGATCGAGCGAGGGCAGCACCTGCGTCGGAACCCGATTGGGCCGGAACCTCCATGACGTCAAGCTCCGATCGGGCGAGAGCAGCACCCGCGTCAGACCCCAATTGGGCCGGAACCTCCCTGACATCGAGCTCCGCTTGAACTGGCGGAGCACTCCCGGTGGACCCCATGCCGAGAGCCGGAACCTCCAAGGTGGCACCTAGAGCAGGTTCGCCTCCAGTGACCCTGGGGAGAGGCTCAGGAGGGACAAAAGGAACCGGGATCAGGATTACCGGCAGCGGCAGGGCCCGGCGAGACAGGCTCGAGTGCAGTAGATGGCTGCACCCGGCTCGCCCCCCCAAGAGACAGGCAATAATGCTCCAGAAAGAAGATGAGGGATAGAAAATAGAGCACTCGCCTGATCTCGGGTTCTGCCGCCATCCAGGACTTCGATGCTCCGGGTTCAAACGGGAGGAGGTCGTCGTCCGGTTCCCACTCCGTCGTGACGTTATCCGCCCCTGGAAGAGGGGCTCCTGCAGCTCGAGGACCCCCCGACGTCATCGTCCACGCTGGCGGTTCATATGGCGTGGAGGTGGGGGGCTCTCGGCCCGCTGGACCGGACTGTTCATCTGCGGAGTCCCGGGGATGCTCCGTCGTCGGCACAGGCTCCAACCAGTCGTCCGATCTCCTCTGCCCAGAAAATGGCTGCGGGGCTGGGGTCTTCTGCCCGAGGGCCGCAGGCTCACTCCTCATCTGGTGACGCTCCTCTGAAGTCGAAGCGTGCTCAGCAGGGGGAGACACAGAGGAAGCGGGTTTAATTAACATATCAGCAGGGAGTTGAGGCTCGGGGGGCTGCAAACCCCGAGCCTCACCCCCAGGAGTCAGACAGAACAAATCACTGTTAGGTGGAAAAAAGTGAACTTGTACTTGCCTGCCTCCCGGAGGGGCGGTGGAACCTGCCGTAGGGAACGTCATTCCATCCTCCTCCCACCGGGTGGTGGCCGGAGACTCTCTTGAAGGAGGAGAGGGGGCCACTCGGGATGGTGTAGCCGCGCTGTCCACTGGAGCAAAACTTCTCAAACTCCCAGCCGCTGGAGAAGGCGTCGAGGCGGAGGGGGCAGCAGCCAAGTCGGGCCGGGCGTGACGCGCTGACAGCTCAGCGGGGGAAGCAGGCCCGGGGGGAAAGGCTGCAGGGATCTCCTCCTGGTGAGACGCTGGAGAGACAGCAGTGGGATGAATGGGGTCAGCCCAGTGAACCGGAGTGGGTTCCGGAAGGGAGTCGCGCTGAGAACGTCTCTGGCCACGGCGCCGACGTCTACAACGGGCCCCGGGTGGTGCGAACTCCAGGACTGGATCGAGGGAGGGATCCGGATTCCAGAGCGGGCAGCGGGAGCTCCGATTACTCCGCCTTTGGCCTCGTTCCTCCTCGATATCCTGGAGCGCCTCGCGGTGGGCGGCGATCTCTTGTCTCTTCGCTTGGACGTCCAAGTGGTCGGTGTAGCAGGGAGACAATCGGTCAAGCGTTATCTCAGCGCAGTCCAGGTAATAGTGCGCTTCAGATGAGTCGTCAAGGCTGGCGGAAGCACTGATGAAGTCATCCACCTCCTCCAGCGCCTCAGGCAGCTGGAGCCAGAGATCACTCCACCTTGCGGCCTCCTCCTCTTCGTACATCTGAATAATCTGGCGTTGGGCAGCGATGTCGAGTCTCCTCGCGTCGACCTCGGGGTGACCGTTGTAGCGGGAAGGCAGACGGTCAAGCACCTCCTCAGCCCGGTCTAGATACCACTGTTCATCGGGCTGATAACCGAGGAGAGGAGGGGCGAGGGAGGTGTCTGGATGCCCATCGAGGTCGGAGGCGATGATGAGAATTTCATCCACCTCCTCCAGTGCCTTGGTCAGCAGGCCGTGGGAACCCCGAGAACGACTCCGCTGAGATGGCATATTTCCAACGCCACGTACCTGGACAGGAAGGGGCAAAGTTCCCAGAACGCAACTTACTGAGAACAGCATCTCCTTCTGGCGGCTGTCTACTGTCACGGCTGGCCCTCACGAGCCAGCATAAGACGCCACAGTTCAGTAAGTTGCAATTCAGTTCTTTTATTTCTATTGCACAGGACTTAGGTGTACAACACAACTTGCCACGCAGGCTTCGTTAAACAACACAATATAAATTCACAATAGAGGTTAGCAGCTAGGGCGAGGGGCACTCGTACGCCGCAAAGGCAGGGAATATAAAACGTGGAACAGGGAGAAAGTTATGGCAGAGACGAGGAGCTCTCGTCCGCCGTAATTAGGAGGGAACGTCAGCGAGGGAGAAGACAATTCCAAATAACAGATCACTTACATGCAGCGGGATACGTCGAGGAACCCAGGGAGCATGTGGTAAGGAGACAGGGGAAAGTCATAAGACTTTTGACGAGACAGCCGCAGAGTCCAGTTCACTCGCACTGACATTTAAAGCCAGCTGCTCATGATTGGAAATGCGGCGCAGCTGCCCAGGTTCTGACAGCTGAAAGCTCCCGAGCGTCTGGCCAATCAGAGCCCGGGAAACCCGTGTGACGACACCTGCTGTCAAAACCTGACAGGGATGAGGAGTAACCCGAGCACGGACAAAAGCGCTCGGGATATGACAATAAAAGGTCAAGATATCTCATGAGATCCTGTCACACAACCCCAGAAATAAAAAATATGTAAAAATATGTTATTTCAAGCACTTTATTCCATCTTGAGCAAATACTGTTGTGGCTCCCAAGAATGACTGTTGAACTGTAAACCCAAGCTTAATGCTGTAGCATCAATCCCTTTGGCTCCAATCTATAAAATCACTCTTCACTTGGAAGGAATTACTTCTCCCAAAAGTCTGGTCAAGAATTGTTTTTTCCCTAAGCACCACAGCTTGAAAACACATCCCATGGTAAAAGGGACGATAAGGATCCCCTTTCGTGCAAGGAACGGATTAGTCTGCAATCATAAATCCCGGAACTTCCTCCCCAACCAGGCAGTTTTATGCTCAAGAACTGTTTGAAACCTTCCAGATACATTGACCACATTCCACAGGTCTCTAGGAATTATCCACACCTCAACATTACCCCCTGGTGGACAATTCTGGAATATGTTTGCTTTTGCCTCTGCAAGCTGAACTGTGGTTGCTGAAGGAAATGACTTCCTTTTAACAAAAACTCTCAATTTTCAGAAGATTTTCTTTTTCAGGACACCCTAGAAAACCAAGCAGGACTCTGACATACCATTCTGGTTTGAAATGTTTCATTAATCATTGGTATAAATGTATTGCATGTTTGGAAATGCTCATCCATCCATCCATCTTCTACCACTTTTCCGGAGGTCCAGGTCGCGGAGGCAGCAGTTCAAGCAGAGAAGCCCAGACTTCCCTCTCCCCAGCCACCTGCTCCAGCTCTTCAGAAAGGATACCAAGGCGTTCCCAGACCAGCTGGGAGACGTAGTCTCTCCACCGAGTCCTGGGTCTGCCCTGGGGTCTCCTCCCAGTGGGACGTGTCCAAAACACCTCAAGTGGGAGACGTCCAGGAGGCATCCTATTCAGATGCCCATACCACCTCAACTGACTCCTTTCAATGTGGAGGAGCAGCGGTTCTGCTCTGAGCCTCTCCCGGATGACTGAGCTCCTCACCCTATATCTGAGGGTGAGTCCAACAATCCTACGGAGAAAGCTCATTTCAGCCGCTTGTATCTGCGATCTCGTTCTTTCAGCCATTACCCAAACCTCGTGACCATAGGTGAGAGTAGGAACGTAGATTGACTGGTAAATCGACAGCTTTGCCTTAGAACTAAGCTCCCTCTTCACCACAACAGACCGGTACAACATCCACATCACTGCAGATGCTGCTCCAATCCGTCTGTCAATCACTCGCTCCATTTTCCCCTCACTCATGAATAAGACCCCAAGATACTTAAACTCCTCCACTTGGGGCAGGAGCCTGTCCCCAACCCAGAGAGGACAATCCACCTTTTTCCGGCTGAGGACCATGGACTCGGACTTGGAGGTGCTGATTCTCATCCCAGCTGCTTCACACTCAGCGGCAAACCATCCCAGCAAGAGCCGTAGGTCATTGCTGGATGAAGCCAACAGGACAACATCATCTGCAAACAACAGAGATGAGATCCTGTGGTCACCAAGCATGACACCCTCCACTCCCTGGCTGCGCCTAGAAATCCTGTCCATAAAAATTATGAACAGGATCAGTGACAAAGGGCAGCCCTGGTGGAGTCCAACTCTCACTGGGAATGAGTCCGACCGAGTGTTGGCAATACGAACCAAACTCTCACAACAGTCATACAGAGACCAAATAGCTCGTAACAACAAGCCCGTTACCCCATACTCCCGAAGCACCCCCCCCCCCACAAAACACCACGAGGGATGTGGTCAAATGCCTTCTCCAAGTCCACAAAACACATGTAAACTGGTTGGGCAAACTCCCACAAACCCTCGAGAATTCTCAAGAGGGTAAAGAGCTGGTCCGATGTGCCACGGCCAGCACGAAAACCACATTGCTCCTCCTGAATCCGAGGTTCGACCAACGGCCGGACTCTGCTCTCCAGTACCTTGGCATAGACCTTCCCAGGGAGGCTGAGGAGTGTGATCTCTCTAAAGTTGGAGCACATCCTCCGGTCCCCTTTTTTGAAGAGAGGAACCACCACCCCAGTTTGCCATGCCAAAGGCACTGCCCCCGACCTCCACACAATGTTGCAGATGCGTGTCAACCATGACAGCCCTACAACATCCAGGGCCTTGAGGTATTCAGGGCGAATCTCGTCAACCCCCGGGGCCCGGCCACCAAGGAGATTTTTAGCCACCTTGGCGACCTCAGCCCCTGTGATAGGTGAGTCGTCCCCCTCGTCCACAAACCCTGCTTCCTCTGTGGAAGGTGTATCAGTGGGATTGAGGAGATCCTCGAAGATTCCTTCCACTGCCCGACGATATCCCCAGTCGAAGTCAACAGCGCCCCATCCGCACCATACACAGTGTGGACATGGAGCTGCTTTCCCCTCCTGAGCCACCAGACAGTTTGCCAGAATCTCTTCGAGGCCGACCCAAAGTCTTGTTCCATGGCCTCACCGAACTCCTCCAATACCCGGGTTTTTGCTTCAGCAACCACCCGAGCTGCACTCCGCTTGGCCTGCCAGTACACCTCAGCTGCTTTGGGAGTCCCACAAACCAACCAAGCTTGATAGGACTCCTTCTTCAGCTTAATGGCCCCCCTCACCACTGGTATCCACCACTTGGTTCGGGGGTTGCCACCACGAGATGCACCGACCACCTTGCGACCGCAGCTCTGGGCAGCCGCTTCAACAACAGAGGTGGAGAATATGGCCCATTCAGACTCCATGTCTCCAGACTCCTTCGAATGTGGATGAAGTTCTTCCGGAGGTGGGAGTTGAAGACCTCCCGGACAGTGGCCTCTGCCAGATGTTCCCAGCACACCCTCACTATACGTTTGGGTCTACCAGGTCTGAATGGCTTCCTCCCCTGCCATCGGATCCAACTCACCACCAGGTGGTGATCAGTTAACAGCTCTGCACCTCTCTTTACCTGAGTGTCCAAGATATATAGTCGCAGGTCTGATGACACAATAACAAAATCAATCATCGACCTGCGACCTAGGGTGTCCTGGTGCCAGGTGCACATATGGACACCCTTATGCTTGAACATGGTGTTCGTTATGGACAAACTGTGGTTAGCACAGAAGTCCAATAACTGAACACCACTCGGGTTCAGATCGGGCAGGCCATTCCTCCCAATCACCCCCCTCCAGGTTTCACTGTCATTGTCCATGTGCGCATTGAAGTCCCCCAGTAGGACAATGGAGTCTCCAAGAGGAGCACCCTCCAGCACCCCAGTCACAGACTCCAAAAAGGGTGGGTACTCTGAAACATCATTTGGTGCATAGGCACAAATGATGGTCAGGACCCGTTTCCCAACCCGAAGGCGCAGGGAAGCAACCCTTTCATCCACCGGGGAAAACTCCAATATAGAGGCAGCAAGGTGGGGGGATACAAGAATACCCACCCCTGCTCGTCGCCTCTCGCCCGGAGCAACTCCAGAGTAGGCCAAGCTCCAGCCCCTCTCCAGGAGACTGGTTCCGGAACCGGAGCTATGAGTTGAGGTGAGGCCGACTATATTCAAGATGTGTTTCATCATATTTGAAAAACTTACTCAAGTCATCTGACTGGCTCAGCCAATCACCAGCCAGTCTCTGTTGGACAACACCTCCTTTCATTCTATTGGTCGGTTACAGAAAAAGAACTGCTTTCTTATGGGACCAGAGTTCATTCGAATCTCCTGCAATGGGAGACAATTGGTTCCCTTTCATGTCAGTCAAGATTTTTTACCCTTTGAAAGTCATCAGTTTAAGGAAGAAACACCCTAGTTCAGGCAGTGGTTCTTTTCTGTAAGGTTGTAAAAGTTGTCTGTGTGTCCTGCCTTGAATTCTGTCTTTCCTTTAACCACTTGCACTCCGGGCAATTTTCCTAAAAATGCCAAAAAATAACGTGCCCAAACTAAATTGAAAGCTGTTCTTCAACCCTTTGCAGCATCTTCATGGGGTTGGTCTCATTTAAAAGAAAACACTTTGAATTTTTTGGCAAAAAAAAACATAATCTCTCTACGTGCTCCGGCCAGTGAGTTACAGTCATCTAAACATACTGAACTTGAAGAAAAAAAATTTGGACACGGTGTTTTTTTGGATACAAATGCTTGCAAATAACACACAGCTGTCCGATTCGGCTGGAAAATGCAACAGAAATGTAGAACCAAGTGTTATCCAGCTGAGATCCAAATTTGGTAACAATACCACAAAAAATGAATATTTTACACAGCTTTGTTCTCAGGTAGTTCCTAGGCGTTTTGGAACTGTGCCAAATTGTGCCAAATGGCACAGTTTGGAAAAACATCTGTAACTTTTGAATAATTCAATGTAGAATCTTCATTTTGGGCTCTAATGAAAGGTCACACTCAGGGCTGTGTCTGTGTGTGTGTGGGGGGGGGGGGTTGTCCCCCCCCCGCTAAAAAAGACGGGAGTTTGGCCCTCGCCACATGATGGATTACACTCCTTGCGTGTTTTCACAGCGCCCCCCCCCCCCGCTACTGTGTGTGGGTGTGGGGGGTTTCCCCCCCCCCCTCGCTACTGTGTGTGCCCCCCCCCCCTCGCTGCAGAAGACGGCCATCGCTACATGAAGGAATAGACTCATACGCTTCCCCCCGCGGACCGGGGGCGTTCGGACCGTGAACGCCCCCCCCCCCCGCTCCTCTTCTGCAGCGGGGGGCGTTCACGGTCCGAACACGGCAAATGAACCGTTTATCGCGGCGCACGCACTTCGTACTTCGTGCGCAGTACAGTTGTAATTTACCGATCGGTCAAAAGTCATTTTTGGACTACAGTTTTCAGGGAGAAATAATAATTTAGCTTATAACACCTTACCTCTTCACAGCAGCAGAGTCGTGGCGAACTTCTCTTCCCCATTGTAAGACGAACGCGACGCTGCTCGGCTCGTGGATCCCGATCAAAACATAATTCCATTATTGCGGTTTTGGTGAATGATTTACGACCTTTGTCGTCGGTCTATGATGACGGAAGAGAATCCTAAACGTCTATTCTGCTGGAATGAGTGCAGGTCCCACTTGTGGGTGGTCTCCATGCTGCTGGGTCTGTAGTAGATTCGTCCAGCGTCCTTTGTTTTCATCTGTTGCAACAGTAAATCTCTCTTCACCCAGCCTGAATTTCTGTGCTTCAATTGGCTCCTGCATTCACAGTAGGCGGGTCCTCCTTCCTAGATTTTCATTCATTGGCTCTTCAAGGTTTCAGAAACCCAATTCAAGGCTCTTATTAGTCGAATGAGAGGTCAATCAGATGAACTAATCTGTTCGCAGCTGTCTCTGCAGTTTTTTTTTGAGTGGCGCTTGGACGCCACTACATCACCATCACCACCATCATGCGTCATGCGTCCAAGCGCGCACGAGGGCGCTCTTGTGCGCCCTCATGCGTCCTAGGACGCAGAGACTTGCCCGCCCGCGGAACAACGGAGTGCAAGTGGTTAAACATCTGGGGAAAATACTTTTTCTTCTGTTTGAGCTCAACCTTCTCTTTTATATGGAGTGAAACTCTGTGTTCTCAGACTTTTTTTTTTATTGTTAAACTTTTTCAATTGATTTTCCTTAACTCACTGTGTTTTAAAGTGGACAGATCATTTTTACCTCACGCTGGAAGCTGTTTTCGCCAATCCCTACGACATCTGAAGAACTCGGATTTCATGGCTTGAATAATAATTTTGTATTATTATTGTCTCTTCGATTCTGTGCCTTTGATCAGACTCTGAACTATCTCATCAATTTATTTGGACCCGGGAGAGCCGCTGAAAAAATCCTCTCATGTTGTCCACATGACATACTACTTAAGCAGCCAGCAGCCTCTCATCATCATTGCTGGATCTCAGCTCCTCACTGTTTGCCTTTGGGAAGAAATTGTCTGCTGGCAGATATTTTTCCAGTATCATCAAATAAAGCTTCAGCGAAGGATCCAGCTGAAAGCCAATGCAAAGGTCACGTGAGCAAGATTCCTTTGTTTCATCTGCTGGGTTAATGCGATGTTCATTGCCTTGAAGTATGTCATAATTTGTCTCAGGTTTAATACTAGTTCATAATGCTGATCGGACCTATAGAAGTAAAGAGAAAGAGTATCCCTCTTTTCATTAAATTCCATTTTTACTTTTTTTAGAGTAACCCAGAATTTCTTTTTCCATGTAATCAGTTTTTATCATTTTCGTCATAAAATTTGCATCCAATTTTCTTCATATTTTGGTTACAGTTATTTCAGTCTCCATTTTCATCACAGTTACAAATTCTCACTAAGGTTTTCTTTGTTCCATAAGTGTGATTACAGTCTTTTTGCTCAATAATCAGTTACAAGTTGAATGTGATGCTTGATACTTGATCATTTCGCCTTACCAACAAGTCCGTTGAATGTAATGTCATTTAATCTGTCTGATCATTAAAACTGTAAACGGTATATGGAAGTTTCTGTTGATTTTTTTTTTCCTGTGTCTATTTCTGAAGTCACCCAGGAGAATTCACAAATATTTGAGACTGATTGATTGAAGGTATAAAGATTAGTTATTAATAAATTGTCCAAGTTTTGAACTGGTGCCCCAAAAATGAGTTTTTTCCTGGTGTGTACGTGGACCCAAAGCACACCTTCGTTTCCACACACACCTATAGGTATAAATTAAATAATCTTTTTAACATGACTAATTTCCCCCACAATGCTAAATATTTTTAAAAGCTTAAAAGATAGACAGTAACTGCAGCAGTAAAACCTAATAAATACAGGATATAAATTCCATAACTTTCCTAGAAAAAAATAAACATGTATAGCTAATTTTCAACAGTGGTGTTACATTTTCATATTGGATTTGAATTAGGTGTGTGTCACTGATTGTTGCCTGAAGGGTTTGGCCAGGCTTTGTCCACATCCACACATGCACACACACACACAATGAAGTACACCACAATTAATGAAACCCTGAGGCTGATGAGGAAGAGTAATTGCTCCTTTCATAGACCTCGGGCCAGAGAGGAGCTAATGACCTTTCAGCTAGCATCAATCCTGAAAAATTACTGCATACAAAATACAGTGTCTAAAATTTCAAATATAATACAGTGTAAAGGCAAAGGCTCTTGCCGTACTTCACTTCATATTTACGGTATATACATGCATAAAAAGCCAGAAACAGAAACAGTGGCAGCAAAATCCCATCGTAAAACAGAGCAAACAACACTGACAGCAATTATTAACAAGAAGACGCTTGTATCATCATTCATACTATGTGTAATTAATGGGGTTAGGAAGAGCTATGTAAATGTTCTGTCTGTTAACTTTGTCAATATTCTTTTGAATTCGGACCATTGTTTATCTGACTCGCTTTGGAAGGTGCACTGCAGTGAACCAACATAGACGTAAAAACTAGACAGTTTAGCAAAACTTTTATAAAAGAGTGAGACATCACAGTAGCTGTCAAAGCAAGAAACAAAAATAGCACACCCATGACTTCTTACGGGATCAGAGTATAAAAGGAAATAAAAACATTTATTCCAGACTCTGCGTGACTAAAACCGTGTATCTTTTTCAGGGCAAAGCTCTGCTGTCCAGGCTGCAGGGGTTGACATCAAAGAGAATCCAGCTGAGGATTTCAAGTGGGATGATCAACTCCTCTGAGCTCAGAACACTCAGCAAACACAGTCAGTTATTGCTCCCACTCTTCTATGTATCAGGTTGTAGTTATCACTCTAGTGTCTGTTCCTCAGTTTCCTAGATTACTCGCAGATTTTTTTCATTCATCTGTCTTTGAGGCTCCTGTTGTAGTCTTTGCCTGTGGACAGATCTGTCTTTATCCCTGTTTTTGTTTCCTTTTTTTTTTCTATTTTCTCTCTGACTCTTTATTTGTAGATGCTGAGATACACTATCTGAACATGACAGCACTGACTAAAGGCAACCTCCACTCCTCTTTCTGGGTGGTTGACAGGACACATTTCTACATCGGTAGTGCCAGCATGGATTGGAGATCTCTGGCTACGGTATTGTAGACCCAACACATACTTTATTTTAACACACAAAAACACATCACACTTAACCTAATATACTAAATTCTAGCATAATATTTCTGCCTATGTAAATATGGACTGGTTCTGCCCATCAGAAAGAAGGTGTTTCTTCCCCAAAATTTCTTATACCCCATCAGCTCAAACCAAAGGTTTATATTGAAATTACACAGTATAGAATGGCAGTCACAAAACATCCTTTTTTGTTTCTTATTTCTGTGAATAACAAGTTAGAGCAGGGACCTCAGACTCATTCCATGGAATTCCAAGACTCTGCACATTTTACTTCCACCCAGTCTCTCCAGCAGGTGTTTTGACTGATCAACAATCACTGGGAATTCAGTGAAATCACCTGTGGAAGACACAAGGTACAGGTGAAACGTGCGGGGTCGTGGCCCTTTATAGAATGACTCTGATTCCTGAGTTTAAACTGGTAAAAACTGATGCTTGACAGTAACCGTTCTCTGATATGAGATGAGATTGAGATGAGATTCAACTTTATTGTCATTACACATGTATGAATACAAGGTAACGAAACGTGACTTGGCATTTGGGCACGCTCTGCAGAGCGCATACAAGGCTGGGGCAGCCGCTAGGCGCCAGTCATAAATATCTTTGTGTGTGTGTGTGTGTGTGTGTGTGTGTGTGTGTGTGTGTGTGTGTGTGTGTGTGTGTGTGTGTGTGTGTGTAAACAGTGTTTCTGGAAATATTTGAGGCAAGAAGTCTGTTGTTATATTACATCAGCAACTGCTGAGTAGTGATGTTAGAACTGAGGCCTCATGAAACAATGACCAACTTTGAGACAATTGCTTCATGAGCGACAGTGTTATGAAACATCTATTAAAGACTGCCATCTGGTGAGTGACTTTCAGAACTGCATCTGAGTTTATTGAAAAAGGGCAATACTCTATCACAGGTTGCACTACACTTTTTGTGATGTCATTTTCTCAGACAGGGTTGTAAAATTTCTGTCAGTTATCTATCATTTTAATTGACTTTAATTAGATCACCCTCCATAAAATCTGTTAAATGATAGACAGCTTTCAGAATTTAAGATAAGATAAGCCTTTATTAGTCCCACAATGGGGAAATTCCAGGATTGCAACAGCACAGGGATAGCAACACTCAGAGCAACAATCAAGAAGACAAGTAAAAACAAGAGCAGCGAATATACAGTACATATGTACATATAAATATATAAATATATATATACACAGTGCAGAGCATTATAGCTAGATGGAATAAATATATAAATATATACACACAGTGCGGAGCATTGTAGCTAGATGGAATAAACAGCATAACCGTCTACTTAGTTATCCTACATAGTATGAATGTGTACCCATACATATTGTCACCCTCCGTATATTGTCCTAGTTGTATACTGGAGGGGACCAATGTGTAAGTCTATTGCGTCTTTTGCATTCAATACTATTAGGTCGTAACTTTTTTTTGCTATCTCTGCGAGCAGCCCTGCTTAGGTTATACAGTCTGACAGCCGTAGGTAGGAAGGACCTGCGAAACCTCTCGGTTGCGCACCTAGGATGATGTAGTCTGCTGCTAAATGAGCTCCTCAGTGCGTTCAGTATGTCCTGCATAGGGTGGAACTCGGACTCCAACAGAGATGACAGTTTAGCCACCATCCTTCTCTCTCCTATCTCCTCCACTGGGTCAAGGCGTTGCCCCAGTACAGAGCTAGCTTTCTTGATCAGTTTGTTCAGTCTCTTCCTATCGGCTGCTGTAATGCCACTGCCCGAGCAGACCACTCCAAAAGTGATGGCTGATGCCACCACCATGTCGTAGAATGTCTTCAGCAGCGCCCCTTGTACACCAAAAGACCTGAGTTTCCTCAGTAGGAACAGCCTGCGCTGTCCCTTCTTGTAGAGTGCGTCGGTATTGTGTGACCAGTCTAGTTTATTGTTCAGATGAACACCCAGGTACTTGTAGGATGTCACCATCTCAATGTCTGTTCCCTGTATGTTTACTGGTGCTGTGAGGGGTTGTCCTTGCCTGTGGCAGTCCACCACCAGCTCCTTACTTTTCCTCGCGTTGATCTGAAGGCAGTTCCGATGGCACCAGTCCACAAAGTCCTGGATAAGTCCTCTGTACTCAGCTTCATCTCCATTGGAGATGAGGCCGACGATCGCAGAGTCGTCAGAGAACTTCTGTAGATGGCAGTGTGTTGTGTTGTGTGAGAAGTCCGCAGTATAAAGGGTGAACAGGAAGGGAGCCAAAACCGTTCCCTGGGGGGCCCCCGTGCTACCGATGATCGTGTCGGACACACAGTCCCGGGTTCTCACAAACTGTGGCCGGTTAGTGAGGTAGTCCAGGATCCACGATGACAGGTGCTGGTCCACCCCTGCGCACAGCAGCTTGTCCTTCAGGATCATCGGTTGGATGATGTTGAAAGCACTGGAGAAGTCAAAGAACATGATCCTCACCGCATTCCCGGGCTTCTCCAGGTGGGACAGAGAACGGTGAAGGAGGAAGATCACTGCATCCTCCACCCCAATGCCATGCTGGTAGGCAAACTGGAGTGGCTCCATCGCTGGTCCCACCAGGGGGCGGAGGTGAGCAAGGAGCAGTCTTTCCAGGGTCTTCATCATGTGAGACGTCAGGGCCACTGCTCTGTAGCTGTTCAGGTCTTCGGGGTGGGAAGTCTTTGGTACAGGTACCACACAAGATGTTTTCCACAACTGTGGTACCCTCCCCAGCTTAAGGCTCAGGTTGAAGATGTGCTCCACAATCCCACACAGCTGGTCTGCACAGGACTTGAGGAGCTTTGCGCTGATGCCATCTGGTCCCGACGCCTTCCTCGCCTTGATATTCCTCAGCTCCATCCTCACCTGGGTCTTAGTGAGGGTCATGTTGGGGGGCTGTGTGTTGGGAGTGGGGGGGTGTTGGTGGAGTGGGGTGTGGGCAGCAGGACTCAATGTCTTTAGAAGCAGCAGTGGTTGTTGTGCAGTCAGGGGGGAGGGCGGTTGGTCAAACCTATTAAAAAACAGGTTCAGATTGTTCGCCCACTCCCTGCCCCCCGTGGTCTGGGGGGAGGTATTCTGGAGCCCAGAGATGGTTTTAAGGTCTCTCCAGACCCCGCCGATGTTGCTCTGTTGCAGCTTGTCCCCCATCTTCTTCCTGAAGCTGTCCTTGCCTTCTCTGATCTTCCTCCTCAACTCCCTCTGTACGGACTTCAGCATCTCCCTGTTCCCCGACCTGAAGATCCTCTCCTTCTCTCTCAGAAGTGTTTTTATCTCAGGGTTGATCCAGGGTTTGTTGTTCGAGCAACACTGTATGGTCTTGGTGGGTACGGTGTTGTCCACACAGAAGCTGATGTAGTCCGTGATGGTGTGAGTGAGGCCATCGATGTCCTCACCATTTGGATCGCAGAGCTGCTCCCAGGCAGTGGTTTCAAAACAGTCCTTTAGAGCATCCATTGCCTCCTCAGACCATAACTTCACTGTGAACATGACCGGAGGTTGTCTGTGCACTAGGTGTTTGTACACCGGCAGGAGATGAACCAAGTTGTGATCCGATCTCCCGAGTGGGGGGAGTGGTGATGAGGTGTACGCCTCCTTAGTGTTTGCATAGAATAAGTCCAGTGTTTTATTGTCTCTAGTGTGGCATGTGACATACTGGGTGAACGTGGGTAGAATGGGAGACAGTGAAATATGGTTGAAATCACCTGAGATGAGGAAAAGAGCATCTGGGTGTTCTGTCTGCAGCCTGCCAGTTACTGAGTGGATGACGTCACACGCTGTCCCAGCGTTCGCCGTCAGATTTGCATAAATAACAATGCAGATCACGTGTGAGTATTCCCTCAGGAGATATGTAGGCCACATGCTAACAGCTAGCAACTCCATGTCTTTGTTGCAGTGTTGTTGTTTAACCGTGATATGTCCCGGTCTGCACCAGTTGTTATTGACATACATCATCACTCCTCCGCCCCTTGCTTTCCCACTGTCTGGTGTTCGGTCTGCCTGTATTGCGTGGAAACCATCCAGTTCAATGTTAGCATCTGTTGCTAGTTCTGTTAGCCACGTCTCCATAAATAGCATCAAGCTACTCTCTCTGTACATGCTCTCGTAGCGGGAGATAGCCGCTAGCTCATCTGTTTTACTGAGTAGCGATCGTACATTCCCCATAATAACGGATGGGAGGGCGGGTCTGTACCTTATATTCCTCACCCGCCATCTTACTCCAGCTCAACACCCACGCCATTTCCATCTTATTTCTCCTGGTATGTTGAGTTTTTGCGTTAGCATCGTGGGACGGCTAAGTGCTAACAGCTGGTCCCTATTGTACTGCCTCCTACAAGAAACAGTGGCTCCATCCGCTGGCTCAGGAAACATTTGGGTGATCTACGTGTCTGTGATGGATCAAGGTGTCGCCGAAACAGAAAGCTTAGCAAGAGAGCCAGATAGTAAGTAGAAATAGGCAGAAATTGATCCGCTGTTGCAAAAAGGCAGCCTACTCGTGTGGCGCCGGAAGTTGACATTTGTAATCATTGCTAGAAAAATTCTGTGGAAGGACAATTTTCAGTGTAGGAAACCTCTGATATATATATATAGAGAGAGAGAGTATGCAGGGCTTGACAACCGGTGTTCTGCCATTTTACCATACTTTATCAGAATACCATACCTATATGGCAAAGCAATAGCTATAGTTATTGGATTAGCATACGTTGTCAGAATCAGGTGCACTGCAGATGTGCCACTAACATCACATAATTGCTTGCCTTCCATCAGCTGGGCCTCGGTTTGCTGTTGTTTATCTTCCATCAGCTGTATTGAGTAATTTTAACAACAGGAAATATACACTACCGTTCAAAAGTTTGGGGTCACTTAGAAATTTCCTTATTTTTGAAGGAAAAGCACCGTTTTTTTCAATGAAGATAACTTTAAACTAATCAGAAATACACTCTAATATCTAATATACATTGCTAATGTGGTAAATGACTATTCTAGCGGCAAATGTCTGGTTTTTGGCGCAATATCTACATAGATGTATAGAGGGCCATTTCCAGCAACTATCACTCCAGTGTTCTAATGGTACAATGTGTTTGCTCATTGCGTCAGAAGGCTAATGGATGATTAGAAAACCCTTGTGCAATCATGTTAGCACAGCTGAAAACAGTTTAGCTGGTTAGAGAAGCTATAAAAATGACCTTCCTTTGAGCAGGTTGAGTATCTGGAAAAAAATTATTATTTCAAACACAAATCATTATTTCTAACCTTGTCAATGTCTTGACTATATTTTCTATTCATTTTACAACTCATGGTGGTAAATAAGTGTGACTTTTCATGGAAAACACAAAATAATTGTCTGGGTGACCCCAAACTTTTGAACGGTAGTGTATATAGACACACTGAAAACCCACCACATTTTTGGATCAGCCAATCACGGTGCAGCATCGTCAGCTGTTTCCGTCAGCTGTATCGTATGCTGAAATGAAGAGCGGAAGCGTATTTCCTGTTACTACGCATGCGTGCACATGCCGTACATGCGTAGTAACCCAGGTTATGGCTGTTCTGACTCATATGGTAAAATGGCAGAACACCGGCCAGTGGCTGGTGAATTTCAGCAGTGGCCGGTGAGACAGCTACACTCTACAGCCACTTCGGCCATGTGCAGCCATGAAGGGGTGTCCCAATCCATAGGGGTAGGGGTAGTGATATTAAGCTCGACACCGCCCACTCAACACTGATTTGCGCAATATAAAGCGGAAGTGTCATGAGCAGTTTTTTTTTTAATTTAATAGAATAAAATACAACATACAAATTCTCGATGAGGATAAAGGTTACAATGTGGGCACCCAGCACACGTGTGGGCACCCAGCCCAATGCAGACTGGTAATATTCACGCTCAGCAGGGATTGCAAACGAACAGAAAGCCCTAGGGGGACAACCAGAACAATGACTATTGTTATTCATCCCCAGACTAAGGAGAGGAGTCTGGCGCAAGTTAATCACGCGATTGATATGTATTGTCTGATATGTATATCAATATGTAAATGTGCCATGCATTCTCTCTTGTCTGTATAAAAGGGCTCACTTTACATGCCTCACTAGTGCACACACAGCACACAGCGCTGCAGTGTGTCTCATGATGATGGAGGAATAAAACTCTTAAACCTTCAGCTCGCCTTGTCTCGCCTGAACTTATTTTGTTCCTCCACAACAAAACAGTTACAAAATCAGAACTTTCACAAAAAATATAGTCAAACTTCACATTCCAATTAACAATAAAAAGGGGTATATTAAAAGAGAGAGAGTAAAGAGCACAACAATTCTCTGATAGTCTAATAGGAGCTGTCCAATGCCTCTTGCAATTTTTTTTTTTTTGCATCATGAGCAGTGCATCGAGCACTGTTTCAGTCCTCCCACAGTCACGTGACCATAGCAAGCAAGGCCTCATTATGTTGGTCACATCACGTGACTTGAGGGCTCACGGGAACGTATGCAACGCCCAGCCTTCTCAAATTTCTCGCCAGGTCTCAAATCACGTGATGTGACAACGAGGCCTTGTTTGCTACACGTGACCATGGCCACGTTGACACAGTGCTCGACACTCTGCTCGGGACACTTCTGTGTTATATTGCTCAAATCAGTATGGAATGGGCGGTGTCGAGCATAACATCACTACTGCTGAGTTGTGTAACTCACACATTGTGCTGCTGTGACCCAATGTTTCAGTTTCCAAACTGATTTATTTTGGGTTCAAAATTAGGTTCCAGAACAGGAACTTTCTCAATGTGAAAGGATTACCTGTGTCCATTTTGGTGTCCCGACCTTTATTTATTGTCAAGCTAGAGTGCGCGTGCGCACACACACACACACACACATACACACACACAGACGAAGGTGACTCCATTACCCAAGCCTTGATGTTGGCATGGGTAATGACAATATGTGAGGTACAAGCTAGATATCCAACTCTCAGTGGGAACTGAAAACAAATATAACAGTGGAAGAAGAAAAATACAGCGAGAATCTATAAATTTCAGCTGTGGATGTGCTTTTGGAACTGAAAAAGTTTGTGTTTCCTCTAGAGGAAGGAGCTGGGTGTGTTGGTGTATAACTGCAGCTGTCTGGCCCTGGACCTCCACAAAGTGTTCAGTCTCTACTGGGGGCTTCAGTACAAAGACTTCATCCCCTCCTTCTGGTCCAAGCGTCTCTATGCCCTCTTCAACAGGGACTCGCCACTAGAGCTCACATTCAACAGCACAAAGGCCCAGGCCTACGTCTCTGTAAGTGGCATTTATACCAGATTTTTGTATTCTTTATGAGAGCAGGAGAATTATTTACAGTGCTACTAAGACTCATATACAATAAAGAAGAAACTCATATACAGTATTTAGATTGTAAAAGCTAAGTTTTTTAAAATCTAAAAAAGTGTTAAGTCTAAGTGAAAAACCAAACGCATTTATAAAAACAAGTAAATTTATAAGAAAAAAACAACATGGTTACAACTGAATATTGACACATTTATAAAGTAGTAACATATTTTTTAAAGTTGTACTATGTAGAAAGTGCAGGCAATTAATGGCAACACCAGATGGCAGTGATGAACGTTCATCAACTAGGCTGAAGCAAGTATTTTTTATTCATGACTCATGATGAACCGTCAATTAACTGTTATCATTACATGTTCTGCCCTACTTTACAAATTAAAATAATTAAGTTAAAACACAGGATTTTTTACTTTGAGATGATAACCGGCTCTATACTCACCCTGCTGGTGTAAAGTAGTATTCACTTTGTCAGCCTGGCAAAAATCATAAATTTGCAATATCATAAATTATCATATTTGGCATGACAGCAAAATAAATATTTCTTTACACTCTAATTATATTCTTAGGTATTTCTGGAATATTTGAAAGTGGAAAATATTGCATATTCTACCATTAAAATGTTGTGAATTTATGAGAGAAAGTTACAAGAATATACTGTATGTCACATATTCCCCCAAAAAATGTCACAGACAATATACAGACTTCCAGTTTTGAAATCTTTTCAAAGAAGACTTGCATATTTAATCATCTTCTTCTTCTTCTTTTGGCTGTTCCCTTTAGGGGTCGCCACAGCAGATCATCTGTCTCCATCTCACCCTATCCCTTCATCTTCCTCTGTAACACCAACCCTCTCCATGTCCTCCTTCACTACATCCATGAATCTTCTCTTCTCTTTCTTCCTCCTGCTTGGCAGCTCTATCTTCAACATCCTTTGTCAACCTGAGCTGTCCCTCTGATATATTCATTTCTAATCCTGTCCATCCTAGTCACTTCCAATGAAAGTCTTAGCCTCTTCAATTCTGCCACCTCCAGCTCCACCTCCTGTCTTTTTGTCAATACCACCATCTTCAAACCATACATCATAGCAGGTCTTTCTACCATCCTGTAAATCTTCCCTTTCACTTTAGGTGCTATCTTTCTGACACAAATCACCCCTGACACTTGTCTCCACCCACTCCACCCTGCCTGCACTCTCTTCTTCATCTCTTGTGCATTTTCCATTGCTTTGGATGGTTGACCCCAGGTATTTAAACTCATCTACTTCCACTACCTCTACTCCTTTTATTTTCACCATTACAGCTGGCTCCCTCTCATTCACACTCATGTATTCTGTCTTGCCTCTACTGGCTTTCATTCCTCTTCTCTCCAGAGCATACCTCCACCTTTCCAGGTTCTCTTCCACCTGCTCCCTACTCTCATTACAGATCACAATGTTGTCTGCAAACATCATGGTCCACACCTCAGACACAGTCCAAGGACAGATAATTTTTTTCACACATAGTAAGTTGTTCAGAACACCTTATACAAAGATATAAAGTGATGATAATCAAGTCAGTGGTGGTAATGCACCTGTAAGCTGGTTGCCAACCGCCAATCAAATCTAAAAGAAGAAGAAGACTCCTGCCTGACCTCATCTGTCAGCCTCTCCATCACCATTGCAAACAAGAAGGGGCTTAGAGCCAGTCGCTGATGTAACCCCACCCCCACCTTGAATCCATCTGTCACTCCTACAACACATCTCACCACCATCTTGCTGTCCTCGTACATGTCCTGCACGGTTCTCACACACTTCTCTTCCAGTCCTCACTTTGTCGTACAGTACCACACTTCCTCTCTTGGCACCTGATCATATGCTTTCGCTAGATCAACAAAGACACAGTGCAACTCCTTCTGACCTTCTCTATACTTCTCCACCAACACTCTTAGAGCAAACATTGCATCTGTAGTACTTTTTCTTGGCATTAAACCATACTGCTGCTCACTGATTGTCACCTCTTCTCTTAACCTGGCTTCAACAACTCTTTCCCATATCTTCATAGTGTGGCTGATCAACTTTATCTCTCTGTAGTTACTACAGCTCTGAGCATCACCTTTGTTCTTGAAAATTGGTACTAAACACTTCTTCTCCACTCCTCAGGCATCCTCTCACTCTCCAAAATTGTGTTAAACAATCTGGTTAAAAAGTCCACTGCCATCTCTCCTAAACATTTTTTATACCTCCACAGGTACTGTATGTTATCTGGACTAAATGACTTTTGATTCTTCATCCTCTTCAAAGCTGCCCTCACTTCCGCCTTGCTAATCCTCAGGACTTCCTTGTTCACTATCTTTCCTTCATCCATCCTCCTCCTCTCTCTCATTTTCTTCAGTCATAAGCTCATCAGAGTACTCCTTCCACCTTCTCAACACACTCTCATCACCCATTAGTACATTACCATTTCTGTCCTTAATCAACCTAACTTTCTGCGCATCCTTTCCTGCTCAGTCTCTCTGTCTAGCCAATCGATACAAGTCCTTTTCTCCTTACTTAGTGTCCAGTCTCTCATACAACTCACTATATATGCATTTTTCCTTTTCCTTTGCCACCTGTCTCTTTGGCATGTGCCAAGATTCCAAATACTGCTATCTACTTTCTTCATCTCCCCAACTATCCCACTTTTTTTTTGCTAACTTCTTCTTTTGAATACTTTCCTGTACCTCCTCATTCCACCACCAAGTCTCCTAGTCTTCCTTCCTCTGTCCAGAGGATACACCACATATCTTTCTACCCATTTCCCTCAATACTTTTGCTGTACTTTCCCAGTCATCTGGTAATTCTTTCCTACCACCCAGAGCCTGTATCAACTCCTTCCTGAACTCTGTGCGACCTTCTTCCTTCTGTAACTTTTTCCAAGTAATCTTTGGCTCTGCCTTCATTGTTTTCCTCTTGTTGCTTTGCAAAGTCATCCCACAGACTACCATCCAATGCTGTCTAGCTACATTCTCCCCTGCCACCACCTTGCAGTCTCCTATCTCTTTCAGATTTCTCCTTCTGCATAAGATGTAGTCCATCTGAGTGCACCTTCCTCCACTCTTGTAAGTCACCGAATATTCTTCTCTCTTCTTGAAGTATATCTTCACCACAGCCATTTCCATGTTTTAGCAAAATCCACAACCATCTGTCCTTCCACATTTCTCTCCTTAAGACCATACCTACCCAGAACCTCCTCATCACTTCTGTTCCCTTCACCTGCATGTCCATTAAAGTCCACTCCAATCACCATTTTCTCCCCTCTGGGAACACTCTCTACCACTTCATCCAACTTATTCCAGAATTCCTCTTTCTCTTCTACCTGACATCAAACTTGTGGGGTATATGCACGGACAACATTCAACATCACACCTTTGACTTCCAGCTTCAAACTCATGATTCTGTCTGACTCCCTCTTTACCTCCTGAACATTCTTCACATACTCTTCCTTCAAGATTATGCCTACTCCATTTCTCTTCCTGTCTACACCATGGTAGAATAGTTTAAATCCACCTCCAATGTTCTTAGCCTTGCTTCCCTTCCATCTGGTTTCTTGAACACACAGTATATCTACCTTTCTTCTCTCCATCATATCAGCCAAATCTCTTCCTTTACCAGTCATAGTCCCTACATTTAATGCCCCTACTCTCACCTCCACACTTCTACCTTTCTTTTTCTCTCTCTCCCTCCTAACATGCCTTCCCCCTCTCCCCCTCCTCAATCTTCAACCAACAGTAGCTTAATTTCCACTGGTACCCTGTTGGTTAACAGCACCGATGGCGATTGTTGTTAACCTGAGCCTCGACCAATCCGGTATGAAAGTTTCATTTGTTATGATTTGCATGTTTGAGTTGGCAAAGGTTTTATGTTGGATGCCCTTCCTGGCACAACCCTCCCCATTTACCCGTGCTTGGGACCGACACTAGGAGTACACTGCCTTGTGCACCTCTGTGGCTGGGTTAATTTAATTTTTAAAATTGTCACAATGAGCCCCCCAAGGGTGGAATTCAGGACCCAAATGCCAGACTTGCAGTTTGCAGGATTTAATTGAATAAAAATAATTCACAACACAGAAGCTGCAGCAAAAACACAACGGGCTCAGTAGGATCAGGCAGAAAACATGCAAACACGAGTGTGTTGGTCACGCACGTATGACTTCAGAATGTCACCCCGAACTACAGGGCGGCATCCCTTAAACAGGAAAATAATAAACATCCATGAATAATCAAGACCTTAACAAAGCATGAAATAAGCTAGGAGAAAACAGAAGTAAACAAAAGGTGCTGTCAAAATAAAAGCCCAATCCAACAGGAATAAACTACAAGACATGACCATGACGAAAATAATAATACTAATAAACAGAAAGATAATTGTAACAAACAGAACCAAGACAAGCTAAACTCAAAGCATGGGCATGATCTGACTCTGACAAAAATTTAATATCATTTGCAATTTTTCACAAATTTCATGTTTTAGGAAGGAAAAAAAATCTCATTTTATCTTATTAGTTTAATTCAACTGTAAGGCTCAAATATGGTTTGTCTCCTTGCAGAATTTTTTTTTTTTTTTTTTAAATGATTGCTGAAAATGGTTCTTTCTGTTGAATAAATTGTTGAGAACCCCACTATAAATATTTAGTGGGTAGAGTAGATATAAATTGTACTCAGGTAAAAGTAGCGTTACCTTATAATATGAATGAATGAATGAATGAATCTTTATTTCGGATAGATTAAAAGTACAGATTAAAAGAAACAGAATAATATAACAAAGGGGGAAAGAAAATCCAACAAGGTCAAATTAAGATAAGATAAGATAAGATAAGCCTTTATTAGTCCCACAACGGGGAAATTCCAGGATTGCAACAGCACAGGGATAGCAACACTCAGAGCAACAATCAGAAGGCAAGAAAAAAAACAAGCAAGCAAGAGCAGCTAATAAACATATGTACGTATTACTATAAAATATATATATATATACACACACACACAGACACACAGTGCAGAGCATTGTAGCTGGATGGAATAAATATATGAATATATGAACACACAGTGCAGAGCATTGTAGCTAGATGGAATAAATATGTAAATATATAAACACCCACAGTACGGAGCATTGCAGCTAGGTGGAATAAATATGCAAGTATATAAACACACACAGTGCGGAGCAATGTAGCTAGATGGAATAATATGTAGATATATAAATATATAAACACACCCAGTGCTGAGCATTGTAGCTAGATGGAATAAATATGCAAATATATAAACACACACAGTGCAGAGCATTGTTGCTAGATGGAATGAAACAGCATAACCGTCTACTTAGTTATCCTACATGGTATGATTATGTGCCCATACATATTCTCACCCTCCATAGCGACCGGTATGTTCCTAGTTGTATGCCGGAGGGGACCATTGTGTAAGTCTATTGCATCTTTTGCATTCAAAAAACTATTAGTTTGTTACGTCTTTTTGCTATCTCTGCGAGCAGCCCTGCTTAGGTTGTACAGTCTGACAGCCGTTGGTAGGAAGGACCTACGAAACCTCTCGGTTGTGCACCTGGGATGATGTAGTCTGCTGCTAAATGAGCTCCTCAGTGCATTCAGTATGTCCTGCATAGGGTGGAACTCGGACTCCAGCAGAGATGACAGTTTAGCCACCGTCCTTCTCTCTCCTATCTCCTCCATCGGATCAAGGCGCTGCCCCAGGACAGAGCTAGCTTTCTTAATCAGTTTGTTCAGTCTCTTCCTATCGGCTGCAGTAATGCCACTGCCCCAGCAGACCACTCCAAAAGTGATGGCTGATGCCACCACCGTGTCATAGAATGACTTCAGCAGCGCCCCTTGTACACCAAAAGACCTGAGTCTCCTCAGCAGGAACAGCCTGCGCTGTCCCTTCTTGTAGAGTGCATCAGTATTGTGTGACCAGTCTAGTTTATTGTTCAGATGAATACCCAGGTACTTATAGGATGTCACCATCTCGATGTCTGTTCCCTGTATATTTACTGGTACTGTGAGGGGCTGCCCATGCCTGCGGCAGTCCACCACCAGCTCCTTAGTTTTCCTCGCGTTGATCTGGAGGCAGTTCCGATGGCACCAGTCCACGAAGTCCTGGATAAGCCCTCTGTACTCAGCTTCATCTCCATTGGAGATGAGGCCAACGATCGCAGAGTCATCAGAGAACTTCTGTAGATGGCAGTGTGTTGTGTTGTGTGAGAAGTCCGCAGTATAAAGAGTGAACAGGAAGGGAGCCAGCACCGTTCCCTGGGGGGCCCCCGTGCTACTGATGATCGTGTCGGACACACAGTCCCGGGTTCTCACAAACTGAGGCCGGTTTGTGAGGTAGTCCAGGATCCATGATGACAGGTGCTGGTCCACCCCTGCGCGCAGCAGCTTGTCCTTCAGGATCATCGGTTGGATGGTGTTGAAAGCACTGGAGAAGTCAAAGAACATGATCCTCACCATATTCCCGGGCTTCTCCAGGTGGGACAGAGAACGGTGAAGGAGGAAGATCACCGCATCCTCCACCCCAATGCCATGCTGGTAGGCGAACTGGAGTGGATCCATCGCTGGTTCCACCAGGGGGCGGAGGTGAGCAAGGAGCAGTCTCTCCAGGGTCTTCATCAAGTGGGACGTCAAGGCCACCGGTCTGTAGCTGTTCAGGTCTTTGGGGTGGGAAGTTTTTGGTACAGGTACCACACAAGATGTTTTCCACAGCTGTGGTACCCTCCCCAGTTTCAGGCTCATGTTGAAGATATACGTCACAATCCCACACAGCTGGTCTGCACAGGACTTGAGGAGCTTTGCGCTGATGCCGTCCGGTCCCGGCGCCTTCCTCGCCTTGATCTTCCTCAGCTCCGTCCTCACCTGGGTCCTGGTCAGGGTCAGGATGGGGGGCTGTGTGTTGGGAGTGGGGGGGTGTTGGTGGAGTGGGGGGTGGGCAGCAGGACTTGATTTCTTTAGAGGCAGCAGTGGTTGTTGTGCAGTCAGGGGGGAGGGCGGTTGGTCAAATCTATTGAAAAACAGATTCAGGTTGTTCGCCCACTCCCTGCCCCCTGTGGCCTGGGGGGAGGTATTCTGGAGCCCCGAGATGGTTTTGAGGTTTCTCCAGACCCCGCTGATGTCGCTCTGTTGCAGCTTGTCCTCCATCTTCTTCCTGAAGCTGTCCTTGCCTTCTCTGATCTTTCTCCTCAGCTCCCTCTGTACGGACTTCAGCATCTCCCTGTTCCCTGACCTGAAGATCCTCTTCTTCTCTCTCAGAAGTGTTTTTATCTCAGGGTTGATCCAGGGTTTGTTGTTTGAGTGACGCCGTATGGTCTTGGTGGGAACGGATTTGTCCACACAGAAGCTGAGGTAGCCCGTGAAGGTGTGAATGAGGCCATCGATGTCCTCACCATGTGGATCGCAGAGCTGCTTCCAGGCGGTGGCTTCAAAACAGCCCTTTAGGGTGTCCATTGTCTCCTCAGACCATAACTCCACAGTGTGCATGGCCGGAGGTTGTCTGTGCACTAGGGGTTTGTACACCGGCCGGAGATGAACCAAGTTGTGATCCGATCTCCCGAGTGGGGGGAGTTGTGATGAGGTGTACGCCTCCTTAGTGTTTGCGTAGAATAAATCCAGTGTTTTATTGTCTCTAGTGTGGCATGTGACATACTGGGTGAACGTGGGTAGAATGGGAGACAGTGAAACATGGTTGAAATCGCCTGAGATGAGGAGAAGAGCATCTGGGTGTTCTGTCTGCAGCCTGCTGGTTACTGAATGGATGACGTCACGTGCTGTCCCAGCGTTCGCCGTCGGATTTGCATAAACAACAATGCAGATCACGTGTGAGTGTTCTCTCGGGAGATATGTAGGCCTCATGCTAACAGCTAGCAACTCAATGTCTTTGCTGCAGTGTCGTTGTTTAACAGTGATATGTCCCGGTCTGCACCAGTTGTTGTTAGACAATTAGACAATAACTCCTCTGATTATACAGTTCAACATAAGTTATCCGAAATGGGTGATGGCTGAAGCCACAGCTTATATTGCCCACCCATATTCCATCCAAGAATTCAAAAGAAAAACAAAACAAGAGCAATTACAATTCAGAACAAAGCTAAGACAAAATGTGACAACAAAAAAAAACTAAGCAACAACACAACACAGACTGGATATGACAGTCCTTATGTGATTTTACATGTCATCTTGTATATATGTTTGGAGTATTTCTTCCTTTAGTTTTTGTTTAAATTGTCCAAGCGTTGTACATGATTTTAATTCAGGTCCAAAATCGTTCCATATAATATCAATAGCGTAAATAAGAGTAGTCACTTTATTCTTGCATGTTTGAATTTTCTGTCATAAATTTGTATTTTTTCCCCTATAAATGATAACTCTTTTCTTATAAATTTGTGATATATTTCCTGGATATTTTTTTTACTTTTTTCTTTTTCATAATTTTTTTTTCACAAATTAGCAACTTTTTAAAATAAATTCATACTTTTTTGTCAGTCAGGTCAGGCAATGGTTTGCTTGCTACCGGAAAACCATGAAAACCGGTACTACCTGTCTCATGTGTCGGGCAGTCGGCGACTCAGCCGGCAACCCCACCCTTCCGAGGGCATGGAGGGTGAAACTGGGCATCCTGGCAGAACTAAAAACAATATCTGTCACAGGTCTGTGGTGGACCACTCCCAGTTACACGGGGTGAGACTGGACATCCTGGCAGATAAGCACATCTGTCGCAAGGTCTGTGGTGGACTTTTGCCTGTTGGTGCATCGTGACATGCACTACACAAAGAACAGAGATAAACAAACCTATCATCTGGTCAATCACTGCAACAGATACTGGAGTCAGTTTGTCTTGGCCTGTCCTTGCCACTGATAATACCTCTATTTGCCAAGAATGTGCCGCTAGTCCAGCAAAAGCTAGCGGTACTCAAATATTTGCAAGCAGTTTCATCAAATGGACAGTCAGAAGGCAACTCATACCGGCTCAGACGTCGCCCAGTTTAACAAGGCCAGAAGTTTCTGGCAGCGGTGGGCGAAGGACAGAGCTGCGTGGAGGAATCTGATCAGACCTAAATGAAATGGTCATTGTTGCCCCCAACAGACTGCTATGATAATGATGACTTTTTCTTATAATGTGCAACTTTTGTGATGATATTGTGAGATTTTTTTTCACACAGATTGACAACTTTTACTTTTAAGTTTAAAACATTTTTTTTCCTTTTATATTTCCAACTTTCATCAATTTGCAAGATTTTTGTCTTAGACATGGTAGCCTGAGGAAAATCGAATATATCCTAGTCAGGTGTGCAGATGTGATATAATCCAACTCATAGACAGTAATAAATATTTTTCGAGCCAGAATAGAAAAACTTTTATTTCAGATCTGTTAAGAGAATAAGTTTAATCGCATTCAGTTTAAATCAGTGAAATCACAAGAAACTCAAACCATAAAACCAAATGTGCTTTAGTACAAGTGCAGTCTTTTGTGTACCATTCTGCAATTAAAATGCTTAGTAATGTAAAATGTGGAAAAGTAACTTGAGGGCACATATCTATGATTTCTTTTATTACTGAGTTCTTCTATTATAATGTACTTCAGCAGTTGCACATCCTCTCACCCAAATCACTTCCTAATTTTCTTCTCCATTTGTGTTAATAGAGTTCCCCAGATGTTTTCATTCCCAAAGACCGCAGCAGGGATCTGGAAGCCATTTCCAGGGTCATCCAAGAGGCCCGTCATTTCATCTATATCTCCATCACTGATTACCTGCCCCTCCTCAGCAACGGCACCCACAGGTTAGAGCCACTCTGCCACTGCTCAGTGATTAAGCAGACATTTATCACCAGAAACTCCCATGCCTCGCTTTGATTCAAGTGTTTAAACTGTGTGTATATCAGCGCCCTTGTGGCTGTGTGCCCAATTTTTGTGTCTGTGTGCCAAGGTACTGGTCTCGTATTGATGATCTCATAAGGGAAGCTCTGATCCTGAGGAATGTACGGGTTCGTCTGCTGATAAGTTGCTGGGAAAACACTCATCCATTTACTTTCAACTTTGTCTGGTCCCTGAGGAGTCTGTGCATGGAGCAGGCCAACTGCTCACTGGAAGCTGTAAGTTCAAGGCCACGCTGTGTGCCAGCTTCAATTCCACAGTCACGCCTCGATCACTGCACTTCGTTGTGTATGTGTGTCTCTGTATGCAGAAATTCTTCAACCCCAGAGTGCAGAGGGATGGCAGTCTCCAGGGAATAAACCACAACAGGTTTATGGTTACAGACAGAGCCATTTATTTAGGTGAGCTCATCAGCTAGACTTTATGACCGTCACCTTTACGTCTCTGCTCCCTTAATGCAGATCCATTTTTGTTGACTGGAAGAACAAGCTATTCATGTGTTTTCTTCCTAGGAGTGGGTTTAAAAGATCAATGAGACTTCTGTTGTGGGACTTGAAGCTGTAAAGAAAGAAGGCTTTATGAACAGGGGAAACAGCTAATTTTCATTTTTTTCCCCAAGTAAAAATAACAAATACCAGCAAAAAATTATGAAATTAACATTCTTTTTCATTTTGTAGAAAAAATTCAAAACAGAGATACACTATTTTGCCAAAAGTATTGGGACTCCCCTCCAAATGAATAGCCACCAGTGGACAGGCAAGGTTCATGAAGACATGGATGAGTGAGTTTTTTTGTGGAAGAACTTGACTGGCCTGCACAGAGCCCTGACCTCAACCTGACAGAACACCTCTGGAATGAATTAGAGTGGAGATTGTGAGCCAGGACTTCTTGTCCAACATCAGTGTTTGACCTCACAGATGCGCTTCTGGACAAAAGTTGGTCAAAAATTCCCCAAAACACACTCCTAAACCTTGTGGAAAGCGACCCTTTGGAGCTATAACAGCTTTAATTCTTCAGGGAAGGTTTAAAGGATTGTTGAGAGATCACTGAACAATGGGGGGAAAATGGTCAGATCTCTCAACGATCTCCACAGTCACCAATCTCGTCACAGTTTTGACTTAGTCCAAAACAATCCGTCAGGGTAGTATCTCACATAGCGGCGAATGTTGACAAACGTGGCAATTTTTGGATTTGCCAGCTTTTCTGAGGAATGTTCACGAAAATCAGGGTTCGCCTCTGTCATCAGCAACAGCTAACGCCGTTTAGCGATGTTTAACAACCATTTGCAGCATTTACTCAAGTGTTTGTGAGAGTGTTTTCTGAAAGACAGCGTGAGAACAATAACAGCTATTAACAAATTTTGGCAACAGTATTTGCAACAATTAGCAACTAGTTACAGCTCTTGTGCCACTGTTTAAGAACATTTGAGACCTTCTGCTCACTCCAGATAAAATACCAGGTGAATGTCAGGCAAATCTTGGACTCAATCTGATAAAAGAGGGTGCACAAACCCTCCCCAGCATTCAGTTTCTCCTGACCACTGGGGAAGACAGATGCCTGTAGAAGCTACAGTATGTAGTACATTTATTGAATAACAAAACATATGAACACAAAACACATAACTCTGCCTGGTTCGATTATCTATTTACTGCAGAAACACAGGCCAAAACCTATTGTGCACAGCTAGCACAAAAGCTTCCCCTCTCATCCCTGCTCACATGAGCTCCAGACTACAAAATGCAAAGATAAACCACACACACGCAGGCTAAATATGTACACTGTATTTTTTTAAATCAGCATGTAAATATAGGGAGCCCTGCCTTCATCTGGAGATGGTGTGCGAGCGCTCATCGGGAGAGCTACTGTTTCTCTCAGTTCTGTTGAGATTTATTGGATTGATGTTATTATTATTTTGGGCTTCTCTTACTTTCTGTTCGTATTTGGGATTATAATAATAGCCATAGATCCTTTTCAATTATTCTACCTGTAGATGATGGAAAACTAAACAGTCTCACAGAGACCGGCGGTGTGGTGCTGCAGCAGCCTGCTTGTTATTCACGAGGGTAATTTCATTTGTTTGCACGTGTACCAAATCAATTTGTAATCACAAAATAATGTCTATGTAGTAGCGCTTCCTAACTAGAATGGACATAGGCCTACTAACAGATGTCTCATCAGACAGTGGTCTTTTTTTTCGGAGGTTCAGGCTTGGAGTCTGTTCGGAGTTTTTTGTCTATCCATATTTGTTTGTTGCTATCTGATGAATAAAATGATGATTCTTCTCCCCCTTCTCTCTCAGATCAGGATATACAATGTAATATTAGGAGGAAGGCAACAACAAAACGGGGGGAAATAAACACAGACCACAAAAGCATGTCTGGAAATTGAAACACTCCTTATATGGGCACAATTCCTTATATGGTCATAGCTGTGACTTAAATTTAAGTTAAGGGTCCCTTAACCTCATAATATTAACATTATTTAGAATTCACCATGGTTTCAAACACCAAGATGGCATTGGTTTGAGACTTTAAAAAGAAATTTGACTAAATGATGGCTCACATCTTAGTGGCTGTGTTCACCTCTTATAATAAATTTCTCCCTGACTTGAGACATGATTACACAGGGTTACAAAAATAATTTTTTTGTAAGTTGTCTATGTTTTTTCAACTGATTTAAGACAATTTTGCACTGCTGAATCCGAAAATTACATGCGTTTCTCTCGATCAGGTGCTAAGTAAAAACCTGTACTTATTTAGTACTGTGCATGTACTTACCTTTACGTAAAGGTAAGTACATGTAAATTGAATGTGACGTCATTATTGTTCAAAATTCAGAGAATTTCAAGACATAAAAAAGAATTTTGCATCATATAAAGCGAAAATACCCGTACATGTAAACAAAAACGTATAAAACAACATGTGGCCATAATTCAAAAAGTTGGCCTGATTGAGCAAAACCAATGTGATTTTTGGATTCAGCACATCAAAATTGTCCTAAATCAGCTAAAAAAAACTTAGACAATAAATTTGGTGTTGACCAGTGTTATTTTATGGTTTTGATTTTTACCACAGACATTCTGGCTGCAAATAATGCCATCAACACAAGCTATGTAGCCTTCACTTAGGTCAAAGTTTGTAAATGTAAATCATTTGTCTTTATATGCAACAAGTAAACTCAATTACTGAGATGCTTTTTGTTGTTGTTGTTGGTTTGGTGCATTTACATAATGTCTCATCATGTTCTACCTCCTAACAGGTAACCTGGACTGGGTGGGGAATGAGTTTACCTTTAATGCTGGAGCAGGTCTTGTGATTAACCAGCCCGAAGGCACGGAGGAACGGAACGCCACCGTGGTGGAGCAGTTGCAGGCTGCGTTTGAGCGGGACTGGTTTTCCCATTACACCCGTTCCCTGCAGGCGAATAAAATCCCTGCTTGCAACAAGCACCAGATCAACAGCCTGGTTCCAGTCAAAGCCAGTCACCTAGACGACGGACCAGTGCCCATCAGAGACATTCAGCACAATACTGGACCTGCACCCATGAGAAACCAACACAAAGTTGGACAGGCACCAGACAAGATGAGGCACCACAGTGACAAAATCGGCAAAATCAGTCACCAAGGCATTTCCAGTGGACATGTGCCAGTTAAACACAGCTACCAAGACAGAGGACAAATGAGTGTGAGTCACTTTAACAAAAGACAAGAACAAATCAAAGACGGTAACCGTGACAATCCAGTGGATCCGTTTAGTCAGTCATCCGAAAGCAGCGGCAGCCGAGAGATCCCCAATGGATCCCTGTGACTGCAAAGCATGATGGGCTTGATTTCACAGAACAATGTTTGGAGCACTACTCTCTTCTAGTGTCACTGGACTTTGATGGCTGGGTCTTTGTAGCATTTTTATTATTGTCATTTTGTTGAAAACAAACTTTTTTTCAGATTTAAGTATCAACTGGTTTGCAGGACTTGATATGGAAGTACTCAGGAAAGTAAGTAATCGATCACTGCATCTGGCACTTTTTGATGGGATTCTCTCAGAATGGAACCAAAATATTTTCCTTTAGAAGAATTATTTATTATATCCTGATAATATCCTACAGTGTTTCTACATATTTAATCGTTTTCTGTCCTTGTCGAGATCTCTCGGGCAAAAGAAACATGAAATTGCATTGATTGCCTGGATCTTGTATGTCACTTGAAGCTGTTGGTAACATCCATAAGTTATCACCCTTTAAAAGGGGCTGCTAACACCTGCACGCCTGTGTGGAGGCAGGAGGTAATGTAGCATGTGTAGCAGCTGGCTACAGCAGACCGTCACGAAACACTTGACAGCAGCAGAACATTTGTTTGAGACTCAAACTGCCTTTTAGTGGAACCTTTGGCCTCATGTAAATAGTTTTTTGCGCCTCCTTATGTGCGCTATCCTTAAATAAGACATAAAAACTGTAAACCTAGCAACAATTATAGATCACAGGACCAGCCAGAAGCACATATTTAATAGACAACAATCACATCTGAATGGATAAAGTTCATGGGAAGATGAGATCCCTAAAGGGATTAATAAAATCGCGTTCTCATTATTTTTAATCCAATTACTATAAGTGCAGCGAACACTCTGTTGTTCCACCACAGGACGGGATCTAAAGGTTTCATCTTATGGAGGTTATGATTGAATTAGATAATGATCATGTTGCGTTGTGGCTCAGCATCTTCCAACCGTCACTACTCTAACAGAGATATGGAGGCCTTTACGGATAACCTGGTCTGTCAAATCCCAGGAGGAGGCAACACACTGGAGGGATTGGATCCAAATACTAAGGTAGCAGTTAGAAGAAGGGGCCAGAGGGTCTCTGCTGTCAGCCAAATCAATACACTGAATTTTTAACAGAGCTTGACGGAGGCAGTTGCTGCAGTTTAACCTCAAAGGCACATTGGCTTATGATGTCACGCTTGAGACTGAATATATATTCCCTTTACAATGTGGAGTTAGAGCTGAAATATAGTATTATACAATGATTTATACTTGACTGAAAGCTTGTAGCAGCAAACAATTGCATGTCAGTTTAAACACCCTGCTGTAAAGATGCTTGTGACATTTATAAGTTGTTGGTTTTTTTTTTTAAACTTTTAAAGCCATTAAACAAACAAACACTGAAACTTTACCACTAAGAGCTACCCAGCTATTGTAAATGTATTACTCGGAAAGCAACATGTAATTAATTAGTGTTTTGTCTGTCAGTCTTTGTGGAGTGAACATGTAATAAGGCCATTGTTTGTTAGTGGACTGGAGCTTCATTGCTTTAAAACGGCTGTGAAGACACAAACTTAAAAAACTACAAGTCAATATAGTCCTATATTCATTGATTAATCAATAAGTATGAGACTATATAGTGTCAGGATGTGTGAAGTTTAAAGAGCCAGTGAAAGAAAACAAGAGTGCTTCACAACTGCCTGCCTTCATCATGCATCTTTTCTGCCCTCTAGCGGACATCATGATGAAGGCATTTCTTCTCAATTGTAACCTTTTTCTACTTTCCGCTGCTCCCTTGTCGGGGGGTCGCCACAGTGAATCACAGTCCGCACATTTGATTTGGCAAGGAATTTACGCCGGGTGACCTTCCTGATGTAACCCTCCCCATTTATCCGGGCTTGGGACCAACACTGAGTACACTGGCTTGTGCTCCCCTCGTGGCTGGACGACAATACTTTCCTTTTCCCATTCTGTTATGCTGAGCACCAAGCTAGAAGGTGGAAAGTACCATTTTTATACGACCTTTGGTCTGACCCGGTTGTCTGGTGGATGCTCCATCATTAGGCCACCACTCCGGTCTATCTCGTCTCACTTTCAATATTTTCTGTAAATTCCCTTTTTAAAGTTCAACCTTATTAAATGTGTTTGTTTATGATTGTTTTTTAAACGTCACTAATTCATCTACTGTTCACTCACTGATGAAAATAACCTTAAATTATTACCTGTATTTTTCAGGTTATTGATAACATCCATATTAAAAAGGCTGTTTCACCACACTGTATTGCTAGCCTGACAGCTGAGTCAGATTCACTACTATTAAGCTGCTATTATTGTCAGTGCATTCTACACATGTTTGTACTGTATTGTTTATTGAAACTGGTGACTTTTTTTCATTTGTGGTTGGGATAAGGGACCAGCACTAAAATCCTGTGTGTGTGTGTGTGTGTGTGTGTGTGTGTGTGTGTGTGTGTGTGTGTGTGTGTGTGTGTGTGTGTGTGTGTGCGTGTGTGTTTTGAGGATTATTTCAGCTCCAAAAACAGAGCACACAAATGCCAAGGTTTAAACTCAGCAGTGGTTTACAATCTCCTACATGGAAAATGGAAGCAAAAAGTAACACAGGAATGTTTGCCCAGCAGTGCTTGCATCTCTCCACCAGTCATATAAAGAAGATTCAGCAGTTTCCACTGCAGCAGATTATATCTTTTCTTGAATAGTTTGTGTGAGCTGCACATTTAGGCAAAATAAAGCGCTATTACTAAGCAGTGTCATTGCTAAAGCTTTTTAATGTTGCCTACTTTAAGGCATGACCGCTGTTGCATGCCCTGCCTTTATGAGCTGTGCACATTAGCCTTTTAGAGATGATGCTAAGAATGAAATCTTGTATACCTTTAAAGATACGAAAGGAATGTACTGTATATTTACTGAATATCCTTGTTATTGCACACTACTGAATTATCAGATCACTCAGTTTTTATCCTTAATTAAAAAAAGAATCTTGATATTTTATTGGGCGTAAATGCAAGCTGTGTTTGTATTTATTTAAATACTGTATAAGGGTCATGGTTTTCCTTAATTCTAGGCAAGAACCTCTCTGAACAGCAAGGAACTGTAGACCATGAAACGTTGTCTTGTTTGCAACTTTTCTCTTTTATTTCCTTGTAAATGTTCAAATAAAATATGAATGTTGCAAATTTACAATGAAAAAGTATCATATTTGTAAGTAAAAAGTTTTATATTTGCAAGAAAAAAGTTGCAAGTTTATTAGAAAAAGTGGCAAATTTACAAAAAAGACAATAAATTTACAAGAAAATAGTTGCAAATGTATCAAGAAAAAAAAATGCACATTTACAAGAAGAAGGTCACAAATTAACAAGAAAAGGTTCAAAATGTACAAGAAAAAAGTAGCAATTTTATGAAAAAAGGTCACATATTTATGAGGAAAAAGTCATGATTTTATGGAGGAAAGTAGCAAACTTGTGAGATAAAAGTTGCAACCATTACAGCAAAAAAGTTGCAAGATTATGGGAAAAAGTTGCACATTTACACAAAAAAAATCACAAATATATGAGGAAAAACTGCAAATTTACAATTCACAAATTCATGAAGGGAAAAAGTTGCAAATTTGCAGGAAGAAAAATAGTGATTTCATGTGGAAAAAGTTGAAAATTTACAAAAAAAGTCAGAAATTTATGAGAAAAAAGGATTAAAATTTTTGTAAAAAAAAAAAATGCAAAATTTATGAGAAAAGGTTAATTTTATGGGGAAAAAGAAAATTTATGAGAAAAAAGATTCACATTTACAAGGAAAAAAGTCACAAATATATGAGGAAAAACTACCAGTTTATAATCCCAAATTTTTGATGGGAAAAAGTTGCAAATTTACAAAAAAAAAGCCAGAAATTTAAGAGGATAAAAGATTAAAATTTGAGGGAAAAAATTGCAAATTTAGGAGAAAAAGCTGAGATTTTATGGGTATCAGTGTTTATTCCTTCCTGCTTTTTGGTAGAAAGTTAGTAGCCTGAATGTAGCAGATTCAACTCACAGACACAACTGTGTCATTACACCTAAGAATCAACACAACTCTACAGTTTAAAAAAAAAAGATTAAATAAAACAAACTAATCCTAACCTGCACCATTATGTCCCAGTTACTATGGACTTTTTAAAACAATTACCTGGGGTCTCTGGGAGATTCCTGAAGGTGTCATTTAACACTTTGCACTGCACTGCATTACCAGCATTAGAGTTACCAGATTCTGAAACAATTTATAATAACAATATACTTACTTCTTTGCATAAGAGTAGTTTTTATCTTTGTAATAACAAATTACATGTACAGTGTTGACACACACACAAATGTGCTTCACTATGATTAATGTGCTTGAACTGTTTATTAGTTTGAAAAGTCTAAATTAGTATTTGCATGCAGGAATTAGAAAAAACATATTTAGTTGCACAGAAGCACTTAACCCTAAACTAATTTGCATTACCTAGCCTTAAACATTTATCACTGAAGGCAGTAGTAACTCCATCACTTGTATACTTGATTCTTTGCATAAGACCATTTTAGTGACCTTTTTTTAATCACACAAGTATATGTATGAAGTAAATGTACTGTATGTCCTTTAAAGGAAGTGAAAATCTTCTTCATACATGTATGAAGGAGATTTTAACTTCCTTGTTTTTGTAACAAGTCACTCCACTTGTACTAAACATTTCTTTCTCTATAATAAATACCTGATATAAGCTTGTAATCACCAAATGCTCAACATTGCCATGTTTTTTTATTGCGGTTGCAGTTTTTTCATCAGGTGCTTTTGTACCAGCTAAACACCCTTTGGTATATATGTAGCAGGAGTGCGAGAAAAAATGCTTTACCATAACAGTGTACATGTCATACACAATTATACTTGGTTTACAATCTTTAAACTTTTTAGATGGTTACATTAAAATAAAACTGTGTTCCACAAATTGAAATGTACAAATTTCATGAATTTATTTAACTCTCCTACTTGTTATATTCAGGCAAACTTGCTTCAACATGGTTAATGTGGTTAAAATGTTCAGTAGTTTTGAAAAAAAAAACTGAAACGAGTATTTTGAATTACAACAAAAACCTTTTGTTCTAGTTTGTATAGAGACAGCTATGTTACACAAATCATGTCACACATCAATCTTTAGACTAAACTGTTTGGCAAACAACAAAAATAAAACTAAACTTTGTTGATCGGAGGCGCTAGAAACTAGTTTTGTTATCTGTACACTCCTTTGCATAAGACCATTTTACTGCCCTCTGTTTTTAAGTCACACATGTGTGAAGTACATTTACATGTATGAAGAAAGACATTTTAACTTCTTTGTTTTTGTAACAAGTCACTCCACTTGTCCTAAACATTTGTTTATCTATAATAAATAGCTGATATAACTACGGAAATGGTCAGTGTCACTGTTATGTCTGAAATGAGGTGCTGACAACGGACGTGAGCTGAACTAATCGCCACACAACACAACTATAGACAGAAGGGTGGTGCCACGGCCCGTTCACCACGTGATGACGTCACCTGCATGTAAGTCACCACATCCAAACACCACATTTACCCCCCACCCCCCTGAAAAACCACAAAGCTTATAACCACTAGCTGGGCACCCAGATAGACTACCGGTGTGCCCGCATGACCGAGTGGATTATTCTGCCGCTTTGGTCGGTCACATCCTAACTAACAACGTAACAATCCAAATTTCAAAAGTTAGTCACAAAGTCCTTTAGGTGGTGGGGTCTCTGCCGAACCCGGGCTGAACGGTGCTCAGACTGTGCTACCGCTGCAGGCTCTGGCAGACGCTCTTCGGGAATTATGGGTCATATGTCGCCAAAGTCTCAGCCCAATTCCGTCGTGTCCGCAGCCGTCTCCTGATCCGGGGCAGAAGTTGGTGTCACCTTTCTGAGGTGACTGGCGTGCCATCGTGACCCATCAGCAAAACAAAAGGTGGACGGCCCCAACTGAGCTGTGATCTGTGTTGGCGTTGTCCAAAACGTCTGCAGCTTGTGAGTGCAGTTGGGGTGCCGGATCCGGCCCCAATCCTGTACTGTGAGCCTGGGTCGCTTCACCTGGTGTTTCTCGTCAAACCTTTGCATCATATGTTGCTGTTGTTTGACCACCCTCCCCCTAGGTGAGGCCCTTTCTGTCAGGGTAGTATCCGATGGCGGGTGTAGTTGGTCCTGGGGAAGGTACATCTCACGTCCTAGCATTAGAAGGGCCGGGGAGCTGCCCATCGTGGTGTGAGGCATCTTCAGAGTTTGGTCGTCGGATCTGTGATGAGGCTTATGCCATCGGCGGCTAGCAGGGGGGACGACAACTGCCATTTCTTGCCAGCTTGGCACAGCTCCTTGTTAGACTGGTAGACAGACCGGAGGTTCACTGTTTGGAAGCTGTTGTTGGCCTTGTCAGCGATACAGTGGAGCTAGTCAATCAATGCCGTTAAAGCTGGATCTAAAGGAAATTACAGACAAAAGGACACAGTTTTTAATATAAAGACTATGAAGACATTTGAAGACAGTAATAAATCCAGAAGATACCTTTCTAATCAGCTTAAACTGACTAAAGAAAAAACAACTATCCACTCTATTAAGGACACAACTGGAAATATCACCCATGATCCTGAAGAAATAACTCCTTCAGAAAGTTTTATGAAAGCCTCTATTCATCTCAGATTAATTTGTCTGAAATGTCTGAATTTTTTAATTTGTCTGAAATCCAGGAGGCACTCAAGCACATCCCAAACAACAAAGCTTCAGGACCAGATGGTTTTCCAGTAGAATTCTATAAAGAATTCTGGCCTGTGATGGTACCTCCTTTCTTTAGAATGGTGAGCCATATTAAAGAAGATCATGTAATCCCTCCAAATATGAACTCAGCTAGCATTATCCTGTTCCTTAAATCCAGAAAAGAACCTACGCTTCCATCCAGCTACCATCCCATCTCACTTATGAATGCTGACCTAAAAATAATTTGCAAAACTCTCGCCAAAAGACTGAAAAGGATAACTCCGTTTATTATACACCCAGATCAAACAGGTTTCATCAAGGGTAGGCACTCGGCTAATAATACACGCAGGCTATATAATTTAATAGACTATTGTAAGATTAATAACTTAGAAACCACAATTTTATCTCTGGATGCAGAGAAAGCTTTTGACAGCATTAATTGGAAATTCCTTTATATGATGTTACATAAGTTTGAGTTTGGTTCATCTTTTAGAAACTGGATTAAAACACCATATAGCTGTCCAACATCTGTCAGAACAAATGATCAAACTTCTCGAAGCTTTAATCTTCAAAGAGGCACCAGGCAGGGCTGTCCACTCGCTCCCTCACTTTTTACCATCTTTATCGAACCAATAGCAACAGCCATACGACAAAATGTTGATATTAGAGGTATCCAAATCGGAGAAAAAGAATACAAGATAAGTCTCTATGCTGATGATGTATTGATTTTCCTTGAGAACTCACAAAGATCTCTTCTTCAGACAGTGGTGCTTACTGATAAATTTTCATCATCAGACTACTCTATTAACTGGGGTAAATCAACAGTCTTACCTATAAACTGTAATTTTTCAAATATATCCACTATTCCAATACAATCAGGTAAAACTAAATATTCAGGAATAAGTATTTCCCTCAGGCTCTTAGAGTTACTGCTGTGGCACATATGTTTGGTTCATATTTCCCACAAGAGTGTGGCACATATGTCTGGCTCATATCTCCCACAAATGTATGGCTTATGTGGATTGTATGGCTTATGTGGATTGGGGCTTCACGTCTGGAGGAACAAGACAGGAGATGGCGAGGAGGTGTGAAGTCGGGCCCTCGTCTCGGAGAAGAGGACCTGGGGGGTTTCCCGGGACACCGGAGAATAAGAGACAATAGTGAATCTTCAGAGACTTGCATTGTGATTGAATGTTTGCAGAAGCACCATGTGACTTGAATTCTTAATCCCCCGGAGGTATAAGAGTGAGCTGTAACATTATTCTGCCTCTTCTTGCTTTTTGAGAATGTTGGAAGATTGTATTCTTCAATAAAGCTGAACCTGAGAAATACACTCAAGTCTCGTCATTGAACACGTCTTCCACACTGGTGACCCACGACAAAGAATGGCCGGTGAGAATTCTCCCGAGCAGAGCTCATCAGAGGCCAGCCTGATGGCTGCCTCCACGCTCCGGCTGCCCGATTTCTGGCAGCACAGCCCGCGCTCCTGGTTTAGCGCGGTCGAGGCGCAGTTCAACCTCCGGAGAATCTCAAAGGATGAAACGAGGTTCTACCATGTGGTGGCGAAGCTGGACAGCCACACGGTCCAGCGGGTGGAAGACCTGGTTAACCACCCACCGGACACCGACAAGTACGGCGCATTGAAGGAGGCGCTGATCAGCCATTTCATCCCCTCGGTGCAACAGTGAGCAGAGGGGCTCCTAGAGTTGACGGAGTCAGAGAACGACAGACCGACAGACCTGATGGTGAAGATGCTGAGGCTGAAAGACTCCGAGGATGGTGAATTTATTTTCGCCCACCTTTTCCTCCGGACTCTGCCGCTGGCAGTGAGAGTGACCCTGGCAGACTCACCCCGATTGGCCAAGCGGGACTACCATGGCCTCGGCAAGGAGGCGCAGCGACTCGTCGACGCCCACAAGCGGAGCGCGGTTTCGGCCGCGGCAGCTGAGCAGAAGACGGCACCCGGAGATGGTTTGGAGCCAGTGGTGGCGGCGCCAGACAACCCGACGGCGGCGGCGACAGGCGTCAGGCGACGCGGAGCTGAAGACGGCCTGTGTTTCTACCACCGCCGTTTTGCGGAGAGGGCACACAGATGTCTCCCACCGTGCCGCTTCAAGCGTCAGGGAAACGCCAAGACCGGGGGTCGGTAGCGGCTGCGTCCCTCGGAGAAGAAAATAAGCTGCTTTACCTGACAGATGCACACTCGGGGAAACAATTCCTCATGGACACGGGCTCCCAGCTGAGTTTCGTCACGCCTACCTACGCGGAATGGCTGATGCCGTCCAAAGCTCCCTGGGTGTCAGTATCAGCAGCGAATGGCTCAGCGATTAAGACATTCGGTGAGAGGACCATGCGTCTGTCCTTACAGGGCCATTCATTCGAGTGGACCTTTATTGTAGCAGCAGTCAGTTTTAACATGTTAGGGGCTGATTTTTTGTGCTCACATGGTTTATTGGTTGACCTTGCTAATAGACGTCTGGTTAATACACTGTCTTTTCATTCTATCCCCTGCACAGCTCGGGTGGCTCCGCCGACTGCACACGCCAACGTCACAGCTGCGGGTGGTAAGTTTCATGCTCTGCTCACTCACTTTCCAGCACTCACAGTTCCAAAGTTTTCGGCGACAGTGGCCAAACACGGGGTGGAACATTTTATTACCACCACTGGGCCGCCCGTTTTCGCAAAAGCCCAGCGCTTGGACTCAGCTAAACTGGCCATAGCGCGTGAGGAATTTGTCAACCTGGAAAAACTGGGCATAATTAGACGCTCGAACAGCCCCTGGGCTTCACCGTTACACGTGGTCCCAAAGGCTGATGGCTCGTGGCGACCTTGTGGCGATTTCCGCAGGTTGAACAACGTCTCGGCACACGACCGCTACCCGATTCCGCACATCCAGGATTTCTCAGTTCATTTGGCGGGGGCGCGCATTTTTTCTAAAATAGACTTGGTGCGCGGCTACCATCAAGTCCCCGTGCGCGCGCAGGATATTCCCAAAACCGCGGTAATAACTCCATTTGGGCTTTTTGAGTTTTTGCGCATGCCGTTTGGGTTAAAGGGCGCCGCGCAAACTTTCCAATGCATGATGGATGCTGTTTTACGCGACCTGCCGTTCGTGTTCGTCTATTTAGACGACATTTTGGTAGCCAGCACGTCCGAGGACGAACACGAAACCCACCTCACAGCGGTTTTTCGGAGACTGGCAGAGCACGGGTTGATAATTAACCCAGCGAAGTGCCAGTTCGGGGTGGTGCAGATCGATTTTTTGGGGCACCGCGTTTCGCCTGAAGGTGCGGTTCCTCTGCCGGAGAAGGTGCGCGCGATAACAGATTTCCCCCGACCTCAAACAGTAAAAGCACTGCAGGAGTTTCTAGGGATGGTTAATTTTTACAACCGGTTTCTTCCGTGCGCAGCGCGGCTTATGCAGCCACTGTACGCGGCACTGAAAAAACAAAAACCCACGAATAAGGTCAAATGGTCTCCGGAGCGGGAGCGCGCTTTCTCCCAGGTTAAATCAGCCCTTGCAAGCGCCGTTTTGTTAGCGCACCCGGTCCCAACAGCCCGTTTGGCGCTCACCACCGACGCTTCGGACCTAGCGGTGGGGGCAGTCATTGAACAGTGTGTGGCAGGGACCTGGCAGCCTCTCGCTTTCTTTAGCAAATCCTTGCGCGATAACGAGCGTAAATACAGCGCGTTTGACAGGGAGCTTTTAGCCCTACACTTGGCCATCCGCCATTTCCAGTTCTGGCTGGAAGGGCGCCGTTTCACCGCTTTTGTAGACCACAAACCGTTAACTTTTGCGATGGCCAAAATCTCAGAACCTTGGTCAGGCCGACAACAAAGACAGCTAGCCGCAATATCGGAGTTCACCACCGATATCCAGCATGTCGCAGGCAAACACAATGTAGTGGCGGACTGTCTCTCACGTGCTGTGGCAACGCCAGGCCACGTGGGGGCAGACTCGGTGGCTGTGGGCCAGGGCAGCGACGCGGGAGCGCGCGCAGCCCCGGTCCACGTAGGTTTGGATTATGCAGACATGGCTGCAGAGCAGGTTGGTGACGCAGATGTGCGCGCGCTCCAGTCTGGACCAACAGGGTTAAGGCTGGAGCACAGGGTGCAGCAAATAGGTATGCCCCCCTTAATATGCGATGTCTCCACGGGTCGGCCTCGTCCCGTGGTTCCAGCCGCGTGGCGCCGCCGCGTTTTTGACTCGGTCCATTCACTGGCGCACCCGGGGGTGCGCGCATCGGTCAAGATGGTGGGGGAGAAATTTGTCTGGCCGGGGTTGCGCAAACAGGTCAAGGAATGGACAGCGGCTTGTGTAGCGTGCCAGAGGGCTAAGATACACAAGCACACGAGGGCCCCTTTGGAGCCTTTTCACATCCCGGCTAAGCGGTTTGATCATGTGCATGTTGATCTGGTGGGCCCGCTTCCCTCGTCTCAAGGGCACACACACCTTTTGACGATGGTGGACCGCACCACACGTTGGCCAGAAGCGGTACCGCTGGCGTCAACAACGGCGGAAGAGGTTGCGCGCGCGTTTTTAACAGCTTGGGTCGCGCGTTTTGGAGTTCCGTCGGACATAACATCAGACAGAGGCCCTCAATTTGATTCCGAACTGTGGTCGTCTATGGCCCGCAGCTTAGGGGTGAAGGTACACCGCACTACCGCGTATAACCCGCAGGCCAACGGTTTATGTGAACGCTTTCATAGGTCATTGAAAGCAGCCCTCAGAGCATCGCTCACGGATACAAATTGGGTGGACAAACTGCCATGGGTTTTATTGGGGTTGCGTTCTGCACCTAAGGAGGATTTACAAGCCTCCCCAGCGGAGTTGGTGTTCGCACAACCTCTCCGTTTGCCCGGGGAATTTCTCCCGGAAAATCCTGCGCCCAGTTGACCTCCTGCTCAGCTGTTGCAGAGCGGCACAGGATCAAACACGCTGCCTGGCCCAGTGCATCACAGTTTTCCACGCGTTTTTGTGCCAGAGGCCTTGAAAAACGCAGAGTTTGTTTTTGTTAGACATGATGCACAACGCCCAGGGCTGAGACCACCTTATGATGGACCGTTCAGGGTGCTGGAAAAAAATGAGAAGCATTTTTTGCTAGATTTGGGGGGCAGAAGGGAGCTAATTTGCATAAACAGACTCAAGCCTGTTTTTGTCCTGGCTGATGAACGAGTGCAGTTGGCGAAAGCTCCCCGCCGGGGCAGGCCACCGAGAAAGCATGCTCCAGAGCTCCCACAGAGATGTGCTAACAAATCTAATCCCCAGGTGCGAGGAGACGCTGCAGATGCAGCGAAGCCGACCTACAGCAGATTCGGCAGGAAGCTCAGACCTAAGAGATTGGGGGATTGATTGTTGGTTATGTGGTAATGTTTTTTATGTATGCATTTATGAGTGTTTGTCCCATGCAGACGTTTGGGGGGGGTCATGTGGCACATATGTTTGGTTCATATTTCCCACAAGAGTGTGGTACATATGTCTGGCTCATATCTCCCACAAATGTATGGCTTATGTGGATTGGGGCTTCACGTCTGGAGGAACAAGACAGGAGATGGCGAGGAGGTGTGAAGTCGGGCCCTCGTCTCGGAGAAGAGGACCTGGGGGGTTTCCCGGGACACCGGAGAATAAGAGACAATGGTGAATCTTCAGAGACTTGCATTGTGATTGAATGTTTGCAGAAGCACCATGTGACTTGAGTTCTTAATCCCCCGGAGGTATAAGAGTGAGCTGTAACATTATTCTGCCTCTTCTTGCTTTTTGAGAATGTTGGAAGATTGTGTTCTTCAATAAAGCTGAACCTGAGAAATACACTCAAGTCTCGTCATTGAACACGTCTTCCACACTGCGACTAAATCACATTCCCCTTCTAAAAACAATACAACACGACCTTACATGTTGAAAGACATTACCTATATCTCTAATGGGAAGAGTTGCAACCATTAAAATGATAGTCCTTCCTAAAATAATGACCTAAGGCCTTTTTGCCATCTTCCCTGGGTGTGGGGGCCTGGGGGCTCCCAGGGCGTGGGTTGAGGGTGCTGGGGTGGGCATGGGCCCACTCTGGGGGGCATGGTGGGTCCAGGGGGCGTGGGCCAGTTTCTGGCTCAGGGTGGTAGTGGTGGTGGTGGGGGGGGGGGTTGGCCTTCTGGCGCCAGGGGGGCTGGTCTGCGGGTGGGGGCGCACTGCAACAGCCTCCCTCGGCCATCCGTCCTGGGGCGGATGCATGGCTGTCCTGGGACTTGCTGGCTTCAGGGCATTTGTGCTCTGTGGGGGTTGGTGGTACTGTCTTGTTTGCTCATCTTGCTTGCTTGGTGTTTCCGGTGGGGGGTGCGGGGGGGGGGAGGTGCTGTGACCTGCTGCCCTCTTTGTATGTTTCCTGGCAAACCACTCACACACACACACTCACTTCGAGCATGCTCTCATATATGCGCATGCACACACACATATGTTCTTTTACAGGTGCAGATACCAGACTCTTGATGAGACCTTTTCAGAAGAAGAAACAGTTCGTCTTCTGTTTGTTTCAGTTGTGTCAGTATTTGTTTTTTTCTGTTTGTTCCTCTCTCTTTTCTTCCCCCTCCCCACCCCCCCCTTCCCTATTCCCCCCATGTGGTCTATTATGGGTAAAACAATTTAAATGAAGTATTAAAAGTTATTACAAGGAAAATCTATAAATAACATAGTGTAACGTCGGGGCCATTTTAAGGGGGCCAGGGATTTCCCAGCATGCTTTGCCAGTTTGAAACGTTACTGTGTGTGTTAAATGTGTTATTTCTGGGTTATACTGCTGTGTCATTATAACTGCATTATAATGACCCAGCAGTGTTTAGCAGGATTAGGGCAAGATGTATCATGTGTGTGTAACCGTAATGTAAACAGAGGTCTGTGGGAATGACCTCCACTGCTCGACACCACCGGACCTTCCCTCCAGCTGGGAAACCGGACCATCACGCTCCACAGCAGAACCCAGAGAAGGGACACGGGGGCACGCACGATCGAGGGATCGCCAAGACAGACCGGACCAGGCAGGTCACCGCGAGGACTGGACACGATGACGTCACCAGCGCGGACAGAGGGAGCACGAGCACACACAGGGACAGCAAGGGGAGGGGTCAACGTGTCAGCGGAGACGCAGCAGGCAGTGGAGGAATTATTTCAGCGGAGCTGCAGCGGGCTGGACCCGGAACAGAGACGCCAGCTGCGGGAGCTATTGGACTATTACGTGGGTGTTTTTGCTGCGAAGGATGAGGAATGCGGCCGGACCGGGTTGGTGCAGCACGAGATCGACACCGGTGAGGCCAGGCCGATTCGACTCCACCCACGCCGGCTGCCCTTTTCAAGGCGGGCAGCGGCGGAACAAAAAGTGCGAGAAATGCTGGAGGCAGATGTTATTGAGCCCTCTAACAGCCCCTGGGCAGCGCCTGTGGTGCTGGTCAAGAAGAAAGACGGGTCGTGGCGGTTCTGTGTGGATTACCGACGCCTGAACGATGCCACCAGGAAAGATTCCTACCCCCTGCCCCGCATCGATGACGCACTGGACCACATCGCCGGCTCCAGCTGGTTCAGCTCGCTGGATCTACGCAGCGGCTATTGGCAGGTAGAGCTGTCACCCGAGGCCCGCCAAAAAACAGCCTTCTCCATCGGGCAGGGACTGTACCAGTTTAAAGTGATGCCGTTTGGACTCTGCAACGCCCCGGCCACCTTTGAACGCTTGATGGAGCGAGTGCTGGCTCACGTGCCGCGGAGTCGCTGCGTTGTTTACCTGGATGACCTGCTGGTGCATGCAGCTGATTTTGACAGCGCCCTGTCAAATCTCCGAGAGGTGCTGGGAGCCATCCAGCAGGCGGGGCTACGGTTACACCCTAGGAAATGCCACCTGTTCCGGCGAGAGACCACCTTTTTGGGCCACGTCGTCAGCGCAGTGGGGGTCGCCACCGACCCGGAAAAAGTGGCAACAGTGAGAGACTGGCCAGTGCCGCGGAACGTTGGAGAACTGAGGAGTTTTCTTGGATTGGCCTCCTATTATAGGAAGTTTGTGAAAGACTTCGCCACCATTGCCAGCCCGCTGCATCAGCTGACGCAGAAAGGACGCCTGTTCCAGTGGAGTGACAGCTGCGCTGCTGCTTTCTGCCAGCTTCGCGCAGCGCTCATCAGAGCCCCCGTCCTGCGGTATCCTGACCCGAGCCGCCCTTTCATTGTGGACACGGACGCCAGCAACCAGGGCATCGGGGCGGTGCTATCCCAGGAGGGAGAACACGGAGAGCAGGCAGTCGCTTTCTTCAGCCGCACTCTCAGCAGAGCCGAGAGAAATTACTGTGTGACCCGCAGAGAGCTGCTGGCTGTCATTCAAGGACTGCGTCACTTCCGCCCGTATGTGTACGGGGGGAGGTTCCAGCTCAGGACGGACCACGCTTCCCTGACCTGGTTGTTAAATTTCAAAGAACCGGATGGACAGTTGGCGAGGTGGCTGGAGGCACTGCAGGATTATAATTTCCAGATTGTGCATCGGGCAGGCCGCCTCCATGCCAACGCTGACGCGCTGTCTCGGCGCCCCTGCGCGACAGAGGAGTGTCGTCACTGTCAACGGGCTGAAGATCGGGACCAAATCGCCCCACGGGCTGCCGCTCTCCGAGCCGCTGCGAGCAGGAATCACGCAGCGACGCACAGCCCCTCCTCAGATGATCAGGCAGTTCTCCCCAGCGATGACGTCACAGAGGTTCTTGGCACGCAGCAGCTGCAGAGCGAGCAGGACAGAGACCCGGTCATTTCGCGGGTTCGGCAGTGGCTGGACGCAGGACAGCGGCCCGCCTGGGAGGTTGTGTCACCGCTGGACCCAGAGACTAAGGCCCTGCACTCCCAGTGGGCCAACCTCCGCTGTCATGAGGGCGTGGTGTATTGACAGTGGCAGACTCCAGCTGGGCAGCGGCACATTTGGCAGCTGCTGGTTCCTCGTCGACTCCGGCCCAAAGTACTCCAGCTGGTTCATGGGGCGGTAGGAGCGGGCCACTTCGGGGTGACAAAGACGCTGCAGCGCCTTCGGGCCCGGTTCTACTGGCCTGGCTGTCATCAGGACGTGGAGCTCCACGTTCATCGCTGCGACACATGCACAGCTCAGAAGGGACCAACTCAGCGATCCCACGCTCCCCTGCAGCAGTACCGGGTGGGAGCACCGATGGAGCGAGTGGGAGTGGACATCCTGGGCCCTTTCCCGACCACGGACCGGGGGAACCGCTACGTGCTGGTCGCGATGGATTATTTCACTAAGTGGCCAGAGGCGTACGCGGTCCCGGATCAGAGCGCCACTACGACGGCATCAAAGCTGGTGGATGAAATGTTCTGTCGTTTTGGCGCACCGGAGGAGCTGCACAGCGATCAGGGTCGGAACTTCGAGGCGGAGGTCTTCGGAGAGGTCTGCAAACGGCTGGGCATCCGGAAGACCCGGACCACCCCACTGCATCCACAGAGCGACGGCCTGGCCGAACGATTCAACCGGACCCTCACCACCCAGCTCGCTATCCTAGTGGACCAGCGACAGCGAGACTGGGACCTGCACCTGCCTTTTGTTTTGTGGGCGTACCGGACGGCAGCTCAGGAATCTACCCGGTGCACCCCTGCGGCGCTCATGTTTGGACGCGAGCTGCGCACACCGGTGGATTTGGTATTCGGTTGCCCCCCCGAGCCGGAGGTGGAAGGAAAACCCGGATTGGATTATTTTTTTTGTTTGAAAGAACGTCTCCACACGGTGCACGAGCTGGCTCGAGAGGCCCTGGCAGCGGCAGGGGGTCGGCAGAAGCGGGCATACGACTCCCGCTGCCAGGGGAGGGACTTTGCACCGGGGGATCGAGTCTGGGTTTTCTGCCCTGAGAGGAAGAGAGGACGATCACCGAAGCTGGCGAGCCAGTGGTCGGGGCCATGCGTGGTCCTGGAGAGACTGTCAGATGTGGTGTACAGGGTGAGGCTTAGAAAAAGGGACCGGGTTGTGGTCCTTCATCGTGACCGTCTCGCCCCGTATCGGCCATCTGCACCGCTGGTGGACGGACCGGAGCTTCCATCCCGGCCCGATACCCCGACCGAGACCCGGATGGACACTAGGGGGCCTGTACGTGTTGGCCACCGGCGCCGAAGACCGCCCCGACACCTGGATGAGTTTGTATTGGACTTTTAAATTGGACTTTAATTTTTCTGGGGACAGAAACCAGTCCAGGGGGGGGGGGGCAGTGTAACGTCGGGGCCATTTTAAGGGGGCCAGGGATTTCCCAGCATGCTTTGCCAGTTTGAAACGTTACTGTGTGTGTTAAATGTGTTATTTCTGGGTTATACTGCTGTGTCATTATAACTGCATTATAATGACCCAGCAGTGTTTAGCAGGATTAGGGCAAGATGTATCATGTGTGTGTAACCGTAATGTAAACAGAGGTCTGTGGGAATGACCTCCACTGCTCTGCATACTAAGTGGAGGTTGGGGGTTGGTGGTGTGTAAATAAAGCCTGTTCATCACAACCATCTTGCTCCTCTTTCTTTGTGTGAACCCTGCTACGTCACAATACAGTACATAGTTATGTGCTGTATAAAGCTCCTTTTGGCAAAGTAAATCTGTTTGGCACAATAAGGGAAGCAGATTTCTGTTCTGCTTACCTAGCTGCTTGACAGGACAAGGGGGGAAAAAAGCTAAGCTTATTGTATTTATAGATCTGTACTGTAAGGAGTCTCCTGTGTGAACACTGTGTTAAAACAATATTCAAAAAAGTATTTCTTTAACTAAATTTACTATCAGTATCTGTTTATCCATTACAAATTATCAGTTAACTAAACCACAACAGAGCTTTACGTACAGAAGTGCCTGGCAGAGGTGATCCACTGTGATGTGTAGTGAGTGTGTGTCTTGCTGTACCCGCCCTGGGTGTGACGTCAGACGGGCTGCGGCACCACTATAAATAGTTCTGCATGTGTTTAATAAAGTGAGTTCACTGCATGGCGTAACAGACTCCAGTCTCTGATTTACTGACACAACACACTGAATTAGGGTTTTAAAAAAAGTTCTGGATTTGCAGGAGATATTTAAATTAGCAAAGAAGGTGTGGAGAAATCATTTTATTTTGTCCTGTGCATTTCTACACGTTATTGAGAGATGTCAGAGAGTGTGGCTGAGCTGAGCCAATGGGCTCACGGAGTGTCAGACAGCTCTTCTGGAGAGGGAACGTCTTGCTGCATTTCTAAAAAGTAAGGAATAAATTCTCATGTTTGACAAATATGCTTTAAAATGATAAAATGGGCAACATTTAGTCAAACAGTCATCTAAGTCAAACAATAGGTTACAGATACATATTATAATCCTCAGCTGGAGATCAGCTGATCAAACGAAGGCTGTTGCACAGCATCGATTTCCTCCATAATGTGGTTCTTTTGCTTTTAAAGTGACTTTTGAGGTTCACAGATTATACTACTTTTGTGGGGGGATGGTGTGGGGGTTTTCTCCACCCAGAAAGGCAGGAGAAAACAGGAGGACAATGGACCGAAGGAGGAGGTGTCATCGGGGGGGTATCAGACGGGGCTGTTAGGGTTATGCACCCCCGGGGAGAGTAAGAGCTGCGGTGGCCGCTCAGAGAAGAAAGGTGTGAAAGCGGCACCAGTGTATGTTATGTTCATGTGTGACACATTCCTTTGTTAAACAACAATGTATGATGGTCGAAAGCTCCAGGTCTCCATTCATGGGAATAAAGATATAAAAGGGGAGTGCACGGAGACCCATGAGGCAGTAGCACTGGAGCGCTGTTTCACTGTTTCACTGTTTACTGTTATGTTGTTGGAGAAAGAATAAAGCCTTGTGTCGTTCAGCTCGTTGCCTCATCTATTCCTTTCTCCACGCTGGTGACCCTGACGTGCTATGGAGATCGAGCCGAGCACCGCCCTAGAGACTACCTGGAAGGAGAGCACCAGCGCCATGTGCGTTGATTCAGTCAAGCTCCTGGACTTCTGACTTCACGACCTGGCAGTGTGGGTTTTGCACATAGAAGCCCAGTTCGCACTCCGTGGGATAACTATGGATAACGCAAGATACTACTACGTGGTTGCGGCGCTGGACGTGCGCACCATGCAACAGGAGACAAGCCTGCTCCAGGAGCCGCCGGCGTCCTGGAGGGATACCAGCGAGGTCGAGGAGCTGTTGGTGGTAGCCGGAGCAGACACCAGGAGACGCAGGAATGGGACGATCTGCTTCTATCATTGTCGTTTCAGCTCAAATGCCCAGCGATGTGTGCCGCCATGCCACTGCAAGTAGTTGGGAAACGGTGCGGCCAGCAATCAATAGCAGCTATGACTGCTGGAGACACAAACAAGCTGCTGTATGTCACAGACACACCTTCCGGGAGACGATACGCTCACGGATGCAAATTGGGTCGACCACCGGCCCTGGGTTCTTTTAGGGCTGCGCTCCACACCTAAGGAGGATTTGGCAACCTCCCCAAGCAGAACTCGTTTGTTTCTCAGCCGCCGCTGATCTCAGGAGAGTTTCTACCAGAAAACCCCACACCGAGGATGATCCGCCCGCACAATTTTTACACAGATGGAGGCTGGGAGTGACCTGGCCTGGCCCACCATTGTTTTCCCTGCACATTCATCCCAAGAAGCTTGCAGAAGGCCGGTTTTGTTTTTGGCAGGCATGATGCGCACTGGACCCCGGAACAGACGCCCACCGTTGTTGGCTCCGCAAGTTGGCGATCCCTCGGCAGGGACCTGCACTCGCGAAGCTGATGTGTTACCCACCCCTTTTGAGGAGGTGTCACCAGGGGGTATCAGACGAGGCTGTTAGGGCTATGCACCCCCGAGGAGAGTAAGAGCTGCGGTGGCCGCTCAGAGAAGAAAGGTGTGAAAGCTGCGTTGGTGTATGTTATGTTAATGTGCCACACATTCCTTTGTTAAACAACAATGTATGATGGTCGGAAGCTCCAGGTCTCCATGCGTGGGAATAAAGATATAAAAGGGGAGTGCACGGAGACCCGTGAGGCAGTAGCGCTGCAGCACTGGAGCGCTGGAGCAATGTTTCACTATTTGCTGTTATGTTGTTGGAGAAAGAATAAAGCCTTGTGTCATTCAGCTCGTTGCCTCGCCTATTCCTTTCTCCACACTATTATTTTTCCACTTCTCTTATAATAATGCCAATTTCTACTTCAGAAAGTCTCTGTTTTTGCCTTCTCATGTTCTGCTGTGTCATAAATTCTGGGAGTGAGACGTGGGCATGGAATTCAAATGATGCTTGGATCTATCCCTTAGATTTTTCAATGAGTGAACAATCATGCAATGAGACTGACCAGATATGCACGGTTTCATAAATACCATGTAGCTGTAGACCTTTTAGTACGATCATATTTACACCGAAATGTGTGCTGATTTCTACACACTTTTGATAAATGAGGGCCATTGTGTTTAAAGATGATGATAAGTACATTACAAGTAGTTTTACTTGAACAGCAGACAACCTGAAATGGAAGACAAACTAACCTGGTATGTTCCAATGCCTATGGGCTTAGGATCAATCTTCACAAGATCAGCCAGTGGCTCTTGCACACGTCTTCCTAAAAATAAAACAAACACACACCAAGACAAAGCATTAGACACCATGCCTCTTGAGAATCCACGGTTTTTGTTTATCATGAACTTCCTTTCAGACTCTCACAGTTATTGAATATGCAAATCTATACTGCTTATAATTACTAAATATGCAAACTGACTGCATGTTACAGTGCTGGCCTGAGGGTAGACCCAACCTAATTGTCATTCTTGCACCCCCAATAATAATTAAAGCTGGTGTTGGATTGGATTCTCTGCACCTGTCATTTAGCTTTTTTGTAGGGCCATGAACCTTCAAACCTGAGTCCTGTACCAAATGAGACACTATGATCCATTTCACTGTTTGGGGTGAAATGAGATCTTTTCTCTGACTATGCTGGCAAGGGTCACTGATAGCAATCTTGTGAACATATATTTCACACCAATGAATCCTGTGATTAGCTACTGAGATGTGCCAGTTGTAGTCTTTTCAGTGTTGCTACCAGGGCAGCAAAGTTCCATAATCTAGCACTCTCAAGCTATTGTGGAAGTGACATTCACCTGGTCAAAGGCTGGTGTACCATCAAAATAATTTTGGAAACAGTATTTTTAGGTGAAAATCTTACATAGTGTTGCTTTAGGTTACACACATTGTACTGCATTGTTACAGTGGTTCTGAGAATACACATTGGAAAAGTGATAAAATGCATAATAAAGTTGTATCTCTTGAATTATCTGTTTCAAGTAACCAGTGGAGCTATATCAAGAATTAAAAATTTAACAAGATACTAAGACCTAATATCTCCTTCAATGATCAATAATCATCCTATAAGTACCTGGGTGTTCATCTGAACAATAAACTAGACTGGTCACACAATACTGACGCACTCTACAAGAAGGGACAGCGCAGGCTGTTCCTGCTGAGGAGACTCAGGTCTTTTGGTGTACAAGGGGCGCTGCTGAAGTCATTCTATGACACGGTGGTGGCATCAGCCATCACTTTTGGAGTGGTCTGCTGGGGCAGTGGCATTACTGCAGCCGATAGGAAGAGACTGAACAAACTGATTAAGAAAGCTAGCTCTGTCCTGGGGCAGCGCCTTGATCCGATGGAGGAGATAGGAGAGAGAAGGACGGTGGCTAAACTGTCATCTCTGCTGGAGTCCGAGTTCCACCCTATGCAGGACATACTGGATGCACTGAGGAGCTCATTTAGCAGCAGACTACATCATCCCAGGTGCACAACCGAGAGGTTTCGTAGGTCCTTCCTACCAACGGCTGTCAGACTGTACAACCTAAGCAGGGCTGCTCGCAGAGATAGCAAAAAGACGTAACAAACTAATAGTTTTTTGAATGCAAAAGATGCAATAGACTTACACAATGGTCCCCTCCGGCATACAACTAGGAACATACCGGTCGCTATGGAGGGTGAGAATATGTATGGGCACATAATCATACCATGTAGGATAACTAAGTAGACGGTTATGCTGTTTCATCCCATCTAGCAACAATGCTCTGCACTGTGTGTGTTTATACGTATATTTACATATTTATTCCATCAAGCTACAATGCTCCGCACTGTGTTTTTATATATCTACATATTATTCCATCTAGCTACATTGCTCCGCACTGTGTGTGTTTATATACTTGCATATTTATTCCACCTAGCTGCAATGCTCCGTACTGTGGGTGTTTATATATTTACATATTTATTCCATCTAGCTACAATGCTCTGCACTGTGTGTTCATATACTCATATATTTATTCCATCCAGCTACAATGCTCTGCACTGTGTGTCTGTGTGTGTGTGTGTATATATTTATTTTATAGTAATATGTACATATGTATATTAGCCGCTCTTGCTTGCTTGTTTTTTTCTTGCCTTCTGATTGTTGCTCTGAGTGTTGCTATCCCTGTGCTGTTGCAATCCTGGAATTTCCCCGTTGTGGGACTAATAAAGGCTTATCTTATCTTATCTTATCTTATCTTAATATGAACTACAGGAAGTTTGTCCTTCCTGTGCTGCTCCCTGCCAGTGTTCTGAACATATCCACACTGTGCGTATATGTTTAAATTTCAGTGGTCAGAGGGCTGTAGCATTCTGCATGAAATGTGGCAGATTTAGATCTTTGAGGCGGAACAGGCAGACAAAAAGAAAGAGAAAGATGGGATGCAATAGAGGGAGTATGTCTGGAATCAATGGCTCTCCTCACTTTCCTCTGGCTGTGGCAGGAGCCTGCTGCCTGAGATAATATTTAGACAGGGATGGAGTTTCAACCCCAGCCTTACTCCGTGCACCACCAAAACTCTCCAGTACTCTTTCCATTTATCCCAACTCTCTTCCCTTCTCTCTCACACCCTCTAAAGAGGAGCCGCGCTGTACATGGAGTCCAGCATAACTTTCCAGCACTTACTGAAACTTTATGAGCCAAGTAATGTACAACAAAATGGAAAACTACAGTGGTGTGAAAAAGGCCAACATGTTGTAGCTCTGTTTAGTCGACACAAGTCCCATATGTACATTCTAAGGCAGGGATGGACAACTGGCAGCCCACGGGCCACATGCCACCCACCCCTTCATTCACTGCTGCCCGCCAGTCCATTTCCAAAAATCAGTTATTTATTTATATCACGTTTGGAACTGCATTCTTAAATGCAATTATAGAGTCTGCCAGCAGAGGAAGCTCTAATTGAAACCTAAGTGCCGCACTCTGCAAGTGATAGAGCAAGACAGGGAGCCACTAGCAGGAGCAGCAGTGTGCACTGGAGTGTTGTCAGGTATGTTTTGCATGTGTTGCGGCACAGAGAATCCCAAAATAAGGGGTGATGTACAAAGTACTGACCTTAATGTCACCCAGCAACGCCACCCTGGGAATTTCACCCAGAGAATTATTCCCCAAACCTTAACTTTGGGCACACAGGTTCATTATACTCAGGAGCCAAGAGATGTGTTCCAAAGTTTACAGAAATTTTTATTAGCACAATAATAAAATATAAAAACTTTATTTGGTCCACCCAGTAATAACGTCAATAAAATGAACTGAGGCCTACCAACAGAGAGTAGGCATCAAAAAGGAGAGTGGCATCAAATAAGGCACCCTAAATCACATGACACACACATGTGCACACACACACTGTGAGGGTCGAAGCCAAAGGTGCAACATACAGCACACAAAGGGATGCGACCACCAATGGCAAGCAATCCCACCACCGTAGGCCTTCAGCTCCAAAAGGAAAAGACATAAAATTACTGCGAAGGCATTAAAAAAAAAACAATTTAAGCAAGAAAACAAAAAGAAATAGAAAATAACTACTTAAAATAAATAACGCAACAGAATACCAGAATTACAAATGAACAAAATCAACCTAAAGAGAATATACAAAACAGTCAATGAAAAAGGAAGCACCTTCACGGGATATTGTATTAAAATGAAAACTAAAGCCTCTAAACGGAGCCATAAAGGCAATGAGCCCCCCCCCCAAAAAAATAAAAACAATCCTCCAAACCATCCATCCATTTTCTTCCGCTTAATCCTTTTCGGGTCACAGGGGGGCTGGAGCCTATCCCAGTATCTTTGGGTGAGAGGCAGGGTACACCCTGGACAGATCGCCAGTCCATCGCAGGGCCAACACAGAGAGACAGACAACCATTCACTCTCACAGTCATACCTATGGACAATTTAGAATCCCCAGTTTGTGATGCCAATTAACCTAACTTGCATGTTTTTGGGATGTGGGAGGAAACCGGAGAAATCCCGGAGTAAACCCACGCAGACACGGGGAGAACATGCAAACTCCACACAGATCACTGTTGGAGAAACCACCAGTATCAAGGTGGGTCTAACACAGATAAGTCTAAAAAAAACCCCATAAAACTCCAAGAGGTAAAACAGCAGTTTTAATAATGCGAACCTCCGGTGAATGGGCACACAGCGTCGGATAGCACAACAGATGACAACCCGCAGCTCCGATCAGCGGTGGGATTACTGCACCAATGAGACCTTAGCGCGAGTCCACCAGCAGCTGCGCCATCCCAGGCAGCTGCCTCACATGTCGCACACTCCCAGAGATATGTGGAGGCATGCAGCGTGAGTGTGGGAGAGATGGTACAAGTTTATGGCATCTCAAGGTGATGCCGGATCAACGGAGAATACCAAAATACTGTGCGGTTGATTAGCCTTGCCAGGTGGGAATGTTGCAACATCTTTGTGAAATACAACCTTTATTTCAACAATATTAATTAATGTTATTTTAATTGTCAATGAAACCATGACAAATGGACCTTAAAATGGCTAAAATAAATGTTAACAAATGCAAATAAAAACAAAAAGAAGGTTAGACGTACAGTGGGGCAAAAAAGTATTTAGTCAGCCACCAATTGTGCAAGTTCTCCCACTTAAAAGATGAGAGAGGTCTCCAATTTTCATCATAGGTATACCTCAACTATGAGAGACAAAATGAGAAAAAAAAAATCCAGAAAATCACATTGAAGGATTTTTAATGAATTAATTGGTAAATTCCTTGGTAAAATAAGTATTTGGTCACCTACAAACAAGCAAGATTTCTGGCTCTCACAGACCTGTAACTTCTTCTTTAAGAGGCTCCTCTGTCCTCCACTCATTACCTGTATTAATGGCACCTGTTTGAACTCATTATCAGTATAAAAGACACCTGTCCACAACCTCAAACAGTCAGACTCCAAACTCCACTATGGCCAAGACCAAAGAGCTGTCAAAGGACACCAGAAACAAAATTGTAGACCTGCACCAGGCTGGGAAGACTGAATTTGCAATAGGTAAGCAGCTTGGTGTGAAGAAATCAACTGTGGGAGCAATTATTAGAAAATGGAAGACATACAAGACCACTGATAATCTCCCTCGATCTGGGGCTCCATGCAAGATCTCACCCCGTGGGGTCAAAATTATCACGAGAACGGTGAGCAAAAATCCCAGAACCACACGAGGAGACCTAGTGAATGACCTGCAGAGAGCTGGGATCAAAGTAACAAAGGCTACCATCAGTAACACACTACGCCGCCAGGGTCTCAAATCCTGCAGTGCCAGATGTGTCCCCCTGCTTAAACCAGTACACGTCCAGGCCCGTCTGAAGTTTGCTAGAGAGCATTTGGATGATCCAGAAGAGGATTGGGAGAATGTCATATGGTCAGATGAAACTAAAATAGAACTTTTTGGTAAAAACTCAACTTGTCGTGTTTGTAGGAGAAAGAACACCATACCTACTGTGAAGCATGGGGGTGGAAACATCATACTTTGGGGCTGTTTTTCTGCAAAGGGACCAGGATGACTGATCCGTGTAAAGGAAAGAATGAATGGGGCCATGTATCGCGAGATTTTGAGTGAAAACCTCCTTCCATCAGCAAGGGGATGTTTTCTTCCTGTTTTCTTCCTGCATTACCGATTGCACTATATAGTTCTCCACAGTATCTGCTGCTGGCTAATATATTTTAACTGTTGACCAGTATCACTTAATCTTATCCTACACTTTATTACATGTATAGTTTATTTCTTTTATCTTATCATGTTTAATGTTGCAGCATTGTACCGAGACAAATTCCTAGTTTGTGTACTACATGAACAATGGCAATAAACCTGATTCTGATTCTGATTCTGAAGGGCATTGAAGATGAAACGTGGCTGGGTCTTTCAGCATGGCAATGATCCCAAACACACTGCCCGGGCAATGAAGGAGTGGCTTCATAAGAAGCATTTCAAGGTCCTGGAGTGGCCTAGCCAGTCTCCAGATCTCAACCCCATAGAAAATCTTTGGAGGGAGATGAAAGTCTGTGTTGCCCAGGGATAGCCCCAAAACATCACTGCTCTAGAGGAGATCTGCATGGAGGAATGGGCCAAAATACCAGCAACAGTGTGTGAAAACCTTGTGAAGACTTACAGAAAACGTTTGACCTCTGTCATTGCCAACAAAGGGTATATAACAAAGTACTGAGATGAACTTTTGTTATTGACCAAATACTTATTTTACTGAGGAATTTACCAATTAATTCATTAAAAATCCTTCATTGTGATTTTCTGGATTTTTTTTCTCATTTTGTCTCTCATAGTTGAGGTATACCTATGATGAAAATTGGAGACCTCTCTCATCTTTTAAGTGGGAGAACTTGCACAATTGGTGGCTGACTAAATACTTTTTTGCCCCACTGTAGATATGTGAACATTTATTAATAAAGAGTGGAATATTTAATGAGGTGTCCTAATTTTTTTCACATGACTGTATCTATCATAACAACCGCAATTCAGCATGATGATCAGACCTACCTGTGGTATATGGAAAAGGGGCACTTTATTGTGAAGTGCGATGTGGCGACATGGACGTCCTGTCATGTCACCTTACTGCCCTATATATGGTGGATGTTATGTATGGTAAAATACCTTGGGTGAAGGATGAGGCAAGATGACTGGACAAACACAGCAGTAACACCGTAGGCACCTGGCAGAGGGCACCGGTCAAAGAGGCTGCAATATGGACGCCCTCCGCCTTATATAGGGCGGTGCAGTGACGTGACGGGAAGCGCACATCACTACACCGCACTCCATAATAATGTGCCAAAACACTATATAACATTCTTCCCCCCTTTAGAAAGTCCAAAGCCACACACACAATTGACCCCCCCCCCCAAAAAAAAAAAAAAAAATTGGGGACCCGAATCACCCACTAACATAATGAAAAACAATGTGCTAAAAAGGCCTAACACATTCACACAAAATAACCTAAAATAGGGCTGACAGGCGGACTACTGTGCAGCCCGCACAGTGGAGTGGATTATTCTGCCACCCAATAAACTAAAAGAAAGTCCATACATAAACTAAAATTACACGCTGTGCTCCTAAACAAAATACACAAAACAATCCCCTAATATCATGAACCGAGCCCATGTTATCCTGTAGGCTCAGTTCTGACCGTTCTCTGTGGCTCAGGCATCGGGTTTATTATGTATTGTTATATTTTGAGTTCTTGTTGTTTTTATGTCTGTGTTCCTTTTCTTTTCCATGCCTGTAGCCGCCACTCTGGCTGGTGGTTGTTGGGCAGCCGTTTGACCCACTTCCAGGTGGGCGCTGTCTAACATTCGCCAGTCCGACCACACCCCCTCTCTCTTTGACACTCAGCTGTTTCGCCCTGGTAATCATCTTTCCCGTGCCTCGCCCAGGTGTGTCCCATTTGTGACGCCAGCAGTGTTTGTACTTAGGCGGCTCTTGCCAGTCAAACACTGCTGGACCACTGTGCTTTGCCATGCAGACGTTAATTGCCGCACGGTTGAACTGTCTTTGAGGGAAAGCTGCACTGTCGTCATTCCCCTCAGTGTAGCTGTCACACTGGCCGTTCTTACCAGCCCAGCTCTTATTGTGACAGCGTCTCAGCGGGCTTCCAGCTGTCAAGCTCTACGGGACAGCTGGAGCCCAATTACCTCATCAGCTGAGACACTGTCAACCATTAAAAAAGGGAGCAGCTCCAATCACTCGGGGCTGTGACCTCGCGCACGATTATCCACGCTCTTCTCTGGCGTGGGTAAGGCTGGAACCCCTATGTCCGGCACCAGCCACCCTTCTGTCATCCTGCATCATGTGTAAGTGTTTACCCTTGTGTCATCATTTGTGTTTTGGCCCCACGAGGCCCTGTTCCTTTGTTCCTTTCCCCTTATCACAATAAATAACGCAAACTCATTGGTCTGCCCTCGGCTCTCGTTGTATGGCTCGCGAGAGCCATACGTAACAGTAGGTCACAGCCAAGTGAGTTGCCGGCGGCCGTGAGTTTGCAGTTTTGGACTCTTGTTCTTCCCAGTCTGGGTGTCAATGCTGGGAGCATGCCGTCTCCCAGGAGCTGCGCTTGGCGCTTGGGCAATGAGCTAGCAAGCGCCCTGGAGTACGTCGACGGGACACTCTTCGCCGCTAGTCTCGACGACGACCCTAACCAGATTCGCTGGCACCTAGACTACGCTGAGGTTCTCCTTAATAATCTTCCTCGCTACGCCGACCACCCCGAAGTCAGCGCAAGGAGGGCTGAACTCGCCGCACAGCGCAAGACACTCTGTGGGCTGGTGGGAAAACCCGGCAGGAAGCCGAAGAGGAGGCATTCCCGCTCCTCACGCCCGGATCCCATTCCTGCCTCCACTCTGGCCATTCCTGCCTCCACTCCGGTCCACGAGTTCACTCTGCCCAGGGGTGATCCCCACCAGAGAGCTTCGTCATTCAGGAATCCCCTGGAGAAGCTCCAGCTCACAGCTGCTTCCATCTGGGATCACGTGGCGGTTGTTCATTCAGCAACAAGTCCCTCGCTGGCTTTTGATCATATGACGGCGGCAGTCAGACTGGTGGAGAGGAATCCTAGGTTAAGGGACTTCCCGGAGTTTGCCGACCTCCTCGCCTCGGTCTCGGTACAGGAGCGGCGATTCTCGAACCTTACCTTTGCCTCGCCCCCTGCAAGTAGCCGTCGTCACACTGGTCGTCGACCTCAGCACGAATCCCGTCCGGATCCAGTTCCGGGTCGCCGCAAGGTCTCACCTCCCCACACAGCCTCATCAGAGGGGAAACCCCACAGCCTCGTCTCCCGAGCCATCTTCCCCCGCTGTTACGTCAGTGCTCCGGGCCCGGCTCATCTCGGCTGTCGCCCCCTCCTCCTCGACGCATTTCCCGGCTGCTGTGTGCACCCAGAGTCCTGTCTTGGCAAGCTCCGTCCCGGAACCATCGCGAGCGGCTCCCCGACGTCTTCCCAGGGGGTCCTCCTTTACCGTCTGGCGGGAGAAGGGAGGAGCAACGTCCGCCACAGCGGTCACCACCCAGCCTCCAGGAGACAGGCAAGTCCCAGTTAATTCATCCACTCATTGTGATTTGCTCTGTCAGACTCCTGGAGGTGGAGTTCGGGGTTCGCAGCTCCCCGAACTCCCACCACCTGCTGTGGCTGTAATTATTAATCCCGCATCCTCTGTGTCTCCCTCCGCTGAGCGGTCCTCGATGCCAGGCCAATGTCGTGGGATGAGGAGGGGGCCTGCGGTTCTGGAGAGCCTGGCTCCGGTTCCGCAGCTACGCCGTGGGCGGAGGAGGAGAGCGGACTGCAGCGTGGAACCTGCGCCGACGATGAAGCGTCCCCGGGTCTCCACGGAGGAGCGGTCCGGTCCAGCAGGACGAGGTTCTCCTGCCACCATGCCGTGTGAGCCATCGGCGTGGGCACCGGTACCGGAGGACTTGCAAGCTGCGTGCACCATCATGCCAGCTGCGGAGCCCGACGCAGCTGAGTGGGAGCCTGAAGACAACCTCCTGCCACCTGAACCTGGATCTTCGCAGTCCTGGACAGCGTCAGAACCCGAGATCAGGCAAGTGCTCTACTTTATCTTTCTCCTTCTCATATTAGAGCATTTTAGCCTGTCTCTAGGGGAGATGAGCCGGGTGCAGTCGCCCACTGCATCCGAGCTTATCTCGCCAGGTTCTGGCGCTGCCGGTGATCCTGATCCCAGTTCTTCTCTCTCTCCTGAGCCTTCTCCCAGGGTCGCCGGCAAGGAGCTGCTATCGCCCGCTGTGCCAGAGGTTCCTGGTTCGGGATTGGAGGTCGGTTCTGGTGCAGCGCCAACCCAGTCGGGGTCCGACGTGGGTTCTACCGAGACCCAATCGGGGTCCATCGCGGGAGCAGCCGCGATCCTATTGGAGTGCGACGTGGGTGCTACAGAGACCCAATCGGGGTCCAACGTGGGTGCAGCACCAGTGATATCCAGGTCCGGTGAGGGAGCTGCAGATCCCCTGCCATCGGACATTGGACCGGCTCATCATCATCTTCTTCCCTTTCTTCGTCGTCATCTTCCCCCCAAGCTTTCTCCACCAGGACCCAAATGGACCTCTCACTGTAGGCCCAGCTCGCCCTCACTATCTTTCTCCACAGGGAAGCAGTTGCCCCTCTCTCCCCTACGGGCCTGGTGGCTGAGCGATGCGGGCCGGCCGCCAGAGGGACTGCCGTGCCCAGTCGGCTCTTTGGTGCGACCGCCCGACCTATGGGACTTCCGGTTCGGCGATCTGGTCCGGCCGCCCGAGATACTGTGTTTTCTGGCCTGGGATTCGGGTAGGCCGCCTGAACTATTCCCTTCACCCCTGTTGGCGGTTTGGACGCTGGGTGCGGGGAGGCCCCCCGAACTGAATTATCTCTGCTGTGCCTAGTCTTTGTGTTTTGGTGTGGGTGCAGCCATATTATCTTTTGTAATTGTTTCGCGTTTAGCGTGCTTTTTTTTTTCTTCTTCCTCTCCTGTTTGAGGGATGCCTGTATTTATTAGATTTCGCCTTAGGAGTCTCTGCTCTCATTTTATGGTCTCCTGTGTCCTTTTTCGTTGAGTCTGTCTGTACATCATTATTGTTGCCTATGGAGTATTGTGGTTTTTTCCTGTACCTCATTCTCTGTAATTGCCATGTTTATCCTCTGCCTAAGTAGTGTTTTTTTTTCTTTCCTTCCGTCCGCATATTGTTGCCTATGGAGTATTGTGTGTTTCCCCCCCCCCCCCATACTCTGTATTGCTTCATTGTTACCTGCTGATATTTTTTTCTTTTTCTGATTCTCACCCTCCTGTCCTGCGCCCCATCCGCCCACCCTAGGTGGGGGGAGGGGGCTTGGATGTTACTGGCTGTTCTGAGCCCGGCATGGAGGGGGAGGTACTGTCACACTGGCCGTTCTTACCGGCCCAGCTCTTATTGTGACAGCGTCTCAGCGGGCTTCCAGCTGTCAAGCTCTACGGGACAGCTGGAGCCGAATTACCTCATCAGCTGAGACGCTGTCAACCATTATGAAAGGGAGCAGCTCCAATCACTCGGGGCTGTGACCTCGCGCACGATTATCCACGCTCTTCTCTGGCGTGGGTAAGGCTGGAACCCCTACGTCCGGCGCCAGCCACCCTTCTGTCATCCTGCATCGTGTGTAAGTGTTTACCCTTGTGTCATCATTTGTGTTTTGGCCCCACGAGGCCCTGTTCCTTTGTTCCTTTCCCCTTATCACAATAAATAATGCAAACTCACTGGTCTGCCCTCGGCTCTCATTGTATGGCTCGCGAGAGCCATACGTAACAGTAGCTGTTATTGGTGTATGTTTGTCGGTGACTTGGACTTTTTGGACTGCTCCTGGCCGTGAGTACAAACTGTTTAGTGTAACCCAGTTCCCTTCTCCAGTTACAGTAGAGTGTCCTGGTGTACTCTAAGTCAACCCTGAGCTATCCATGCTTTGTTTGCATCATCTGCCGTGTTGTCAGCCAGCATTTATTGTCAACACTATCACGAGGTGTTAGCCACTCCACACAGCCGTAGTTCTGTTGCGCCCTTGAAGCGATGTTGGTTCTGGGGCGCAACCGTGGTTAACACGTCTCCTCTCCATGCGTTCGCTGGGCGATGTCTGCCCCGAACGCCAACTGTAAGTGTTTCTATTTATTTTTGTAAGTCTTCACCTTTTTGGCAACTGTTGTCATCTATCTTTATGTTCAATAAATGTGCTGTGGTGAATCCTGTGCGTAAATCCATTCATCCTTTCCCTCCTCCTTGCGCTGCATAAAAGTGCACAAGGAGGCTTGTGACACCTAATACAACACATATACATCAGAACACAAGAACTATAAACACCAAATTATTTACAGCACTGTTCCTTGGGTAAGAGGAGTAGAACCGGCATGGGGGGTGGCAGGGCAGCCCCTCAGCAAGCGCACCCCTGGAAGCAGCAGATCCCCAGGATGATGGCCGATCTTCCAGATGATAGAGCCTGCTTCTTCACCACCAACTCTCGCCCTTGTCCAGTCTCATTACTTGGACCCTTTTCCCGGACACGCCAAAGTTGATTGGCATGCCTCGCCAAGCCATCGGACAACCTAAGGTATGCTGCACCCAGCTTAGCCACAATGCGCAGGCACCCTCGATGTTTAGCTAGCTGTCGTCTGACCCATCTTCGCCATGGACGTTCTTCACCCCAAACCCAAACCAAGTCCAAAACCCTCAGCGGGGCCCGGCTCAGCCTGAAGTGGTACTGCTGAGCATGCAGTTCCTCCATGGTTGTCGGTCTGGCCCTGACCTCTTCTAAAACATTGTAGCATTCACCATCGTAGCTGCAGACCCTCCATGCCCCGGTGGCCAAGCTCTGGAGGCATCTGGGGCTAGCACATCTGTGTCACTCGCTGGTGCAGGTGCCTCACTGCCACGCTCGGTAACCCCCTCTACCGTTTCCCGAGTGCCGGCACTGAGACTCTCCTGCACCGAACCTGAGTAAAGCTGGTCCTGCTTGATCACTGTGGTGTCCGTTAGCTCTTCGTCCCACATAGCGTCCTCATCGACCACCAGAACCGGAGGGTTCCATTGGCCAAAACCTGACCATTCGTTCCCGGCGTCATCTCTTATGGCGAAACCTAGTCCATGAAACAAATCACAGTCCATGATGTTATCACCTCGAGCTGTCACGTGGAACGTGAAGTCAACCATCGTTGCAGACTTGTACCAAACCGTTAACTCCAAAGTCCCAACTGTGCACAGCGTGCCACCTCCATAACCATACAACTGCGCCTTGTTACCGCTTATCCTGTAGTGGGGGAAAAACTTCCTCACCGTGGCCCAATTCAGCAATGACCCCTCCGCTCCTATGTCGAGTAACAGTGGCACCTCCACACCGTCCAACTCCACTGTGCAAAATGTGTACCCGTTGGTACTGCGGGACACCGTATGGATGGTTGTCGGGGGCGGGCGGAGTGATTTCTTCCATGGGCTCTCCGATGCAGATACACGGCACACTTTAGCATAATGGTTCAAGCATCCACATCTGCTACAATGTTTTCACCTAGCTGGGCAGTCCTTAGCCTTATTGCGGTGTGTCGCGGACCCACAACCCTTGCACAGGGGCTTTCCCGGGGCAGACCTAGCAGGCTAGCAGCGTTGGCTTCCGTAGTATTGTCATCTAAGCTATCCTTGCTATCTGAGTCCACAACATTTGTCGCAGTGGGAGGCTCCGGCGGTCACTGTGACTGGTGCCAGGTTAGCTCCGAAACTAGCTTGTCTGCAGCCTCCAGCTGGAGAGTTAGCTTGACAGCTCTGGCTAATGTTAAGTCAGTGGGCACCATGAGTAGCCTAGTCCGCAATGTGGCTCTACACGTGTGCTTTGCAAGCTGGTCATGTACTATTTCATCTTCCAATGGCCCAAAGCGACACTCACTAGTTAGCTGCCTCAAGTCAGCGACAAACTGATGAATAAGCTTACTTACTCATTGATGTCGCTGCTGAAAATGAATCCTCTGGACAGTCACGCGATCCGGAGTGTGAAAATGGTTGGTTAGCAGCTCCACAACATATTCAAAAGAGTCCAAAGCTCCGAGTGTGCGCAGGACACGCTGGCCCTCAATACCCAGGTTGTGAACAAGTAGTGCATGTGCTCTTAGCTTGTCGAGCTTACCCAGGTCCATTGCGGTGATGTACGTTTGGAAAGCCTCAAACCACATGGGCCAAGGCACCGGCAGTTCATCCGGGAGCTCGAGAAAGGGGTGAAATGGTGTGATACATGCCTCCATGGGTTAATCTTCTGTCGCCAAATGTTATGTATGGTAAAATACCTTGGTTGAAGGATGAGGCAAGATGACTGGACGAACACAGCTTTATTGAAGTTGTAGAACAGCGGTAACATGGTAGGCACCTGGCAGAGGGCACTGGTCAAAGAGGCCACAATATGGATGCCCTTCGCCTTATATAGGGTGGTGCAGTGATGTGACGGGAAGTGCATGTCACCACACCGCACTTCACAATAAAGTGCCAAAACACTATATAACAGTGGGCAGGCCACCATCTTAGGATCTCTTATGCTGGGTGCCCACACTACGTGCCATGCTGTGTACTGCCGACCTTTGCCTTTAATAAAGCTGTGTTCTCCAGCTCCATCTGGCCTCATTCATCATCAGGTATTTTCATACATAGCATTTGGCGACTGAGGATTAACTCATGGAGGCGTGCTTTACACCACTGCAGCCTTTTCTGGAGCTTCCCAGCAAGCTGCCGGTGCCATGGCCCGACTGGTTAGGGGCCTTCAAAACCTGCACCACGGCTCTGGATCTGAGGAAGCTGAATGGAGTAAGGATGCGACCGCTGCTGGTCCACTTTCTAGGCACGGAAGGTCAGAGAGTTTTTTGAATGCTTGGGCCGACGGACTGTTATGAGTAGGCTATCAAGATGCTAACAAGCTACTTTGCTAAGTCTAAAAACGTGGCGCAGTGCACAAAAACCCACCACCCTCAACAAAAAGCTAAGCTAGCTAACTCCACACCCTATGGAAATGGCATAAACGTTGCGGGCCCTGAAGGCTGGTCAGGACTGCAGTGTGTTGTGAAGCTAGACGGCGTGAGTGTGTCCATGACGATAGCCACCGCCACGCAGTCCATAGTAAGTGAGGCCATGGTTCGGAGGCTCACCCCCCAGCACCCTGATGCGGTGGAATTACCGGACGACGGGAGCTCCGGTGCCTGCAGGAACATCACATTTGCAGTGCAGTATGGCGAAAAAGTGATTCCAGCATTCCAGTTCCAAGTGATACGCTGGAGTGGAAATGTTATGGGGTGGGATTTATTCAGTGAGCTGGGGTTTACTTTCACAATCGGCGGGCAAACGGTCAGTGGCCCAGGCCTGGAAGGGGGGCCCGAACATGCAGGGGGCAACAACGCACAACGACAGCAGACGAACTTGGACGCAGCACACGGTGCAGCACAGCGGACCACTTTGGACAGCTCAGTGGAGGAACTGGACAACTTCAGTGCCCGCGCTCGGGCAGCTGCAGTGGGAGCAATCGAGTTGGCGGGCAGAGGGTCCGTTCTGATGAGCGACACCAGGGAAGCACCGGACACTTTCAGTGCTCAGGTCGAGTTTCAGCCAGCAACGGGTGAGGGGTCCGCTGCGACAACGGTGACTGCTGAACTGCCACAATGTAACGAAGGTGCCAGACTGAAGGAGAGCACAGAGCTGGCAAGCACACGGCGGCACATCGAACCAGGTAAAGTGCTGTTACAAGTCATGGACTGGGTTCAGGTTTGTGCCAGTGGGAGGCCGGGACGTCAACTGATCGGACCGCAGCCAGTAAAACAACAGGCGCCGCTGAGGAGTGAGGAGAAGCTGGGAACAGCAGTGTTCGGCTGACAAACAATTCAGTGTGGCACGTGAACAAACTGCGGTGCGTCTAGGCAGTGGCTCTGGATGAAGGGACTCTGTAGAGGTCGGCTGCCGCAGTGTGGGATCCAGGCCCTGGTGTCAGGAAGATTGGCCCTGGGGGTCCGAAAGCTCCTGGGAGAAGGCCACCAAGAGCTTGTTTCAAAACTCCAGGGGGGGTCGCCATGGGCCTGCTTCAGCGCTCCAGGGAGGAGGCCGCCATCATGAGGCCGCCTTAAAGTTCCCCTGACTGAACTGTTTTTCCCCATGCTGGTTCTGCTTCTCCCACCCAAGTGACTGTGCTGTGAAATGTTTATAGTTCTTGTGTATGCCTGTTATGATATGGGGTTATTTTGTGTTTGTTTTAGTTTAGGAGCAATGCAAGTAATTTTAATTTAATAAAGGATTTTTATTTAGATATGGGTGGCAGAATAATCCACCATGGTGTGCAGGCTGTGCCGTAGTCCAACCGTCAGCCCTAGCTTAGGTTGTTTTGTGTGATTATGTTAGGCCAATTTAGTATATTAGTTCTCGTTATGTTACAGTGTGATTCGGGCTCCAAATTGGGGTGGGTCTCAATTGTGTGTGTGGTTTTGGACTTTTCTAAAGGGGGAAGGAAATGAGGTATATGGAAAAGGGGCACTTTATTATGAAGTGTAGTGTGGCAACGTGGACATCCTGTCACATCACCGCGCTGCCCTACATATATAATGGGCAGGCCACCATCTTAGGCTCTCTTATGCTGGGTGCCCACACTACATGCCATGCTGTGTACTGCTGCCCTTTGCCTTTAATAAAGCTCTGTTTGCCAACTCCATCTGGCCTCATTCATCACCAGGTATTTCCATATAAAACACTACCCTGAATATTTCCTGGAATTATATTGGAGTTTGCACTGGTTATTGTCTGTAATACAATTGTTATTGTTTTTTTCCCCTTGTCCTGCCAGGCAGCTAGGTGAGCAGAACAGAAATCTGCTACCCTTATTGTGCCAAACAGATTTACTTTACCAAAAGGAGCTTTATACAGTAACTATAGACTGTATGTACTGTATATTGTTGTAAACTCCTCTTATAATAACTTTTAATACTTTATTTAAATTAGGACTTCAATTATTATTGTTTTAATGCATTGTAAAAGTATCTCAGATAGTCAGTGGAAAGGGGCAGGTTTCCATTATGACATGTACTGTAGCTGCCACCTAGTTATGATGAGTGAGTTAAAAAATCAAAGCTATCCTTCAAGGAACCTTCTGACATCCTGGCACCTGTTAAGTTTACATGGAGCATTGTAATTGTGGTGTATGGAATGTGTGTGTATGTGATGTCGTGCCCACCCACAGGGTGACATCAGGTGGGCACGGCCCACTGTGTATATAATCCCAAGTTCTCTTAATAAAGTTCACTTGTTGGCTGCACGAACAAGACTCCTGTCCGCCACTCATTTTACAGACATAACATTTGGCGACGAGGATGGGATGGATGTGTGCTGGATACCTCCACCACTGCTGCCATTTCTGGAGCATGTAGGAGAACTGGTAATTCCATGACCGGAGTGGAGAGCTGACTTTGAAGAGTATATCAGAGCGCTGGGTCTCCATAGGCTTGGTGGGAGTCAGCGGCTAGCACTCCTGGCCCACCACCTTGGCACAGAGGGCTGAAGAATCCTCAGCATGCTGGGCGCGGTAGAGTGCTATGAGGATGCTGTCAAGCTGATGACGATGCACTTCGCGGAGCAGACGAGTACCAGGTGGCTGTGTGTGCTGGAAGCATGAGCGCTGGGAACAGCGGAGCTAGTTAGCTTTGGGAGGCTAACAGCCCATTCCATGCCTATGGACAAGCTAGCTGTTGAGCTAACTGCGCGCCAAAACGAGGCTACGGGCACCAAGCTGGACGCCAAGGAGGGGCCGGGGCAAAGTGTCCCAGTCACTGAAGTCCCCAGTCACTGAAGACGGCAAGCCAGCCATTGACCTCAGCTTAGCGCAGGACCATAGCTCTGATGGGTTGGACAGCATGGCATGTGACAACAGTGGAGAGGGAGAACAGCAAGAGCCATCCCCACAACTGGAGGCTAGACAGCAAATGAGTGGGACCATGCAGGCTGAGGACCCTGGGGAAAAGCAGCGACAGCCGGGAGCAGAAACGACGCAGCGGAGCACTTGGGTCAAGGGTGTTGGAAGCAGCAACGAGGCGCCCAGGTCAGAGAGTGGAGCCGACGAGACTGATGCTGAGAACCCAGAGGGAGAACAGTTGCAACCGGACAGGGAGTCAACGCAGCAGAACGCTTGGAACAAGAGGGCCGAGAGCAGCAACGAGGTGCCCCGACGGGAGGGACACAGAGAGCCCCGAGGGACAGCAGCCGCAGCCGGACATGGGTGACGGACTGGCCTGGTGAGCTGGGTGGTGATGGTGACCAGTACCGCAGTGACCCAGCACAGGCGGGTCCTGATGCCAGCGTGGAGTTCCTGGCAGCGGAAGGCGAATTACAGAGCTGTGTGGAGGAATCTGATCAGACCTAAATGAAACAGTCATTGTCGCCCCTGACAGACTGCTATGATGATGATGATGATGATGATGATGATGTTGTGGGAACTGAATGGCACAGCGGGACCCCCGGGAAGACGGCTGCTGAGTCTAAAAGAAAAGAGAGTGGAGCGGAACAAATTGGCGCGGTTCTGCAGTGCGGCAAATGCCATCGTCGTGGTGAGAGTTTGGACCGGGTCGGCGGGATGGCTCGACTCAGGAAGGATGTCCAGTGGCGACGTGGTGAGCGTGGGAGACCGGGATTGAGTTCCCCTGTGGGTCGGCGGCAAGGTCTGGCTCAGAGAAGAGAAGCAATTAATGGCGGGAAGTGACATTTTCGCCGGGGAGGGGGGCTTCGACCCTGGGGGCAGACAGCGGCCAGGACGCATATGCCATGGGGCTGCTCGGTTCCTCCGAGGCAGTTTGGTAGATGGTGGCTGCCCAGGGACATTGGTGTTACTTAAAAATGTTATGTGTAAATAACTGTATATATATATTTGCATATACTGTATATGATGCTGTTGTGCATGCGAGTGAGTGTGGGTAATATGGGATTGATTTTATGCATTTTGATTTGATTTGATTTGATTTTGTATACTTTATTGATCCCCAGAGGGGAAATTGAGGGCATCCACCTGGATGGATGAAGCAGCCACGGTACCATTCACACACCCATTCACACCTAGGGCCACTTTAGAGTCTTCAATTAACCTAACCTGCATGTTTTTTGGCCTGTGGGAGGAAACCGGAGAAATCCCGGAGTAAACCCACGCAGATACGGGGAGAACATGGAAACTCCACACAGATCACTGTTGGTCAGGGGCTGGGATCGAACCAGGGATCCCATGGCCAAGGGTGAGTTGCTGTGCTGGTGCAGTGCTAACCACTACGCCACCGCACCGCCCTTTTAAGAGACGTGGTCCAATTTTGGTTGTTTTATGTGAATGTGATAGGTTATTTTATTACAGTATATTATCCCCATGTTCTTAGTGGATGAATCGGGTTCAAATTGTGGAAGATTTTAATCGTGTGTGTGGTTTTGCATTTTTCTAAAGGGGGGGGTGTGGTGTATGGAACGTGTATGTATGTGATGCTGTGCCCACTCACAGGGTGACGTCAGGCGGGCATGGCACACTGTGTAAAAAATCCCAAGTTCTCTTAATAAAGTTCACTTGTTGGCTGCATGAACAAGACTCCTGTCCGCCACTCATTTTACAGACATAACAGTAATTTCAGAGGGGGGGGTGACTTAATTACCAAGACACTTTTTGCCTTTTTCTGGTAAATTCTACAAGTATCCATTATTCTGGCTTTATGTTATTGTCATGGGCAGCGGGAGCACGCCCCTCCCATCCTGCCTCACATTCAGCAACTCATCACTGCACCTGAGGCAGAAGACACACCTGCACCCGCTCATCAGCCAGCGTACTTAAGGAGGCTCTCTCTGCGCAGTCAGCACTGGCTCGTCTGGGTATACTGCCCGTGATTAGGCAAGCTAAACTAAAGTTACAAGTGTTGACCCATCGTTAACCTTATTTCTCCTCTTTTCCAGGTTGCTGCCACCGTGTAGGTGTGTCTCTAGGACTGCACGTGCTGTCCTGCCACATTTCCCCGTACCTCAGCTTCCACTCCACCCAGTCAGGCACCATCAGTTCATCATCCCCCCACCCTACTGGCTCATTTATTCCTCACTGGGTCCCTCCCGGTTCTTCCTGGATTTCCCAAGTATGTGGCAATTTGGCTCGCTCATTTCCCCTTACTCCATTCCTCTGCTCACAGCTCTCGTCTTCTCTCCACAGGGCTATTCCTCTGGCGAGTGACTGTTTCTGCAGCTGTGCGCTTTGGTTTTTGCTATTTAATAAAACTTTCAAACGTGCCCGTCTGTGTGGTTCCTTCCTGTGCTTTGGCATCATGCACGTGAGCTGTCAATCTTAATTAGCCATGACAGGACGAGCCGGCCAGGACAGTAGCTCAGCCAGTGCCTCACCACAGGAGCTGTCAGCTATGGATCGCCTAGTGGTGACTGAGCACCAGTTCGCTGTGCTGATGCAACAGGTGTCAAATATGTTGATGCTTTGGTCTACAGCGCCTCCTCCGGTCTCTCAGCCTGCTCCGCCCACTACGGTGCGCCGTACTACCTCCCTTCCCACACCTTCCCCGTATGCGGGGGAGGTGGGGAAATGTAAGGGGTTTCTTATTCAAGTTCAGATGTACCTGATGCAGGTCGGGGAAGAGTATCCAGGGGACATGGCCAAGATTCAGTTCTTTACTCTGTTGCTCACAGATTGAGCCCTTGAGTGGGCACGGTCCACTTTAGACAACCCTGAGGGGTGGCGGTACACGTTTGATCAATTTGTGGCCGCATTCTCTAGCGCGTTTGGCCAGACCGAGAATGAGGGCAAAGTTATGAGGCGCCTGATGACGCTCCACCAGGGCACTCGGTCAGTGGCCGAGTACTCGGTGGAGTTCCGGATTGTAGCGTCTGATTCGGGGTTCAACAATATTGCGTTACGCAGTGCATTCCTCCACGGATTGAATGTCCAAGTCCATGATGATCTGGTGGTTCACCCTGTCCCAGAGACTCTCAACGGTCTTATAGATCAGGCAGTTGGTTTGGACAACCGGTACCGTGAGCGTGCGAAGGAGCGTGAGCCCTCCTCTTGCCCGTGCGCCGAGCGTGTATCCACCATGGTTATTGGCACTGGCAGCGCTAGCTCTTCGACCGAACTGATGGAGCTCTCTCGGCACTTGGCCAACGATAAGCGCCAGCGAAGGCGAAGAGTTGGAGCGTGCATGTACTGTGGTTTAATGAACCACAGTCTGGACGAATGCCACCAGCGGCTAAAAGACACGGCCTGTCAGTAGCCATGGGGGGTCTGGTGGGCGGGACTAAATCTATTCCCCCGGTAATTTTTCAATTTTGACCCTCGTGCAATTGCCGGAGGTCAAGAAGAGGACTATGGCACTGGTTGATTCGAGGTCAGAGGGTAATTTCGTGTCTGCTGAGTTCATTAAGCAGGTGGGGATTCCCACATGTAAATTGCCCCGTGGTCAGAGGATCACAACCATATCTGGCCGAGAGGTCGCGGTGGTCGCTTATAGCACGGTGCCCATTTCCATCCTCCTTTCCGGGAACCACCGGGAGGAGCTCTCATTCCTGGTTCTCCCTGTGTCATCTTCCACGGTGGTTCTTGGTTACCCGTGGCTCCAGAGGCATAACCCAATGATTAATTGGGACAAAAACACCATGTCCTCCTGGAGCCCATTTTGTTTGGCCCATTGTATGCGTTCAGCGGAGTGTTCCCCATCTCTGTCTGTTTCCCTCTCTCCGGTCGAGCCGCTGGAACTCAGCCTCGTTCGCCGGGCTTATCACAATTTTGGAGAGGTCTTTAGTAAATCAAGAGCATTGTCGCTGCCGCCTCACCGCTCTTATGATTGTGCTATAGACCTCATCCCGGGGGCGAGGCTGCCGTCCAGTCAGTTGTATAGCATTTCTGGCCTGGAGAGGGAGGCGATGGAGCAATATATTAAGGAATCGCTGAATGCCGGCCTTATTTGGCCATCTTCGGCTCTGCTAGGAGCCGGATTCTTCTTCGTCGGGAAGGATGGCTCGCGCCCGTGCATCGACTACCGGGAGCTCAATGCAATTACCATAAAAGATAAGTAGCATTTGCCTTTGATTAATTCAGTGTTCAAGTTCCTTCAGTGCTCACGGGTTTTCACCAAGCTAGACCTTAGGAACGCGTACCATCTGGTCTGCATTCACGAGGGTGATGAGTGGAAGACGGCTTTTAAAACACACCAAGGGCAATTCGAATATTTAGTGATGCCGTTCGGACTCACTAACGTCCCCGCTGTCTTCCAGCAGTTAATAGACGACGTCCTCCATGATATGCTTTACCAATTCGTGTTTGTCTACCTTGGTGATATTCTTATTTTCTCCCGCTCGCCAGAGGAACACGTAGCCCATGTCAGGGCCGTTTTACAACAGCTCTTGGAGAACCAGCTCTACGTCAAGGCAGAGAAGTGTGAGTTCTCTACAACATCTACCACCTTCTTGGGGTTCATAGTGGCTGAAGCGAGACTGATTGCCGACCTGGCCAAGGTGAGGGCAGTGTTAGATTGGCCAACTCCCCACTCTCGTAAGGAGCTTCAACGCTTCCTCAGGTTCGTGAATTTTTACTGCAGGTTCATCAGGAACTACAGTGGGTGGCACTGCCCTTGACGCAGCTGACCTCCGTTAAGGTCCCCTTTCGGTGGACTGAGGCAGCTGAACAGGCGTTTGTCAAGTTAAAGTGCCTGTTCACAGAAACACTTATCTTGGCCCAGGTCGACACGCAGCTCCAGTTTGTCCTTGAGGTGGATGCATCTGATTCGAGGGTTGGCACTGTGCTGTTGCAGCACATGCCCCCCAATCAGAAGCTTCGCCCGTGCGCATATTTCTCGCATTGGCTTATGCCGGCCAAGAGGAATTATGACATAGGGGACAGAGAGCTGCTTGCCATTAAGTTGGCATTGGAGGAGTGGAGGCATTGGTTAGAGGGGGCCATTCACCCCATCGTTGTGTGGACCGACCACAAGAACCTCGAGTACTTGCGGTCGGCCCGCCAACTGAATGCCAGGCAGGCTCACTGCGCACTATTTTTCCAGCGATTTTATTTTACCATCACTTACCAGCCTTGTGCCCGGAACACCAAACTGGACGTGCTATCACGCCAGTTTGATTCCAAGGAGGTAGCCCCCCCCCCCAAACCATCATACCGCCGTCATGCGTCCTTGGAACCCTTACTTGGGATATCGAGCGGAGGGTTCGTCAGGCCCAGTCCCAGGATCCTGTGCCAGTAGGGTGCCCCTGGAACCATCTGTACGTCCCGGCCACCCTCTGCAGCGACGTCATCCAGTGGGGTCACACCAGTCGCTTCGCGTGCCATCCGGGCATCGCTCGAACTGTGGACTTCATCCGGTGAGCGTTCTGGTGGCCCACGCTACAGAAGGACATACAAGAATATGTGAAGGCCTGTCAGACCTGCATCCGGGGGAAATTGGACTCCCCCCCCCCCATCGGGTCTCCTCCACCCCCTCCCTATCCCTGGTCATCCGTGGTCTCACATCGCCGTGGACATCATCACCGGACTCTCCCCCTCCTGTGGCAAGACAGTGATTCTGACCATCGTGGATCGCTTCTCCAAGATGGTGCATCTGGTGGCCCTCCCGAAGCTCCCCTTGGCCTTGGAGACGGCGGTCCTCCTCACCGATCACGTGATCCGGGTCCATGGCATCCCTATGGACATTGTGTCTGACCGGGGTCCACAATTCACGTCCCAGGTCTGGAGGGCCTTTCACCGGACCCTAGGAACTACTGTGAGTTTCTCCTCAGGAAATCATCCACAGAGCAATGGGGAGGCGGAGCATGCCAATCAGACCTTGGAGGCCACCTTGCGGTGCTTAGCAGCTGACACCCTATCATCTTGGAGCACGCATCTGACCTGGGTGGAGTACTCCATGAACTCTGTGGTATCCTCAGCTACTGGACTCACCCCGTTTGAGGCATCGTTGGGGTACACACTGCCTCTCCTGCTCATGGCTGAAAGGGAGGTCTCGGTTCCATCCGTAGGGGCCCATGCTCGTCGCTGCCGATGTGTCTGGAGGTCTACTCGGGCCGCCCTGGCCTGAACCACAGAACGCACCCGGGCTGCTGCTGATAGGAGGTGGGTTCCGGCTTCAAAGTATGTCGTTGGACAGCAGGTTTGGCTGGCAGTGAGTCAGATCCCTCTTAAAGAGAAATCGAAGAAGCTGTCCCTTCCTTGGGCCATACACCATCTCCCGGGTGATAAATGACGTGTTGGTCCAGCTGAAGCTGCCTCTGGCCCTACGGGTGAACCCTACATTCCATGTCGCCCACATCAAGCCCCTCTCGGCCAGTCTTCTCTGCCCTCCCCCCGAAGCCGCCTCCTCCTCCTCGGATCATTGAGGTGTGTCTCTAGGACTGCGTGCGCTCTCCTGCCACATTTCCCTGTACCTCAGCTTCCACTCCACCCAGTCAGGCACCATCAGCTCATCATCCCCCCACCCTACTGGTTCGTTTATTCCTCACTGGGTCCCTGCCAGCTCTCCCTGGATTTCCCAAGTAAGTGGCAATTTGGCTCGCCCATTTCCCCTTACTCTATTCCTCTGCTCATGGCTCTCGTCTTTTCTCCCCAGGGCTATTCCTCTGGCGAGTGACTGTTTCTGCAGCTGTGCGCTTTGGTTTTTGCTATTTAATAAAACTTTCAAACGTGCCCCTCTGTGTGGTTCCTTCCTGTGCTTTGGCATCGTGCACGTGAGCTGTCGATCTTAATTAGCCATGACAGTTATAAAAGCAATGTAAATAAAAAATGTGTGGACCTCTACAAAACACAAATGATTTATTCGCATCATTTCAAAGCATCACAGTATGTCCCTTTTATTAAATTATATGGCATGAAAGTCCAAGGATTTATGCTGTGAGGTAACAATCCAGTGGCGTGTGGGGGTCCACTCCTGAAGATGAGGGAAGGTGGTAGAGTTCCCAACATCAGCATGGGTGATCTCAGCTATAATGGACAAATTAAAATACACCAGGATGAAACTCTAAACACTTACATATTGTGAAAGAAGTCACATTTAAAGGAAAAAATAGACAAAACTTTAGAACTTTCATAAAGCTTCAGTCCATCTAGAGTTTATTTTAGTATTTTATAATGTTATAAAACAGAATCACATTAATTATTTTACAGTTTCATGCTAAATAATTTCAACAAAAATGCAATATAGACCCCTCAAATATTTTTTAGACGGTTGAAATAAATATTTCTTTAATTTATCAGGACAAGGGGTTCAAGAGAACAAGGTGACATATTAGGCTGCACAGGTGAGCAAAAACTTACATTTACTGAAGTACATCTAGTCATATAAATTCTGCAAATATGCATAATTTTATTCGATTCAAATCACTGGATCTAGATATGTATATGTCGGCCTACATGTATTTATATATTTAACCAGTTATATCTATATAAAGTGTTTTGTTTCCTTTTTATCATGTTGAGCCCAGTTAACTTCTAAAATGTAAAGATAAAATCACCGGTTTAAAATAACTTACAATGATGTAAGATAAAACTGGATTAAAGTCAAAACCGTGAACTTTTATTTATTTATTTTGTAGCGTGTATTTTTTCGCTTCACGCTTCCCGTAGTGGCTCCGTGGCATGCGCACAGGGCGTCGGGAGCGAGCTTTCTTCGCGTAGAAACGGCATTGTGAGTGATTAATATCGTAAGATGACCACTTTTACTTGAGTACAATTTCTAGACACTCCATCCACCTCTGTGTAAAGTACAGCTGCGCAAGTGACAAATCACAGAACAGCATTTCTTCCAGCAGCTTCTACCTGCCCGGGCACGTCAAACAGCGGACTGACGTAACGGTTACCCTAGCAACCGATTAAGTGTCAACACCCTCCACTCGTTCCATACTCCACCTCCCCAACTCTCAAAATTCAGGACTGCGTAGTTCTTCCCGGAGACTTTCCCGTCCCGACTGGGAGGGGAACCACGCAGCCTCTGGGAGTCATGGGGGCATTTTTATGAGGAGTAATAAACCAGATGCCTTTTACCGTCTGCTTGGGTGATGCTTGTTGGAGCTGTAGCGCCGAGCTGACGGACCAATCTTCCGCCGCCGCTGCTGCTGCTGCTGCTGTTGTTGCTGTTGCTAACCTTATTGAGCGGCCAACATGGCTGAAGATGACAGCGAGTGGGTCGTGGAAAGCATTGTTGGCTACTTGGGGAGTCCCGAGTGGGTCATTCCTGTCACGGACTTTATGGAAAACAGATGCACAGGTATAATTACCAGCTAGTTTCCACGCTGAGTAGACCGGAGTTTTGGTGGTGCTGTGGACTGCGCGTCGGCTAACGGTCCACAGTAAAGTTGTGATTACCGTTTTGTTGACGTGAATTTGTAACACCCCGTAATGAGAATGAAGTTACACTGTCAGCTGCACCCTCTACAAGTTAATGTCAGTTGCCAAACAACTAATGGGTTTTAACTTTTTTTTTTTAATTGCTTTTACGGAAATGATGTCTGATCAGGATCTATTAAACTCGTACAGCTCTGACCAAAAAGATGCAGGAAAAAGACATGAACAATGTAGAGAATTTAAAACACACTCACACACACACACATCCATAAACCATCAGCAACCTGCAGCTTCCCAGAAAGGTTCAAAATCTACCAGAAATTTTGGGCGGAAGCCTTTAAACTTGCCATGTGTACAAACGTGAAATTTATCATTTAGATAAAAGAATAATAATTAACAGGATCCCTTTGTTTTAAGTGTAACGGGTGCAAATGTTCTGTCCTGAAGTTTTTATTTTTTGTGTTTTTTAATTGTGTGGTGCAACGAATTCTAATTTCTAAACCAAATTTCTGGTATGGGAGACAAATCAAGTAACCTTTAACCTTTTTCGGGGCTATACTCATAGCTTTGCTTATGCCAATAGTGATTGAACATACTGTTATTAGGTTTTCAAATTTGGTAATCAGTTATTGACTTTTTTCTCCCAAACTGTTCAATTTAGGAGAAAAATGTCATAAATTCACAAGTTGTAACTTCTTGATAAAGTGATGAAATTTACAAAAGAAAAGTCACAAATTTGCTTAAACATTTGCAAATGTAATGAAAAAAACGTTTCAAATTTGAGTGCTGAAAATTAGAAATTTATGCAGGGAATAAAGTTCTAAAATATGCATATTTATGCAGGTCTCAAATTTACAAGAAAAGCTCCAAATTCATGAAAAGAGTTGCAGACTTTAATGGAAAAGTTCCGAATTTAAAAGTAAAGTCACATTCCTGAAAAAATCTGGCTCATACTATGATACTATGTAAATGTTTTCTTTACACACATGCATTTAGATGAACTGATATTTGTAACCAGTATATTGCATTTATAACAGCAATATTGGTTTCATAATTTAATTATTTGCATACATTCTGATTTTAAAAGATAATTACAATAATTTGAAAAATGCTTATGTTAGTCTGAAAACCCCGCCAGCCTCACTAATTAACCTATATTTGACGGTCATTCATATTTCAGTTTTTGATGATGAAGATGAAAATAAGTTGTCATACACCGAAATCCATCAGCAATATAAGAATTTGGTGAGTACAGCCTTTAAAAGCATGTTTACAGACTGATGCCTGCTATTCACTGTCCGACTTTCAACTGTCTCATCATGAGTAGTTTTGTATTGCTGACTCGTCAGACTGTGACCTGCTTTCCTTCTGCAGGTGGAGAAGCTGTTAGAGAATTATATGCAGGAGGTCGGCATCAATGAACAGCAGTTTTTGGATGCGTGCACCTCACCATTCGCCAAGTCCAAAGCAGTACAGGTACTAAGCTTCCTGTTTGCACACCACTGTCACCATGCCAACTAGCCCCAATTCAGAATCAAAGATAGGATTTACTTACATAAGCCTAGTTAGTTATACTGCAATGAATGCTAAAAAGGGTTTGCATAACCTAGATAAAAAAGAGAATGCTATAACTGCAAATAATTTGAAAAAGATATTTCCTCAAAATGGTTAAAAGCACTATACCAGATTATAAAACTGAGACTTACACAGTTTCTCATATGTTCTTGCTTCTATTAATCCAATTGTTTTAGAATGTGACAGGTCTAGTCTGCAGTCATACTGTTGCTTATTTGATATATTCTAACTGAAATAGACCAGAAATGGACAATTATTGTTGGCCATTACTGGTGCCTTCATGAGTGTGAGACTTAGCCCTGCTATGCACACTTTCCCATGGATTGAGAGGAACCAAACTTGGCACAGTTGTTAGTCTTTCACTATATACAGTAGGTGCCACAAAGGGTCACACTTCTCCCATCACGTTATGCAGCTGTGGAGACCTCACCTGTTGAAGTCTACAGGTTGCGTCAATAACTACGACTTGATCTTAGAAATCAGTGTTTGATTGTCTCCCAAAATAGCCTGGGAGCATGTGACTCCTTCCTGCTTCTGGAAAGTTGTGAGCAATTAGGGAATCTATTTTGCATACAACTTCCACATGTGCAAATGGTCATGAATGATTTTTTCCACAGACCCCACACAGATCTTGACATCTTGGGCTAGCAGGTGAGTGATTATGTGGCAACCCTCCAAAATGGTGGCCTCCACTTGCCTGATGATGTCTTCATCAATGGTGCATGGGGGTCGTCTGGGAATGGGTGCCTCTTCGACCGATGTCCAACATGAACTAGCAATGCCAGTGCTTGAATACAGCATATGATGGGACGCCCTCCCTATAAGTCTATTTAATCTCACCAAACGTCTCCCCTCAAGTACAGGAACCTGATTATTATTACACCTTTGTGCCCCTTACCACCTGTAAAAGAGAAACTCTTCGGAGTTCAGAGCTCCAAATTACCACGCGACATAGATATGTATTATTATTAGGGATGTAAGGTACATGTATTCAGATTCAGATTTTTCAGTATGGCACCTCCGGTTCGGTACAGAGGCATACCGAGGTTCCACATGGACCATGTTGAGTGACGGACAGGAAGTGTAACTGCCTCATGTTGTACATGTAAACAAACAGTGCAACCCAGCCTCTGACTAGCGAACATCATGGCTGGCTGTACGGAGAAGCCAGAGCCTGAAGACCCTCTTCATAAGTCTCCTGACTGGGAACCGTTTGGCTTTCCGGTGAGATATCCCAGTTTAGGATCAATAAAGTACATCTATCTATCTTGGATATATAGAGTGATAATCCCTGAGGAAGAAGGTGGTGGACGGACTTCGACAGGCGGAAGGTTGAGATGGATCTATCTGTCTGTCTGTCTGTCCGTCCGTCCGCTGTATCTATTGAATATGTGAACGAACAAAGGCAAGTGAATAAGACGAAAATGGCATCATCCATCCATCCATCCACCCACTGTATCTATCTAATATGTGAACAAACAAAGGCAAGTGAATAAGATGAAAATGGCATCAGATTTGCTTTTGGCAGTATGTTGAACTTGTTAACTGATTTGAAACGGCACTACACGAACGTGAATATCATTGCAGCACGAAAAGAAGAAAAAACCTAGTGCAGTACAAGCACAGCTTCCAGCGGCATTTAGACAGCCTCTCCAGGGCTTTTCAGATTGAGCCAAAGCAATAACAAATGCCATTGATGTTTTTATAGCAGCAGATCGAAGGCCATATTCAGTTGTTGAGAACACCAGGTTTAAACACATGCTGAAGGTAACTGAGCCCCGGTATGAAGTTTCTTGTTGTGCCCGCTTCATCCAGAAAATAATTCCATCCTTTTAAGAAAAAGCTGAATCTGTTAATGCTGCAATTTAGGCCAGTGTTTTTCAAGGGTGCCGTAGTATGTTCCTTCTTAATTGTCCAAAAAATTGCAAATAATTTGCTGTTGTTGTGCATAGGTGGCTTCAGAACCTATGCATAACAATGACAAATTATTTGCAATTTTTTGACCAATTAACAAGTGAAATTAGATAATTAATTTCCCACAGAAACCTGAACATACCAGAGCACCCTGGTTAAAAATACTGCTTCAGGCAATAAGGGACTTTAATTTCCTAAAAATAAAAGAATAATTCAGACTATTCAAACTTCTACTGTTGCACTTGTCTGCATCGTTCATTTGCTAAAAAGAGAATTTATTTATTTTATTGTCATCATCATTCATTGGCTCCATCGATCTCGAAAGATCATGGGGGGATTTTGTGCCTTGGGTCATCATTCAGGGAGCTGCACCGTCAGGCGTGGCTGTAGAGGCCGATACGGGATCTGCAGGTCCTACCGCAGCCGCTGCAGATAAATTCTTCAGTGTAGTGGGGGTCTCGACAGTCTCCTCTGTCTGTGGAGTCTCTTCTCCCCCCAGCGAGTGTCTCTTCTCTCCTCTGCTGTTCGGATGACATCCTGGGTGGTGGTCCGCCAGTTGGAGCGGACGGAGGCGGCTGACTCCAGGTCGGAGGGGTTGAAGCCTCCAGCCTTGAGGTCGCGCTTGCAAACATCCTTGAATCTGAGAGTTGGGCGTCCCTTTGATCTGGTTCCAGTAGCCAGCTCCCCATACAGTAAGTCTTTGGGGATGCGGCCATCCTCCATTCGGTTGATGTGGCCAAGCCATCGCAAGCGTCTCTTTGTCAGGATGGCAAACATACTGGGCACATCTGCTCTGGCCAGGACGTCGATGTTGGAGACACGGTCCTGCCAAGTGATGAGCAGTAGTCTGCGAAGGCAGCGTTGGTGGAAGGCGTTCAGCCGGCGTTCCTGGCAGGAGTAGAGGGTCCATGCTTCACTGCCGTATAGGAGAGTACTCAGTACACAGGCCATGTAGACTCTTATTTTGGTGTTGGTGGTTAGCATAGAGTTGTCCCAGACTCGCTTCGCCAGACGGGCCATCACCGTCGATGCCTTGCCGATACGGGCGTTCAGTTCGGCATCTAGGGAGAGATTGCTGGAGATGATCGACCCGAGGTAGGTGAACTTGTCCACCACCCCAAGTGTGTGGTCGCCGATGTTGATACTGGGAGCACTGCTGACATCCTGGCCCATGACCTCGGTCTTTTTAAGGCTGATGGTGAGGCCAAACTCAGAGCAGGCACGAGCAAAGCAGTTGATGAGACGCTGGAGCGTTTCCACGGTGTGGGCAACAAGACCAGCATCATCAGCAAAGAGCAGCTCCCTGATTAGAACGCTCCGCACCTTGGTCTTTGATCTGAGGCGTGCCATGTTGAAGAGGCCTCCGTCGCTCCTGGTGTGGAGGAAGACACCGTCTTCAGAGTCCCGAAAGGCATAGCACAGGAGCAGGGAGAAAAAGATGCCAAATAGGGTAGGAGCCAGAACACAACCCTGCTTCACACCGTTCTTGATTGGGAAAGGGTCTGAGGATAATCTATCAAACTGGACAATGCCATTCATGTCCTGGTGGAACGACTTGATCATGCTCAAAAGCTTGGGGGGACATCCAATTCATTGGAGGAGGGCAAGCAGTCCATCTCTGCTGACCAAGTCAAAAGCCTTGGTCAGGTCGATGAAGGCCAAAAAGAGGGGTGGCTCTGCTCCCGGCACTTTTCTTGCAGCTGCCTCATAGAGAAGACCATATCTATGGTTGACCTGGTTGCTCTGAATCCACACTGCGCCTCTGGATACACACGTTCGGCAAGTAGATGTAGTCTGTTGAGGACGACACGGGCAAAGGCTTTGCCAGCTATGCTTTGGAGTGAGATACCACGATAGTTGTTACAATCGTTCCGCTCCCCCTTATTCTTGTAGAGAGTGATGATTTTGACATCACGTATATCTTGGGGCACAGCCCCTTCCTCCCAGCACTACAGCAGGAGCTCATGGAGGTGTTTCAAGAGTGAGCTCTCCTTTGCAGTTTTGACGATTTCAGGGGGGATGTTGTCACTGCCTGGAGCCTTGCCGTTTGAGATGGAGTCTATCGCCTTGCTGAGCTCCTCGATGGTGGGTGGAGCGTCAAGCTCATCCATGACTTACAGTAGAGGGGTGTTCTCAAGGGCCGTGTTCGAGACGGTGGTTACTCTCGAGTAGAGCTCTTGGTAGTGCTCAGCCCATCTCTCCATTTGTTTACTGCGATCCTTTTTTTTTGGGGGGGGGGGGACTTATTTTGTACCCGTAGGTAGATTTGTTCTGCAGTCCGGTGACAAGCCACCAGCTGCCGGTCGCTGCGTGCGCAAGCGCCCCTTAACTCCCTAACCTGCATGTTTTGGCATGTGGGAGGAAACCGGAGAAATCCCGGAGTAAACCCACGCAAACACGGGGAGAACATGCAAACTCCACACAGATCACTGTTGGCCTGGGGCAGGGATCGAACCCACGATCTCATGATCCCCGCGATCCCCCGGCCGAGGGTAAAACTGTGCTGCCGCGGTGCTAACCATTGCGCCACCGTGATGACATCTCCTGCAGCTGATTTAAGTGGGGCGGCCTTGATGACACTGGGACTGAAAGCCTTCTTCATGCCTTTGTACATTTTGCGCACGTTTCCGTGATCTGCAGAAAGCTGTATGTCCTGGCAGAGGTTAAGCCAGTAATCGTCGGCACATCGCCTTGCAATCCTTTGTGCATTGTTCCTCGCAGCGTGCAGTGTAGCAAGCGTCCGCGCAGAGGGCTCCTTCTTGTGGGCAATTAGGGCTGCACGTTTGGCGGCGATTGCAGGTTCCATCTCAGCGGCTCCAGCTTCAAACCAATCCACACTCTTCCCCACCTTTTTCCCAAAGGTACCTATGGCGGTCTCAAACACAGCCTCACGGATGTGGTTCCACCTTGCAGAAGCACAGTCGGTGGGACAGTCCGCCAGGGCTTCATTTATGACTTTAGCATAGCGTTCCCGCAGTTCAGGTACTGTAATCATAGCTGTGTTGATGCGGGGTCGGGGTTTCTGCTTGGAGCGGTTGACACGTCTGGGGCAGAGACGTACCTTGGTAGCGACCAGGGAATGGTCGGTGTCACAGTCAGCGCTGTGAAAACTGCGCGTGACCAGCACTCGGTTCAGCAGGGATCTCCTGGTGATGACGAAGTCCAGCTGATGCCAGTGGCGAGACCTTGGATGTCTCCAGGACACTCGGTGACAGGGCTTGGTGGGGAAGAATGTGTTGGTCAGACAGAGGTCATGAAAGGAGCAGAGTTCAAGAAGGCGTTGACCGTTCTCGTTGAGTTTGCCGATGCCGAAACGGCCAATGCAGCGGGGCCAGGAGTCATGATCTGCCCCTATCCGTGCGTTAAAGTCACCGAGCAGAAACAGGTACTCCTTGGCAGGGATCTGCTGGATCCTGGTTTCGAGCGCCTCGTAGAATGCATCTTTCACCTCAGTTGAAGAGCAGAGCATCGGAGCATAGGCGCTAAGGATATTAGCTGGTCCAGAGGAGGTTATGAGACGGAGAGAGAGGACTCGTGGAGTGCCTGAAGACGGCGGTTCAATAGAGGACAGAAGGGAATTTCGAACAGCGAATGCAACACCGTACGGGCGATGCTCGTCAGGCTGCTGTTCCTGCCAGAAAAACGTATAGTTCTTCTCCTTCAAGCTGCCGCTGCCCGGGAGTCGCGTCTCTTGCAGTGCTGCAATGTCAATATTGAGCCTCCTCAGCTCGCGGTCGATGATAGCAGTTTTCCTGGCGTCATTGATTTGCTGGAGGTCATCAGAGAGGCCAGGACACATTGTTCTGACGTTCAGGGTTGCCAGACTCAGCGCTGGCGGCTTTGGTTTCTTGATATTAACTGGTGCAATGATTACAGTCCGTGATTCAGCTTTTGGCCTACACTTCAAGCACCTTTTGAAGTAAGCGGACCGTGGCGGGCCAGCACCTTACTGACTGGGGGCTGCCCAGCTAAAGGCGGGCGGTAGCTGGCCAGTGGGACACAACGATCCCTCCCACCGTCGGGAGACAGCCCTAGGCACCCGAGCTTACGCCAGTTTGCTCTGGACTTTTAACCAGTAACTGCGTCTCCCCGTTTTGAGCTGCCGCTCAAAATCTATACAAAATGTATAGATGTATACAAATGTATAATGTATACAAAATCTGCCACTATTGTATACATTTTATTTATTGGAGAATTTGCTGCTGGCAGTTTGCAGTTTTTTTTTTTGTCAAAGCTGTTCCCACTTATACAAAAGATGAGCAGTTTTATGTTTTGCATTTTGTTTCCTTACTGTACCGAAAATGAACCGAACTGTGACCATAAAACCAAGGTATATACCGAACCGTGATACCATTATATCCGATTATTATACATGTGCAATTTCTAGTGAGCAGCCCGTGGTGGGTGTAACTATGTGCCGCTACATTACTGTCTGATTCGGTAAGTGTACTGTTGCCAAACAGAAGTCTTTACAACTGATAGTAAGAACAGCATAGGGGATAATTGGCACCCCAGCTTTACAGGGAGCACATCATTCATTGTGCAGTGTAGTGAATGGCATGTCCCACCCATCATATGGGCTGTTTTCCCTCTTACTGTCTGGTAGAAGATTTAGCGGTATTCAAAGTCTTGTTGCCAGACACTGCATAAGTTTCTTTCCCAAGGCAGTCAGAGCCCTTAACTCTCTTTGTCATTAAAGAAATTACAGTTAGGCAAAAAAAAAAAAAATCATCACGACGTGTGTTCAATACTTATTCCCTGTGTCATTCCATATTATTAAATACAACTTGTTTTGTGAACACAGTTGCCTTGATTTCTTTGTATGTATGGATTACGTGGGTTTTTGCTGATCTCTGGTGAAAATTTCAGGTCGGGCTCCATCAGAAATATGTTTAATGAGAAAAATGTTGACGTGTTCAATACTTATTTTTTACCGCTGTATAACTGACTTTGAATGGTTTTTCTCTTTAACTACAAATTTGCACAAATTCAAATTTGTAATCATTTTTAGCTCATTCCAGTGAAGCCAAAAGGAGCTAATGTGATGGCGCGGCTTCCATCATCCGTCTGTCCACATTTCAGGTGAATGGCTACTTCTCCAAGGCATTTTCCCCGATGATCGCCAAACTCAGACACAATGATCCTTAAGTGGGTATGCATCTCGATCAGGGGCCACCAACTAGCAGATTCCAGTCCGGATCCGGACCTTGAGAGTTCTCCATCAGGACCCCGAAGCTTTTTAATATAAGTTGCAGAAAAATGATACTGTTTGGTTTTAATCGAACGAAAAAGCGGAACTGAAATGCTGTATCGGTGGCTGTCTGGACATTTTATGACAAGATACCTTGGACGTTCTCCGGGGATGCAGCAGAAGGCAAAATCACCATTCGCTGCGGGTGTCACATGAGGCGTACAGCCATGTTTCCTTCCTGGTGTGTACCCGCAGAATGAAGCGCCGCTGTGAAATTGTGTCCACCGCCACTCTGGCTGCCTCTGATGGTGCGTGTCCACCCAGTGGTCTGTTGGCAGATGGTCCCTGCGCCGCCTCCATACCTTCTCCGGGACCACGTCCCTGTTGGGCAGGCATGATGTTGGTTATGGAGGTAATTTCCGTGACCCCCTGATATCACATAAAAACAATAATTTATTCTGTGTGTCACTGAACATGAAAAGTGCCACACACATCCACCCCCTCTCTCCCTGTGACAGGGTGTTACCCAAACAGACACAGACGAGGTTAAAAGGATACAAACATTGTTGACATAAAAAAAAACCTCAGAGGAATTCTGTAGTGTGGAATTATATTTTCTGTCCCGTTTTTAGGCTTACAGTTTGAAACTTTTTTTTAATACTAAAAATCATGTGTCATGGAGGGCCAAGACCCTGCAGGTTTTCTCTTCTACCCAGTCTCTTCAGCAGGTGTTTTCACTTATCAGCAATCAGTGGGAAGAAATTCATTGAAATCTGCTGTTGAAGACACTGGTTGGAGGTAAAGCCTGCAGGGTCTTGGCCCTCTATGGCATATGATTGGATGCCCCTGGTGTAGAGTGTAGTCAACCTCTGATCGGAGGGTTGGTGGTTCGATTCCTGCTCTCTCTGCGGTGTGCGTGTCGATGTGTCCTTGAGCAAGACACTGAACCCCAAGTTGCTCCTGGTGGATCGAGTCAGTGCCTTGCATGGCAGCTCTGCTGCCATCAGTGTGTGATTGAGTAGATAGCCAAATCTGTAAAGTGCTTTGGTCATCAAAGGATGACAAAAAAGCTACATAATTGAACGCCTTTTACCATTTTAGAAAAAATTATTAAAAAAAACCAAACTATCTCACAATGCCAAAAAAATGGGGGGATCATCCAGCATATACATGCTCATTCAGATCTGATCCAAAATTTAATAGGTTCATCCTAGGGTCACTACAGCTCTGATAAAAATGTCATCAAAATCCATCCAATAGTTGGTGCATATTCCTGCTAACAGACAGGCAAACTAGTGGCAGTGTACATTACCTCCCTGACAGAGGTAAAAAAAAAAAAAAAATCACAGTCACACTGCCACTTCTAGTGGTATACACGATATATATCGCGATATGTATTTTGTGTACTGAATGTCCTTTAAAATTTTCTTTTACTTACATTTTTATTAGAAATTTATGTATATATTCATTTCACTTATGAAAAAGCTGAATAATAAAAGGAAAACTTGTGTCAGAGAAAATTCTTCACAGTATGTAACTGAGCAAAGTGTCTTCTTTTCCTTTAACAGAACTCACATTATCAAATAATGAAGTGTATCCACATGGGCAGAAATGTTTCAGTTTACCACGCATAATTAAAAAATTTAAAAAAAATTCAAAATTCAAACGTTTATTTCAAACTCAGGGTTCATATTAAATGCAGAACTAAAACGAGTAGAAAATAAATAAATAAAAGTATATACAGATCAGCAGTCACTCGGCGCTCTTGTAACAACAATAACATACAATATTGAACTCAGTATAAAATAGAACGCCACCACTTCCAAATGCTGGAGTGAAGTGTGAGTGACGAGTTGACAATTGCTGATATAAGATGATTGTTACATACCAGCAACCTTCTCATAAAACTGTAAACATTCTTTCGTATCAACTCGCCAAAAGACGGAATGTTCGACACAAACATCTTGCTTGCACTCGACCTACGAGGTATATCTAACAACCTTCTTAGGGAGCTATTATATGCAATGCGGATTTTGTTCCTAACAGCAACATTGTTATTAAACCATAAAGGCGAGCAATACATTGAGGTACAGAAGGTCTTGAACAGCATACATTTAACATCAGGAGAACATCTATGGAAATTTCGCAACAGTAAATTTGTTTGAGCATAGTTTCCTGAGTTGCCTGTTACAATCAACATTGGTCTTATCAGATTCAGTCCACACACCTAGGTATTTGACTTTTACCACAAAGTGGCATAACAGGATTCAAAGTATTGACACCCTTCGGTTTGAAAGCCATACACATAGATTTAGTACAGTTGAACAAGATGTCATTTTTTTCACCAAATTTCTCACATTCCGAGAGGAGATGTTGCATCGCTGCAGTAGACAAACTTAACAAACGGAGATCATCAGCATAGAAAATGTTTAATTTAACAGTGCACCGTTAATGGAGCCGCCCACATTAGTATTGTTCAACAGTACACTGAGATCATCAACATAGACATTAAACAACAAGGGTGACAGTATACCACCTTGTTTAACACCGTTGGTCACATGAAATTTGGATGAGGTAACATTGCCCCACCTAACAACCATAGACTGCCTTCTGTACCAGTATAACAGGATGCTAACAATGTAAATAGGAATACCTGGATCGATCAGTTTTCTAAACAAACACCAGTGGTTAATCCTATCAAAAGCTTTGCTAGCATCTAAAAACATAGCATAGACACTAGTGGATTGGCTTCTGAAGTAGTCAACAAATTCATGGAGTAGGTAAACAGCCTTATCAGTTGAATGGGCTGACTTGAAACCAAACTGATTGTCGTTTGTCCACAGATAATCCTCAATTCTGTTCAGAATTAAACCCTCTAACAATTTAGATATAACATTTGCAATAGCTATAGGTCTGTAGTTGTTCATATCAGACAGACTGGCACACTTGTTTTTCACCAAGGGAATAATAACAGAGTCCATCAACATATCTGGCATGTAACCATGTACAAACATACAGTTAAAACACAATGACAACAGAATACACAAATTGAAATCAGCATTGATGAGGCATTCACTGGTGAGACAATCAGGGCCAGTTGATTTGCCTTTCTTGAGAACTTTGATCAGTGAAGCAACTTCAACAGGAGTAACAGCAGAAATATCGGAGGTATCAAACATGTCATTATACAGGTGAACATCATGCATAACAGAATCCTTCATTGAAACATTCTTGACTGAGTTGAAAATAGCTTCATATTGACATTTCCACTTTTCAGCAATATTAACATCACCAGTCACACCATCAATAATGTTTGATCTAACAGACCGGTGGGAGCTCATAGCCTTCATTTGTTTCCAGAATTCTACCATATTCAGTTCACTCATATGACTAGCCAACTGGTCACATTTGATACTTTCTTCATTGCGCCTACATGCTCGTAGAGCATATTTGAACCTAGCCCTACAACTTTTCATGTTATCAAATATTGGACCAAAACGTGGTTTACTATTACTCCACCACAAAAAAGCATCCCGAGCAGCTGTGTGAGTCTCGCTAACAACATCATTCCAGCCTGGGACGTTATACTGGGTGGCCACACTGTGACTAGGAATGCATTCACTCACACAAAAATTTAAAGCATCAACAATATCCCTGTAAAACCTATCGATATCATCCCTGTGTGTCGCACAATTACGGTCATGACACCTGATGGCGTCCGTAGGAGCACGGATGTTACAGAGTTTCCTACGAGTAAGTTCCTTATATCTGGACAGGTCTGACGCTGTGGCATCACGCCATTTGTATGTCCTACTACCTGTTGTGGCTGAGGGAGCTCCCCGGGGGCCACTTACAGCACTTGATACCTCAGTATCCATAGATAAAGGTACATGATCGGAACTCACATAACCATACAGAACTCTGATATTGGACACGTTATCATGGCCTGAGGATGTAGTCACACAGTGATCAAGCCATGATGTAGAGCCATGAGCCATGCTAACATGAGTAAAGGTATCACCTGGTAAGATAATCCTGTCCGAGATGTGTAAAGAGTATCTCTCACAAAAAGACACCAGTTCATTTCCAAAACAACTTGAACGTGATATATTAGCGTTGAAGTCACCAAGTATATACACATATGGAGTTGGAAAATCCTCAGTGATACGTTTAACAAGACTCATGCAGTGCAAGTATTCATCCAAGTTTTCAACACTGTCACAGGGGAAATATACACACAGTATAAGACAGTGAAAGTCACCCAGGTTGACTTCAATACCTGTAACTCTTACGCACTCGTAAGTTTTCACAACACAACTGTTAGCAAGTGACTTCCGCCATAGGATACCAACGCCGCCATAGGGGCGACCTAAGATAACACGTTCTTCCGTATCCATAAAAGAAACACCTTGTCCTATAAAATCACCATGTATTCTGCTCAGAATAGACAATTCATGTTCGAACAACCAATGTTCTTGCAACAACACAATGTCATGGTTATCACATAAACTGGAGATCTCATTAGTTGAAGTTTTTACATTCTGGCAGTTGAATGAACATATTCTTAGGTTGGTCCTACTACTGAATGGGTATGATGACAAACACAATAATGACAATCACATGTAGTTCATTTCTTCTCAAAAAACTGTCGATAGTATAAACCAGATGGCCACACATTTTTTCCAAGCAACTTCTTGCTGCAACTGGCAGGACATGTAATTTTGAAAGAGGCATAACCATCATGCTTGGTTTCTAGTTGCTCAATCTTGAGATTGTCATTTATTTTAACATGAGTTTTGATATAGGAGCGTACATGGTGGGGTCTGGTGGTGGGGTCGAGTCGACTGATGAAGACTTGGTGCTTCTTATGACCTTGACCTTGACCCTGATGTCCGCCAGATGTCCTACCAGACTTCGGTACAACGCGTAGCTGTGAGTGGGAGCGTGTCTTGTTGACAACCTGTAGCTGGTTCGTGGTCTGCTTGGCAGTCGATTGGTTGTCAGACGATTGGAGTGCATTGGCGTAGGACCTGTTCTTCTTCTTGGAACGGCGACTCTCGACTTCCTCGAACTCAAACTCGCGTTCTTCGGCAACTTTGGCAACTCCAGCAGGGCTGCTGTCGACAGCGTCATCAGCACAGGCCTCTGCAGAGTTGGTGGCCACGTCCACATTCTCACCGTCGGCCGTGGCAGTAGGTGGTGGGCCGCGGGCTGCATTGGTGACCGAGGCGTAGTCGACAGCTGCTACCACGATCTCCTCATCGCTGGTGATGCTGACAACACTCTGAGTACTGCCAACCTCATCCTCACCATCCTCGGCCAGGACGTCAGCTGGAGGAGGTGTGTCGCCGAGTTTGGACTTTATTGCCGCCACGTCATCCTGGATAGCAGATATCGTTTTGAACACAGTAGCACTGCTCTCTCCAAGAGTCATCACACGGCACACATTAGACAGCCTGGCAAGGTCAAATGACTCCAACGAAGCGGGTGGCAAATTCATGAGGTTCTGGGCAACGTATTGTGGCGCCTGCTGACCAACCTCATTCAGCTTGTGGTATATGTTGGTGATGTTATCCCTCTTCCGGTTGGGGCCTATCCTCTTCTTCGTCCGCGATGTTCCCTCTGGACACTGCTCGAACAGCACCTTCTTTGCTCCTTCAACCTGATTCTCATTGTAGAAGTCGCCAACCCATTACACAAGATAGTCCATCGAGACATTATCCATCTTGTTCTGCATAAAGCACAGCAACTCACAGACGGACATCTGACGTGGGAATGCTGTATTTGGCCCATGCAGGGGAGGGTCGTCACCATAGTTGTCACCAGCCATATCTGGTGTTAGTCCATTTAGTCCAGATGACATTTCTGACAGTTATCTATCAAGATGCTGACACGTAGTTAGCTCACCAACATAAGTTTAGCGAGTTAGCTTTGAAGCCCAACAGGAGTAACGTTCAGCGAGGCTGACCATTAGATTGGCGGGGCTAACGTTAGCTTAGCGTTAGCGTTAGCTTAGCGTTAGCGTGATAGAGTCTATAATTACACTCTTGTGTGTATTAATACACACGCGCTCTTGGTTCCACCTCACTGCGGCTCAGTTCGCCCTCCGGGGAATAACGGTAGACGACACCAGTATCTACTTCAACTCACACAAATGTCCATTCGCCCGTCTTAAGCCTGTTTTCCACTAGCCCAGCACACCTCGGTACGGCTCGGTTCACTTCAGTACGGCTCGGAACGCTTCTGTCTCCATTGGTGTTGTGCTTGTGCTGTGATGGTTTAGGAGGTTTTAGAAGCGGGGCAGCAGCAGATTCTGAGCGAGGCGGGGCCACACTCCCGTGACGTTACGCACCCGACTGAGTCCTTATTTACACCAGACAAAAAAGGATTCAAGGATTATTGCCTTGCTCGCTCTGTGGATTTATCTCACAATTAATTTTATCTCATAATTAAGCTGCAACAACACAAGTCACTTTTGTTTTGAATTAACTGCCAAATGACCTAGAAATAAAGAGCTGAAACTTGTTTTTATTCGTATTAAATAATGAGACGTGGCACACTGGCCTACACCAAATTATTATTTTTTACATCCTAGGGCATTTTGGATGTACTGAATTAAAAAAAATTCATGTTTTTCACCTTCAGGTCAACGTTTGGAACAACAGTATTATTATTTTCCGTTTAGATGATGCTACACTCCTTCTAAAGTATTGTAATTCTCTGAATTTGGAATGCCGATAGAACATTCAATTTACATATACTTACTTTTTTACATTGACTTGTAAGCTTGATCAGTCTCTCCTGCTGCATTTTAAAGTCCAACTGTGCAACTTCTTATAAGTTAACATAAAAAATGTACCCAAAGTTTAGAACTGGATCATGTGGGGCTAATTTTTTATGATATTTCAATAAAAAGAACAGAAAGCTTACAAAAACATTTGTTTTTTGGTCTAGTTAAAAATTACATTACCTTTACAATGGTTGACCCTGACAGGAAGATCAGTATCATTTTGATCAGATTAGGCAATGGAATTTCTATGAAATTATACTGTTTTATAATTCAGTGTTATAACAGACAAACCACACTTTCCAAAACAATTCCATTTTATTATATACAAAATATTAAAAGAAAAAAAAAAACTTTGCAACACAACATGAAGGTTAATCGACATTTTATACACGCCGACCACTGAGTGTCTACACCAGCTTCCCAAACTGGGTCACGACTCGGCTGAATGAAGGCGTCTCTGCCAGCTGTGGGTCAGGAAGGCTCCGTTGAATAATCCGGACGGGCTGTCGCAGCGGACGCGTGGGATGATTCTACAAGGAAAATGCGCACAATAAAATACAGCACAGTAGTTTTTAACAAGAATACATAAGCTTATTTCAGCGTATTGTTCACATGAATAATTAAAATAAAAGCTTGAGTCCGCAGTGTGCTGCAAGCAGCGATCCATCCACAAATGAACAGCTTTTTTATTGCATAAATAAACTGAGCGTCTTACCGAATATATTTGCGAAAAAACGCACAATAAAAAAAAATTAAAACTCACCGTTAAAGGACTCCGATGTCGAGACCTCCCGGTATATTTTTTCATTCCGGGCAGCTCCGTCTAACTCGCGCTGCATACGTTCGTCTGACAATGCAGTGAGCAGACACTGCAGCTCCTTACTGGTCCATGGAACACCCTTATTACGCGAAGCCATTTTTGATAGAGAATAAATGAAAATAGCACAGCAATACTCTGAAAGGAACCGCCAACAGTGGTTGCGTGCTGAGTAAAGGTGGTCGTGAAGATTCTTTTTTTTTTTTTCAAAAACTTTATTGAGAAGGTCGTGAAGATTTGGTAGATGAGGAGGAGGAGAGGGGCGGTTACAGCCTGACCAATCAGCACCGGTTACGACCTGACCAATCAGCGACGACCAGTCTGTTAACGTCACAACACGGCACAGCTCAGCACTGCTGTACCCTGCCCTTCAGCGGGGCTGAGAATTGCGGCTGTTAAACCGTGTTGGGGCTTGTGGAAAAGCATACAAAGCGTGCTGAGCCGTCCCGTGTCGCGCTAAAGCGTGCTAGTGGAAAAGGCCCTTTAGTGGTTACCTTCTCACTACCTTCTCACTGCAGCTGTTTATCTGGGGTAGCAGCGGAGACGAAGAGCAGTCTTTAGAAAGCAGAAACGGGGCCAGAACCACCAGAACCTTCTCCGGGTCAGCGCTGTTGTCGTACGAATATTCCCCACATTTGTTGGTGGCTAACAGAAGTCGTTATTTTTAACGGTTTTACTCAAATTCTCAGCTCGTTTCAGGCCTCACAGCTGCACCGGTCAGCTGCACTTAATACTTGGCGGTCTGTGACAGAAGTATAATTTATCGCTTTTTTTAATGTGCCTACATTCCATCAGTTGTTCATTTGGTGAGCCACTCACTCTTACTTTGAAGGGTTGCAAGACTGGATAGGAGTTCTTATTTTGAAAGTTCATTTGCTAAGTTTGTTCACTTAGCGAACAGAGTTCAGACTTGAAATATTTGTTCCCCCTCCTCTCGTTTCCCGTGTTTAAGGTGGGCCTACACTTATTCTGTTATCTTCCTTTTCATCTCTGCTCGCTGTAGTTTAGATTTCTCTGTGAGCATGCAGGGGGGCGGGGCAGCCACGGTGAGCTAGAGAGCTTCTGCTTTCAGACCATCAGCGGCCAAGCTGCAGACAAACCAGTCTTGCAGCAGCAGCTCATTTTAATGTGATAAATATTCACGTATCCGTGAAATAATGATTTATGTATTGCGGGTAGCCAAATGTTACAACGAATATATTCGTTATATCACTCAGCTCTAAGACTGTGACAGGAAGTCATCAGTGTGCTGTACCACCTCTAGTGGTCCGGCATAGTTATTACAATAACTTTTTTCCCGGCTCCATTGATGGTAACGGGGAGTTAAATTTGTGTTTATTTTGAAAACGAAGCCTTATCTGGAAATTCTGGCAGATTAAAAGTCGAGAAAATATGATGATACTGTGATGTATTAAATATGATCTATTTCATATTGTTGTGTGTTGTGGGTGGCGGCGGAACCAGAAAGGTGGAATATGAAAGGCGGATGCGGAAGAGGCACGGTCTCTTTTACAACCAGACCTCTGCCTAGACGAGAGCACTTTTGACACACTGCGAGTGCATCAATAAAGTTACGTTCCATTGCACCTCCGGCGTCGTTACTGGAGTACAGGTTATGGACATAACATTTGGTGACGAGGATAAAAGTATGGATAAGGGGGTTTCTAGTATTCTGCCATTTTTGGAGCTCCCAGGTGAACTGCCAGTTCCCTGGGCAAGGTGGTATGCAATATTCCAGAATTACAGTATTTTGTGGCTTTGAACCTCGGCGAATTGGAGAAACTACGTGCACGAGCGATATTGGTCCATAATCTCAGCATGGAGGAACAACGCATTCTCAGCACATTGGGTGAGAGTGATAGTTTTGAGGACGTGGCTGGACTAATGGGGCGCTACTTTTGCGCTCTGGAAAACGTCATAGTCTGAAGGATTCAGTTTCGGCAGCGCCACCAGCAGACTGGAGAGTTGGTGCAGCGATACATCGTAGACCTGTGTCAGCTGGATGGGGAATGCCAGTTTGGGGCTTTGGAAGAAGAAATGGTCTTCAGTCAGTTGGCGGCACACACGCTATGTTCTGCCGCATGGTCAAGGCTTCTCATACACTCCGGTGAACTGACGTTAGCCATGGCGGTCGAGATAGCTCAGCAGTTTGAAGCAGTGGATAAACTATCTAAGGACCTCGGTGAGAGAACTAAGTTGAGGCAAGCTGAATCATAGTCAGCGGGCTGCAGTCAGCAGTCAGGCTGTGGACCCAGGTAGCAATGATAGCACAGAAGACACGGAAGAATTCGCTGCCGCTATTAAAATAAGGTCTGCCCCGGGGTCGCCCAGATGTATGGGCTGCGGGTCCACCAAGTACCGATACAAGGCAAGAGAGTGTCCGGCGAGGGGCAAACACTGTGGCAAGTGTGGACTCCTACATCATTTCGCCAGGGCCTGTAAAACATTTGAGCGAGGGGAACGGTGACGTGAAGTGGATTCCCCCGCCTCGACTCCTACGGTTGTTCACACCATCTCTCCGAGCACAGATGGGCGGATTTACTGTAACGTGATGTTGGATGGCGTGGAAGTGCCATTGTTGGTGGACACGGGAGCAGCAGTTTCCGTGTTGAACTGGCCTACTGTGAGGAGTTTGTTCCCGTATTACCGAGTGAGAGGACTGTCGACGTCATATTGTGGCTACGGAGGTAATAGGCTGGCCATCGTGGGTTCGCTGGAGTTGACGGCGAGATACAAGTCGGCAGTGATGTCCAATGTCCAGTTTGTGGTGACCGTCAGTGGGTTGAATGTGATGGGCTGGGACATGTTCTACGGCTTGGGCTTCACGATCACCAGCGGCGTTGGAGAGGAGTGGTTGGGCTGTGGTTTGTGGGACCGGCCTGTTCTGTGTGTGGTGGACAATGCATTATGGGACAAAGATTGGCCTAGTATTCTGGGAGATGGACAGGACCAATTCCATCCAGGGCCATCACAGGAGGGTTCCAGTGCCAGGACCCAAGTTACCCTGGATGTGGGAACTGGGAAGCATGGTGGAACGCCCGTGACGGCAGATGGAGCCGAGAGGATAGTTCCCTCAGCTTCCGGAGTTCGGCCTGGAGATACTGAGAAGCAAGGGGCTGCAACGGCTTTGCTGGCGTTCAAAATGAAAGAGAGTGGGACAGGACCAGCTGGCACGGTGGACAGACGTGCCACACAGCAACACTGGAGGCCGAGTCGGGCTTCACATGGAGTCGGTAGAGCAGTTCGACCCAGAGAGGAAGCCCGGTCTAGACACTGTGGACATTTGAAGCCGAGTCGAGCTCCCCTGCGGGTCGCTGATGTGGTTCAACCCAGGGAGGAGGCTTGGCTAAGGGGGGTCCATGGCAAGAGAAAACAACAAGATGACCAGGGGCGGCTGCAGGTGGTGGCTGTTTGGGAGGAAGGTTACCTCCAGCTGTCCGATGACTCATGGAGACACCCCAAAGAGCTGCGGCACACCAGCGATGAGAAGGAGGTGTCAAGACTCCATCGTGGCTCGTCTTCAGGGGTGAAGAGCCGAAGACGCTCTGGGCGGGATCCGCCAGACGGGTCCCCGGGGGTGGCTTCTCCATCGGGACTGTATGGTAGCAAGGGGGCGATGGGTTAAGCTACATGTTGTGTCGTGAATTGCCTAAGCTATGTAGTCAGTATGTTCTTTACATTGAGTGCTATGTGAGTTACCCATGTACAAAAAAAAAAAAAAACAAGTGATGTTTGAAGTATATATATTACTGTGTGGTTTGCCCGGGTTATGGGGGTGGTTTTGTTGGGTGTGCAACTAGCAGTGTGTGAACGTGAATATGGACTGGTTAATTGTTGAATGGGAGTTTGCCTATGTGAATAAAAGCTCATGGGATTATTTTCAGTTTTATTAGGAACATGGCAATTTTTGTTTTCATGGACTATATACAGTATATTGATGAAGATGGCAGAATAATCCGTCTAGCTGTGTGGAGGTGGGACAGTAGTCCACCTGTCCCCCTCTAGTTTTAGTTGTTTTGTGTGCATGGATAGGCCTAAATATTTTGTTCATTGTTAGCGTGTGATTTGGGTTGCAAATTTGGGAGGGCCTAATTGGTGTGTTTTGGACTTTTCTACGGGGGGTTGGGGGGTGATGTATTAAATATGATCTATTTCATATTGTTGTGTGTTGTGGGTGGCGGCTCCACCTTTCTGGTTCCGCCACCACCCTGGGTATAAAAGGTGGATGTGGAAGAGGCACGGTCTCTTTTACACACAGACCTCTGCCTAGACAGGAGCGCCTTTGACACACTGTGAGTGCATCAATAAAGTTACGTTCTACTGCACCTCCGGCCTCGTTATTGGAGTACTGGTTGTGGACATAACAGATACAATGGTACAAGCCTTTAGTTACACTTAATTTTGACCAGACAAGCTGAAACAGACAGGCAGACAGACAGATACAACCACAGATGCATTGAATCATTACTGTATGCCTCAGTTTACCGTGGCATAAATATTAATTACAGAATACCTAATTATTGAAAACAAATGGGACATCCAATATTAGTGACTGTTTCAGATCCCTTGTTTATTTGTTTGTCAGATCACTTATTTGTGTGATCTTTTATGACTTATATTCATACTAGTGTATCTTGCACTTTGGGGAATGGGAATTGTTCAGTCATCATTATAATTATTACCTCCGCCAAGGAGGTAATGTAATGGGGGTGGCTTGTCTGTTTGTCCGTCTGTCTGTCTGTCAGTTAGAAGGCAGTCCCTCCCGGATTTTGCGGGATTTTTTTTTTATTGTTGCGGTAAGTTGCGGGGCTCTCCTTGGGGATTGCCTGAATCGGCCTTGGCCCATGTCCAGACTGGAGATTCACAGCTTTAAAACTCATTGACAAGATGTAGTGACTTTTACCTCTAAAGATGTATAAAATGTTACAACATTAGCTGTAGTGTTAGATTCGCTCGTTTTTGTTTGTTTGGGGGTTTTTTTGTGGTTTTACAGCGTGCCTTCTTAGCAACGCTCCCAACTTGGGGTGCTTTCAGGCAGGTGGACGTTTTTCCACACAAACCCAGCACTTCATACACGCGGTCATTACGGAGACTCAAGGAGATGTTCACTGGCAGGCCAGGGGAGAAGTAGGAACAATGTGGGAAAAACTCGCAGGTGTGTTTTTTTAAATCAGTTTTTTGTTGATGTGTTCTGTATATACTCACTGTAAACACGGAAGTGAGCGCAGTGCAGTGTCGCATTTGATTAGTCAGACTGATGACGTACACGTTTATGCGCTACTCGGGAACAAATTTGATTGGCAAAATTGGCAGAAGTTGACGACAGTTGGCCAAAATTGCGGTAAAGTTGCGGTGATTGGACAGAATTCAAATTATGCAGGACCTGCTGAAGTCGCGGGATTTGGTAGAATCGCAACATCACAAAATCCTGGAGGATCTGAGAAGGATTATGCAAAAAACACTGGATAGATTGTCATGAAATTTTCACCAGAGGTAGCCCTTGGGCCAAGGATGAACCCATTAAATTTTGGTAATGATCTGAGAGTGCATACCTCCACCAAGGACCTTGTTTGTATTTGTGTAGCAGGATTACACAAAAACTACTGCATGGATTTGGATGAAATTTTCACCAGAGGTGGTCCTTGGCCTAGAGAGGAACCCATTACATTTTGGTGATGATCTGAGAATGCATACCTCCACCAAGGCTCTTATCTTCTCACACTGTGTTAGCAACAATCCTCCAAAACAGCTGCATAGACTTTGCCGCAATTTTCACCAGAACTGTCTCGTGGCCTACACACAAACCCATTACATTTTGGAGGTGATCCATGATGGAAGGAACCTTGGCAGAGGTATGTGCTCTCTGAGTGCTTTTCTAGTTTTAGTTTACAGACGTGGACAAAATTGTTGGTACCCCTCTGTTAATGAAAGAAAAACCCACAATGGTCACAGAAATAACTTGAATCTGACAAAAGTGGTAATAAATAAAAATTCTATGAAAATTAGCCAATGAAAATCAGACAATGCTTTTGAATTGTGGTTCAACAGAATTATTTTAAAAAACAAACTCATGAAACAGGCCTGGACAAAAATGATGGTACCCCTAGAAAAGATTGAAAATAATGTGACTATAGGGACATGTTCAACCAAGATGTGTCCTCTAATTAACATCACGGGTGTCTACAAACTTGTAATCAGTCGGCCGGCCTATTTTAAAGGGTGACAAGTAGTCACTGTGCTGTTTGGTGACATGTTGTGTACCACACTGAACATGGACCAGAGGAAGCAAAGGAGAGAGTTGTCTCAGGAGATTAGAAAGAAAATTATAGACAAGCATGTTAAAGGTAAAGGCTATAAGACCATTTCCAAGCAGCTTGATGTTCCTGTGACTACAGTTGCACATATTATTCAGAAATTTAAGATCCACAGGACTGTAGCCAACCTCCCTGGACGTGGCCGCAGGAGGTAACAAAAGAGCCCAGAACAACCTCTAAACACATTCATGGTGAACTCCAAGGTCAAGGTACATCAGTGTCAGATTGCACCATCCGTCGTTGTTTGAGCCAAAGTGGACTTCATGGGAGATGACCAAGGAGGACACCACTGTTGAAAACAAATCATAAAAATGCCAGACTGGAATTTACCAAACTGCATGTTGACAAGCCACAAAGCTTCTGGGAGAATGTCCTATGGACAGACGAGACAAAATTGGAACTTTTTGGCAAGGCACATCAGCTCTATGTTCACAGACGCAAAAATGAAGCATACCAAGAAAAGAACACTGTCCCTATTGTGAAACTTGGAGGAGGTTCTGTTATGTTGTGGGGCTGCTTTGCTACATCTGGCACAGGGTGTCTTGAATCTGTGCAGGGTACAATGAAATCTCAAGACTATCAAGGTATTCTAGAGAGAAATGTGCTGCCCAGTGTCAGACAGCTTGGTCTCAGTTGCAGGTCATGGGTGTTGCAACAGGATAATGACCCAAAACACACTGCTAAAAACACCCAAGAATGGCTAAGAGCGAAACATCGGACTATTCTAAAGTGGCCTTCTATAAGCCCTGATCTAAATCCTATTGAACATCTGTGGAAGGAGCTGAAACATGCCATCTGGAGAAGGCACCCTTCAAACCTGAGACAACTGGAGCAGTTTGCTCATGAGGAGTGGGCCAAAATACCTGCTGAGAGGTGCAGAAGTCTCATTGACAGTTACAGAAATCGTTTGATTGCAGTGATTGCCTCAAAAGGTTGTGTAACAAAATATTAAGTTAAGGGTACCATCATTTTTGTCCAGGCCTGTTTCATGAGTTTGCTTTTTAAAATAATTCTGTTGAACCACAGTTCAAAAGCATTGTCTGATTTTCATTGGTTAATTTTCATAGAATTTTTATTTATTACCACTTTTGTCAGATTCAAGTTATTTCTGTGACCATTGTGGGTTTTTCTTTCCTTAACAGAGGGGTACCAACAATTTTGTCCACGTCTGTATATCATTGTTCAGTGATGGAGTTAAGTGTAATACTGAATTTCTTCTATGTATCGTCAATAAATTCATGCAGTACTATAACAGGACACATTTACAAATATTTGAGACCATTTGTAGTGCATCATTATATATTTTAGCAATATTTTGTTATTAAAAGGTTTTTAAAACTGTAATCAGTTGAATTAACTACAAAACAGCCAACATTATTATACACAGCAGGGGGACCTGTTTGACTGCAACCGCTGCATCAGTGCTGCCCATTTGTCAGTAAATATTTAACTAAAAATGATTTATTTCGTTATTTGGCTGTTTTTGTGTCCTGTTTGGCCATTAAGTTATTCCGACCATTACGCTCCACAATCATGGCAGTATTATTATTAAGCTTTTAATTTTTAGATACTTGCACAGGTGGAGCGCCATCAAAGACTCGCAGTCCCGCAAAGGACAGTGGTACCACACGGATGAAGCAGCACTCGGGACTCCCGTCTACCACTGACCGGGCAGGCTGGGCGTACCTCTACGCGAAGGACCATGGTCCACTGGTCGGGCTGCTGCTTCTCGAGGCGTGTCCCATGTTGGATACAATGGTGTTCTTTTTCAGACCCGAGTCCCCGCTGGCGCTTCTCCCAGTCTGTTTGCGCAGCTCGTGTTCTCCACATATGCTGAATTATCCTTTAGATCTATGCAATCACAGCAACTTTATGGTATAATATTTTAAGCATTAAATCTTCAGTATTATCTTTTTCTAGTCAAATTTGTCGCTTTTGCTGTGGTTACTGATGTGCTGTGGTTACTGATGGCATGATGCCACGTATTATCCAATCAGTACGGAGTCAATCCAAAACCCTGCCCACACTTCTAGAAGCCTGGGCATGAGGAGACAGAGCGGTGGCTAAACTTTTATTGATAAAAATGACATGTTTTGACTGAACTCCATACTCGGGGATGCACACCCTCGTAGCCTCAGCAAAACACTTTTAAAATGTGAGATCAATCTGATGAACGGTTTGAGAGATATGTGAGGAACAGACAGACACATACGCAGAGATTCCTTGCATTTATAGATATATTAAATTATATATCATATATAATTATATATGCATAATGAAGACCCCAAATCCTTACAGAGTGAGAATACATCACCATTTTCAGCTGTGAAAGAGTCGGCTTCTCTGTGAGCTTCCCTCTGTGACTAATCATGGTACTGACCTCTTAGCTATGAACCTTATTAGTTGTGAGACTTTAAGCCGTGTGTGTTTTAAATACGTGACTATTCCTTTTTTTATCTCATGTTTTTTCATTTGCTGCTCAAATCAAATTAAAAATTAATGATTTTGAAATTACATATTTGTATTTTTTAATTAATATAAGATTATTTACAAATTACTGAATTATGTTTTATTTTGTGTATTTATACAAGTAATGGTAATATCAATCTCTCCTAAATGTACTAAATGTAACTCTGAAACTAGAGGGCACTCAGAGTGCATACCTCCACCAAGGCTCTGTCCATCCATCTATCCCTCCCTCCCTGCCTTTAGCTGTCCCTCTATCCACCCATACCTTTGCCCATACAAATTTGTCCAGGAGTTTTGGCTTCATCCTGGTAATGGACAGGTTATCACATTACATTGCAAGATAGAGCCTTGGTGGAGGTATGCGCTCATGGATCACTTCCAAAATCTAATGGGTTCATCCATAGCCCAAGGGCTACCTCTGAGGAAAGGTTAATAAAAAATATGTCCAGTAGTTTTTACGTAATCCTGCTAAGAGAAAGACTGACAGACAAACAAACAATCTGCTCCAATCACATTAGCTCCTTGGCAGAGAAAATTAGTACACGTTTTGGAAATGTGTTAAAATACACAAGTCTTAGTCTGATGTGAAAGATTAAGGATTAATGCCTATGGTGTGCTTGGATGGCGGCTTGACCTTTAGAAGGATAAAGACAACTGTCTTTTAAAGATTAGATATACTGTAAGTATCACAGTGTTTGCAAACACAGTTGAGTGGCTACCGGCTAAAGTACATCCTGACCATCCTGTATGCACAGAGGACAAAAAAGGTCATGAATGAAGTTCTGTGATAGTAACCCTTTTGTAATTTTTGAAATGGATGCCAAAGGTTTTAGATTGTGATTATTTTCTGTGAAATATTTATTAGGTATCTGATATTGATTGAATTTGTGCTTCATAACATTAAATTTCAACCCCACAAAAGGTAAAAACATGGGTAATCTCTATGTAAGCTTCACTATAAATTTGATGACTGATTTCTAATTAGAGCTATAACTCCCATATAAAAACAAATCTGCACTGTCTAAAATGGTGTGTTATGCCATTTTTTTTCTACAACTAGAACCTTTCATTGTCTTACAGTTTTGTATCAAAAATTTTTTCACCCACCCCCCACCCCCCAAACGCCAGAATCAGTGACTAGGCCTGACCCACATACCACAAGGCTAATAGTGGCTAGCGCTACATTAAACAGCATAAATCCTGTGATTAAAAGAGTGATTAAAAGATTTCTGGTGGAAGGACATGCTCAGTTGTATACACAAAGGCCAAGGATAATGACTGAAACTGCATCAGTCCTTAAAAGCAGTTTAATGGTAAAACCCATCTTAATTTGGGTCAGGTTTTCAAAGCAGCTGTCCAAAAATGCTAACTGGCCAGAGGCTAACTTCATTTAGGCCAGAGAGTTCTGATTGGCTCAACACTACTCACATGCCAGCGGCTGTATACAACTACAGTGGATATAAAAAGTCTACACACCCCTGTTCAAATGCCAGATTTTCGTGATGTAAAAAAAAAGAGACAAAGATGACTCATTTCAAAACTTTTTCCACCATTAATGTGACCTATAACCTGTACAACCCAATTGAAAAACAAACTGAAATCTTTTAAGGGAAAAACAAAAAATAAAAAAACTTGCAATCACCTGTTTGCATAAATATGAACACCCTTAAACTAATACTTTGTTGCAGCACCTTTGGCTTTTATTACAGCACTCAGTCTTTTTGGGTAGGAGTCTATCAGTGTGGCACATTTTGATGTGGCAGTATTTGCCCAATCTTCTTTGCATAAACACTCCAAATCTGTCAGATTGCGAGGGCATCTCCTGTGCACAGCCCTCTTCAGATCACCCCACAGATGTTTGATCGGATTCAGGTCTGGACTTTGGCTGGGCCATTCCAAAACCTTAATCTTCTTCTGGTGAAGCCATTCTTTGGTTGATTTGGATGTGTGATTTGGGCCATTGTCTTGCTGAAAGATGAAGTTCCTCTTCATCTTCTGCTTTCTACCAGAAGCCTGAAGGTTTTGTGCCAACACTGACTGGTATTTGTAACTGTTTATAATTCACTCCACCTTGACTGAGGCCCAATTCCAGCTGAAGAAAAACAGCCCCAAAGCAAGATGCTGCCACCACCATGCTTCACTGTAAGTATGGTGTTCTTTTGGCGATGAGCAGTGTTGTGTTTGCATCAAATATACCTTTTGGAATTATGGCCAAAAAGTTCAACCTTGGTTTCATTGGACCATAACACATTTTCCCACATGCATTTGGAAGATTTCAAATGTGTTTTTGCAAAATGTTGCCAGGCTGGGATGTTTTTCTTCATAAGATAAGGCTTCCGTCTTGCCACCGTAGACAGGAGATTGTTGTCACATGTACTAAACAGCCAGTACTTGCCAGAAATTCCTGCAGCTCCTTCAATGTTGCTGTTGACCTCTTGGCAGCCTTCCTGACCAGTTTTCTTCTCGTCTTTTCATCAATTTTAGAGGGACGTCCAGTTCTTGGTATTGTCACAATTGTGCCATATTTTCTCCACTTGATGATGACTGTCTTCACTGTGTTCCATGGTATATTTAATGGCTTGGCAATTCTTTTGTATCCTTCTCCTGGCTGATACCTTTGAACAATGAGATCCCTCTGATGCTTTGGAAGCTCTCTGCGGACCATGGCTTGTGCTGTAAGATGTGACAAGAAAAATGTCAGGAAAAGCGTACTAGAACAGCTGAACTTTATTTGGGGTTAATCAGAGGCACTTTAAATGGTGGCAGGTGTGTGCTGACTCTCATTTAACATGAGTTTGAATGTGATTGGTTAATTCTGAACATAGCCACATCCCCAGTTATAACAGGGTGTGCATATTTATGCAAACAGGTTATTGCAAGTTTTTTATTTTTCCCCTTAAAAGGGAGACAGGGAGAGTACAGGGAGATTTTATGTTATGTTGGTCCTACTTTAATTCCATATATTTGTGGATGTAAACGTACTGCCATCGCTGAAGGTTCAATTGCCATAGCAAACAATAAAGGTGAAAGTGGACAGCCTTGTCGACATCCTCTATTGATTTTGAGATATTGCTGTTTGTTAGGATTTCTGCTGTAGCATTATTGTATATTATCTGGACCCATTTTATGAAATTATTTCCAAGTCCAAACCTTTGTAGGACTTCAAAAAGATAGGGCCATTCGACTCTATCAAAGGCCTTTTCGGCGTCCAATGATAGGAGAGCTGTATCCGGTGCTTCTTTATTGGAATAAATAATATTAGTCTTCTTGCATTATGGAAGCCTGGTCTTCCCATTATAAAGCCATTCTGATCTCGGTTAATACAGTAATATTTGGTAATGTTTCTTGTAGGCATTTTGCAAAAATTTTACAGATTATTTTAAGATCAGCATTTAATAGGCTTATTGGTCTCATGTTTTCACATTTACTAGGGGGTTTACCTGGTTTTGGTAACAGTATAATTAAGGCATTATTCATGTATGGTGGTAAATTACCATTTTAAAATGCTTCTAAAACCATTTCCAAAAGTGGTTTTATTAATTTATTCTTAAATTTTTTTATAGAGGTCAACTGGAAGACCATCTGGACCTGCTCTTTTTCCTGATTTCATATTATCAGTGGCTTGCCCAACTTTCTCTTGACTAATTTTAGACTCCAGTATCTCCCTGTTTTCATTTGGAATACATGGTATAGATAATCCACCCAAAAACCCATTTAGTTTTGTTAAGTCAGTTTCATTTTTTGTATCATATAGTTTTTCATAATAATCTCTAAAGACACTATTAATTTGTAAAGGATCTATAACTACCTGTCCGTTACTTATAATACTGGCAATTGATGTTTTAGATTCTAATTGTTTAATCTGCCATGCCAATAATTTTCCTGATTTTTCACCTTGTTCATAAAAAGTTTGTTTCAATCTTAGAAGACTTGAGGCAGCTCTATTCACTGATTATTATTTTTTTTTTTTTGTCTCATTCAGCTCTCAGAATCAGTAATTTGTTCTCAAACTGTGGGTTACTTCCTGCATACACCTTTTCTTGAAGAATTTTTATTTTACGTTCCAATTGGACTCTCTCCTCTCGGGTCTTCTTAGATTTTGAACCTGTATAACTAATAATATGCCCCCTAATAAAAGCTTTGAAAGCCTCCCACTTTATACATGCCGTTGTTTGTGTAGTATTGATATCAAAGAACTCATCTATCTGTTTTTCTATGTACTGAACAAATTCCTCATCCTGAAGCCATTTATGTTGAAAATGCCACCTAACTGGGTCCTTTGTCAATTTCTTGTCTACATATACTAGACAGCAGGGTGCATGATCAGAGATCACAATGTTATCATAGAAACAGTTTTGAATCTTGGACCTTAATTCTGTAGATATCAAAAAGTAGTCAATACGTGAGAATGTCTTATAGGTATTAGAATAACAAGAATAGGGTTTGACTTGTGGTTTCATTTCTCTCCATATATCTAGCAATCTCAATTCTTTCATAAAATGATTAATGGTCATCCTACATTCATTGTGCGTACAGTCCAGTCCTGTTGCTCTATCTATACTGGGATTCAATGTACAATTAAAATCCCCTGCTATTATATGTTGCCCTGCAAGTGATGATAAAGTGAGGAATAAATTAACAAATGAAACAAATGATGAGGTGAACACGTTACTTTGCCATCTTCTCCTAATTCTTTTTACATCCTCCTCTATTAGATGAGCTTCTTGTAAAAATACAATTTTTGAATCTGTCTTTTATTTTATTCATGACTTGTTTAAGTTTTTTAAGATTTTGTTGACCTCTGCAGTTCCATGAAATTAAATTAAGATTAACGCTTTGATCTATGATCAATAAGGAGTTTGAGATTACCTTGCAATATGAACATACTCATACAGAGAAGCAAAAACATGGATGATAGAACATTCATCCTACAAACTAAACAAAAACAAATTCCCTTTCCCCACATTCGTGGTAAACCCCCCAAAATATTCCATCTCCCATTGTAGCTAGTGACTGTTCCACACCTGCGAGGATCAGTCAAACCACTCTCTCTTTCTCCTCTCAATCACCCTGACACTACTACTATTCTTATGACATTAACTCTCTTTTGTAGCTTTTTCAACATAACTTCAAAGTTTTATAGCAACGTTGTACATCATAACATTTTTTTTTAATACAGTCTGTATTTTGTAGACATGTTTATGATTCAGATCAATCAGATGTCTGTACATATGCTTAAATGTTCTACCTTTGTCATGTTCATGCTTACTTCCCACCAATCTCCTTTTGGATTTGCTTGATGAGCTCCTGCGCCTCTTGAGGGGTCTTGAAGGTGTGGGTTCTCCCCTTATATGTGACCAGCAGTCTTGCCGGATGAATTACTCCGTGACGAATCCCTAGGTTGCGTAGCTCATTGCGGGCCGGGTCGAACTGTTTCCTCAATTGTTGTATTCCTGCAGCCAAGTCCGGGTAGAATCGCACTTGTTGGTCCTGGTACTTAGTTTCTCCTTTAGCTTGCGCCGCATTGGTGACTGTCATCTTGTCTTTGTAGTTGAGGAACTTCATAATCAGTGTCCTCGGTGGTGTCTTATTATCTCTCAGTGGGCCGATTCGGTGAGCTCTCTCTAAAACGACTGATGACTGCAGATCCGCGTTATTCAGTGCTTCTGGAATCCACTTTTCCAAAAAGGAACATGGGTCCCGTCCCTCCATTCCCTCCGGGAGGCCCACCAGCCTCAAATTATTCCGTCGCGAGTGGGATTCCAAGTCTAGGACGTTATCTTCCAGACTTTTGCATTTTTAATTCCAGTGTTTGCAGTTTAGTTTGCAGGCTGGTAACATCATCTTCAGCACTTGATATTCGGAGCTCCGCCTGCGACACTCACTCCATGCAGTCGTTTATTTCTTTTCTCATACCTTCTATTGCTGCTATAATCCCATTGAATTTAGACGAAAACTCTGTTCTCATGGAGTTAATGGCAGTGATCACTACGTTTGTCCCCTCTTCAACTGTTCCCACTCCCTCCTCCGCCATTGCCTCTGGAGTTTTCTGTGTTTCGCCTCGAGCGTGAAAGTCTGTTAGCTTGGGTTGTTTTGTCGAGTTACCTTTTCCTCCACCTAATTTTCCAACCTTGGTCTTTACCATATCCGCACCAAAACGTTGGGATGGGTTTTTGTTCCAATTAAGAGAGTTTTAGTAAAATTTTTATTTTCACGAGCAGAGCAGTGTGAAGCACGTCTTCCTACGTGGCCGCCATAACCGGAAGCCCGTAAAACAGTTTTTTACTTTGATCATATTCTTCTAATATTTTAAAAACATTTTTCTTCATCGTCATATTTACTTTTCTTCTTGGCTTTTTTGTTAATTATGGTCTAGAATTTCTCTTTGCTTATCATTTTGATGGAGAGTGTTTTAAAAATTAAGTCATGATATAATTTTATCAGTAATTTTAATTCTAATATGATAAAACACTGAGTAGCTTTTATTTTCATTTGCATTTTCAGTTTTAATTGTGAAACTTTTGACTTTGAAGAAAACTAGTGCATTGCATGTAGGACGCAAGTATTCTTGTCTGAAAAAGGTATCGCTTTTAGGCTTTACAGGCCCAAATGTAGGCTGTGTGTGAAAGTGGAATACGAAGAGGTGTAGGCTATATGTTGGCAATCACATGTTAGACTTTTACAGATATAAAAGGGAGTAAATGGCACTAAGATTTATTATTACCTCCGCCAAGGAGGTTATGTGATCATCGGCGTTGGTTTGTCTATCTGTTTGTCTATTTGTTTGTTTGTTTGTTAGCAAGATAACGCAAAAAGTTATGGACGGATTTTCATGAAATTTTCACAGATTGTCAGAAATGGGGTATCCTACAGATGATTAGATTTTGGTGGTGATCCGGATCACCGTCCAGAAGAAAACCGCCATTACGGAAAATGCGATTTTCGTGAATAACTACTGAACCACTAATCCTATCATTGTGAATCCAATTGCTAGTCATATGTTTTCATGGTCAAGGAATCTGAAAACGTACACACAAACACTGTATGGGGGGAACTGTGGCGCTTGGCGGAGGTCTGCGCTCTCCGAGTGCTTTTCTAGTTTGATTGTATGAATATTAATTATGAAAACCTAAATACTGAAAATGAATTGAACATCCAATATTAGTGACTGTTTCAGATCCCTTATTTATTTGTTTGTCAGATCACTTATTTGTGTGATCTTTTATCACTTATATATTCAAGATATAGCGGAGTGGAGCCCTAAGGCAGTTGGCAGATGCTCAGCACTACTTCCGGCAACTCCTGCAGTGGAACTGGTCCCAAACTGTATTGGATCGTCCTTTCCTTTGGACTCAGCCAGTGATACTGATGTATGGGCAGCCCAGTGTCTCCATACTACCCTGCCCAGGCTTTTTAGTGCAAACTGGAGAGGCCACTCCAGCGGTGTCGCAAGATTCCGGCACAACACGGGACGAAGCAGTTAACGGTTATAAGCTCCAACCAAGTGGCATAGGGAGGAGCGCCAGGGCTCTCGTCCGATGGTGGGAGAAGCCTTCGCAGCTTCATTGGGCAGCTACTGCCCGCCTCAAGCTGGGCAGCCCCCAGCCAGTAAGGTGCCGCCCCGCCATGGCTTGCCTGCTCTACTGGATGCGTAGAGCTTAGGGGTCTCTCCCGACAAGCAAGCGTCAATCTGCACCAGGCAGTCAAAAGGAGAAACATATGAAGACTCCAGCTCTTTGATTTGCAAGCTGGAACGTTCGCACCATGTGCCCTGGACTTACCGCTGATCTCCAACAAATGAATGACTCTCGCAAGACCGCCATCATCAAAAAGGAACTGGCACGACTTAACATTGATGTTGCCTGCCTTCTTCAGGAAACCCACCTGGCCGACAGCAGCTCTCTTAGAGAATCAGACTACACCTTTTATTGGTAGGGCCTGTCCCAGGATGAGGCCAGGCAGCATGGTGTAGGTTTTGCAGTGAGGAACTCGCTGATCGCCACCACAGAAACCTCTACAGGAGGGTCCGAAAGAATCCTCGCCCTCTGCATGAAGACATCGTCGGGCTTTGTGAACATCCTTTCTGTGTATGCCCCGACCCTCACGTCCACTCCAGAAGCCAAAGATCAGTTCTACGAGGCTCTAGAGGAAGTGCTATCTAGAATCCCCCGCTCTGAAGGCTTATTTTTTGCTAGGTGACTTCAACGCTTGCGTTGGAGCAGGCTGGCAAGTGTGGCCATCCTGTCTTGGCCACTTTGGTATAGGCAGTATGAATGAGAGCAGACAGAGGCTGTTGGAATTCTGTTGTCATCACGGCCTCTGCATTACAAACTCCTACTTCAAGTGTAAAGAGCTGCAGAAAGTGTCTTGGAGACACCCCCGGTCCCATCACTGGCACCAGCTAGATCTTGTCATCACCAGAAGAGCGGACCTCAGCAGTGTTTTTCACACAAGAAGCTATCAAAGCGCTGATTGTGATACAGATCATTCCCTTGTTGCCTGTAAGGTCAGACTGAAGCCAAGAAAGATCCACCATGCCAAGACTAAGGGTCACCCCCGCATTAACACTTGGGGAATTTCTGATCCGATCAAGGCTCAGACCTTCGCTGACAGCTTTCAGAGGCATCAAAACAGCTATCGGCCCCACAAGCATCAAAACAGCACCGCTCAAAGCTAAGACAGGCGAAGCCATCACCAACAAGAACGAGCAACTCCAGCATTGGGTCAAGCATTATCTTGAATTGTACTCGACCCAGAACATTGTGACAGACGTTGCCCTCGATGCCTTGCCTGGCCTACTCAGTCATGGAGATGCTTGACGAAATGCCCACGCTGGAAGAGCTCAGCAAAGCCATAGACTGTCTCGCCTGTGGCAAGGCTTCAGGGAAAGACAGCATCCCCCCAGAAGTTCTGAAACATTGGAAAACAGCCATCTTACAACCACTATATGATCTCCTCTGCCTTTGCTGGGAGCAAGGTCACATTCCCCAACATATGAGAGATGCCATCATAGTCACGCTGTATAAGAACAAAGGCGACCGCAGTGACTGCAACAATTACCGCAGCATCTCTCTTCTGAGCATTGTTGGCAAAGTCTTCACCCGGGTCACCCTGTTCCGCCTGCAGAGCTTCGCTTTGCGAGTCTATCCTGAGTGGCTTCAGAGCCGGAAGGTCCACAGAGGATATGATCTTCTCCCTCCGTCAGCTGCAGGAGAAGTGTCGAGAGCAGCAGCAGCCATTGTTCCTTGTGTTCGTGGACCTGACCAAAGCCTTTGACTTAGTTGGTCGAAGCGGGCTCTTCCAGATCCTGCAAAAGATCGGTTGTCCCCCAAAGCTCCTTGCATTCATCTCCTCCTTCCACATGGACATGCATAGTACTGTTTGCTTTGATGGAGCCACCTCAGATGCCTTCCCAGTCAGCAGTGGAGTGAAGCAGGGTTGCGTTCTAGCACCGACTCTCTTTGGGATTTTTTTCTCAATTCTCCTCCACTACACCTTCGTCGACTGTCCTGAAGGTGTCTATGTCAGCACGAGATCAGATGGAAAACTCCCCAACATCGCAACACTTCGTGCTAAAACCAAAGTCTACAAGGTCCTCATACTTGAGCTGCTGTTTGCAGACGACGCTGCTCTCGCATCGCACAGCGAGGAGGGCCTGCAGCACCTGGTTGACAAACTGTCCCACGCCTGCAAGGAGTTTGGCCTCATGATCAGCCTTAAGAAAACCAACATCATGGCTCAAGATGCTGTCTCCTCTCCTGTCATTACCATTGACAATACACAGCTGGAGGTTGTGGACACCTTCACCTACCTAGGGTCCACTGTTTCAAACACGCTCTCTCTGGACACCAAGATCAGCTCCAGAATCATCAAAACGGCTGCTGTCATGGCCAAACTCAACAAGCGTGTGTGGAACAACAATCTGCTGAGTTTGAAGACCAAGCTACTCGTATACCAAGCTTGCGTCCTGTCCACTCTCCTGTACGGCAGCGAGTCCTGGACAGCCTGTGCCAGGCGGGAGAAGCAGTTAAACAGGTTCCACTTCCGCTCTCTTCGGCGCCTTATGCACTTCAAGAGGTAGGACAGGGTCCCCAACACCAAGGTCCTTGAGCGAGCTGACTTGCCAAGCATCCTTGCATTTCTCAGCCAGAGACGACTCTGGTGGCTTGGCCACGTGCACCGCATGGAGCCTGACCGTCTGCCAAGAGAAATCCTTTACGGAGAACTGCGGGTGGGCATCTGCCGTGTGGGCCGACTGCTGTTGCATTTTAAAGATGTCTGCAAATGCGACATGCGGTGTGCACAGATCAACGGCAATAACTGGGAGGTTCTTGCCAAAGATCGAGCGACCTGGCTACACAGTGTCAAAGAGGGTGTTCTCAAGATGGAAGTGAACACGAGAGTCCAGATGGCGATGACGCGTGCGGCAAGGAAAGAACGTGTAGCATCAGCACATGCACCATCAATCTTTATCTGCGCCAACTGCTCCAAAGATTGCCACTCAAGGAATGGGGTGTATAGTCATTCCAGGCGCTGCTCCAACCCTTGACGCGCTAACCATCGCCTCTTTGAGACCAGGATGCCAGAGAGAGTGTATCTTGCACTTTGGGGAATGGGAGTTGTTCAGTCATCATTATACAGTGGGGTAAAAAAGTATTTAGTCAGCCACCAATTGTGCAAGTTCTCCCACTTAAAAGATGAGAGAGGTCTCCAATTTTCATCATAGGTATACCTCAACTATGAGAGACAAAATAAGAAGAAAAAAAATCCAGAAAATCACAGTGAAGGATTTTTAATGAATTAATTGGTAAATTGCTCAGTAAAATAAGTATTTGGTCACCTACAAACAAGCAAGATTTCACTATGGCCAAGACCAAAGAGCTGTCAAAGGACACCAGAAACAAAATTGTTTCTGGGGTCTAATTTTTTTCCCACAATATTTTATTGAAGTTTTCAAATGGTATACAGTATATTAACAACAAACACACATACAGACTAACTAACAACAATGCTTCTCTGTTTAAATTAAGTAATCCGTACGAATGAGAAATCAGACTTCTTAAATAAGATATGATTTGACAAAGCAAAGCAGAAGAAAAAAAAGTCATAAGCAAGGAAACTGCATGGTCTACACTATCATTCACCTTCTTCAGGGGTTAGATTTAAGTCCCTTACCTACTCAATAAAAGGTCCCCATATATTCTTAAACACTTTTTTTTTTCCAATTTCAATATGTATGGTTTTTTTTTTGTTTTTTTCCAAGAGGAAGGGCTGTTAGCATCTGCCTTAACCACTGTGTCACATCTGGTCTTTGAGTCTTTTTCCACATTAATGCAATACATTTTTTGGCATTTAACAAACTGAGGTCTATGAATGTTCTTTCACTGTTTTTAAAGTTATGTTTTTCTGGATACTGACCCAACAGAAGCAGTTTAGGGTTCAGTGTAATTTGTTTTGAGGTTATTTTCTCAATTGTTCTTCTTACCTCTTCCCAAAACATTCTTATTTGCCTACATTCCCATAAGCAGTGAAATAAGGTTCCTTTACTTTCCATACATTTCGTGCATATATGCGGTATATTTTTGTTGTAACTTAAGTTCCACTGGCGTGACTTGCGTCCACATTAACCATTTATAATGTATCAGTTTAAGACGTGCATTTATTGATTTGGTTTGAACTTCTGCACAGGCCATTTCCCATTCTTTTGGAATTTCAGATTGCAGATCTTCTTTCCAGGTGTTCAGTCTCTTCTGTGAGTTTTCAGGCGAGGAAAGTATCAAAAAATTATAGAACTCTGAAATGATACCCTTTCTCAGACGATTGTTTACCAGAATTTTTTCCAAAGATGAATAAGTGGAACAGATGAGAGTATTGTTTTCATTTGATCTACTAAAATTTCTAAGCTGAAGGTATTTAAAAAAAAGTATTTTATTAAGATTAAATTGTGTCCTCAGCTCATCAAAAGACATCATATCATTTGAATTTGTCATATACAAGTCTTGGATTTTTTGAATTCCCTTTGAGTTCCATAATTTAAATGCTGCATCTGCCCTCCCTGGTGTAAAATGGTGATTACCCCATATTGGGGTAAATTGTGACAGAGAATCTGTCACAATCTATATCTTGATCATATGATTTACTATTGGATTTTTGGTTTGCTTCTGTAACTTTTTAGCCGAGTTTGAGTGTATGAATAAGGGAAGCGGTAAAGGTAAGTTGTGAGATTCCATTTCAGTCCAATGAGGAAGATCGGTTGTTGAAAAATAGAATGTCATAGACCTCAGTTGCGCAGCCCAGTAACACAGCAGTAAATTTGGACATTTCAGACCACCACGGTCATATGGTAAGTAAAGTAAAGCCAAACATAGTCTAGCCTTCCTATTGTTCCATATGAATTCCACTAACATTTTTTTTTAATTCTTGAGAATAAATCTGAGGGTGGCGATAAAGGAATGTTTTGGAATAAGTAAAGTAATATAGGTAAGATATTGCTTTTAAGTATATTAATTCTCCTAATCATTGACACTGATAATGACATCCTTCTTTGAAGTGACTCATTAATTTCTGTCATTAAGGGTTCATAATTGGCATGAGCAACAAGTTCCAGCTTGGGCAAAATTTGAATCCCTAAGTATTTAAATTGTTCCACAACATTAAACTGAGTTACCTCAGGAGCTGAGTGTTTTCTCTGACTCGCGTTTGGTAATATTGAAGATTTTATTTTGTTTATTTTATATCCTGATATTTCACCAAAATATTTTATTAAGTCTAACAAGCTCAGAATTGATTCTTTAACATTAGACAGGAATAAAATTATGTCATCTGCATACAAGGAAATTCTGTGTTCTCTTGGTCCGACTCTTATTCCATTCAATTGTGGATGTGAACGTATTGCTGACGCTAGGGGTTCAATTGCCATAGTTAACAATAAGGGCGAAAGTGGACACCCTTGTCAGCAGCCTTTATGAATTTTTATTGATTTTGAGGTATTCCTATTTGTTAAGATTTCTGCTGAAGCATTACTGCATGTTATCTGAACCCATTTTATGAAATTATTTCCAAGTCCGAACCTATGTAAGACTTGAAAAAGACAAGGCCATTCAACCTTATCAAAGGCCTTTTCGGCATCTAATGATACGAGGGCTGTATTTAGAGTGTCTCTATTAGAGTGAATAACATTAAATACCCTTCTTACATTATGGAAACCTTGTCTTCCCATCACAAAGCCATTCTGGTCTCGACTGATAATATTTGGTAATGTATCTTGTAAGCGCATGCTAAAATTTTTTCAAATTATTTTAAAGTCTGAATTTAGTAGGCTAATTGGTCTCATATTTTCACATCTATCAGGGGGTTTAGGTTCCAAGGTTGTCATAGCCAGGAGCGGCACTGGGGTTAAGCTCCCAGTGCTCATAAAATGCTCCTTATGGCATGCGTCTCGAAAAGCCTCTGACAATTAAGTCCAACTCCTAGCCTACCCATGTGGTTTAGTCTCTAAGCCCAGCGGAACTGCTTTTACTAATAGGAGAAGGGGCGAGGGCGGATCTCTGGTGCCTTAAAACCAGATGCTTCGGGTAGATGGTGGCTCGTCAGCCTGGGAAGGTAGCCCATCTAGGGGAAGGTAAACCCTGATTTCAAACCTCCGCTGCCTTGCGGCACACCCGGTCACGGGAAAGGCTTCGGGAGTCAACCCTGAGGAAAAATCCGGAGTCGGAGCCCCTAAGGCAGTTCTCTGTTGTGCTCAACATCGTTCTGGCAGCTCCTGCGACGGCGCTGGTGCCAAACTGTAGCAGCCCTGCTGTTCCTTTGGATTCATCAGTGACGTGGAGAGGGGGGACATGCTGCATGGGCAACATCTTGTCCTCCATATCTTCCTGCCCAGGCTTGAATCCTACCAACGGCCAACGCTGGAAGGTAGAACACCAGATCACTGGAGAGGACACTCCAGCTTCGCCTTTGGCGTAGACAAAACATGGGGAATGACAGTTACCGGTTATAAGCCACCACTCAATTGGCGTAGAGCGCGGCGCCAGGGGTTGTTCCCGATGGTGGGAGGGATCATCGGATCTCACTGGACAGCTACCGCCCGCCTCAAGCTGGGCAGCCCCCAGCCAATAAGGTGTTGTCCCGCCACAGCTTGCTTTCCTCATTGGGTGCATGGGGATGAGGAGAAGTCCGAACAGCAGGCTGAGAACCTTCGCACCAGGCAAGACAAAAAAACAAAAGAGACCAACTCTAAAACTGGGAACTTGGAACGTCCGCACTATGATGACAGGACTCGCTGCTAACCTCAAGGACATCAACGACACCAGGAAGACTGCCATCATCAATAATGAGCTGAAGAGACTGGGAGTGGATATCGCCACTCTCCAGGAAACACGGTTGGCTGACGCAGGCACACTGAGAGAGAAGGACTACACGTTCTACTGGCAGGGAAAGGACAGTGACGAACACAGGGAACACGGAGTGGGCTTTGCAGTGAAGAACACCTTGCTGAAGATGGTGGAACCGGGCAGCAATGGCTCTGCACGACTCCTCACCCTCCGCCTCAACACCACTCAAGGCCCAGTCACCCTCGTCAGTGTGTATGCCCCAACACTGACAGCCACACCAGAGGCAAAAGACGAGTTCTACGAGAATCTCGCAACAACTGTCAGGATCATCCCCAACTCTGAACAACTCATTCTCCTTGGAGACTTCAATGCCAGAGTGGGTGCTGACCACGACTCCTGGCCCTCCTGTCTTGGACCATTTGACGTGGGCAGAATGAACGACAGTGGACAGCGGCTGCTCGAGTTCTGCATATATCACGATCTGTGCATCACAAACTCGTTCTTCAAGACCAAGCCCCAACACAAGGTTTCCTGGCGACATCCGCGCTCAAAGCACTGGCACCAGCTGGACTTGACCCTGACCAGGTGCACCTCACCGAAGAACGTGCTAATCACTCGTTCGTTCCAGAGTGCAGATTGCGACACAGACCATTCATTGGTGTGATGCAAGGTCAAGCTGCAGCTGAAGAAATTCCATCATGCTAGACAGCCTGGAAAGGCACGGATTGACACCAGCAAGATGGCCCAACCAGAACTTGTTGAGCAGTTTGCCTCCACCTTTGAGAAGGAACTTGGTGTACCACAAGAAGGAGAATCTGCAAAGCAGAAGTGGGGAGAGCTGCGAAACACCATCCACTGCACAGCCTTGGCTACCTTTGGGAGGAAGACCTCGAAGTCACAGGACTGGTTTTATGCCAAGTTGACCGAGATGACCTCCGTCATTGAAGCCAAGTGCTCAGCACTTGCTGAGTACAAGAAGTACCCAAACGAGAAGAATCTCCAGATTCTCAGGGCTGCGAGAAGCAAAGTTCAGCAGACTGCTCGGCGCTGTGCCAACGAGTACTGGACTCAGCTCAGCCAAGACATTCAAACCGCTGCCATAACAGGGAACATCCGTGGTATGTACGATGGCATCAAGAAAGCACTTGGTCCGGCTCAGAGCAAGACGGCCCCCCTCAAATCCTCCACTGGGGAGATGATCACAGAAAAGAACAAGCAGATGGAGAGATGGGTGGAACACTACTCCGACCTCTACTCCAGACAGAACACCGTGACACCGTCAGCCCTTGATGCCATCGACTGCCTGCCATCCATGGACGAACTTGACGCCGAGCCAACCATCGATGAACTCAGCAAGGCCATTGATAGCTTGGCCGCTGGCAAGGCACCCGGCAACGACGGCATACCCCCCGACCTGATCAAGCACTGCAAGATCGCCCTACTGCTGCCATTGCATGACGTCCTCTGCCAGTGCTGGAAGGAAGGTGCCGTACCACAGGACATGAGGGATGCCAAGATCATCACCCTCTACAAAAACAAAGGGGAGAGAAGCGACTGCAACAACTACAGGGGCATCTCCCTCCTCAGCGTTGTTGGCAAAGTCTATGCACGAGTTGTTCTTGTTCGTCTACAGAAGCTTGCCGAACGTGTCTACCCCGAGTCTCAGTGTGGCTTCCGCGCTGAGCGATCGACGGTAGACATGATATTCTCCATCCACCAACTCCAGGAGAAATGCAGAGAACAGAACATGCCCCTGTACGTCGCCTTCATCAACCTCACCAAAGCATTCGATCTGGTCAGCAGAGAGGGCCTTTTCAAGATCCTGCCAAAGATAGGATGCCCACCAAAGTTGCAAAGCCTCATCGAATCGTTTCACACCAACACGCAGGGGATAGTGCAGCACGACGGCAACGTCTCAGAGCCATTCAACATACGCAGCGGAGTGAAACAGGGCTGTGTACTTGCGCCAACCCTCTTTGGGATTTTCTTTGCTATGCTCCTGAGGCATGCCTTCAGCACAGCAACAGAGGGAATCTACCTGCACACAAGATCTGACGGCAGGCTTTTCAACCTCGCCCGCCTGAAAGCCAGAACCAAAATACGCGAGGCTCTAATCAGAGACATGTTGTTCGCAGACAACGCTGCAGTCGCAACCCACACACAGCAGGAGCTTCAGACCCTGATGGACCGCTTCTCCCAGGCATGCAAGGACTTCGGGCTTACCATCAGCCTGAAGAAGACTAACGTCTTGGCGCAAGGCACGGAAGCACCACCAACCATCACCTTCGATGACTACGAGCTGGAGGTCGTGAATCAGTTCACGTACCTGGGGTCCACGATCAGCAACAACCTCTCCCTTGATACAGAGATCGACAAGAGGATTGGAAAATCAGCCTTCATACTCGCTCGCCTCATCACACGAGTGTGGGAGAATCCCAAACTCTCTGTAAAGACGAAGATGGCAGTGTACAACACCTGCGTCATCAGCACACTGCTCTATGGGAGTGAGACGTGGACAACATATGCCCGGCAGGAAAAGAGAGTGAACTCCTTCCACTTTCGCTGCATTCGCCACATCCTGGACATATCCTGGCAGGACAAAGTGCCCAACACAGAAGTTCTGTCCCGGGCCGGCCTTCACTCCGTGTCCACTCTACTCAGGCAGCGCAGGCTCCGCTGGCTAGGCCACGTTCACCGTATGGAGGATGGCAGAATTCCCAAAGACGTCCTCTACGGAGAACTGGCGACTGGCAGGAGAGACGTTGGCCGCCCACAGCTGCGCTTTAGAGACGTCTGCAAGAGAGACATGAAGGCCCTGGAGATCAACACAGAACGCTGGGAGGACCTTGCAACGGACCGCTCCAAATGGAGAGGCACCCTGACCAGACAGCTCAAGGCGGGTGAAGAGAGACTGACTGCTGCAGCAGATGAAAAAAGGACCCGCAGGAAGAACCACCACAGACCCAGCAGCATGGAGACCACCCACAAGTGCGACCTGTGTGACAGGGACTGCCATTCGCGCATCGGCCTGTTCAGCCACAGGCGGTGCTGTTCCAGCAGAGTAGACGTTTAGGATTCTCTTCCATGGTCATCATAGACTGACGGAGGCCGACGACCAGGGGGTTTACCTGGTTTTCGTAATATAATTAAAGCATTATTCATATATGTTGGTATCTACCATTTTGAAATGCTTCTAGAACCATTTCCAAAAGTGGCTTTATTAATTAGTCCTTAAAAAAGGACTAATTATTAAAAGACTAAATTAAAAGACTAAAGGACTCCTTAAAAAAGGCCCAGATGGTCTTCAATACGAAGACCATCTGGGCCTGCTCTTTTCCCTGATCTCAAACTATCAATGGCTTGTCCAATTTCCTCTTGGCTGATTTCAGACCCCAGAATCTCCCTATATTCATTTGAAATACGTGGTATAGGTAATCCTTCTAAAAATGCATTCAGTTTGGTTGAGTCAATTTTGCCTTTAGTCATACAATTCTTCATAATAATCTCTAAAGGCATTATTAATTTCTACCGGGTCTACAACTTCTTGCTCATTACTAATAGTCTTTGTAATTGGTATATTAGATTCTAATTGTTTTATCTGCCATGCTAATAATTTCCCTGATTTTTCACCTTGTTCATAGAAAGTGTGTTTCAATCTCAGAAGGCTCGAGGCAGCTCTGTTAGCAGATTTTTTTTTTTGTTTTTATCATATTTGGCTCTTAAAATCAGTAAGTCACTTTCTAATTGTGGGTTATTTCCCACGTACTCCTTTTTCTGAAGAATCTTTATTTTATGCTCCAATTGGACTCTCTCCTCTTGAGCCTTCTTAGATTTTGAACCTGTATAACTAATAATATGCCCCCTAATAAAAGCTTTGAATGCCTTCCACTTTATACATGTGGTTGTTTGTGTTGTGTTGATGTCAAAGAACTCCTGTTTTTCTGTGTACTTAACAAATTTCTCATCCTGAAGCCATTTATGTTGAAAGTACCACCTAGCTGGGTTCCTTGTCAATTTTGTATCCTCATATATTAAACAGCAGGGTGCATGATCTGAAATCACAATGTTGTCATAGAAACAGATTTGAATCTTGGACTTTAATTCTGTAGAAATCAAAAAATAGTCAATACATGAATATGTTTTATGGGTACTAGAGTAACACAAATAAGCTTTGACCTGTGGTTTTAATTCTCTCCATTTATCCAGCAGTCTCAGTTCTTTCATAATATGATTAATGGTCATTCTACACCTGTTGTGTGTTTGATCTAGTCCTGTTAGTCTATCAATTTTTGGGTTCAGTGTACAATTAAAATCCCCTATTACATATTGTCCTTAAGTGATGATAGAGTAAGGAATAAATTGACATAGAAGTTATGATCATCAGTGTTGGGGCCATATAAGTTAACCAAATTTATATTTTTGAAAGCGAAGAACCTTGAATGATTAAATATCTTCCCAGTTTGTCCTTAATTACCTTTTCCACTTGAAATGGGACTGTTTTGTGTATAAGAGTCATAACTCCCCTGGCTCGGGATGAGACTGATGTGAATACAATGCCTGTCCATCTTCTCCTAATTTTTTTTAGTGTTCTCTTCTGTTAGATGAGTTTCTTGTAGAAATACAATTTTCGAATCCATGTCTTTTATTTTATTCATAGCTTGTTTAAGTTTCTTAAGCTTTTGCAGACCTCTGCAGTTCCATGAAATTAAATTAAGACGAACACTTGGATCTATGGTTAGTAAAGAGTACTAGATTACTTTTCAATATAAACGTAAACTTACAGGGAAGCACAAACATGGATGATAGAACACTCATCCAACAAACCAAACAAAAACACATTCCCTTTCCCCACATTCATGGTAATCTCCCTCCCTAATATTTTGTCTCCCGTTATAGCTTGTAGTGACCGTTCCACAACACTGAGGATGAGTCTAACCACTTTATCTCACATTAATTAACCACACTGATGCTACTACTCTTCTTGCAGGATTAACTCTCCTCTGTAATATTTTAAACAGAAATTATTTCAAAACTTTATAACAACGTTACACACCTTCAGGGTATGATATTTTACACTCTGTAGTTTGTAGGCATATTTATGTTCATTTGCATGTATGTATGCTCAGGTGCACTAACTTTATCAAGTTCATTTTTAGCTCCTGCAAAGCTCCTTTTGAACATCCTTGATGAACTCTTGTGCCTCTTGGGGAGTCTTGAAGGTGTGGGTTCTCAATTCTTGTGTGACCAGCAGCTTTTCCGGGTGAATTACTCTGTGTCGTATTCCGAGACTGCGCAGTTCTTTCCGGACTGGATCGAACTGATTCCTCAGTTGCTGTATTCCTGCAGCCAAATCCGGTTAGAACCGCACTTGTTGATCCTGGTATTTAATGTCCCCTTTAGCTTGTGCCGCATTAATGACTTTCATCTTGTCCTTGTAATTAAGGAACTTCATAATCAATGTCCTCGGTGGTGTCTTATTATTGCTTGCTGGACCAATTCGGTGTGCTCTCTCCAAAACCATTGCTGACTTCAAATCCACGTTGTCCAGCGCTTCTGGGATCCATTTCTCTAAAAAGGCACATGGGTCATGTCCTTCCTCTCCCTCCAGAAGGCTGGCCATCCTCAAATTATTCCGTCTTGAGCGAGATTCCAAGTCTAAGACGCTATCTTCCAGAGTTTTGCATTTTAACTCCAATACTTGCAGTTTAGTGTGCAGGCTGGCGACATCATCTTCAGCATTTGATATACGGAGATCCGCCTGTGCCACTCGCTCCGTTAAGTCACATTTCTTTTCTCATATTTTCTATCGCCATCATAATCCCATCAAATTTAGATGAAAACTCTGTTCTCATGGAGCTAATGGCAGCCAGCACTGTGCTCGTTCCATCTTCAGCCATTCCTGCTCTGCTGCTGGTTCCCTCCTCCGCTATTGTTTCTGGAGTTTTCTCCACTTCGCCTCGAGTGTGGAAGTCTGTTAGCTTTGGTTGTTTTGACAATTTACCCTTTTCTCCAACTGACTTGACATCCTTGGGCTTTACCATGTCCACCCCGACACCTTGGGATGAGTTTTTGTTCCAAGTGAGCGAGTATTAAACAATTTTAAAATTAAGCTAGTAGAGCAGTGTGACACACGTCTTGCTATGTGGCCACCATAACCGGAAGTCTTTTATTATAATTATTTCAGTTTATCACTGTTCAGTGATGGAGTTAAGTGTGATATTGAATTTCTTCTGTGTATGGTCAATAAACTCATGCAGTACTATAGCAGGACATGTTTACAAATATTTGAGACCCATTGTAGTCCCTCGTGGTTTGTTGTGGGGGTGCTTCGGGAGTATGGGGTATCAGGCTTGTTATTACGAGCTATTCGGTCTCTGTACAACCGTTGTGAGAGTTTGGTTCGTATTGCCAACACTCGGTCGGAGTCATTCCCAGTGAGAGTTGGACTCCGCCAGGGCTGCCCTTAGTCACCGATCCTATTCATAATTTTTATGGACAGGATTTCTAGGCGCAGCCAGGGAATGGAGGGTGTCATGCTTGGTGACCACAGGATCTCATCTCTGTTGTTTGCAGATGACGTTGTCCTGTTGGCTTCATCCAGCAATGACCTACAGCTCTTGCTGGGACGGTTTGCCGCTGAGTGTGAAGCGGCTGGGATGAGAATCAGCACCTCCAAGTCCGAGTCCGTAGTCCTCAGCCGGAAAAAGGTGGATTGTCCTCACTGGGTTGGGGACAGGCTCCTGCCCCAAGTGGAGGAGTTTAAGTATCTTGGGGTCTTGTTCACGAGTGAGGGGACAATGGAGCGAGAGATTGACAGACGGATTGGAGCAGCATCTGCAGTGATGCGGACATTATACCGGTCTGTTGTGGTGAAGAGGGAGCTTAGTTCTAAGGCAAAGCTGTCAATTTACCAGTCAATCTACGTTCCTACTCTCACCTATGGTCACGAGCTTTGGGTAATGACCGAAAGAGCAAGATCGCCGATACAAGCAGCTGAAATGAGCTTTCTCCGTAGGATTGCTGGACTCACCCTCAGAGATAGGGTGAGGAGCTCGGTCATCCGGGAGAGGCTCAGAGTAGAACCGCTGCTCCTCCACATTGAAAGGAGTCAATTGAGGTGGTATGGGCATCTGATTAGGATGCCTCCTGGACGCCTCCCACTTGAGGTGTTTCAGGCACGTCCCACTGGGAGGAGACCCCAGGGCAGACCCAGGACTCGGTGGAGAGACTATGTCTCCCAGCTGGTCTGGGAACGCCTTGGTATCCTCTCTGAAGAGCTGGAGCAGGTGGCTGGGGAGAGGGAAGTCTGGGCTTCTCTGCTTGAACTGCTACCTCTGCGACCCGGACCTCTGGAAAAGCGGTAGAAGATGGATGGATGGATGGCATTGTAGTGCATCATTTTATATTTTAGCAATATTTTTGTTATTAAAAGGTTTTTTAACATTGTAATCAACTGAATTAACTACAAAATATCCAACATTATTATACACAGCAGAAGGACCCATTTGACTGCAACTGTTGCATCAGTGTTGCCCATTTGTCAGTAAATATTTAACTAAAAGTGATTTATTTTGTTATTTGGGTGTTTTTTGTGTCCTGCATTTAAGCCCTGTCACACCTAGACGATTAAACAGCGTTTGCAAAAAGTATGGAAAAATTGGGAGAATACACTGGCATACGTGGAATCAGTTATGGCTACATTTTGTCTAAGTTAAGAGCGCTGAAGCACCCTGAAGCATGCTGGTATACGGCATAGTTCATTGAGTTCCTCTGAAAATTTTCAGCATGCTGAAAATTTTCTGACATATCCAATGTATGGTTAATATGTCCCGCATTCGCAGGGCAAAGGTTGTAGGGAAGTTATGCGTTTGTTTACACGTTGCTTGTCAGCGACTCATAGTTACTCAAAAGCCAAAATATGACGAGATTAATGTCTGGTGTAACCCCCAAATTATTTCTAACGTGAGTGACACTCTTTGAACCTATGTGTAACTTACTGAACGGGTTTGTAACTTGGACCTACCGTATAATAGCATGTTTGCAACATTGGTTCACAGGAAAAACCCGTACATAGTCTGCTCAGCTGCTGCCTGCAGCACACACACAGAGAGCTAAACACACGTACTTGTTCGTATAATGGGACTTGTCGGGGATGTGTCTGAGCACTTTCAAGCTACAGGATAAAGATCCAAATCACTGTTAATCACACTTTGCTGTTGGCTGCGCCTCCCGGCAAAAGTACACTTCATGCATTATCTTGTTTTTTTTTTCACTTTATTGAAAATAACTTTTTTTTTAACGCCATCAGTTAGCGTGCCTTTGAACCAGGTCGTGTCGGGCCACTGCTTCTCCCAGCAAGTCCTGTGTTGGATACACCGGTGTTCTTTGTCAAACCCAAGTCCCCGCTGACGCTCCGCCCAGTCTGTTTGTGTTCCTTGTGTTCTCCACATATGCCGAATTATCCTTTAGATCTACTCAATCGTGGCAACTTTAAGGTATAATTTTTTTAAGCATTAAATCTTCAGTATTATCATTTTTCTAGTCAAATTTGCAGTTTTTCACTTCCTTGTTTTGTTCAGCGAACACTGTGGTGACTGACTGGTTGTGATGCCGTGTATTATCTAATCAGTATGGTTGTGATGCCGTGTATTATCCAATCAGCATGGCCATGATTCCATGTATTATCCAATCAGCATGGCCGTGATGCCGTGTATTATCTGATCAGCACGGAAGCAATCTGAAACCCCGGCCACACTTTAGCGGTAGCTAAACTTTTATTGACAAAAATTACATATTTTGACTGGACGACTCCATACTTGAGGATGCACACCCTCGTAACCTCAGCAAAGCATGTATAAAATCTTCGGCCAGTCTGACGAACGGTTCAGGAGATACAGTCGTGTGAAAAAATTAGGACATCCTATTAAATATTCAGTTCTTTATTAAGAAATGTTCACACATCTATGTCTAACCTTGTTTTTGTTTTTATTAACCACTTGCACTCCGGGCAATTTTCCTAAAAATGCCCAAAAATAACGTGCCCAAAGTAAATCGAAAGCTGTTATTCAACCCTTTGCAGCATCTTCATGGGGTTGGTCTCATTTAAAAGAAAACACTTTGAATTTTTTGGCAAAAAAAACATAATCTCTCTACGTGCTCCGGCCACTGAGTTACAGTCATCTAAACATACTGAACTTGAAGAAAAAAAAATTGGACACAGTGTTTTTTTGGATACAAATGCTTGTAAATAACACACAGCTGTCCGATCCGGCTGGAAAATGCAACAGAAATGTAGAACCAAGTGTTATCCAGCTGAGATCCAAATTTGGTAACAATACCACCAAAAATGAATATTTTACACAGCTTTGTTCTCAGGCTGTTCCCAGGCGTTATGAAACTGTGCCAAATTGTGCCAAATGGCACAGTTTGGAAAAACGTCTGTAACTTTTGAATAATTCAATGTAGAATCTTCATTTTAGGCTCTAATGAAAGGTCACACTCAGGGCTGTGTCTGTGTGTGTGTGTGTGGGTGGGGGGTCATTCCCCCCCCCCGCTAAAAAGGACCAAATTCGGCCCTCGCTACATGACGGAATACACTCTTTTTTTTTTTTTTTCCTTGCATGTTTTCACAGCGGCTCCCCCCCCCTCGCTACTGTGTGTGTGTGTGGGGGGGGGGGGACCGTGAACGGACCGTGAACGCCCCCCCCCCCCTCGCTACATGATGGAATAGACTGATATGCTTCCCCCCCGCGGACCGGGGAGCGGGGGGGCGTTCACGGTCCGAACACGGCAAATGAACCGTTTATCGCGGCGCACGCACTTCATATTTCGTGCGCAGTACAGTTGTAATTTACCGATCGGTCAAAAGTCATTTTTGGATTACAGTTTTCAGGGATAAATAATAATTTAGCTTATAACACCTTACCTCTTCAAAGCAGCAGAGTCGTGGCGAACATCTCTTCCCACGCGTCAGACGAACGCGATGCTGCTCTGCTCGTGGATCCCGATCAATATAATTCCATTATTGCCGTTTTGGTGAATGATTTACGACTTTTGTCGTCGGCCTCCGTCTATTCTGCTGGAATGAGTGCAGGTCCCACTTGTGGGTGTTCTCCATGCTGCTGGGTGAGCCTGGGTCTGTAGGAGATTCGTACAGAGTCCTTCTGCAGCAGTAAATATCGCTTCACCCAGCCAGAATTTCTGTGCTTCAATTGGCTCCTGCGTTCACAGTAGGTGGGTCCTCCTTCCTAGATTTTCATTCATTGGTTCTTCAAGGTTTCAGAAACCCAATTCAAGGCTCTTATTAGTCGAATGAGAGGTCAATCAGATGAACTAATCTGTTCGCGGCTGTCTCTGCAGTTTTTTTTTGAGTGGCGCTTGGACGCTACTACATCACCATCACCACCATCATGCGTCATGCGCACGAGGGCGCACGAGGGCGCACGAGCGCGCTCTTGCGCGCCCTCGTGCGTCATAGGACGCAGAGACTTGCCCGCCCGCGGAACAACGGAGCGCAAGTGGTTAACATTTATTTTAGCCATTTTAAGTGGGAATGAATGTGGGGGTGTCCTAAAAAAGATGTGGGTTGTCCTAATTTATTCCTCACTATTTGTTTAAAATGATATTTTACAGAAAATTTGAAAAAAGTCTTTAATTCATTTTTAGTTGTTTAGTTGTATTACATGAATCTCCCGGTATTTTTAACATTGATATTAAATATCCATATGTCCAAATATATTTTTAAAAAAAAACCACACAGGCTTATACAGGGTGTCCTAATTTTTTCACAGGACTGTATGCGTAGAATAGACACACAGACAGATAGACATAGAGATTCCGTGCATTTATAGATAGATACCCCCCCCCAAAAAAAAAACAAAACAAAAACAAAAACAAAAAATCCCCCCCGAAGGTTTACATGTAAATCTGGCCCTCGGAAAGTGAGGAAAAAAATTTGTTGCCCTCATTACCATCAAAGTTGCCCGTCCCTGCTGTAGAGGAAAGCAGGGCTGTGACACTTTTCCAGTTTGAGGCTACTTCAAGGTTAACTCATACGGACACAGAGCAGTATGATGAGCTGGAACTCACATTAAAATGTCAAAAAAGGATTTAATTCTAATGTGTAATGCCCATCAATGATTTTTAATCACTTTTAATTAATCCTAATTAAAAGTGAATTTATAAAAAAATGAAATCACATGAAAGCATTTTAAATCAAAGGATGGAATAAATTCAGATTGAAAGTGAACTTGAATCAATACAGATGAAATTACATTACAGGGGAAACAAACAAATCAGTAATTACATTTACAGCGCGTGACCAAAAGTAATTGACAGTGCTTGATAAGAAATGGTACCAAAATAGTAAATCCTGAAAAATCAGAACATTACAGAAAAAAACAGTCAGAAAAGCAGACTAAAAACAAGAAGAAGCCAATGCTGTTGTCATTCAGTTCATACAGCCAATCATGTACAGTGGAACGAAATTACGTTTCTCCTCCCTACAATGTTAATCACATCTAGAATCAGAGGGGTCACTGCCATGCAAGGCGCTGCAACAAACAACTTCTCCTTTCCCCATTCTATTACGCTGAGCACCAAGCTAGAAGGCAGGAAGTACCATTTTTATATGGTTTTTGGTATGACCCGGCCAGGACTTGAACCCCCAACCTCCCGATTGTGGGGTGGATGCTCTATCAACTAGGCCACCACTTCGACCACCAGCAGAAATAGTAGAAGTCCATGGCTTGACAGAGGTCCAACAGGATCCTCCTGCAAGGGTCCAGAGCCCCCAGAAAGAGAGCTCACTGCAGGCATCTCCAGATTTTAAGGGCGCTGGTTCCACGTTGCCACCTCGTAGGCTGGCTGATGCAGCTTCGGTCCTGAATGATGCAACTTTGGGAGGAAGTCTTTCCATATTTGGCCTCCAGGTCCAGTCCTTAATGATGTTCTCATCCCTCCGGCTGGAACTGGTTTTAGCTGGTCTGGGTCCAAGATGGCTGATGGTCCTTCCTCGAAGATGATCATACATGGGCTGTCGGTAGAACAGGGATCTCCAGCTGTTGTTTTCCACCGTAGCTGTTACAGTGAGTCCTTTGTTTGAGGTGTCCTTGAAGGCTTGGATGCAACAGAGTGAAGCGAGAGAATGTGTAGCAGGTTGACTGGGGTCACAATTAGGCCTTACAAAGCCATAAGAAGCCAGAAGGTTTTCGCTAATGTCACTCTCTGAAGCGGTACATATTAACCTAGACTTTTATTTCAGTCTGTGTTCCAGCCAGTTTTGGCTACAGATGACTTCCAGATGTTTCGCTCACTGATGGTCCAGAAGAACATGGAGCTGCAGCTTCAAGCCCTCAGAGTCATCAAAGAAAGGAATGGTAGGCTGAATTAAAACATCTACTGTATATATCTATATCTACTGTGTGTATGTATATAGTATATATATGTATATATACAGTGGGGTAAAAAAGTATTTAGTCAGCCACCAATTGTGCAAGTTCTCCCACTTAAAAAATGAGAGAGATCTCCAATTTTCATCATAGGTATACCTCAACTATGAGAGACAAAATGAGAAGAAAAAAAATCCAGAAAATCACATTGTCAGATTTTTAATGAATTTATTTGCAAATTATGGTGGAAAATAGGTATTTGGTCAATAACAAAAGTTCATCTCAGTACTTTGTTATATACCCTTTGTTGGCAATGACAGAGGTCAGACCTTTTCTGTAAGTCTTCACAAGGTTTTCACACACTGTTGCTGGTATTTTGGCCCATTCCTCCATGCAGATCTCCTCTAGAGCAGTGATGTTTTGGGGCTGTTGCTGGGCAACACGGACTTTCAACTCCCTCCAAAGATTTTCTATGGGGTTGAGATCTGAAGACTGGCTAGGCCACTCCAGGACATTGAAATGCTTCTTATGAAGCCACTCCTTCGTTGCCCGGGCAGTGTGTTTGGGATCATTGTCATGCTGAAAGACCCAGCCATGTTTCATCTTCAATGCCCTTGCTGATGGAAGGAGGTTTTCACTCAAAATCTCACGATACATGGCCCCATTCATTCTTTCGTTTACACGGATCAGTCGTCCTGGTCCCTTTGCAGAAAAACAGCCCCAAAGCATGATGTTTCCACCCCCATGCTTCACAGTAGGTATGGTGTTCTTTGGATGCAACTCAGCATTCTTTCTCCTCCAAACACGACAAGTTGAGTTTTTACCAGAAAGTTCTATTTTGGTTTCATCTGACCATATGACATTCTCCCAATCCTCTTCTGGATCATCCAAATGCTCTCTAGCAAACTTCAGACGGGCCTGGACATATACTGGCTTAAGCAGGGGGACACGTCTGGCACTGCAGGATTTGAGTCCCTGGCGGCGTAGTGGTTACTGATGGTAGCCTTTGTTACTTTGGTCCCAGCTCTCTGCAGGTCATTCACTAGGTCCCCCCGTGTGGTTCTGGGATTTTTGCTCACCGTTCTCGTGATCATTTTGACCCCACGGGGTGAGCTCTTGCGTGGAGCTCCAGATTATCAGTGGTCTTGTATGTCTTCCATTTTATAATAATTGCTCCCACAGTTGATTTCTTCACACCAAGCTGCTTACCTATTGCAGATTCAGTCGTCCCAGCCTGGTGCAGGTCTACAATTTTGTTTGGTGTCCTTTGACAGCTCTTTGGTCTTGGCCATAGTGGACTTTGGAGTCTGACTGTTTGAGGTTGTGGACAGGTGTCTTTTATACTGATAACGAGTTCAAACAGGTGCCATTAATACAGGTAATGAGTGGAGGACAGAGGAGCCTCTGAAAGAAGAAGTTACAGGTCTGTGAGAGTTAGAAATCTTGCTTGTTTGTAGGTGACCAAATGCTTATTTTACCGAGGAATTTACCAATTAATTAAAAATCCTTCAATGTGATTTTCTGGATTTTTTTTCTCATTTTGTCTCTCATAGTTGAGGTATACCTATGATGAAAATTGGAGACCTCTCTCATCTTTAAAGTGGGAGAACTTGCACAATTGGTGGCTGACTAAATACTTTTTGCCCCACTGTATATATATATATATATATATATATATATATATATATATATATATATACAGTTGGGCAACTATGAGAGACAAAATGAGAAAAAAAAATCCAGAAAATCACATTGTCTGATTTTTAAAGAATTTATTTGCAAATTATGGTGGAAAATAAGTATTTGGTCAATAACAAAAGTTCATCTCAATACTTTGTTATATATCCTTTGTTGGCAATGACAGAGGTCAAACGTTTTCTGTAAGTCTTCACAAGGTTTTCACACACTGTTGCTGGTATTTTGGCCCATTCCTCCATGCAGATCTCCTATAGAGCAGTGATGTTTTGGGGCTGTCGCTGGGCAACACGGACTTTCAACTCCCTCCAAAGATTTTCTATGGGGTTGGGATCTGGAGACTGGCTAGGCCACTCCAGGACCTTGAAATGCTTCTTACGAAGCCACTCCTTCGTTGCCCGGGCGGTGTGTTTGGGATCATTGTCATGCTGAAAGACCCAGCCACGTTTCATCTTCAGTACCCCTGCTGATGGAAGGAGGTTTTCACTCAAAATCTCACAATACATGGCCCCATTCATTCTTTCCTTTACACGGATTAGTCGTCCTGGTCCCTTTGCAGAAAAACAGCCCCAAAGAATGATGTTTCCACCCCCATGCTTCACAGTAGGTATGGTGTTCTTTGGATGCAACTCAGCATTCTTTCTCCTCCAAACACGACAAGTTGAGTTTTTACCAAAAATTTCTATTTTGGTTTCATCTGACCATGTGACATTCTCCCAGTCCTCTTCTGGATCATCCAAATGCTCTCTAACAAACTTCAGACGGGCCTGGACATGTACTGGCTTAAGCAGGGGGACACGTCTGGCACTGCAGGATTTGAGTCCCTGGCGGAGTAGTGTGTTACTGATGGTAGCCTTTGTTACTTTGGTCCCAGCTCTCTGCAGGTCATTCACTAGGTCCCCCCGTGTGGTTTTGGGATTTTTGCTCACCGTTCTCGTGATAATTTTGACCCCACGGGGTGAGATCTTGCGTGGAGCCCCAGATCGAGGGAGATTATCAGTGGTCTTGTATGTCTTCCATTTTCTAATAATTGCTCCCACAGTTGATTTCTTCACACCAAGCTGCTTACCTATTGCAGATTCAGTCTTCCCAGCCTGGTGCAGGTCTACAATTTTGTTTCTGGTGTCCTTTGACAGCTCTTGGGTCTTGGCCATAGAGGAGTTTGGAGTCTGACTGTTTGAGGTTGTGGACAGGTGTCTTTTATACTGATAACGAGTTCAAACAGGTGCCATTAATACAGGTAACGAGTAGAGGACAGAGGAGCCTCTGAAAGAAGAAGTTACAGGTCTGTGAGAGCCAGAAATCTTGCTTGTTTGTAGGTGACCAAATACTTATTTTCCACCATAATTTGCAAATAAATTCTTTAAAAATCAGACAATGTGATTTTCTGGATTTTTTTTCCCTCATTTTGTCTCTCATAGTTGAGGTATACCTATGATGAAAATTGGAGACCTCTCTCATCTTTTAAGTGGGAGAACTTGCACAATTGGTGGCTGACTAAATACTTTTTTGCCCCACTGTAATTTTTTTCCCACAATATTTTATTGAAGTTTTCAAATGGTATCCAGTATATTAACAACAAACACACATACAGACTAACTAACAACAATGCTTCTCTGTGTGTGTCTCCACTGTGTGTGTGTGTGTATATATATATGTATATATATATATACACACACACACACAGTGGGGCAAAAAAGTATTTAGTCAGCCACCAATTGTGCAACTTCTCCCACTTTAAAGATGAGAGAGGTCTCCAATTTTCATCATAGGTATACCTCAACTATGAGAGACAAAATGAGAAAAAAAAATCCAGAAAATCACATTGTCTGATTTTTAAAGAATTTATTTGCAAATTATGGTGGAAAATAAGTATTTGGTCACCTACAAACAAGCAAGATTTCTGGCTCTCACAGACCTGTAACTTCTTCTTTGAGAGGCTCCTCTGTCCTCCACTCGTTACCTGTATTAATTGCACCTGTTTGAACTCGTTATCAGTATAAAAGACACCTGTCCGCAACCTCAAACAGTCAGACTCCAAACTCCACTATGGCCAAGACCAAAGAGCTGTCAAAGGACACCAGAAACAAAATTGTAGACCTGCACCAGGCTGGGAAGAATGGATCTGCAATAGGTAAGCAGCTTGGTGTGAAGAAATCAACTGTGGGAGCAATTATTAGAAAATGGAAGACATACAAGACCACTGATAATCTCCCTCGATCTGGGGCTCCACGCAAGATCTCACCCCGTGGGGTCAAAATGATCACGAGAACGGTGAGCAAAAATCCCAGAACCACACGGGGGGACCTAGTGAATGACCTGCAGAGAGCTGGGACCAAAGTAACAAAGGCTACCATCAGTAACACACTATGCCGTCAGGGACTCAAATCCTGCAGTGCCAGACGTGTCCCCCTGCTTAAGCCAGTACATGTTCAGGCCCGTCTGAAGTTTGCTAGAGAGCATTTGGATGATCCAGAAGAGGATTGGGAGAATGCCATATGGTCAGATGAAACCAAAATAGAACTTTTTGGTAAAAACTCAACTTGTCGTGTTTGGAGGAGAAAGAACACCATACCTACTGTGAAGCATGGGGGTGGAAACATCATACTTTGGGGCTGTTTTTCTGCAAAGGGACCAGGACGACTGATCTGTGTAAAGGAAAGAATGAATGGGGTCATGTATCGTGAGATTTTGAGTGAAAATCTCCTTCCACCAGCAAGGGCATTGAAGATGAAACGTGGCTGGGTCTTTCAGCATGACAATGAACCCAAACACACCGCCTGGGCAACGAAGGAGTGGCTTCGTAAGAAGCATTTCAAGGTCCTGGAGTGGCCTAGCCAGTCCCCAGATCTCAACCCCATAGAAAATCTTTGGAGGGAGTTGAAAGTCTGTGTTGCCCAGCGACAGCCCCAAAACATCACTGCTCTAGAGGAGATCTGCATGGAGGAATGGGCCAAAATACCAGCAACAGTGTGTGAAAACCTTTTGAAAACTTACAGAAAATGTTTGACCTCTGTCATTGCCAACAAAGGGTATATAACAAAGTACTGAGATGAACTTTTGTTATTGACCAAATACTAATTTTACCGAGGAATTTACCAATTAATTCATTAAAAATCCTTCAATGTGATTTTCTGGATTTTTTTTTTCTTATTTTGTCTCTCATAGTTGAGGTATACCCATGATGAAAATCGGAGACCTCTCTCATCTTTTAAGTGGGAGAACTTGCACCATTGGTGGCTGACTAAATACTTTTTTACCCCACTGTGTATATATATATATATATATATATATATATATGTATATATATATATATATATATATATCACTGAATAAACACTTGAAATGTGTGGGGTAGCTCATAGAATGCTTCTGTGTGTTTCTTTGTTGTTCATTTGGATCCTGATTAGCTGCTACAGAAAAATAGCAACTTCTATAGAGGGTATGCACATGATGTCACAGAACAGTTATATGGCACTAAGTGGCAGCTTTAGTCTGTATGCAGCAAAAAAACAAAATCCACACATAGGGCTGTGCGATATGACGATATATATCGGATGACGAAATAAAAATGTCTTATCGTTTCATAGAATACTCTATCGTTTATATTGTGATTTAAAATGCACATACTTCCATTTATTCAGTAAAGCTCCTCACCATTACTTGTCAGGGCCTTGTCTCTCCCCTGCAGTGCACGACTGCGTGCAGTGGAACAGGTGTGTGGTAGGTGGCTAGGCTTGAGTGTGGTGGATGTCAGTGCTAACTCCAAACTACCAGTTCAGATAGCTGCTACTCCTGTTTGCCAGGGATGTGGGACTGTTTTCTATCATGCTGCGTTAGAGAGGATAGTTCGCTAACCTCGTTTTTATAGGAGGTAAGTAATGTGAAAACCATGTCTAATTATAAAATGCTAAGTTGTGCTAACTGGAAACATGTAGCAGACCATCGTTTCTTTGGTTTAAATTACTGCTGAGTTTCTTAGTTTTGTCTGAAAAAAAATTATTGAAACTGCAAAAGTGTATGATGGTGGCACATACACACAAAATAAATAATAAATTAAAATGGGTCGGAGGTGCAGGTTGGCTCTTAGTGTAACTTATTCGATTTCTAATCATTTTAATTAGTCAAGTAGTGGCAATGAATAAAGTTAAAGTCATCACTCTTATTTTGTTACATTACCTTTTGTGTCTTTGATTTTCAGATCATGACCAATAGGAAATATTTTTACTAAGAAGCAAACAGGTTAAATCAGGCCAGAATGGCAGGCTGCAGGTCTACACTTAAATTTTCACTGATTTAAACTAACAACTAATTTATACTGTATTTTTTCTCATTTTCAGACATTTTTTATGTTATCTGGGGGGGGTTTTTTGCTATTCTTCTCCGGCTCAGGAAATATTTAAATATGTAGCACTATCCACACATGATATTCAGTCACAGAAGTACACGGAGTGCCTGCTCATGTTGTGGAGAAGATCCTATCATTATAACCTGTATTAAATTTACTAAAACAGGCTCAAAATTAGTTCTTCACTTATATGTGCTTCTTGTTCTTTACCCACACATCACTACAGTATACTGTGTGGTATAAAAAAATGAGTGACATACTTGTATAATCCACAAGTTGGCAAGATAATGCTGTTGTGTGCTAGCGAGAATTTCTTTAATTTTTTTCTTCACAACTTAATTCAATACAACTTTTCTCAATTAATTTCAGGGTGTGCATCTGTTAGAATGAAGTTGGTTGGTTCTCCCAAGGCTCATCAATAAAGACATAGTTGATGCTGCTTACCGGTCTTTAGTGTGCACTTGTCTATGCATTTGTGTAATGGGCATGTGCGTATGTGGTTGTGAAACAAATGATGCAAAGAAAGAAATTTGTAACCAGTCAGACTAATACACACATTAACCCCTTGCACTCTGGTCAATTTCCCTAAAAACGCCAAAAAATAACGTACCCAAAGTAAATCAAAAGCTGTTCAACCCTTTGCAGCATCTTCATGGGGTTGGTCTCATTTAAAAGAAAACACTTTGAATTTTTTGGCAAAACAGTCATAATCTCTCTAAGTGCTCCTGACACTGAGTAACAGTCATCTAAACATACTGAACTTGAAGAAAATAAATTTCGCCTGGGTGTTTTTTTGGATACAAATGCTTGCAAATAACACACAGCTGTCAGATCCGGGCTGGAAAATGCAACAGAAATGTAGAACCAAGTGTTATCCAGCTGAGGTCAAAATTTTGTAACAATACCACAAAAAATGAATATATTACACAGCTTTTTTCTTAGGTTGTTCCCAGGCATTTTTGAACTGTGCCAAATTGTGCCAAATGGCACAGTTTGGAAAAACGTCTGTAAGTTTTGAATGATTCAATATAGAAGCTTCATCTTGGGCTCTAATGAAAGGTGAAGGGCTGTGTGTGTGTGGGGGGGGGTTGTTTATTCATTCATGAATGAATGAATGAACAAACAAGCCCCCACACACAAAGAAGCATGCCACGTAAAAAATGTGTGGCTTTTTTTTTTTACAAGAAAAAATACCTACAGTGCACTAAAAATTATACTAAAATATCTGTAATGTAGAAGATAACAACTCCCCCCCCCCCCCCGCTACAGAGGACGGACATCGCCCATCGCTCCATGACGGACCGCGGCGTGGTCTACTACGCACAGTTGTACTAAAATATCTACAATAATATCTGCAATCCGCTACAGAAGAGTAGTGGGGGGGGAGGGGCGTTCACGATCCGGACGCGGCGCACGGACTGGACCCGTGCGCCGCGGTCTTCATGTTGCAATGACGCAGAGTTGTAATTTACCGATCGGTCAAAAGTCATTTTGATTACAATTTTAAGGGATAAAGAATAATTTAGCTTATAACACTTACCTGTCCACAACAGCAGTGTCGTTGGCGAACTTCTCTTCCTCATTGTCAGACGAACATGACGCTGGTCCGCTTGTTACGGACTCGTGGTTCTGGTCACGCGACCCGGTCAAACTATAATTCCATTATTGCGCTTCCATGATTGTGGTTTTGGCGAACGATTTTTCAAAACAAATAAGAACAGTAGTAAGAAAAAAAGACTGCCGAACGCATGTGTGTCACCCAGCGGCTTAGACAAAACAGATTTCAGGTTCAGGTTACTTTATTTGTACTCGTAGGTAGATTTGTTTTGCAGTCTGGTGACATCCATATTTACAAGCCACTAATTACATTCAACATAGACACAAACATAGGCACACATGAAGCTGACTATACACATGATAAAAATACTCAAGGCTCCATCAATCAGGGTATAAAAGGACAAAGAGATGAGGGAAAAACCAGAGGTAAGAGAGAAGGGTCACATTAAAAGTTAAAAACTAGTCAAAGAGGTTAAAAAACTCAAAGGTCTAAAACTCAATAAAATATTTAGAACCCAAGTGACATCCTACAAAAATAAGTAAATATAAAATGAAGTTAATAAATAGGTACCTAAATTATGTACAATATATTTTTACAGCTTGTTCAACTCTTTGACAGCAGCAGGGACAAAGCTGTTTTTGTAGCGCTGGGTTCTACTTTTTGGGACAGCAAACCTCCGTATTGAGGGAAGAAGCTGAAAGTGGCAGTGCAAAGGGTGGGAGTCATCATTTAAAATGGAGGTAGCCATCCTCTGTACTTGTCTGGTGTACAGGGATGTCAGGCTCAGCTGTGGCTCACCAAGCAAACGATTTTATGCAAGGGACGCACGCTTTCGAACTTCTGTGCTTCAGTTGGCTCGCTGTATTCGCAGCCGTTGGTAGGCGGGTCCTTCTTGCTAGGTTTTCAGTCATTGGTTCTTCAAGGTTTCAGAAACCCAATTCAAGGCTCTTATTAGTTGAATGACAGGTCAATCACATCTAAACCAATCAAAACACTCCTTTGGCTTTCTGTTCGCAGCTGTGTCTGTAGTGGAAGAACGGAAATGCAGGGGGGGGGTTTTCAGTGCGCACTAGGACACACAGTGTGCGTCCTAGGGCGCCCTCGTGCGCTGTAGGACGCAGAGACATAACCGCCCACGGTACACCGGAGTGCAAGAGGTTAACTTCAGATTTTCAATAAACCAAGACTAGACTGTTACACATTAATTGACAAACTAGTAAAAAACACCACATATTTCTCTGCAAGCTGAAAAGCTCTAAATAAATTAAAAATAACTTTTAAAAAGAACCACATAATGTCTCCAGAACTGCATTTGACATATAAAACTTACTGTATTTCTGGATCCCACTCCAGTGGGCTCACCACCTGCAGGAGGGACCATGGAGGTCCAGTGCTATGTGGATCAGGTGGCGGTCAAAAGCGGAGACCTTGGCGGTCTGATCCCAGGCTTCCTAAACTGGCTTTTGGGACGCGGAATGTCACCTCTCTGGTGGGGAAGGAGCCTAAGCTGGTGCATGAGGTTGAGAGATACCAGCTAGATGTAGTCGACCTCACCTCAACACACAGCTCCGGTTCCGGAGAGGGGCTGGAGCTTGGCCGACTCTGGAGTTTCCCCGGGCGAGAGCGACGAGCAGGAGTGGGTATTCTTGTATCCCCCCACCTTACTGCCTCTATATTGGAGTTTTCCCTGGTGGACAAAGGGGTTGTTTCCCTGTGCCTTTGGGTTGAGAAACAGGTCCTGACCATCATTTGTGCCTATGCACCAAATAATGGTTCAGAGTACCCACCCTTTTTGGAGTCTCTGACTGGGTGCTGGAGAGTGCTCCTCTTGGAGACTCCATTGTCCTACTGGGGGACTTCAATGCGCACGTGGGCAACGACAGTGAAACCTGAAGGGGGGTAATTGGGAGCAACGGCCTACCTGATCTGAACCCGAGTGGTGTTCAGTTATTGGACTTCTGTGCTAACCACAGTTTGTCCATAACGAACACCATGTTCAAGCATCAGGTTGTGCATATGTGCACCTGGCACCAGGACACCCTAGGTCACAGGATGATGATCGATTTTGTTATCGTTTCGTCAGACCTGCAACCCTATGTCTTGGACACTCGGGTAAAGAGAGGTGCAGAGCTGTCAACTGATCACCACCTGGTGGTGAGTTGGATCCGATGGCAGGGGAGGATGCCATTCAGACCTGGTAGACCCAAATGTATAGTGAGGGTGTGCTGGGAACGTCTGGCTGAGGCCCCTGTCCGGTAGGTCTTCATCTTCTACCTCCAGAAGAACTTCAACCACATTCCGAGAGAGTCTGGAGACATGAAGTCTGAATGGGCCATGTTGTCCACCTCCATTGTTGAGGCGGCTGCCCAGAGCTGCGGTCGCAAGGTCGTCGAGGCATCTCGTGGTGGCAACCCCGGAACCAAGTGGTAGACACCAGTGGTGAGGGGGGCCATTAAGCTGAAGAAGGAGTCCTATCAAGCTTGGTTGGCTTGTGGGACTCCCAAAGCAGCTGAGGTGTACAGGCAGGCCAAACGGCATGCAGCTTGGGTGGTTGCTGAAGCAAAAACTCTGGTATGGGAGGAGTTCAGTGAGGCTATGGAACAAGACTTTCGGTTGGCCTCGAAGAGATTCTGGCAAACTGTCCGGCGGCTCAAGAGGGGGAAGCAGCTCCCTGTCCACACTGTGTATGGTGCGGATGGGGCACTGCTGACTTCGACTGGGTATATCTTCGGGTGGTGGAAGGAATACTTCAAGGATCTCCTCAATCCCACTGGCACGCCTTCCACAGAGGAAGCAGGACTTGTGGATGAGGGGACGACTCGCCTATCACAGGAGCTGAGGTCGCCAAGATGGTTAAAAATCTCTTTGGTGGCCGGGCCCCAGGGGTGGACAAGATTCGCCCTGAGTACCTCAAGGCCCTGGATGTTGTAGGGCTGTCATGGTTGACATGCCTCTGCAACATTGTGTGGAGGTCAGGGGTAGTGCCTTTGGCATGGCAAACCGGGGTGATTGTTCCTCTCTTCAAAAAAGGGGACCGGAGGGTGTGCTCCAACTTTAGAGGGATCACACTCCTCAGCCTCCCTGGGAAGGTCTATGCCAAGGTACTGGAGAGGAGAGTCCGGCCGTTGGTCTAACCATGGATTCCGGAGGAGCGATGTGATTTTCGTCCTGCCCGTGGCACATCGGTCCAGCTCTTTACCCTCTCAAGAATCCTCAAGGGTTCGTGGGAGTTTGCCCAACCAGTTTACATGTGTTTTGTGAACTTGGAGAAGGCATTCAGTCGTGTCCCTCGTGGTTTTTTGTGGGGGGTGCTTCGGGAGTATGGGGTATCGGGCTTGTTGTCACGAGCTATTCGGTGTCTGTATGATGGTTGTGAGAGTTTGGTTCGTATTGCCGACACTCGGTCAGACTTATTCCCAGTGAGAGTTGGACTCCGCCAGGGCTGCCTTTTGTCACGATCCTGTTCATAATTTTTATGGACAGGATTTGTAAGCACAGCCAGGTAACGGAGGGTGTCATGCTTGGTGACCACAGGATCTCATCTCTGTTGTTTGCAGAAGATGTTGTCCTGCTGGCTTCGTCCAGCAATGACCTACAGATCTTACTGGGACGGTTTGCCACTGAGTGTGAAGCGGCTGGGATGAGAATCAGTACTTCCGAGTCCATAGTCCTCAGCTGGAAAAAGGTGGATTGTCCTCTCCGGGTTGGGGACAAGCTCCTGTCCCAGATGGAGGAGTTCAAGTATCTTGGGGTCTTATTCACGAGTGAGGGGAGAATGGAGCAAGAGATTGACAGACAGATCAGAGCAGCATCTGCAGTGATGCGGACGTTGTACCGGTCTGCTGTGGTGAAGAGGGAGCTAAGCTCTCAGGCAAAGCTGTCAATTTACCAGTCAATCTACATCCCTACCCTCAACTATGGCCATGAGCTTTGGGTAATGACCAAAAGAATAAGATCGTGGATACAAGCGGCTGAAATGAGCTTTCTTCCTAGCATTGCTGGACTCACCCTCAGAGATCGGGTGAGGAGCTCAGTCATCCGGGAGAGGCTCAGAGTAGAACCGCTGCTCCTCCACATTGAAAGGAGCCAGTTGAGGTGGTATGGGCATCTGATCAGGATACCTCCTAGATACCTCCCACTTGAGGTGTTTAGGGTAAGTCCCTCTGGGAGGAGGCCCCAGGGCAGACCCAGGACTCGCTGGAGAGACTGTGTCTCCCAGCTGGTCTGGGAATGCCTTGGTGTCCTCTCTGAAGAGCTGGAGCAGGTGGCTGGGGAGAAGGAAGTGTGAGCTTCTATGCTTGAACTGCTGCCTCCGTGGCCTGGACCTCCGGAAAAGTGGTAGAAGATGGATGGATGGATGGATATATTTCTGGATCCTCAGAACATTTTTAATCTCTCTCGGGGCAGTTATATGGAATAGCTCTTCATAACCCCACTGCAAATTTACTTGTTGAAATGCAAATTTATATGGTCAAATCATTTCATATTGTCATCGCTATGAACATGTGCATGAAAATCCTTTGAATTTGTTTCAGAAAACATCTCTTGAATGCATGCCACAATTTCTGCTTCCACTTTGACATTCCTACTGTATATGTGTGTGTTTGGCATGTAGGGGCCCTCCCAGATTGCCTCACAGACGGCGTAGACATGATGACAGAGCTGCAGCAGCAAGAGATGAAAATTCTGGAGGAGGTTCTCAAGTAAGTCGCTTTCTTGGTTTCTTCCTACATTTCATATTCTCTCACCATCTCATTCTTTAGCCTAAATGCATACAGCCATTTTATTAATTTTCCTGCTTTAGCATTTTAATTGGTTAAAGTGTTTTTTTTAAGGAAGATCTGAATTTTTTTTTTCCAATTTAGTTTGCAAATCATTATCTTGAAGCTCCTATGACTGTTCTCTAATGGGATTTTGCTAGTGGCTTAGCAAAGTAGAACTCACCAAGTCTAATGGGACAGCAGTTAATCTACTTAGGATCCAGCTAATTTTGGTAGGAGGGAGTGATACTCAACAAGTGGCTGAAAAAAAGCAGCACATGCATTCCTTTTCTATTATCATGGTACCTTGAATGACAGTCTTAACATCTTAACAGCATACATACATTTTTCACTGAATTTTGCTATCCTCAAGTACAACACAGAGAATTTCAGAGTCTCCAGGGTAAGTTTAAACTCCCAAATGTAGGTTTTAATGTTTGCCCATTCTCTGTTTTTGCAGCTGGTTTTCTCTAAAGCATCCAAGCACAGAGTGCATATCATTTTTCCCCAAATCTCCAACTCAAGATGTGTAACCTTGCAATGATAAATGCAAGAGAAACTTTAGGCAAACTGTATATTAATTATGCTGGATGTTGAGTAGCCAATCTCAGTTATCAGAGTTGACTTTCATTCTGTCCTTTCATTCTAATTCAAAATCAGTAGCTGTAGACAGTTGGGTTTAAGCAAGTGTTATTGTTTCTTTGGTATATTTATTAAAGCTTTTAGGCTCAACTGTAGTTGTAATCCATTTATATACTGTCAAAAGTTCACTGCAACAAACAGTAAAATGCGTGCATTATTTCCATCTCTGTAACAGCATCTCTACTAGGTAGCACTTGGTCTAGTTTCTCCTCTAAGACAATTTAAGCTATTAAATAAATTGAATTAAAGGATCTATGTGTGGTTCACTGATCATGCCTGCAGGTGTGTTAGGGCATGGCGTGGTTACCACATGGAAATCCCTGACACGGCTGACTTTTCTAGTTTCTACTAGTGCTGTGAGCCGAGGGATAAATGGACAGTTGAACCCATTTATTTTTAAATCACCAAAGCTCTTATCACACCTGAACTACTACATGTTTTGAAACAGTCCAAATGGTCTCTTTGGCATAGTGTGTTACACTCAAATAAAATAATTTAGAATTCATGTGATTTAAACGTGTCATCCAGCATTTGAGCTGATCCAATTCAATTCAATTTTATTTATATAGCGCCAAATCACAACACAGGTCATCTCAAGACACTTTACAAAAAAGAGTTGGTTTAGGCCACGCTCTCAAATTTATAGAACCCAGCAGAGACCCCCTAAGAGCAAGCACTGCGGCGACACAGGCGAGGAAAAACTTCCAGCCTCAACAGGCTGGGTTGAAAAAAAGAGGTAAAAAGTAGGAGGCCTGGCAGTAGCTACATTCAAAACAGACGTAACAAATACAATTCAACATTAACATTCACAGCGAGACCTTCCAGTATCAAGCCGGGTTAGCCTCCACATGTGTGAAGGCCTGGCAGCGGCAACATTTTTACCTATAGGCCTTATCAAAGAGAAAATATTTCAACTTCTTCTTGAATAAAGAGAGTGTGTCTGCCTCCCGAACTGAACTGGGAAGATGGTTCCACAGAAGGGGAGTTTGATAACTAAAAGCTCTACCTCCCAATCTACTTCTGGAGACCTTGGGGACCACCAGTAGTTTGGATTTTTGGGAGCGCAGAGCTCTGGTTGGGTAATAGGGAACTATGAGTTATTGCAGGTAGAAAGGAGCCATACCATTAAGGGCTTTATAAGTTAGGAGTAATATCTTGAATTCAATTCTATATTTTATTGGGAGCCAGTGTAAAGAAGCTAAGCTGGGGTAATGTGATGTCTGCTCCCTGTTCTCGTCAGGATACATGCAGCTGCATTCTGAATGAGTTGGAGAAACTTTATGGACTTATTAGGACAACCTGATAAGAGTGAATTACAGTAGTCTAGCCTAGAGGTGATAAAGGTGTGGACAAGTTTCTCTGCATCTTTATGAGACAGGATGGACCTAATTTTAGAAATGTTACGCAGATGGAAGAAGGTAGTCTTAATGGTTTGCTGTATATGAGAGTTAAAAGACATATCTTGGTCAAAGACAACACCGAGATTCCTAACAGAAAACTTAGAAGCCAGTGCAATGCCGTCTAGTGTTGTTGTCTTACTAGAAAGAGTACTTCTAGCATGTTTGGGGCCAAGAACAATGACTTCAGTTTTATCTGTCTTATAACAAGATACGTAACTCAAGATGAAGATGATTTACTGCACAGGTTAATGAGAGCTTTACTGCTCCTCAGGTGACGCCTCATCATCAGGTGCTAGAGGCGCAGGATCGTCGAGGGCAGCTTCCGATAGAGCTGGAGAAGCTGCAGGAGGCGGCGTAGTGGCTCGACGGGAAGACTATTTCGCACAAAAAGGCACAAGAGAACAGCGAAAAGTTCCACGCGGCGAGACTAAGCAACACGAGCGATAAAGAACAATGAATGCGGTCTTCCTTCGCTGCATGGGCGCTCGGCAGGGAGAGAAGCTGGGTGAAACGTCTTGGCCAATCAGCTTGCGGGGTGAAACGTCTCGGCCAATCAGCTTGCGAGATTCCCGAGCCGAGCCAACACGAGAACAGCGAACAGAGAGGTGGATTTTGAGTTGTGCGGGCTCTCCGTGTTGATACCTGATGTTCTAATGTAGTCTCCCTGCCTTCTGCTAGCGCCCGCCCATTATTTCTCAATTTTGAATTTTTGATGAATATTTTTGAAAAATCCGCGATGCACTGAGGGCGCGAAAGGTGAAGCGCGAAGTAGCGAGGGATCACTGTAGTTCATCCAGGTTTTAATATCCTTAAGACACTCGTGGAGTGAACCCAAATGGCTGGGGTCATCTGGATTGATGGATAAATATAATTGAGTGGCGTTAGCGTAGCAATGAAAAGGAATAGAATGTTTCCTCATAATGTCTCCCAAAGGCAGCATATATAATGTAAACCGTATTGGTCCAAGTACCAATCCCTGCGGAACTCCATAGCTAACCGTGGTCTGGATAGAGGACTTGTTATGGACATAGACAAACTGGGAACGGTCTGATAAATAAGACTGGAACCATCTTAGCATTGTCCCTTTCAAACCAATTTGCTGTTCAAGTCTCTGTAGCAGAATATGGTGGTCAGTGGTGTCGAAGGCAGCACTAAGGTCCAATAAGACAAGGACAGAGACAAGTCCTTTGTCAAATGCCATAAGGAGGTCATCGGTAACTTTCACTAAGGCTGTCTCTGTGCTGTGGTGTTTCCTAAAACCTGACTGAAATTTCTCAAATATAGAATTATTTTCTAAAAAAGTGCACAGTTGATTGGCGACTACTTTTTCGAGGATCTTGGAAAGGTAGGGGAGGTTAGATATTGGTCTATAATTGGCCAAAATCCCAGAATCAAGCAAAGGTTTTTTAAGCAGAGGTTTAATTACTGCCACTTTAAAAGACTGCGGTACATGTCCTGTCAATAGGGACATATTAATTGTTCAAAAACGGTGGACCAATGACTCCTTCAGGAGTCTAGTAGGGATTGGATCTAAGATACAGGTAGTTGGTTTAGAGGCTGAGACTATTAAGGCTAGATCAGAATGACTAATAAGAGAAAATTCAGAAAAACAGAGTTCTGAGCCTGTGGACACAGCAGTGTTAGGCAGAGGCTTGGTATTTTTAAAAGGGCTATTTTTTGAATATTATTCCTGGTACTGACAATTTTATCGTTAAATAAAATTCAAAAAGTCGTCAGCACTAAGAGTAGGAGGAATATAGGGGTCTATGGTATTGTGGCCCTTGGTTAACTGAGCTACAGTGTTAAAAAGAATTCTATGGTTGTTTTTATTTTCTTCTATCAAGGATGAACAGTACTGTTGCCTAGCACTACGGAGAGATTTCTTATAGGTGGTAAGGCTGGCATTCCAGGCTGAACATAATTCTTCTGTCTTATTTGCAAGCCAAAGCCTTTCACAGAATCTGACTTTCTGTTTTAACTCACGAGTGTGGGAATTATACCATGAAGCTAATCTCCTATTTTTAATAGTTTTCTTTTTAAGAGGGGCTATGGAGTCAAGTGTTGACTGCAGTGAGGCTGCAGTACTATCAACTAAAAGGTCTAATTCTGATGGATTAAAACAGTCAGTGCTGTCCTCTGCTATATTGAGACATTGTAATAGAGTAAGTGCTGAAGGGATTAATTCTTTAAAGCGAGCCACAGCACTATCAGGTAAGAATCTGGTGACTATGTTTCTGCTTGATGCTGTAAAATTAGATAACACAAATTTGAAAGTTATCAAATAATGGTCAGTCAGTGTAGAATTTTGAGGAATGACAAGCAGCTCATCAGTTTCTACACCATAGGCCAAGACCAGGTCAAGGGTGTGATTATGGTGATGAGTTGGATTACTAACACACAGAGAAAAATCAGTTGAATTTAAGAGGGAGGGAAATGCTACACTATGACTATCTTTATCAACGTCTATATGAATATTAAAATCACTGGCTATGACAATCTTGTCTGAACTGAGAACTAAAGTTGTTAAGAACTCAGAGAATTCAGACATAAATTCAGCAAAAGAAGCACTTGGAGGGCGATATACTGTGGTAAATAAAAGAGGCTGTTCTGACCTCCAGGATGGGTGTGCTAAGCTAAAAATTAAGCATTCAAAAGAGTTACAATTTGAGTTTAGCTTAGGCTGAGGGTTCATTGGTAATGTGGATTCATATATTACCCCAACACCACCGCCTCGGCTAGTGTTTCTAGGAATATGAATATTACCATAGCTGGGGGGGGTGGCCTCATTGATACTAACAAAGTCATCGGAACGTAGCCATGTTTCTGTGAGACAGAGTATATTTATATTGTGATCCATGGTCATATCATTAATTAACGTTGCTTTATCAGACAGAGATCTTATATTCAGCAGTCCACTTTTAATTATTTTATTTTTCTGTGGTAAATTAATAGTTTTATCTTTATCAAGTTATGTTGTATTTGTCTCAGGTTATAGTGTTTTGAGTATCGGGGGACAGACGCAGTCTGTATAGGGCTGTGAATTGAAGACTGATCTAAACAGACAGAATTATTTGGATAAATAAGAGTAATATGAGAAGTGGAACACAAATACGCTGGTTGGCAGACCCAGGCACTTTGGAGTGAGGTGACACACCAGCTTTCAGTCACTGTACTAAAAAATGCTGATTGGAATAAAACAGATTGTCCCTTAAAACACGTGCACTGCACCCAGTCTATTTGGATGAATTCCATCTGGCCTCATAAATGATGGGCAATTCTAGAACAGGTTGAAATTGTCTATAAAACCAATGTTAAAAGTAGGACATGTTGAACACAACCAGGTTTTAAGGCTAAGAGTTCTGCTGAAATAATTGCAACCTCTTCTAAAAGGAGCACGTGGTCCAGAGATAAACACATGTCTGCCACAGTTCTTAAGAGTGGACAGAAGGCTCCTGAAGTCTCTCTTTAAGATCTCAGATGCTTCATCTGGGATGTTCTTGCATCCAACATGGACAATAACAGTTTTAGCATGGGGGTATTCATTTAATAGGTCAGGGGTAAGAGCCTCAATGTCTCACACTTAAGCCCCAGGAAAAAATTTTGTAACACAGTACCTGCTTCTGACGTTCCTCATTATGGAATCACCAGTTACCAGCATTGTCTTGGGGGGGGGGGGGCTTTGTCGGTGGCTTCTGTAATGGTGAATAGTTTTGCCATTGTTGCTGAGGTGGTGAGATGCCAGTGCGGGGGTGATGTGGGGGGTTGTGCTCTCTTCTTTTTGGAGCTAGTGTGAAGTTTGGCACACCTAGGGTAGTTTTAATCCGGGCTTGCGGGTTTGGGCTGCTGCTGAAGGGGGGGGGTGGCCATGGGAGGAAGATCAACATCCAGGTGGGGGAAACTTTCCAGGGAAAAGATGTTGAATCTGTTTTCCAGTGAGAGGGGAAGGGAGGAGGTGCGGCTGTGCCTGGTCAATCCTCGGCGTTTGCTGTTGGGCCCGACCATGTTCCAGGGCGTGCATTGAGGCTGAGAAGAACCCCTTGGGGCTTTGGGTTTAGCTCCGAGCTGAAGCCAGTGTTTACTGCTGCATTCCTGGACAGCTGAGGTGACTGGAGCATGGGTGGAGGTGGATGGTGATATGATAATTTCACCCAGGTAGGTAGCCATCTCTGCAAACTGTGAGTCCATTGCTGGTGCCGGTGTCTGAAAATCATCTGGATGATTTTCAGCCTCCCGAATCTTATAGAGGTTAGAGAGTCTCAGTTCCAACTTGGAAACCTTAGAGAGGGAAACACAGCTGTCACAGGTCGGAGAGGGAGCCATGGCTTTCCAGACCAGGGGTGGCTAACCAAAACAGACAGGTTAGCCTAACCTGTTTTGTTGACCAAAAAAGATCAAGTGGCAAGATTCCTCGGTCCAGTGAAATTATAAGTGGGTAACAATCATCAAGAAAGATGAGGCAGAGGTTAAAAATAATAAAACAAAGGAACAGCTTATTAACTGTAACGTTTCCAAAAGCAAATTCCAAATTGTTTGACAGTGTCTCAACTTCTGTCTGACAACTTCAGCAACATATGATAACATATGAGCCAGTGCTGATAATGGACTCTTTCTCGCATAAATTTGTCCTCAGAAAATCCAAAGAGGAGTTTGACGAGGAAATGTTGCAAAGGCGCTTTTTCGAGGAAGAAGTTTGCTCCATCTCTAGGGGCTGCTCTGATAAACCAGTGGAAGACATTGATGAGGCCCAGAATACCATCAGCACTCCCAGCCAAGAGAACAGCCCTGCCAAGGTGAGGCATTGTGAGCAAAATGACGTCAGCCAGTGGTACCTAGAAGATGGAAAAAGCATCACAAAAAGCCACATCAACCAAAATCCTAGAAATCCTAATAACATCTAAAATGTTGCTTTTTAAAAATTTTTTATCTCATAACATTTCTCCTTTACCGTTCAGTGCCTGATACTACATGCTTGTGTAAAGGTGCATTCAGACCAAACGAGTAAATTTAGTCGTGCAACTAAATTTACTTGTTTGGTCTGAACACACCTTAACATTTTCAGGGTTGAACCCCTGTATTTGTTTGTTACACTGGTATTCGGTTTTCATATTCAAATGGTATTTATTTGCTTTTTGCAAATTTAGGAGAAAAAAATCTCACAAATTTACAAGAAAAAAGTAGAAACTTCATGTTAAGTCACAAATTATAATATATAAATTTGCTAATCAAAAGGAGAAAGATTCAAATTCATGTCACAACTTTATTTTAAAAAGTCCTAAAGTTTACAAGAAAAAAGAATGTAAGTTTACAAGAAAATAATGTCAAATTTACAAGAAAAGCTGCAAATCTTAAAAAAAAAAAAAAATTCAAATTTGCATAAAAAAAGTTCCAGAGGCACATGTGGGGAGAACTGTTGCTGATGCAGTTTATTGAATGAGAAAAAAGACTGAATATTTGGATATTCACTCTGGATTGCTCCAGAATAGCCAAAGCCCCAAAACTGGCTTTCTGAACAGCCCTGAATATATAACATTCCTGAGGGATAGTTCACTTCAAAATTATTAGTGTTCTCACTTGATGCTAATTACCATCTAGATTTTTTTTATATTAGTGACCCAGTTTGGAAGTTATGACCAAAGCTACATGAATTCAGCCATAATGGCCCTCTTTTGTTGTAGCCTGTGGAGTGTGTGAAATCACAGGCAGATTCATTTCAGACGATTTATTACACACTCACATCTCACACTTCTTAAGCAAAGAACAGACTGAACATTTAAGTGGAAACTCTCCCCTTAAGTTTCATGGCATTTTCCTCACACACAACATGACATTTGCATCACACTGCATTCAACCCCTTTCATCCCTGACTCCTTCCTGCTATCTCGCCAGGAACCTCCTGCTCTTTGTTGTCCCAAGTTTATCCACTGTCTCCTGTCTGAGATGCTAGATAATCTGGCTCTCCGAAGGTGCTACACCCCCCCCCCCAGCATCTTAGATAGAACAATAGAATAACAGTCCACATGCTGTGATAGAACAATTGAACATCAGTCCACATGCTGCTTGGGCTTCCGTCTCCTCCCGTATCTGCTGTAACTGGGGTTTACCGCCTCCGCGGCGCTGCTGTGCCGGTGGGGGGCTGCTGAAAGTGTGTCTGACTGCGGGTAGTTTGTGGCTGGGGGGGGGGGGCACTTCGGTCTGTCCGTGTGGCTGCTCTGGCGAATCGTTTCCCTGGGGAGCTCTCCGTGGGGGTCTTCCACGCCGAGGGGCCCTAGCCAACAGCACTTGCTCGTCCGCCACAACGAAAGCAGGTTTGAGTCTGTCTATGCCAATTTTTTCCCTCCTACCCCCCAAGTCTAGCAGAAAATGCTTATCCCCTGTTTCCAACACTCTGAACGGTCCATCATAGGGTGGGCGCAATGGAGGGCGGTGGGCGTCGTGTCTGACAAACACGAACTCCGCGCTCTTCAAAGTTTTAGGCACAAAAACACGCGGAAAACTGTGGTGGGCAGGGCCCGGCAGCGTGCCTGTGTTTGCGCTACGCTGCAAAAGCTGAGATGGGGAGCTGCCCGACGCAGGATTATCTGGCAGAAATTCCCCAGGCAGCCGTAGTGGCTGCGCAAAAACGAGCTCTGTCTACCCAATTTGCATCCGTCAGTGAAGCCCTGAGTGCTGCTTTCAGTGATCTATGAAAACGCTCGCATAAACCATTGGCCCGTGGGTTGTACGCGGTTGTGCGGTGAATTGTAACACCCAGGCTGCGGGCCATCGCGGACCAGAGTTCGGAAACAAATTGAGGGCCCCTGTCGGACGTAATGTCCGACGGGACTCCAAAACGCGCCACCCACGCTATTAAAAAACCGCGTGCTACGTCTGCAGACGTGGTTACCGCCAGCGGGACTGCTTCTGGCCAGCGCGTGGTGCGATCCACCATTGTCAGGAGGTGTGACAATGGTGATGGCGGGAGGGGGCCCACGAGGTACACATGAACATGGTCGAACCTCTTAGCCGGAATACGAAACGGCTCCAAAGGAGCCTTCGTGTGTCTGTGTACCTTGGCTCGTTGGCACGCCACGCAGGCTGCAGCCCACTCTTTCACTTGTTTGCGTAGACTCGGCCACACAAACTTCTCTCCCACCATTTTGACCGACGCGCGCACTCCTGGGTGCGCCAGAGTGTGAACCGATTCAAACACGCGGCGGCGCCAGGTGGCCGGGACCACCGGACATGGGCGTCCCGTGGAGACATCGCAGATTGGGGGGGGACACCATCTTGCAGCACCCTGCTCTCCAGCCTTAACCCTGTTGGTCCAGACTGGAGCACGCGCACGTCTGCATCGCTAATCTGCTCCGCGGCCATGGCTGCGTAATCTATGCCCACGCAGACCAGGGCCACCAGGGCGCGCGAGAGGCAGTCCGCCACTACATTCAGTTTACCAGACACATGCTGAATATCGGTAGTAAACTCTGAGATTGCGGCCAGCTGTCTCTGCTGCCGGCCCAACCACGGTTCTGAAACCTTGGCCATCGCGAACGTTAGTGGCTTGTGGTCCACGAACGCGGTGAAGCTGCGCCCTTCCAGCCAGAACTGGAAGTGGCGTATGGCCAGGTGGAGAGCCAGCAACTCTCTGTCGAACGCGTTGTATTTACGTTCGCTGTCGCGCAAAGTTCTGCTGAAAAAGGCGAGCAGCTGCCAAGCCTCGGCGACGCGCTGCTCCACGACAGCCCCTATGGCCAATGGTCTGAAGCGTCGGTGGTGAGCGCTATCCAGGCTGCCGGGTCCGGATGCGCCAGCAGTGCGGCGTTTGCCAGGGCTGCTTTAACTTCCGAGAACGCCCGCTCTCGCTCTGGGGTCCATTCGACCCTATCCGCGGGTTTCTGTTTCTTGAGCGCGGGGTACAATGGTTGCATGAGCTGCGCCGCGCGGGGAAGGAAACGGTTATATAAGTTCACCATTCCCAAAAATTCCTGCAGCGCCCTGACCTTCTGAGGCCGGGGAAAATCTGCCACGGCGCGCACTTTGTCGGGCAGCGGGATCACTCCTTCCGGAGAGACACGGTGCCCCAAAAAATCAATCTCTGTCACGCCGAACTGGCATTTCGCCGGCTTGATTATTAAGCCGTGCTCCTCCAGCCTCCGGAAAACCGTCGTGAGGTGGGTTTCGTGTTCGTCTTCGGACGCACTGGCTACCAGGATATTGTCCAGGTAGACGAAAACGAACGGGAGATCGCGCAGCACTGCATCCATCATGCGCTGGAACATCTGTGCCGCTTCTTTTGACCCGAATGGCATGCGCAGGAACTCGAATAAGCCGAACGGAGTTGTTACTGCTGTTTTGGGTATGTCCTCAGCGCGCACTGGGACTTGGTGGTAACCACGGACCAGGTCTATTTTGGAAAAAATGCGTGCTCCGGCAAGGTGAACAGAAAAATCCTGTATGTGGGGAATTGGGTAGCGGTCGTGCGCTGTGGCGTTGTTCAACCTGCGGAAATCACCGCATGGTCGCCACGATCCCTCAGCCTTAGGGACCATTTGTAGCGGGGATGCCCATGGGCTGTTCGAGCGCCTGATGATGCCCAACCTTTCCAGGTTGGCGAACTCCTCGCGCGCTATGGCCAGTTTAGCTGCGTCCAAGCACCGAGGTCTTGCAAAAACGGGCAGCCCGGTGGTGGTGATAAAGTGCTCCACCCCGTGTTTAGCGATGGCCACGGAAAACGTCGGGACCGTGAGTGCTGGGAACTGAGTGAGCAGTGTGTGGAACTTACCGCCTGCAGCTGTGACGTTGGCTTGTGCTGTTGGCTGGGTCACTCGAGCTATACAGGGGAGAGATTCAAAGGACAGTGCATTAACCAGGCGCCTGTTAGCACCATCAACCAGTAAACCATGTGCACACAAAAAATCAGCCCCCAGTATATGGTAATTCAGTGCTGCTACGACAAAAGTCCACTCATATGTACGACCGTGTAGAGATAAGAGCAGAGTCCTCTCACCAAAGGTCTTAATATCCAAGCCGTTTGCTGCCAACATCTCGGGGCCGCTAGATCCTGCCAGCCGGTCAGTGTAGGTCGGCCGGATGAAGCTCTTCTGGGCTCCGGTGTCCACGAGGAAACTCCTTCCCGAGCGTGCATCCGTCAAGTAGAGCAGCTTGTTCTCTTCACCGAGGGTCGCGGCTGCTACCGACCCCCGGCCTTGGCGTTTTCCCGAGCGCTTGAATTGGCACGGTGGCGCACATCTGCGTGCCTCTTCTCCAAAGCGGCGGTGGTAGAAACAGAGCGTGTCTCTCTGGCGCTCCTTGGTCCCCCGCTGCTGCTACCGTCGGTGGCTCCTCGCCTCCTCTGGTCGTCTCGCTGGGCTCTGCCGCTGCCGCGTTGACTGTGATCGCCCTGGTGGTGAGGATGATCCTGTCTGCCTCCTGGGCTAGCGCACGGTAGTCACGCGCGGCCAGCCACGGCGAATTGGCCAAAACCGCTCTCGCCACTGTAGGAAGGTTCCGGAGGAAGAGGTGGGCAAACAGAAAGTGCCCGTCGTCCGTGCCCATTAACGCCAGCATCTTCTCCATCAGGTCTACAGCCGAACCATCTCCTCACTCGGTCTGCGTCAGGAGCCTCTCCGCTCTCTCACAGTCCGAGAGCGTGTAGCACTGGATGAGCGCAGCCTTGAGCGTCTCGTATTTGCTGCTGGCTGGTGGCTGATCGAGCAGTCTCGCTACCTGCTGAGCTGTGCGGGCGTCGAGCGCTGCGACCACATAGTAGAATCTGGTGTCATCTGCCGTTACTCCTCGGAGGGCGAACTGGGCCTCGGTGAGGTGGAACCAAGAGCGCAGGGTGTGCTGCCAGAAATCCGGTAGCTTGACTGAAACCGCACACGCGTGGCTGTAGGTTCCAGTCCAGGCTGTCTGTGGGATGGCTGCCGCCTCGCTGTAGCTTCCTGACCGGGCCGGCTTCGGGGATCTTGCCTCGTGTTCCATAATACGTCTTGGGTCACCAGTGTGGAGTGTGTGAAATCACAGGCAGATTCATTTCAGACGATTTATTACACACTCACATCTCACACTTCTCAAGCAAAGAACAGACTGAACATTTAAGTGGAAACTCTCCCCTTAAGTTTCATGGCATTTTCCTCACACACAACATGACATTTGCGTCACACTGCATTCAACTCCTTTCATCCCTGACTCCTTCCTGCTATCTCACCAGGAACCTCCTGCTCTTTGTTGTCCCAAGCTTATCCACTGTCTCCTGTCTGAGATGCTAGATAATCTGGCTCTCCGAAGGTGCTACAAGCCAACCATTGTACCATGTCAGATATGATCATGAATGTCAGACTCAACAAACAGCTGTGCAGTGTGAGCTGCAGCACATCATGACCAGTAAGACTAGCCTGTCAGAATTTTTTATACTTACTCCCCTAGTTTGAAAGCCCCTGAAGATGGTCAACACTGTCTTGACAGTGATCAGCCATTTTTATATCAGGTCTGTATCTTTTCGTTGCAATATTAGAAGTATAATAACATTATTAACAGTAAGTCAATACAAATAATTAAATCATGTTTATTAAGTCGACGCAAATAATAAAGTCAAAGTCAAATTTATTTATAAAGCATATTTAAAAACAATTAAGTTGAACAAGGTGCTGTATATCGAGATAGAGTTAGAATCAAACTACACAACCAAACATACACCGGAATGGTGGCCTATAGGTAAAGCATCTGCCCCACAACCGGGAGGTCAGGGTTCAAGTCCCGGTTGGGTCATGCCAAAGACCATGTAAAAGTGGAACTTCCTGCCGTCCAGCTTGGTGCTCAGCAAAAATGGAACGGAGGAGGGAAATGTGGGCGGCAGTGGCTCAGAAGGTAGAGTGGGTCGTCCAATAACCAGAGCGCTGGCAATTCGAATTCCACTCTCCCCCAACCATCCTACCGTTGTGTCCCTGGGCAAGACACTTTATCCACTTTGCCTTCAGTGTCCATGACACTGGGTATAAATGTGCATAAATGTTCAGTAGTGGTCGGAGAGGCCATTGGTGCAGATTGGTAGCCACGTATCCATCAGTCTGCCCCAGAGCAGCTGTGGCTACAGTAGTAGCTTACCGCTACCATTATCTGTCTGTGGAGTGAATGAATAATGGATTTTCATTGTAAAGGGCTTTGGGTTTCTTGAAAGGCGCTATATAGATGCAAACCATTATTATTATTATTATCATTATTATTGTTATTATTATTATTATTCACGATAAATAGAAATACAATGCATTAAAAGAAAATGGAGTAAAAACAGCTCAGAATACAGCCAACTGTTGAGTTTTCACTCTCTGCTTGATCAATCAAATGCCACTGAGAACAGATGCGTCTTCAGCAGTGATTTAAAATCAATTAATGACTCAGCAGTGCGTATGTGGACAGGTAAATTGTTCCACAGTCTTGGAGCAGCCACTGCAAAAGCTTGATCATCTCTCCGTTTTAACTTCAATTTTGTTACGTCTAAGGGCATCTGGTTAGTTGATCTCGATGCTCTTACAGGTGAATGAGTGGAAACAAGTTCTGACAAATAGGATTGTAAAAATCCATTTAAGGCCTTAAAAGTAAACAATGAAACCTTAAAGTCAATCTTAAAATGGACAGGAAGCCAGTGAAGGGAAGATAAAACAGGAGTGATATGTTCACGCTTTTTTATACCAGTTAAAAGCTGAGCCGCTGCATTCTGAACTAGCTGCAAACGGTGCACAGAGGACTGTTCTCCTCCAAAATAGAGTGAACTGCAGTAGTCCAATTGTGAGGTAATAAAAGCATGTGTCACTTATTGTAGATCTCTAGGGGGGAGATAAAATTTCACTTTGGCAATCATTTGCAGTTGGTAAAAACTAGTTTTGACAACTGCACTAATCTGGACCTCCCTGCCCGCTGCTATTTATAGACACGGTGTAATGTTGGAAATGGAAGTGGGCGCCATTACACCATGCGTCACAAAAAAGAGCATATTACACACTATTGAACTATACAACCTTCCCCCCCCCCCCGTAGAAAAGTCCAAAACACACACACAATCAAGACCCTCCCCAATTTAGGACCTGAATCACGCACTAAAACTAAATTGGAATAACTAAAGGGCCTAACACATTCACTCAACAAACTTAAGCTAGGCGGACAGGTGGACTACCGTGCTACCTACCCCACATGGCAAGGAGATTTATTCTGCCACCTGTAAAAATAAAGAAAGTCCATTAACTAACTCAAAAATATTGCCGTGTTCCTAAACTATAAATAAACCCAGAACAACATTTTATTTTTCAAAACACATGCAAACACAAGCAATTTTTTCATTATTATTATTATTTCACTTCAAACACCTACTAAAAAAACCCATACTATTATAACTTGTTTCACTCTATATCACGTTTAAACTCACAGTCCACACGGCTAAGTATGGGAAGAACTGGCCTGTGGGGCCCCCAGACTGTCTCTCTGTAAGTCTGCCCCTGGAGACGGCATGCCTCGTGGGCCACAGCTGATCGGATAAAGGATGATGCACCTCTTCTTCCTTGCCGTTGGGCGTCCTCCTCATCCGGGCCAACCACACGAAGTCTCCTCCCGGGCACGCCACAGCTCATTGGCGTGCCTCCACAAGCCATCTGACAGTTGAAAATAGGCAGCGCTCGTTTACCCACGATGCGCAGTTGCCGCTGGTGATCTTCAGACTGTTGTTTGGTCTGCTTTTGCCGTGGTTGTCCCGCCTCACGAGCTCAAACCAGATCCGTGACTCTCAGAGGGGCCTTGCTCAGCTTGCAGTGTTGCTGCTTGGCACGCAATTTCTCTGTGCCTGACGGTCTGGCTCTGACCTCTTTTAAATCCGCTGCAGCTGTCGCCGTTGTAGCCCCAGATTCACCGGCCCACTAGCCGAGCTCCGGGAACAACTGGAGCTAGCTTCTTGGCGTCGCTCATCGACGCAGGTGCCTCACCATCACACACAGTACCCTCGTCCAGGGCGACTTGAGCTCCGGCACTGAGACCCTCCTGCAACGACCCTGAGCGAGGACTGGCCCCAAAACAGACAGACCCCTGAGGGATGCCACAAGTAAGGGAAGCTGCTGCAGAAGATAACTTTCCTCTACTAACTGAAAAAGCTTCTGTCTGTCAAATAAGATTTAAACCAAGCTAGTGCAGTGCCTTTGATACCAATAACATGTTCAAGTCGAGACAAAGGAATCTGGTGATCCACAGTATCAAAGGCAGCAGACAGGTCTAAATGCACTGAAACAGCAGAACTGGCAGCATCAGCAATTTAAAGAAGGTTATTAAAAACTCTTAAAAGTTAAGACTCTTATGTGAGTACATCAAAATTCCTATGCCAGTAAGATTCATACAGTATGTATCTGTAACTGTGCTGGAGCGTGTTTTTTGATGTATTAATATCACACATCAGGTTTGCATAAATCTGACATTTTCTGTATGCCCTAGATCTCATATTATCACAAAACGATGATGGTTAGTGACAACAGGGTGCTTTTAGCTGATTTTAAACCAAAACCCTCAGCATAACTTGGTTCTGACCAGGTCATGAGTTCAGCATAAGTTACCATGGTAATCTAGCTGAGTAAAAAGAGAGCCAGTTTCATGACGCTGAAAACTCTCAAGCCTCACCTTCCTCCACTTGACTACTAATCTTGCGTCATAGTACACCCCTCTAGTTAGCTAGCTAGCTAACATTATAGCTAAGTTTAGGTTACCATCCATCCATCTTCGACCACCGGGTTGCGGGGGCAGCATTCCAAGCAGAGTAGCCCAGACTGCTGCCCAGTTCATATAATCCCCATGATCCCCATGGTCCTTTCTGAGTGTGGTGAGCCCACTGGAGGGCAGACCCATGTGGCTGCTTTGATTACACTGGGTCCTTGTAATTTTTTTCATCGGGATCTGCCGGACCACTCTTGGTCTGTTCCTTCACCCAGGACCTGTTTGCTATGTGAGACCCTACCAGGGGCAAGTTACCTGCGACAACATTTCGCCTGGGATCACTAAGACATGCAGACCCCTCCACCATGATAAGGTGGTAATCCACAAAGAAGTTTAGGTTACATATAGGCTAATTTTCTTATCTTAGCTGCAGTTCTCTTTAGAGAAACTGAATCCATACCAGAGGTTGCATTAACTTAATAGTTTACAGTTTTAGAATGCTGCATTTGGTAGGTTCATGACTAAAACTGAACATGTGAACAAAACTAAAAGCTATTCAGCATCTTATATGAAAATTAAAATGACAGGTAAAAACAGATTATGACGGAACTTTTACACGCCTGTCTGTCAAAATGGCAGATATCAAGAAAGTGTAACACAACCTCTGGTCCATACTGTCCTCTTAGATAAACCCATCGACTGTCTGCAGTTTTTCTCCTTTATCTTTTCTTTTTTTCTGCACAAAAGACCGATGGCATCACACACTCACATCACTTTAGCAGCCGTGACATGATTTTTTGTTTACAGTGGTTAACACTTTCTGGACTCTCCTCTTGACTACCTGGACTCCTGAGAGATTTTGGTGACAGTGTTGAGGGCAGGTTACGATGATTGGTTGCAATCATATTTAGAGATGAGACTCTCCCAGTCGAGACACAGCAAGAATTTATTTCACTAGTCTGACATTGTAAAAGACAAAAAAAAGTGTAGTCTGAACCAAGCTTTTAGCATGTCTACCTTTTCTTTAGTATAATTGAATTAAATGCTATTTGTCTTGCTATGCTTTACATATAAAAACACCATGATAATTAAGTAATAATAAAATCTTAAATCTGTGTTACAATGTATAGTTGACATACTGTACAGTTAATATAAACTCTATAGTTTCTATCAAAGAATGAACAAGTATTTGAAAGGTGATCAGAAAGGGCAACATTTTTGCTAGATAAGTGACTCAGAAGGCATCAATGCATGTTTGAGGGTAGCAGCCATTTTCATAGCCTGCATAGTATCTTAGTGGTTTTGCAGCCTGTGAAATGTGCTGCTGTTGTCATGCACTGTCAGAATAATCCAAAATTCCCAAGTGGACTTGATAAAGTTTCTTTTGTATTATTACATATGTTGGTTCCTCTATGCAGATCAGTAACAGCCCTATAAGAAAAGACGTCAAGGTGGCTCCAATAGGAGCTAAAGATGAAAAAAATGCAGCTAAGAGCAGCCCCTCCTCTAAACCAACACCAGGTAAGAAATTGTCTTAATTAACCCATTGTGCTTTTATCTAAATTTTACACAGCCTCTCAACTTTTTTTATCCCCTGCCGGGTGAAGACAGAAGGAATTATGGTATGGGGCCGTCCGGTGAAATGTGAAATCAACTCCTCTTACAGTTTTGTTCCAATTATTTTGAAACTTGGTACCTTGGTTTGATATACACTGATGATGCGCATATTGCTATTTGACTGTGATCAGATGATTTTTGCATGAATTATAGACTTTGAGGTCAAGGTCAGATTTTCCCTAAATCTCATAAACACAATAAAAACTGAAGGAAATGATATAGGCTTTTCAAATCTGTACCATAGTTGCATATAAGGGCGTTTTCACACCTGAAAATCTGCACCAAAGTCCAAACTAAAGTTTTCATTTTGTTACACTGTATCCACCTTATTCCTAGCCCCCATGATGCTTTGCGTGAATTATGGGTGCAACTTCCGGTACTAGTTTAGAAAGTGGGGTTATCACAGAAACAGGACACTTTTCCTTGTTAAAAAACAATGACTTCGGCATCAAAAATGTGGGAACGTGGCCTTTTGCACCTCAAAAACAGTAATATAATCATACCACTTCCCACGACTATGGAGGGATGAGAAGATGACCTTAAAAAGTGGCCTTGCAGACAGTAGCTCCGTTCGTTAGCTCCACTGCTAAAATGCCAACGCTGTAAACAAATAAAAGCTCTGCGATATATCAATGTCTCCACCGCAATAAAGTCAGTTGCATTTTGTTAAAATATGATGGACATAATCAAATTTACCTTAGAGCAGATGCAGAATCTAGTCAGAGCCACAGAGAACCACAACACCGTGCTTGGGTGCTTTAATGTCGGGGTAAATACAGACAGCTGCAGCTGTTCGTTTTACCCTGACATTAAAATGCTCATGCTGCTGTCATGCTGTGAATGCTTATTTAACTTAACACGTACAGATCTTTTCTGACAATTATTCCAAATTTTATTGATCTATATTTTGTGTAATTTAAAAATTAATGCACGCTGAAGCTGCTAAAATCAAGTCCATATCGTTCCAATGCAGTGCAGTGAATGCAAAAAAAAACAAAACAAAAAAACACCTATTTGATATCTTTCTTAAATCGTTAAACCTTAGGAAGCAAACTGTTACTATTTTTTATTTATTATTTTACTAAATGTAGCCTTGCATCTGGTGACATATATAAATGCCAGATCTGTGACATTCACACAAGTGAAAACATGCCTAGTGCTCTTGTGTCTGTACCACCGATCACACCAACAATCCTTTTTAGTTTTCAGTGATCTACTCATTGCTGTTGAAGCCAGCACAGATTTAGCTGAGTTTAGGAGTCTTACACCACAAACAGCAGCAAGTACCAGAACTATGCAAAAACATTCAAAAATACAAAAACTACAAGTGCTGAAATTATCTGCCACATGACTGCAAAACAGGTATGTGGACTATACATTAAAACGAATTTAAGACACTTTTAAAAATGCTATTTTAAATATCCCACTGCTCCACTCTTGCTGACTGATTTAACACTACTTCAGCCGAAACCAGAAGTTCCACCCATAATTCTACAGCAGCGCCCTTAGGAGTAAGGTGGATACATTTGGTCCAGTTAGATTTGGTTTCGCACCACTTGTTATCCAAGCAGACCAAACAACTTTACATAACGAAGTGGCATATCGTTGTCATGACAACATTTATGTAGTTAGCACAGATGCTGCAGTTAGCAACTGTGCTACTCACTGTCGGAGGTGTTTTCTGCAGCTCTGGACAAATCGGTAGCCACATTTTAAGTGGAACCTGGTTCAGACGCCTCATATTAGTCACTGAACTAGTTTAGTGAGGCTAGAATATTATCCAGGTTATTACATCTGCCCTTATCAGATGTGATGATTTTCAGCTGGCATTGCTCCTCCAATCTTTCACTGCTCTCCATCCCATCCTGTTATATGGGCACTTTATTGTGAAGTGCAGTGTGGTGGCGTCGACTTCCTGTCACGTCACCACACTGCCCTATAAAACTGGGTGAGCCACCATGGCACGACCTCTTTACACCGGATGCCCATGCCAGGTGCCTGCTGTGTTCTACCATCAAAGCTGTGTTCAGCGCTACCTCATCTTGCCTCACTCATCACCAGGTTTGCATACATAACATTTGGCGACTGAGGATTAACTTATGGAGGCACGCATAACACCACTCCGTCCCTTTCTCGTGCTCCCAGATGAACCGCTGGTGCCTTGGCCACGCTGGTTTGAGGCTTTTCAGACCTACATCACCGCGCTGGACCTCGGGAAGCTCGACAAGCTAAGGGCACATGCGCTTCTCGTCCATAACCTGGGCATTGAGGGTCAGTGAGTCCTGCGGACGCTCAGCGCATCAGACTCATTTGAGGACGTTGTGGAGTTGCTAGCCAACCATTTCCACACCCCGGACAGTTCGTTTTCAGCAGCAACATCAATGGGTAGGTCAGCCCATCCACCAGTTTGTCGCTGACTTGAGACAGCTAGCTAGCGAGTGCCGCTTTGGACAGTTGGAAGATGAAATGGTGCACGACCAGCTAGCGGAGCACACGTGCAGCGCTGTATTGTGAGCTCAGCTACTTATAGTGCCAAATGACTAAACATTAGCCAAAGCTGTCAAGCTAGCTCTCCAGGTGGAGGCTGCAGACAAGCTAACCTCGGAGCTAAACTGGCATCAATCACAGTGGCCGCTGGACCCACCCGCCACAGCAAATGTCGTGGACTCGAATAGCTTGGAAGACAATGTTACAGAAACCAATGCTGCCAGCCGAAGGTCTGCCCTGGGAAAACCCCCATGCAAGGGTTGTGGGTCCACGACGCACCACCATAAGGTGAAGGAATGCAAGAGGAAAACGTTGTAGCAGATGTGGACGCTTGAATCATTATGCTAGAGTGTGCTGCTTATCTGAACCGGAGAGCCCACGGAAGAAATCACTCCACCCGCCCCTGTCAACCGTCCATACGGTGTCCCCCAAAACAAACGGGTACACATATTGTGCAGTGGAGTTGGACTGTGTTGAGGTGCCACTGTTGCTCGACACAGCGGCGGAGGGGTCGTTGCTGAACTGGGCCACGGTGAAGAAGTTCTTCCCCCACTACAGGATTAAAGGTAACCCAGCACCGCTGTATGGTTATGGAGGTGGCAGGCTGTGCACGGTTGGGACTTTGGAGTTAACGGTTCGTTACAAGTCTGCGAAGATGGTTGACTTCATGTTCCACGTGATGGCATGGTGCGATAACATCATGGGCTGTGATTTGTTTTATGGACTGGGTTTTGTCATTAAAGACGGTGCCAGAAATGATTGGTCGGGTTGTGGCCGCTGGAACCCTCCAGTTCCGGTGCTCGAAGAGGACATTGTGTGGGACGAAGGGCTAATGGACACGCTGGCGGTCAATCAGGACCAGTTTCACTCAGGCTCGGTGCAGTAAAGTCTCAGTGCTGGCGCTTGGGACATGGCAGAGGGGGGTACCGAGCGTGGCAGTGGGGCACCTGCGTCAGCAAGTGACACCATGCTAGCCCCAGATGCCTCCGATGCTTGTCCGCAGGGGGATGGGGGCTCTGCAGCTACTACAGTGACCGCTATGATGTTTTTAGAAGAGGACGGGGCCAGATCAATGAGCATGGAGTTACCGCATGCTCAGCAGCAGCACGTCAGGCCGAGCCAGGCCTGACAGCCTGCGAAACACTAAGTACGTCTGTGGATAGTGGCGAAGTTGGGTGCAGCGTATTTCCGGTTGTCCAACGGCTCATCGAGGCATGCTAATCAGCTTCGGCGTGTCCAGGAGGTCACTCCGGGTGACAAGGCTGGATCGGAGTCAGTGATAGTGAAGGAGTCCGGCTCCATCATCCAGAAGATCAGCCATTGTCCCGGGGGCTTGCTGCTTCCAGGGCCACACTTGCTGAGGGGCTGCCCTGGCCCCCCATGCCGGTTCCACCTTTCCCACTCAAGTGACTGTGCTGTAGCAGTTTTGTTTATAGTTCTGTGTGTTCTGTGTGTTTTATGGGGTTATGTATAGCATTGTTTTAGTTTAGGAGCACGGCAGATATTTTTTAGTTTAACAATGGACTCTTTAGCTTATCTGGTGGCAGAATAATCCACCATGCCATGCGGGCTGCGTGGTAGTCCACCCACCAGCCGTATTTTAGGTTGTTTTGTGTGAGTGTGTTAGGCCAGTTAAGTACATTAGTTTTTGTTATTTTAGTACGTGATTCGGGATCCAAATTGGGGTGGGTTTGAATTGTATACATGGTTTTGGACTTTCTAAAGGGGGGAAGAAATGTTATATGGGCACTTTACTGTGAAGTGCAGTGTGGTGACATCGACTTCCTGTCACGTCACCACACTGCCCTATACAGCGGGGCCAGCTGCCATGGCACGGCCTCTTTATGCCGGATGCTCATGCCAGGTGCCTGCCGTGTTACTGCTGTGTTCTACCATCAATAAAGCTGTGTTTGACGCTACCTCATCTTGCCTCATTCATCACCAGGTTTGCATACATATCCCCTCTGAAAATATCTCATAAGTTTCTGCATTTTTATGATTTTATTTGACTACTTATGCCACTAACAGACCATATCTAAATTAAAATCTGGATATCTTCCTCTCTCAAAGTCATACCACGACTCATTTTCCCTCTTATCAGCTGCCTTAACTTCCTGTGTTTGGTCTGAAAGTTCAACCCTTTCTGATAATTGCTTTTGCACTCTAAACGAACCAGATCAAGGTTCAGTTTGAGCCAGACCAAGACCACCTGTTTTTGCCGAACCAATTTTCAGCTCTTTGGTACAGACCGTGGTTCGGGGGGGCTTTCACACCTAAAATTTTGGTCAGAATCAAATTGAAAAGTCAGAAATTCTGGACTTAACAGATTTGGTGTGAAAGCCCCTTAGGACAAATCTTGGACAACTTACACCATGACCCTACTATGGGTTTGGGGTCAAAAGGTAAAGGCTGGTATAGAGGTGATGCATTATAACAGAATTCTGGCAGTTACCATAGCAACACAGCACTGAGTGGCTATGTCACATGTGACAGCTTATTTTGTATGCAGCAAAACATAAAAATCACACAAAATAGTTATTAGTCACAGCAGTGTATAGAGTGCCTTTTTTACTTTACATGTTAATACAACACAGTATACAAAATCAAATCAAATCAAACACCATTTACTTGACTGTAGTGATAGGCCGTGAGCAGCTGCCACTTTTCGTTCAGTTTCGTGGCACCCAACGGGGAACTAAAATTTTAGTGTTTCTAAATTAAGATTACATTATTGTAAGACAAAATATTGATGTTCCCACTTCCAAAGGTGTGGATAGCTGTATGAAAAATGCGATTGAAGTCAGTCGGTAATAATTGTCTGGCTACCTTAAACATGGCCCAGTCTGGGATGTTTTAACCAATCAGCGTCGTCCCTTTGGTCATGTGACAACAAAATGGCAGCGCCCACAGGGGTAGCGTGCGCTGAAAGCCTCTCCTGTGTTATTCACATTTCCGATAAGTTTTCGGGCAGTATCACTCGTTTTACTGAAGCATCGTGGGCAAAAGTACGTGAGTGTGCCCAAAAATGGCTTGTACTTGACGGACCCCAACAGAAAGTAGCAGAACAACGTCGCGACTTGTTCGAGAAAGGTGAGTGGCAGCCATTGTTTATGGTTGTACTGCGTGTGCCCTGGAGTTGTTTGGCTCCGATCATTTGTAACTCTAAATATGAACTAAAATGGAACCCTAGATGTCTAAAACCTTTGTCAACCACACACAGGGTGACCTAGTCCTAGTCTAAGACTCCGAGTAGGCCGATCTGGGGGTGTGGAGGCTAATAACCAAGGGACTCTGGGTGCCAGGTAACATAGTCCTAGTATAGATCTAGATGATGCAGATCGACTCACTCTGATGATGCATCTATCCTCAGAAACCCACCCTGGGCCTGAATTATAGTCAAAATATACCACTACCACAAAGTAGCTCAAATGGGAAAATGGTAGCAATCCCAATGAGCCTCTGAGTCTGAGGGTTGGATGTACTTCTCAGCCCAAGCCCAAGGGGTGCAGTGTACTTAGTAGGTGAGGGAGGAACAAGTTTGGGCATACATTTATATAGTTTGCACATAGTCACACCCATACTATCAAGCCTTAGGCGGATGGAAAATGGCCTGTTAAGGAAAGCCCATATGTTTGTGATGTGTCACCCAAGAAAGGTTAAACTCATGGCAGCAGCAGTCGCCTGTATACTTTATGCTCTCAATAAATATGGGCACACGGTCTGTGCTTGCCATTTTGCAAGTTTACATTGAGCAGTGACTAGGTTGCACAAGGTCTCTATTATAATAAGCTCACTGTTAATGTGAAAATTATCTGCAATCTATATATGTTTTATATCTATATGGGTACAAGGTAGGCCTAATGTTATAATGCCATGGTCCATATAATATGTTTTCAGATCTAAACAACCTTGATCCAACATTTGGCTACCATCGTGTGTGCTATAGCTGTTTTACGGACAAAACAAGAGTGGAACGTGCTGAAGCTCGTAAAAAACGACTGGCCTAAGCCCACATTCCTGAGCCTCAGGAGCAAAGCGGACCAGAACTTAGTCCCCCAACACCATCTCCTAAAAAGCGACTGCGATCTCACCATGCTGCAGCAACCATCAGCCAAGCATCTGCAAGGTCAAGCAATGTGTTGCCAAACATCTGCATCATCTGCAAGAAGGAAACGCTCAGAGAAGGGCCACGGACAAATCGTGTCACTGTAAAACTGATGCAAGCTGAGACATGTGATGCTGGTAAGAAAATCTTTGACCCTCAATCACACAAGTGACCTCAGAAATCGATTCCTGGGCATAACATTATCCGAAAATGATGTCTCAAACGTGATTCTAGGTGGACTGATTAAAAAAGTTCATCCATCCATGACGGCCATTTTTGATTTATGCAAATAAGCGGAGTTCTTTGACCCTCAATCACATATTTGCCCTCAGAAATCGATTCCTCGGATCAACATTATGCAGAAAAGACGTCTCAAACGTGATTCTAGGTAGAATGGTTAAGAAGTTGGACTATCCATGCCTGTGGTGGCCATCTTGGATTTATGCAAATGAGTGGAGTTCTTTGAGCCTCAATCACAAAAGTGACCTCAGAAATCGATTCCTGGGCATAACATTATCGGAAAATGATGTCTCAAACGTGATTTTAGTTGTACTGATAAAAAAAAGTTAGGCCATTCATGGCAGCCATCTTGGATTTATGAAAATTAGTGGAGTCCTCAATCACATATCTGACCTCAGAAATCGATTCCTCGGGTCAACATTATCCGAAAAAGACGTCTCAAACGTGATTATAGGTAGAGTGGTTCAAAATATAGTCCATCCACACCCATGGTGGCCATCTTGGATTTATGCAAATTAGCGGGGTTCTTTGACCCTCAGTCACACTAATGACCTCGGAAATCGATTCCTCGGGTTAACATTAGCCGAAAAGGACGTCTCCAACGTGATTCTAGGTAGAATGGCTAAAAAGTTGGTCCATCCATGGCAGCCATCTTGGATTTATGCAAATTAGCGTGGTTCTTTGACCCTCAATCACACAGTCGACCTCAGAAATCGATTCCTCAGCTCAACGTTATCCAAAAAAGAGGCCTCAAACGTGTTTCTAGGTAGACTGGTTGAAATGTTAGGCCATTCATTCCCTTGGTTAGTCGTGGCAGCCATCTTGGATTTATGCAAATTTGACGTAGCTATCCACACCTTTGACAGTGGGAACATCGATTTTCAGATTCAGCAGGTTTTTTTTTTACATAGAAATCATCAAAGATTCCGTAGTTCCCAGTTGGGTGCCACGAAAATCATTTTCTAGCCACATTTTGAGGGAGCTGCTTACGGCCTATGATGTGTGGGTAAAAACCAAGGAACACGCATGGTAAGTGAAGAACTGATTCAGAGCCTTTATTTATTTTTTTTGCCAATTAATACAAGATGGAATGATAAGATTAGCTCTCCACAATGCAAGCAGGTACTCTGTGTACTGCTGTGATTGAATACTGTGTGTATTTTTGTGTTTTACTGCATACACCCTAATGCTGCCACTTATTTTTTCCACTCCATGTTTTTTAACTGTCTTGACTTCTATTTGGTGACATCATACGCATATCCTCTGTTCCTTATGCCCTATTACTATACAGTGAGTAAAGCAAGTCACCAAACTTTGTACACAGATTCACCCTGAGACCATGTGACTATGGTTTTGGGATAGCAAGGTCAATGTCAAAATGCCAAATAAACTATATCTCAACAACAAAGAAAGCTAGGGTCACAAACTTTGTATACAGGTTCACCCTGACCTCTGACTATGGGTTTGGAGTCAAAAGGTTAAAGGTCAAGGTCAGTATTCCCGTTGTCTCTTACAGTAGAACGAGTAAAGCTCTTTAGGGTCCTCCAACTTGGTACACAGGTTCACCTTGGGATCCTGACCTACAACTATGGGTTGTATAAAATTATTTTTGTTGTATATTCATGTATGATAGGTTTATCATAATTTGGTTCTGCCTCACTGATTATATGGATAAAGGTGCAAACTGCTGTCTTTCAGTAACATATTGGGATCTTTAAAGAAAACAGAGGTGGGGGATATTGCACTCGCCTCAGAGTTCTCTTGTTGTAAATGGGTTTCTGTATCATTTTACTCCAAAACAGCATATTAGAGTTGTAAGTTATCAAAGCTCATTCTAACACCAGTATATACTGTATATGTGTGTTCAGACTGCAGCAGTAACAGCGTGGCATCTAAAAAGCTTCCAGCAGTGAGAGCTCCAGCTAACATCCAGTCTGGTGAAGTGTCCGTCACCACAGAGCAGAGCAGTGACAGCCAGGCGACAGCTGAGTTGTGGCTGGAGAAGGCGCACAGAGAGGCGGGATTTTCTAAACCATTTACTGTGAGTTATTTGGAAACTAACATACAGTACATCTGGAAAGTATTCACAGCGCTTCACTTTTTCCACATTATGTTATGTTACAGCCTTATTCCAAAATTGATTAAATTCATTTTTTCCTCAAAATTCTACAGACAATACCCCATAATGACAATGTGAAAAAAGGTTTTGGGGAGATTTTTGCAAATTTAGTAAAAATAAAAAACTAAGAAATCACATGTACATAAGTATTCACAGCCTTTGCCATGAAGCTCAAAACTGAGCTCAGGTGTACCTGTTTCCACTGATCATCCTTGAGGTGTTTCTACAGCTTAATTGGAGTCCAGCTGTGGTAAATTCAGTTGATTGGACATGATTTGGAAAGGCACACACCTGTCTATATAAGGTCCCACAGTTGACAGTACATGTCAGAGCACAAAACAAGCATGAAGTCAAAGGAATTGTCTGTAGACCTCCAAGACAGGATTGTCTTGAAGCACAAATCTGGGGAAGGGTACAGAAAAATTTCTGCTGCTTTGAAGGTCCCAATGAGCACAGTGGCCTCCATCATCCGTAGATGGAAGAAGTTCGGAACCACCAGGACTTCCTCTCTCTGGCCAGCTGTCTAAACTGAGCAATTGGAGGAGAAGGGCTTTAGTCATGGAGGTGACCAAGAACCCGATGGTCACTCTGTCAGAGCTCCAGCGTACCTCTGTGGAGAGAGGAGAACCTTCCAGGACAACCATCTCTGCAGCAATCCACCAATCAGGCCTGTATGGTAGAGTGGCCAGACGGAAGCCACTCCTTAGTAAAAGACACATGGCAGCCCACCTGGAGTTTGTCAAAAGGCACCTGAAGGACTCTCAGACCATGAGAAACAAAATTCTCTGGTCTGATGAGACAAAGATTGAACTCCTTGGTGTGAATGCCAGGCGTCATGTTTGGAGGAAACCAGGCACTGTTCATCACCAGGCCAATACCATCTCTACAGTGAAGCATGGTGGTGGCAGCATCATGCTGTGGGGATGTTTTTCAGAGGCAGGAACTGGGAGACTAGTCAGGATAGAGGGAAAGATGAATGCAGCAATGTACAGAGACATCCTGGATGAAAACCTGCTTCAGAGCTCTCTTGACCTCAGACTGGGGTGACGGTTCATCTTTCAGCAGGACAATGACCCTCAGCACACAGCCAAGATATCAAAGGAGTGGCTTCAGGACAACTCTGTGAATGTCCTTGAGTGGCCCAGCCAGACCCCAGATTTGAATCCAATTGAACATCTCTGGAGAGATCTGAAAATGGCTGTGCACCGACACTTGCCATTCAACCTGATGGAGCTTGAGAGGTGCTGCAAAGAGGAATGGGCGGAACTACTCAAAGATAAGTGTGCCAAGCTTGTGGCATCATATTCAAAAAGACTTAAGGCTATAATTGCTGCCAAAGGTGCATCAACAAAGTATTGAGCAAAGGCTGTGAATACTTATATACATGTGACTTGAGTCATTGACATGAGTTTTTTATTTTCAATAATTTTTCAAAAATGTCAAACTTTTTTTTATGTTGTCATTACGGGGTATTGTGTGTAGAATTTTGAGGAAAAAATGAATTGAATCCATTTTGAAATAAGGCTGTTACATAACAAAATGTGGAAAAAAGTGAAGCACTGTGAATACGTTTCAGATGCACTGTAGATGTTCTGAATGCCCTGAATTTGCCACCGTCTGACCCCTCTTTTTTCCATCAGGAGTTGTCAGCATCTCAGCAGGAACAGCTCCAGCAGAGGGCAGCATATCTCCGTCACCAGCGAGACAAGCTGCACGCTCTGAAAAGAGACAAACAGAAAATCATTCAGACCACGGCGTCAGAGGAAAAACACACCAACCTCACACCAGCACCCACCACGACACCGGTAAATATAGCCTGTTCCTGCACCTTCTCTTCACCTGGATCGGGTGTCTCACTTCTGGAGACATGTTTGTGTAGAGAACTGCTACCAAATCTAGTGATCAAAAACAGCTCTTCCAATTATGTGCAGAAAAATTGTCCATGTTTTAGACTCACACTATTATTGGACCATTTTAAGTGGATATTAGGGTCAGTATTTAAATTCTGTTGTGAAGGAACTGCACCGCTCCTTGGCTTGAGGCTTGACAAGCAGCAGGCAGCCAATCAGAAATGCTGTGATTTATTATCATTAAAGGGATGGTGACCACGGGGCAGACCCAGAACACGCTGGAGAGACTATAAGTCTCCCAGCTGGCCTGGGAACGCCTTGGTATCCTCTCTGAAGAGCTGGAGGAGGTGGATGGGGAGAAGGAAGTCTGGGCTTCTCTGCTTGAACTGCTGCCTCCGTGACCCGGGCCTCCAGAAAAGCCGTAAAGGATGGATGGATGGGTTGGTGATTTATAAAGATTAAAAAAATCTATAATTTCTTTTAATTCCATATTATGTATTACTAGTGATTAAAGGGATACACTTGTGAAAAGGTGTTATGGTGGGTGAAATGTGCCAGTCATTAAAGGTGGACGATGGAGAAATTATACAGGTTACTGGCAGCACCAGATGGCAGTAATGAACCTTCATCCACTCGGCTGAAGTGAATTTGATTTAAAAAAAAAAAAAAATAACCGATGACCCATAATTACTTCTACAAATTTGTCTACTCCAAGTGAACCAGTAATTAACTGGCATCATTACATGTTCTGCCCTACTTTAGAAATTAACCTAAGTTAAAACACGACTTTTGACTCTGAAATGAAAACTGGCTTTATACTCACCTTGCTGATGTAGAGTGGTATTTAAATCACTTTGTCAGCCTGATAAACATCATAAATGAAGTCATAGCTCTGACAGCAAAAGAAATTTCTTTACACTCTAATTACACTTTTAAGCATTTCTGGAAAATATTGCAGTCTAACTTTAATGGCTTGAAGATGTGTTCCCACCTGCTGGGTTTCAAATGGAATTGCAGGTTTAAATTTTCTGTCGGCTTCACGTCTGTGAAAGGAATGTGTTAATCGTTTTATACCATCTTTGGTTGTGCCCTTGTCTCAGCAATTCAACACCAGAGTGTTTCATATTATGTTGTCATCTCTTGTCTTCTCACTTGATTTTCTTACATCACATCCTCTCCTTGTTTTCCTTTCTTTTCCCTGCCTGTTTGTCATTTCTGCTTGTTTTGGATCTGGTCTGGCCTGTCAGGAGGCAGTGGGTCAGTCCCAGAGGAATGGGGTCTGCTCCTCTCCTCCTGCTGTTTCTCCTTCTGCACAGCAGCACTCTAACTCCTCCAAAGAGAAGGTGATCCATCAGCTGCCTCTACCTCATGTGAACATGTCTTTTGTTTTGATCTGATTTTGCCCTGTAGTATGTTCTTGCTTAGCGTCTGAGTTAGTTCTTGCCAATAGTGACTTAAAGCACCGTCTGTTAAAGAACTGGCTATGGTCACGTGTGGAAAACCTCTGCTTTGAAGAGACAAATTTTCTACACCATATTTGCCCCTGCCCCCAAAATCTGCGTTGAGCCAAACAATTTGAGGTCTAAAATAAATCCTCCTGTCAACATTAGAAATTGGTGGTTAAAAATTATGAACACATCTGCTAGTTGCTGGCAGAAAAAAAAAGTTCAGAGATGAAAAGGGTACTTTCATTATCCATTTTTCCACTTGTCCTGAAAAGGAAACATGAACTGCTCTCAGACCATTTTAAGAGGCATGTTCAGAGTTCATTTCCAGAAAGATAAAGCAGCTGTTATAACAGTCATATCACTTGATCTGTTGCTACAGCAACCAGGTGGCCTCTTTCATGAGCTCCATGTTTGTCTCTTCATCCATAGTTGCTTTAAATCCCTAATATGTGTTCAGTATATGTGCTTTGTTCTTTGTAGTAATTCAGTATTCTTTCCAGTTGCTTTGTTACATTTTGTCTTCAGGTTCAAGGAATAATAATTCAGCCTAACTACCTGTTTTATGCTTTCTTCATACAGGAGATATCTGCTGAGGAAAGGAAGAAGCTCCAGAAGAGAAAACACCTGGCTGACAAGCTGAAAGAGGAAGTGATCAGGAAATGAATGTTCCTCCTCCTGGCAATACTCAAGATTTATTTAGCATCTTTAAACTGACATCCTTTACAATACCACAAATCAGGATTTACTTTTCCAAAGAGCTTCCCTCTGCATGTCTCTCTGTTGGGTGTTTGGACAATACCACTAAGGCTACGTTCACACTGCAGGTTTTAATGCTCAATTCCAATTTTTTTGCACAAATGTGACCCATACCTGATTTTTTTTTTTTTTTTTTTTTTTAAATGACAGTCTGAACAGCACAAATCCGATTTTTTTTTTTGTTTTTTTTTTCCCCCCCACACCAGACCCAGGCCACTTTCATATGTGGTCCTAATTCGGATACGCATCTGATATTTTCCAAAGCGACCTCAGTCTGAACAGTCATGTTGCATTTCATACAACTTTTTCAAAGATTCAAAGATTGTATTCGTTAATACTAGTATACGTACAGGAGAATTGAAATGGTGTTTCTCGCTCTTTCAGTGGTGTGCACAATATAAAAAAAAGAGAGGAATAAGGCTGGAAAAACAACTGCAGTCTATGCACAGTAATGCTACCTATAGTGCAAATGGTGACAAAAGATAGACCCAGACCTCCCATAGTGCAAATAAAGATAAACGATGAAACCCAGCAATCCTATGTACAGAAAAGTAGAGCAGTAATACTTGTAGTTGCAAGTTCAATGCGTAATTATCTGTAAATGGAAGTTCAGAACCACCAGGACTCTTCCTAGAGCTGGCTGGCCATCTGAACTGAGCGATCTGAGCGGAGGTGGGGGGGTGGACAGAGTTCAGGGTCTTGATGGCCTGATGAACAAAGCTGTTAATCAGTCTTGTAGAGCAGGCCCGGAGACTCCAGTACCTTTTCCCTGAGGGCAGGGGGCTGAAGAGGGAGTGTGAGGGGTGGGACATGTCGCCTGCAATGCTGATGGCTCTGTGGGTGAGGTAGATGTCCGAGAGGGGAGGCAGAGGGGCACCGATGAGCTTGCTGGCTGCTTTCATTGTGCGTTGTACTGTGATGCAGCTGGTGAGGATGCTCTCAATGGTGCCCCGGTAGAATGAGCACATGAGGGGTGGGACTCATGCTCTCCTCAGTTTGTGGAGCAAATGGAGGCAAGTTTGAGCCTTCCTGGCCAGTGATGTGGTGTTGTTAGACCAGGAGAGGTCCTCAGAGATGTGCACCCCCAGGAACTTGGTGCTGCTTACCTTCTCCACAGCTGCACCATTGATGATCAGAGGGGGATGCTGTGTGTGTCCCCTCCTGAAGTCAACCACAATCTCCTTGGTTTTTCCCACATTCAGGAAGAGGTTATTGTCTTTACACCACTGGACCAGTTGGCTTACCTCATTTCTGTAGTTGGCCTCCTCATTGTTGGTGATGAGGCCCACCACCGTGTCATCTGCAAACTTGATGATGTGGTTGGTGGTGTAGGCTGGTACACAGTCATGGGTCAGCAGGGTGAAGAGCAGCGGACTGAGCATGCACCCTTGTGGGACCCCTGTGCTCAATGTGATGGTCTGGGAGGTGTTGCTGCCAATCCGCACATTCTGTGGCCTCCCTGTGAGAAAGTCCAGCACCCAGTTATAGAGAGAGATTTGAGTCCCAAGTATCTGAGTTTTTGTATTAGGTGCTGGGAGATGATTGTATTGAATGCTGAACTGAAGTCCAAGAACAGCATTCGCACATAGGGGTTCTCTGAGTCCAGGTGGATGAGGGCTGGATGGAGAGCAGCAGCAATGGCATCTTCTGTGATTCTGTTTGACCTGTATGCAAACTGAAATGGGTCGTGGGAGGGAGGGAGGATGGATGTGATGTTCTGCATGACCAGCCAGTCGAAGCACTTCATTGTCATGGGGGTCAGTGCTACAGCCCAGTAATTGTTGTAGCTGGATGGAACGGGCTTCTTTGGGACTGGTATTATGGTGGCAGTTTTGAAATGTGTGGGGACAACAGATTGAGAGAGATGTTGAAGATGTTGGCCAGGACATTCTTGAGCTCCTCTGCACAGTCCTTCAGGATGCAACCTGGTATGTTGTCTGGTCCAGATACCTTGCGTGGGTTGATCCTACAGAGGGTCCTCTTCACGCTAGCCGGATCCAGACTTATGGCCTGCTCGTCTGGGGGAGTGGTCTTCCTTGCTGATGTGCTGTTTTGTGCTTCAAAGCGGCCGAAGACATTTAGGTTGTTGAGCAGTGTGGTGTCACTTGCACAGGTCTGAGGTGGAGCTTTGTAGTTGGTGAGGGTCTGTATGTGACACCAGAGAGAACGTGCATCTCTGGTGTTGCTGAAGTGGCCGGATATTTGCTTGCTGTACTGTCAATTTTCCTCCTTGATGCTATGGGACAGGTTGGCCCTAGCTGTTGTTAGTCCTCCAGTGTCGCTGGCCCTGAGGGCTGCGTCCCGACCCCTCAAAAGCCTGTGGACCTCTGCTGTCATCCATGACTTTTGGTCGGCATGAACAATGATGGTTTTGCAGTGACATCATCCATGCATTTAGCTATGTATGCTACAGCAACCTCAGTGTACTCCTCTAGGTTTGTGTGTCCATTGTGAGTGGCTGCATGCTTGAAAGTGTCCCAGTCCGTTTTGCTGAAGCAGTCTTTCAGAGCATCAGAGGCCCCCTCTGGCCACACACGTACAGTTGTGTTCAAAATAATAGCAGTCCCACATCACTAACAAGATAAATCACTGTTTTTGTTAGAATTTCAACTTCTACACTGCAAGTAAGTTTCTAGAAGGTTTAGTAAAGGTATAGAAAACCAACAGACCCAACAGGCATGACGTGCATGCTGCTGATTCTGTGAAACTGAATCATTAACTGAAAGGGGCGTGTTCAAAAAAATAGCAGTGCTAAGTTCACTTAGTGAGGTCATTGATTCTGTGAAAAAAAATAGGTGTTAAACAGGTGGCCCTTATTTAAGGATCAAGGCAACTGACGCTGCACATGCTGGCTGTGCATTTGTCCTTGAAAAACAGAGTAAAATGGGTCGTTCAAGACACTGTTCAGAAGAAGAGCGTTCTTTGATTAAGAAATTAATAAAAGAGGGGAAAACCTATAAAGAAGTGCAGAAAATGATAGGCTGTTCAGCTAAAATGATATCAAACGCTTTAAAATGGCCGCCAAAACCAGAAAGGCGAGGAAGAAAAAGAAAAACGACTATTCGAATGGATCGAAGAATAACCAAACTGGCAAAGGCTCAGCCAATGATCAGCTCCAGGAGGATCAAAGAAGATCTAAGGTTGCCTGTGAGTACTGTAACAATCAGACAACGTCTATGTGAAGCCAAGCTACCAGCAAGAAGTCCCCGCAAAGTCCCATCGTTAAAAAAAAAAAACATGTGCTGAAGCGGTTACAATTTGCATTGACTGGCCTACAAAGAAATGGCGTAATATTTTGTGGACTGATGAGAGTAAGATTGTTCTTTTTGGGTCTAAGGGCCACAGACAGTTTGTCAGACGTCCTGCAAACACTGAATTCAAGCCACAGTACACAGTGAAGACGGTGAAGCACAGTGGTGCAAGCATCATGATATGGGGATGTTTCTCGTACTATGGTGTTGGTCCTATTTATCACATACCAGGGATCATGGATCAGTTTGAGTACATCAGAATACTGGAAGAAGTCATGTTGCCATATGCTGAAGAGGAAATGCCTTTGAAATGGGTGTTTCAACAAGACAATGACCCCAAACACACTAAAGTGTGTTTGGGGTCAAGTGTGGCTGCACAGTGGTTTAGCACTGTGGCAGCACAGTTTTACCCTTGGCCGGGGGATCGCGGGGATCATGAGGTCGTGGGTTCGATCCCAGCCCCCGACCAACAGTGAGCTGTGTGGAGTTTGCATGTTCTCCCCGTGTTGCGTGGGTTTACTCCGGGATTTCTCCGGTTTCCTCCCGCATACCAAAAACATGTAGGTTTAGGGCGCTCGCGCACGCAGCGACCAGCAGCCGGTGGCTTGTCACCAGACTGCAAACCAAGTCTACCTACGGGTACAAATAAGTAACAAAAAAAAAAAAAGACAGATGTCAAAACTGCTATTTTTTTGAACATTATATTTTAGATTAGATTAGATTCAACTTTGTCATTACACATGTATGAATACAAGGTAACGAAACACAGTTTAGCATCCAATCAGCAGTGGAAAGGACAGCAGTGCAGTATATACGGTAATTAACAGTATGTGCAATTTAAGCAAATATATGTAAATATATGCAGCAGTGCAGAAAGTTAAGAGTATTTCTTGACTTTCTGTAAAATATTATCAAATTCAATTACTTTTTCCAATTTTCTTGCTTTGAAACAGAATGTTTAGTGTCCCCAATGCATTTGTGTTCATTAAAATACAATTTATTTGAAGAATTTTGACGTTTATTCAAATTTTTCAACACTATTATTTTGAACACAACTGTACCTGCATTTTTGTTTCCTCATTGAAGTGAGACAGATGTGACAATTCTGCAGTGGAGGATGCAGCAAGCATGGCAGACACAGCTGATTCGTGCTCTCTTTTTAATCAATCTTTTTCCCTTTACCACTGGATCATAATTTTGTCAGCGCCGACTGCACATCATCAAAATTTCGGGGGGAGTAGTTCGGGGCTGAAACCGTCAGACAAGCAGGCACACAGTAACGGCACATTTACTGGATGCTACAAATTCCTCTTTCCCTGTAAACAGCACACCGTGAGTCCTGGCTGCTGTAATATCTAAAATGTAAAGTTAATACTGACATGACTGTGGAGCAAAATGGCCAGATACGGGGATACAAGAACACACTGTCCAGGAGAGGGGAGTCTGTGGTGGCTTTTCCTTCCTGTGCGGGACCTGTGCCGCTGGTATGAGCCATGCTGTTTATTAGGGCCCAAGCCAGACATCAGTGGGCGAGAGCCCTATTGAAATCGCTAGGATTATTTATTATTAACCTTATTTATACAGGTGATCCCACTGAGACATGGGGTCTCATTTTCAAGAGAGCCGTTTAAGGAAGTAAATGTGAGCTCTGAATGATTGAGGACAGAACTTCACCTTGATGCAGCTCAGCAAAATAAAATTAAAATTCGGAAATGATTATGCACAAAATAAATGAGACCACCTTCATTCCTTACATGTCAGATGACCACTGTGATCAGCTCTGCTTTAAAAGAATTGATCGATAAACACAACGTTGTGTCTGACGTTATGTTTTCTTCTGCGCATGCGGGTCACTTCATAGCTGCAGACTGTTCACACTGGAGTCTGATGGGGTCGCATTTAAATTATGCGAATGCCCACATAAAAAAAAAAATTTGGATCTCAGCAAAAAATCAGAATTGAGCATTAAGACCTGCAGTGTGACTGTAGCTTTTCTAATGATCACAGACCATTCATGTATTCAAAATCTTTTTAAGTTTATTGGACTGGGTTGAACAGATTAGAAAATATCATGGAAACTAAAAGCACAATATGCAGCCAGTGAACCACAAATGTTCGTAACCGGTGATTAACTTTTGCTTTTCATCTTTAGATTACTCGTTAACTTTGGCAGCTTACTTCATGTGGTGGAACAGGTTTGTGACCATTACTGTGTAAAAAGGTAAATGGGTATGTATTACAGTATGTTCTGACAGCTTAAAACTGCAGTTTTTTTTTCTGGTTTCTACTGCAGCATAATTAAAATCTCTAGAATGGAAACAATTCATTGCCAAACCAGCCAGCTGGCATGATTAGTGACCATAATTACAATTCTTTTTAATTGTCAAAGCATAAAAATTTGAATATATTCTTTATTATATTTAAAGGTAACCAGTTTTTGTAAGTTTGGTCATATAAAACAATGTAACATTTTTGATAATTTTTCACTGTAAAGAATGCCACTTCAATGCTGTAAATTAAGGTGGAATTGCTTTTCTTTTATGAAGCACAAATTTTACAAACCTGAGTTAAAATATTGTATGACCTTTGATGAATCAGACTCCATATTGAGCACAGCTGGCCTCAGAGTATTGTGTTAATCAAAGTGGCAGATGACAGGCACAAGACCAGTCTGGTCCCCCCACCCCCACCCTACTGTTAGCATTTTCCACAGAGAAGCACATACATTGTTCAGTTGTCACACCATGCCATCAGGTGTCCAAAAAAGGGGCCAAGAGAACAATGTGTCATTTTCTGTGTTGTGTAACATTTCTGAACCAATTCAGAGTCTTCACTACCTATTTCTGTGCATATTACCATATGCTGTTTAATAAATCACATTTTATAGAAACAACCTGGATTCCAGACTACCGGGGGGGGGGGGGGCTGTAAAGCACCAAGCAAATTTATTAACGTGAGCATAAAAATCTGTAGTGGCCATTTCTTGACTCATGCTGTGTGTGTGTAGAATCTGCACCCTCTTGTGGGGGGGTCAATATGATTATTGGGGAAATTTAAAACGGGTGTAAGCTGTGAATCATTCTTGCCAAGTAGAATAGTTTATAAAAAAAAAAAAAATGAGTATTTTGAGAGAAATCCTCATTTTTGCAGCTCTGGTTAAGCAGTCAGATTACTGTTAAGCAGAGTAGCAGATCACATACTTCTGCATCTTTTTGGACTGCATCCCTTTCTTAAAGGCAGTATTTGGACAACTTACCACTATGAACTAGATTTTCTGCTTTTATTCATTTGCTCCATAAACAATTAACACTACTGGAGCTGCAGGTGTTAAAGGAATGCAGAAAGTCATAGGAATATTGTACATCGACAGTACATATTGACATAGGGAAAAGTGATAATCGCTGTAGTGATGGACAGTAATATTTTAAAACAATTCACACTGTCTGCATATTTTTCCCACATGCTTCCTTCCTCGCTTTGGCTGTTGGAGCTGGGTTGCCTTTATCCAGTATTACATGCCAGTACTCTTCATATTTTTGTTTGATGATACTTTGTTCATCACTAACGAAGTACAGTGGTGTGAGAAAGTGTTTGCCCCCTTCCTAATTTCTCATTTTTTATATGTTTGATCTGAAACATTTAAGTGTGACAAACAAATTTAAATATTTGACAAAGATAACACAAAATGCCATTTTTTGTTTAAGGGGGGGAAAAAATCCAAACCTACATGGCCCTGTGTGAAAAAGTGATTGCCCCCTAAACCTAATAACTGTTTGGGCCACCCTGAGCAGCAACAACTGCAATCAAGCATTTGCAATAACTGGCAATGAGTCTTTTACAGCGCTGTGGAGGAATTTTGGCCCACTCATCTTTGCAAAATTGTTGTAATTCAGCCACATTGGAGGGTTTTCAAGCATGAACTGCCTTTTTAAGGTCATGCCACAGCATCTCAATCAGATTCAGGTCAGGACTCTGACTAGGCCACTCCCAAGTCTTCATTTTGTTTTTCTTAAGCCATTCAGAGGTGGACTTGCTGGTGTGTTTTGGATCACTGTCCTGCTGCAGAACCCAAGTGTGCTTCAGCTTGAGGTCATGAACAGCTGGCCGGACATTCTCCTTCAGAATTTTTTGGTAGACAGAATTCATGGGTCCATTTATCACAGCAAGTCTTTCAGGTTCTGAAGCAGCAAAACAGCCCCAGACCATCACACTACCACCACCATATTTTACTGTTGGTATGATGTTCCTTTTCTGAAATGCTGTGGTACTTTTATGCCAGATGTAATGGGGGACACACCTTCCAAAAACAATGGACTGGCGATCTGTCCAGGGTGTACCCTACCTCTCGCCCAAAGATGCTGGGATAGGCTCCAGCCCCCCTTCAACCTGAAAAGAATTAAGCAGAAGATGGGAGGATGGACCTTCCAAAAAGTTCAGCTTTTGTCTCATTAGTCCTCAGAGTATTTTCCCAAAAGTCTTGGGGATTATCAAGATGTTTTCTGGCAAAACTGAGATGAGCCTTAATGCTCTTTTTCCTCAGCAGTGGTTTTCATTTTGGAACTCTGCCATGCAGGCCATTTTTGCCCAGTCCCTTTCTTATGGTGGGGTCATGAACACTGAAGCAAGTGAGGCCTGCAGTTCTTTGGATGTTATAGTGGGGTCTTTTGTGACCTCTTGGATGAATCATCGCTGCACTCTTGGGGTAATTTTGGTTGGCCGGCCACTCCTGGGAAGGTTCACCACTGTTCCACGTTTTTGCCATTTGTGGATAATTGCTCTCACTGTGGTTCGCTGGAGTCCCAAAGCTTAAGAAATGGCTTTATAACCTTTTCCAGACTGATGGATCTCAATTACTTTTTTTTTTCTCATTTGTTCCTGAATTTCTTTGGATTGCAGCATGATCTCTAGCTTTTAAGGACCTTTTGTCTACTTCACTTGGCCAGGCAGGTCCTATTTAAGTGATTTATTGATTGAGAACAGATGTGACCATAATCAGGCCCGGGTGTGGCTAGAGAAATTGAACTTAGCTTTCCAAAGATGTCATAAACCACAGTTAATTTGTTTTTTGTTTGTTTTTTTGGGGGGGGGGGCAGCAATCACATACAGTGGGGCAAGAAAGTATTTAGTCAGCCACCAATTCTGCAAGTTCTCCCACTTAAAAGATGAGAGAGGTCTCCAATTTTCATCATAGGTATACCTCAACTATGAGAGACAAAATGAGGAAAAAAAAATCCAGAAAATCACATTGAAGGATTTTTAATGAATTAATTGGTAAATTCCTCAGTAAAATAAGTATTTGGTCACCTACAAACAAGCAAGATTTCTGGCTCTCACAGACCTGTAACTTCTTCTTTAAGAGGCTCCTCTGTCCTCCACTTGTTACCTGTATTAATGGCACCTGTTTGAACTCGTTATCAGTATAAAAGACACCTGTCCACAACCTCAGACAGTCAGACTCCAAACTCCACTATGGCCAAGACCAAAGAGCTGTCAAAGGACACCAGAAACAAAATTGTAGACCTGCACCAGGCTGGGAAGACTGAATCTGCAATAGGTAAGCAGCTTGGTGTGAAGAAATCAACTGCAGGAGCAATTATTAGAAAATGGAAGACATACAAGACCACTGATAATCTCCCTTGATCTGGGGCTCCACGCAAGATCTCACCCCGTGGGGTCAAAATTATCACGAGAACGGTGAGCAAAAATCCCAGAACCACATGGGGGGACCAAGTGAATGACCTGCAGAGAGCTGGGACCAAAGTAACAAAGGCTACATCAGAAACACACTACGCCGCCAGGGACTCAAATCCTGCAGTGCCAGTCGTGTCCCCCTGCTTAAGCCAGTACATGTCCAGGCCCGTCTGAAGTTTGCTAGAGAGCATTTGGATGATCCAGAAGAGGATTGGGAGAATGTCATATGGTCAGATGAAACCAAAATAGAACTTTTTGGTAAAAACTCAACTTGTCGTGTTTGGAGGAAAAAGAACACCATACCTACTGTGAAGCATGGGGGTGGAAACATCATACTTTGGGGCTGTTTTTCTGCAAAGGGACCAGGACGACTGATCCGTGTAAAGGAAAGAATGAATGGGGCCATGTATCGTGAGATTTTGAGTGAAAACCTCCTTCCACCAGCAAGGGCATTGAAGATGTAACGTGGCTGGGTCTTTCAGCATGACAATGATCCCAAACACACCACCTGGGCAACGAAGGAGTGGCTTCGTAAGAAGCATTTCAAGGTCCTGGAGTGGCCTAGCCAGTCTCCAGATCTCAACCCCATAGAAAATCTTTGGAGGGAGTTGAAAGTCTGTGTTGCCCAGCGACAGCCCCAAAACATCACTGCTCTAGAGGAGATCTGCATGGAGGAATGGGCCAAAATACCAGCAACAGTGTGTGAAAACCTTGTGAAGACTTACAGAAAACGTTTGACCTCTATCATTGCCAACAAAGGGTATATAATAAAGTACTGAGATGAACTTTTGGGATTGACCAAATACTTATTTTACTGAGGAATTTACCAATTAATTCATTAAAAATCCTTCAATGTGATTTTCTGGATTTTTTTTTTTTCTCATTTTGTCTCTCATAGTTGAGGTATACCTATGATGAAAATTGAGAGACCTCTCTCGTCTTTTAAGTGGGAGAACTTGCACATTTGGTGGCTGACTAAATACTTTTTTACCCCACTGTATTCCACACAGGGCGCCATGTAGGTTTGGATTTTTTTTTTTTAACCCTTAATAATAAACACCATTTAAAACCTGCATTTTGTGTTCATCTTTTGTCTAATATTTGAATTTGTTTGAGGATCTGAAACATTTAAGTGTGACAAACATACAAAAAAATGAGAAATCAGGAACGGGGCAAACACTTTTTCACACCACTGTATGCTGCAGGATGTGCTTTCATTCTCCCCAGTGGGTCATCTGTTGAGGTCACTGCCCCTTTTATGAGATGAGAGATGAGATTCAACTTTATTGTCATTACACATGTATGAATACAAGGTAACGAAACGTGACTTGGCATTTGGGCACGCTCTGCAGAGCGCATCCAAGGCCGGGGCAGCCGCTAGGCGCCAGTCATAAAGAAGAAAGGAAAAAAAGAAAAGAAATGATATGACACAATAGGCGAGAGCAAAAAACATGTTTTATCAAATTGACGCTTAATGGGTAATGTGTGTGCGCTCACAGCCAAACAACTCAAGCTCCACCGACTGAGTTGATAACCATATTCAGAAGAGATTTTCCTGATATGGAATGTCTTGAGTTAGTGAAGCCAGATAACTGAAAGATAACCTGGGCATGCTGGAACTTTTGCAATACAGGCTTCATATCATCTTTGGTTTCTTCACTAGCTCTACCATGATATTCATTCTGAAAATGCCCTCCATGATACCTTCATCTTATAGTTGGCAGCAGACCAACATGGCACCCTGTCATTAGCTATTAGGACATAGGCTGTAAAACATGCGCTTGTTGTATTTTCAGTGATCCTACCCAAATAGCAAAGTGACAGCTGTTCCAAGTGATGCAGCCTGTTTAGGCTGCGGTGGAAGATATGTCCGCCTGGTCCAAGGTTAATATACCATTGAAATTCATTCATTCATTCATTCATCTTCTTCCGCTTAATCCTTTTCGGGTTGCGGGGGGACTGGATTGAAATTATTTTAGAAAATTTACATGTGTAGCTGAAAAAATTTGTAATAAACCTTTATTCACAGTTCAATGTCAGGGTCAAATTTAATTTAAAAACTTGGCAAATAAAACCATACACATATTAAGACTGGGTGGCTGTGGTAAATGCACCTGGTATAAATTCATGAAGGGGCAGCAGAAACAGTCAGGGGTTGTTGTGGGTGAGGCCTTCAAACAAAAAAAATTTCCTGCAGGTGGGGCTCAACTGATAACCATGTTCCCTGTGACAATCCACTGTTCTCTGGCCTTGCTCCTTGTGTTGTTCTCTCTAGAGTTTTGACTTGCACCAGCTGCCTCTGTGCTTGGTGTGGTGAGACAAGGATGCAACACAAAAATGTTCCAATGTCAGCAACTTAAAAACCTCAACTGCAAGTTTAAAATCACCTCTAAACTTACTTTCATTTAGCTAAAAACTGTTAAAGAAAATTCTGCACTGAAAATAAAATAATTTTTGTTAGACCAAAGACCAACATTCTGGATCTTTAAACTGAGGACATGTAGCATGCCCAGGAGTTGTCCTAGGCTGGACTCTTCCAGTCAGTCACTCAAGTTCTCAAATGCTACACCCCAATAAGTCAGATGTCTGACTATATATTTAAGGAGGAATGAACAAACAAAGAAATACCTGCATCCAGTATCATCAGTAAGTACAGGCTTAAGCAAAATGTGTTATCAAAACCTAACAGTGAGAAGAGCACCTTTCATGGAGATATCCACCTTGGTTTTCTGACTGTGATAATGTGCTGGAACACGTTTATGGTCAGAAATCTGACTTCAGGGGGTGGTTCATTCAACAAACTCCAACAACTAACCATGAAAATCCAACCAAGGATGACTCTGGAATGCATTATTAGTACCTCAATAGACTTTTCTGGAGTGAGATTATTCTGGCAGCAGTATTGGCATGCAGAGATGAGGTGGATCGCACTGCATTTGTTTCTGAACCTGAGAGCTCTTGGGAAGGAGAATGAAGACTGTGTGAACAATATTAGCACAACAGCTAAAGACAGTGCTAAGTATAAAACTCCAGACATCATCAACATGTTGGCTGCAAAAAGGACTTTTACTGCAGTTAATTTTTTTTTAAACCAGCATTTGGGACTTGTCTGCATTTTACACAGAATCAAGACAAACTGGACTGAAAGGGTGAACAGTAACCCAACCTTTTTGTGCAACAACAAAAAAAATTACACAGGCAGGTAGGCATCTTGCTCCCCTTTCAAAATTACATTGGGGCAAATGATTAAAAAGGGAGGGGAAAAACATTTGTACAGTACTTTTTAACAAAGTCATGAAATACCGTACTCATGGCTAATGCAGTCTTGTGTTTACACGCGTGCATGTATTGTATTTGAGTGCCTTGACCAAACTGATGCCATGGCTTTTGAAGGTTTGAGTCCTGCTCCTCCTGGCTGGATTCATCAGCTCCTTTGTCAACATTTTCATTGGAATTTTCTACAGTGACCTTCATTCCCCACACGCACAGCTTCAGCCAGTCAAGCTTTAAACAAATACGGCGGCTAGTCCTGCTAGCCTGACTGGCCCGCTTAAGAATTCATATGCTGGCTGGTTTGGTCTGGTCTCCTCCAGCTGGAACTCTGTGGTTTGCGTTTTAGGAGGATGGAAGCATTTCAAAGGCAGCAGGAGGGAGGTCCTGTGGGGCTCCTGATGAAACAATAGAGCTGGAAACCATTTTGATTCCAATTCCAGGCTCTGGTCAGTAGATAGGATGATAGAAGAAGAGGAAAGTGTTCAGAAAAGAACCAGAAGGATGTGAAAAGGCAAACAAGCAAATGGAAAGGGTCAGTGAGAAGGAACAAGGAGGCCGAAAAGTCTGTTGGTAAATGGATGAGGTGAAAATCGACAGGCTGAAGGAGCAGGCTGATCTGATTTCTACAACAGAATCTCTCAACTCCTTCCACTGAGGGTGAGGAGATGTCATCACTGCCCATCTCCTCAGTGAGACCATTGGACAGCACAGGCAGGCCAAGACCAATGAGAGGATCAGAGGAGGAGGGGGACGGGAGGGACTCTGTCCATCCGTAGAGAGCAAACGATTAACCTTAGGAGCTCAAACGGGGCCGCTTTCTTGGGGACTGCTCTTCCTCTTCATCTTCCTCTTCTTCATCCTCATCATCAGGGTAGTCCACCAAACCAACGAGAGCAGTCTAAGAAACAGAACAGAGAAAAGAAAATGTACGTGTGTGAGGGAAATAAGTATCGAAAGCATCAACACTTTGCAGTACATGCACTACTCAGAAAAAGTCAGGGATATTTGGCTCTCGGGTGAAATTTCAGGATTTACCTAAAAAGCACTGTAACCTTTACAGGTGAACTTAATTTGACCTTCTCTAACCTTTTGAATGCACATGCCCAACTGTTAAATGTTTCAGTACTTTTTGCATAACTTGCTGTTCTCTAACAAGGTGCTTAACGGTAAAATTCACAACAGGTGTTTGATCCATGAGTCGACCAATAAATTTTCTGGTTCAATTAGAATTGGTTTTTAAACAGTCCTCTTCATCATGCTGTTCGCATTTTTTTTTTTTTGTACTTATTTTGTACCCGTAGGTAGATTTGTTTTGCAGTCTGGTGACAAGTCACCAGCTGCCGGTCGCTGCGTGCGCAAGCACCCCATATCCCTAACCTGCATGTTTTTGGCATGTGGGAGGAAACCGGAGAAATCCCGGAGTAAACCCACACAACACGGGGAAAACATGCAAACTCCACACAGATCACTATTGGTCGGGGGCTGGGATCGAACCCACGATCTCACGATCCCCGCGATCCCCCGGCCGAGGGTAAACTGTGCTGCCACAGTGCTAACCACTGTGCCACCGTGCAGCCTTATGATTTTGACATCATAAGACCAAGATGATACCTCACAATTGATCAACAGTACCTCGCCACTGTGAGGCTTCAAACAGGAAGTTCTCAGAGGGAAGTGGCCACTGAGCTTAGAGTGTCAAAGTGTCATCAGCAGGTTGACAACAAGGTTGCAGGTTGCAACAGAGATACATAGAGGCTGGAAGAGTCACAGAAAGGCATAGAAGTGGATGTCCTTTGGCCACATCCCACGCTGATGACCACTTCATTGTTAACAGTGCCCTGCAGAACCGGATGATGAATGCCACTCAACTCCAGGCACATTTAAGGGAGGTGAGAGGCACTCAAGTGTCACATCAGACCATTTGAAACCATTTACACGTACATCAGAGTGTTCTGCGTGCCCGATGACCTGCAAGGGTACCTGACCACACCACCAGGCACAGGCGTCATTGTCTTGCATGGGCCAGAGAGCATTTATGCTGGACAAGGGACCAGTGGGCCTCAGTGCTGTTCTCTAATGAAAGTCGATTCATGTTGAGCAGAAATGATGGCCACTAACGATGTTGGAGACGTCAAGGAGAGCACTATGCATCAGCCACTGTTGTCACCAGACAAGCCTTTGGTGGTGGTGTTAGTCTGGTCAAGTTTGTCTAGTCAGTACAGAACTGCCCTACACCTTGTGAATGGTGCAGTGACAAGCCGATACTATGTGAATAACATCACTGATCCAGTCATTGTGCCCCTGCATGAACAACACAGGCCTAATTTGATCTTTATGGACAACAATGCTCCAGCTCATCGAGGTCGCATCATTAGGGAACGGCTGCTAGAGGCTGGGGTACCTCAAATGGAGTGGCCTGCACTTTCTCCAGACCTGAATCCCACAGAAAACCTTTGGGGTCAGCTGAGTCGCCGTGTAGAGACTTGTAACCCTGCACTCCACAACCTCAATGACCTGAGGGCCGCCCTTCAAAAAGAGTGGAAGGCCATGCCTCAAACAATAAGTTGACTTGTCAACAGCATGAGACGTTGTCAAAGCTGTAATTGATGCTCAAGGGCACATGACAAGTTATTGAGACATTGACATTTTTTGTTGTGGTGTACCCACCACTGTTGTTGGCTTTTGTTTCGATAAATTGTTTGAGATGAGGAATCACCATTGCATGCTTCTACGTAAATGCCCTACTTTCGTGATATACAGTGCATCTGGAAAGTATTCACTGCGCTTCCCTTTTTCCACATTTTGTTATAGCCTTATTCCAAAATGAATTAAATTCATTTTTTTCCTCAAAATTCTACGCACAATACCCCATAATGCCAATGTGAAAACAGGTTTTTGGGAGATTTTTGCAAATTTACTGTAGTAAAAATATAAAAAGAAATCACATGTACATATGTATTCACAGCTTTTGCCATGAAGCTCAAAATTGAGCTCAGGTGCATCCTGTTTCCACTGATTATCCTTGAAATGTTTCTACAGCTTAACTGGAGTCCACCTGTGGTAAATTCAGTAGATTGGACATAATTTCGAAAGGCACACGCTTGTCTATATAAGGTCCCAAAGTTGACAGTGCATGTCAGAGCACAAACCAAGCATGAAGTCAAAGGAATTGTCTGTAGACCTCCGAGACAGGATTGTCTTGAGGCACAAATCTGGGGAAGGGTACAGAAAAATTTCTGCTGCTTTGAAGGTCCCAATGAGCACAGTGGCCTCCATCATCTAACTACTAACTAACTAACTAACTAACCTGCACTTATATAGCGCTTTTCTAGTCACAAAGACCACTCAAGGCGCTTTCATTAATGCTAACCCTCTATTCTAAGGGCCTATAGGAAACAGATATCTAGGGACAATTTAGAACAGCCAATTAACCTAACATGCATGTTTTTGGCATGTGGGAGGAAACCGGAGAAATCCCGGAGTAAACCCACGCAACACGGGGAGAACATGCAAACTCCACACAGATCACTGTTGGTCGGGGGCTGGGATCGAACCCACGATCCCACGATCCCCACAATCCCCCGGCCAAGGGTAAACTGTGTTGCCGCAGTGCTAACCACTGCGCCACCGTCTGTAAATGGAAGAAGTTCAGATTCACCAGGACTCTTTCTAGAGCTTGACGACCATTTAAACTGAGCGATCGGGGGAGAAGGGCCTTAGCCAGGGACGTGAGCAAGAACCTGATGGTCACTCTGTCAGAGCTCCAGCGTTCCTCTGTGGAGAAAGGAGAACCTTCCAGAAGGACAACCATCTCTGCAGCAATCCACCAATCAGGCCTGTATGGTTAAGTGGCCAGACGGAAGCCACTCCTTAGTAAAAGGCACATGGCAGCCTGCCTGAAGTTTGCCAAAAGGCACCTGAAGGACTCTCAGACCATGAGAAACAAAATTCTCTGGTCTGATGAGACAAAGAGAATTCTTTGGTGTGAATGCCAGACGTGATGTTTGGAGGAAACCAGGCACTGATCATCACCACACCAATTGTGGTGGCAGCATCATGCTGTGGGGACCTTTTTCAGCGGCAGGAACTGGGAGACTAGTCAGGATAGAGGGAAAGATGAATTCAGCAATGTACAGTGACATCCTGGATGAAAACCTGCTCCAGAGCACTCTTGACCTCAGACTGGGGCGACGGCTCATCTTTCAGCAGGGCAACAGCCCTAAGCACACAGCCAAGACATCAAAGGAGTGGCTTCAGGACAACTCTGTGAATGTCCTTGAGTGGCCCAGCCAGAACCCAGACTTGAATCCAATTGAACATCTCTGGAGAGATCTGAAAATGGCTGTCCATTGTTGCTTCCCATCCAACCTGATGGAGCTTGAGAGGTGCTGCAAAGAGGAATGGGTTAAACTGCCCAAAGTGTGCCAAGCTTGTGGCATCATATTCAAAAAGACTTGAGGCTGTAATTGCTGCCAAAGGTACATCAACAAAGTATTGAGCAAAGGCTGTGAATATTTATGTACATGTGAAGTCTTTTACTTTTAATAAATTTGCAAAAAATCTCATAAAAAAAACTTTTCACATTGTCATTATGGGGTGTTGTGTGTAGAATTTTGAGGGAAAAAATGAATTTAATCCTTTTTGGAATAAGGCTGAAACATAAAATGTGGAAAAAAGTGAAGCACTGAATACTTTCTGGATGCACTGTAACACCAATGCAGCGTTTACTTTTTCCATACATTTCACCCAAAAGCCAAATATTCTTAATTTTGGGAGTAGTGTATATTTCCATTGAGGCTACTCACATGAAATTTTCAAACTTGGTATTCAAAAGATTCACATAGAAAGAAATCTAAGCATTTAGGTTCGTAAATAAAGTTATGTGCAATGAAGTGGAATCACACAGGAATAAAGCACAGAGTACAAAAGTATGTGGTGAGGCAAGGAATCAGCTGAAATCCTTAAATCATTAGAAAGTAGTTCTACCTCCTATCTGTGGAAATAAAATATCAGCTGGGTAGATACTTCATGAGTGGTGGCAAGAGGATTTTGTTACCAAGGTGTCATACCGGAAACATCTCATGATGGGCAGAAGCCAAGAACTCTCACAAAACCTTCACAACCCAACTGTTGCTAAACATATTGACAGATTTCATGACAGACATGTATCAAAACTTATGAATTTTCTGGTAAGCACAAATGGGGACATTATCCACAAGTAGGGCCAGGCAATATGGTCCAAAAATAAAATCCACCATTTTTGAGGGGGTGGGGAAGGGGGTGAGAGCTGAAGGCTACTATATTACTTTTCAGCTTCCAGGTTATTATCTAGAACCAGCCGTCAATCTCACATTATCCCCGTACTTGCATCCCTTCATTGGCTCCCAGTAAAATTTAGGATTCACTTCAAAATTTTCATAATTATGTTTAAAACACTGCACAATCTCGCCCCGATTACATTTCCAGCCTAGTTCAGTACTCCACATCTCATCCACTCCACTTCTCAAATACTGGTCTCTTATCTATACCACGTTCTACCCACAATAATAATAATTGATTAGATTTATATGGCGTTATACATATCAACTGACATCTCAAAGCACTTATAGTGAGTCCATTATTCATTCACTCCAGACAGATAGTGGTAAGCTACTACTGTAGCTACAGTTGCCCTGGGGCAGACAGACAGAAACATGACTGCCAAGCCGCACCATTGGCTTCTCCGACCACTACCGAACATTTATACACATTCATACCTAGTGTCATGGACACTGGAGACAAGGTGGGTAAAGTGTCTTGCCCAGGGACACAACGACAGGATAGCTGGGGAGAGCGGAATTCGAACCACCAACCCTCTGGTTATTGGATGACCCGCTCTACCTCCTGAGTCACTGCCGTCCACATTTCCCTTCTCCGTTCCATTTCTATTGCACACCAAGCTGAACAACAGGAAGTTCCATTTTTATATGGTCTGTTGGCATGACCCGGCCGGGACTTGAACCTTGACCTCCTGGTTGTGGGGCAGATACTATCTCTAAGCCACCACTCCGGTTAACCGGAGTGGTTAGACACCTACAAGGGTGGGTGCCTTCTCCGTTGTTGCACCTACCTTCTGTGATCAGCTACCACAATCCATCAAACGCACTGAAAATCTGAATAGTTTTAAACAATTTTGGAAAACCCACCTCTACCGACAAGCATTTTTTATAACCCCACATTATGCAGTGTGTGTGTTTGTTATGAGTCCAGTTATGAGTCTGAGTTTGTGTTTTTGTCTGTGTCTGTCTCTTTTGATGTGCTCACTTTTGTTGTGTTGGAAATATTGTCTGGTTTTATCTTGAAATACTTTATTTTATGCTTGTGCAGCATAATAATGTTTTACTTTAGTAAAGAGGGAAATTGATTTTCACTATTTTTTTTTTTTTTTTTACATTATCCACGCCAAAAAAAAAAAAAAAAAAATTCAAATTTCGATTTTATATCGATTTACTGCCTGGCTCTATGCAAGTGGAAGGAACATCACTACCATCAACTGGCCACACACAGGAGCTCCTCACAAGATATCCGACAAGGGAGTCATTAGAACAGTCAGAAGAGCAACCCAAGAGCCGAGGACAACTCAGAAAGAGCTCCAGAAAGACTTTGAGGCAGCAGGTATATTTATAACAAAGAAAACAACAAGCAATGTACTCCAGTGCCATGGCCTCTATGCACGCTCACCTGGCAAGACTCCACGATTAAGGCTGCATGTCCACTAAATGCATTTTTTTTTTTTTACTGCTGTGGACAACTATTTTCTGTTCATTTTCTATGTAGCCCGGCATTTAATGCGCTGAGTGCCCTCGGCGTTAAGATGCTCTCAGCAGTGACTTCTTTCACAACACAGGGTGCTGAAAGTGGAAAAAAGTTCATCTCTTTATAGTACAACTGTGCTCAATGTCAAACCTTTCTAATCAGCCAATCAGAATTAAGAAAGGGCAGAACATAGGATGCCGGTACAGGAAGAAGAGAATGGTTTTACTTTATGATGGCAGGTAGAGCCTGATCTTTGCTGTATCAGACAACCCAGTAGTCTGATCTGACACTAAAAGGATACCATGATCAAAATTTGAAAGCAAACGCTTGAAGGAACGTGTCCACATCTGTTGGCATGCCAGGTGACTGTTTGTGCCTTTGTCACTGTAATATTTCTTACGTTTGCTGCAGTAGATAAGGCAGTTAACCAATACCATGTGAATCTGTATAGCTGATGACTGCAAAAAAAATGGAAATGCCTCCGATGTGAAATGTGATCATATACCGACAGTCATTTACGAATATAGGAAACTGTGTTGAGCATACAGTATCTCATCGTGAGTTTTATGAAAATAGATGTAAAAATAAATCAAACTCTGACCATAGACTACTCACCTCACAATGGCGCTCTGTAATTAGTCTGCATCCGAGAAAATGATGGGCCGATCTTCTCCAAAGCCAGCCAAACCGACTCCTAGTCAATCTAAAATACTCACTTGAAACGCACCATCAAGGCGCACCTCCTGAACAAAGTTGGTGCTACTCTCCCAGCTCTTTCCTTGACCGGTTAATGACATGAACCCAGACTCTTGCTGTCTTTTCTGTGTCATCATATTTTGCATCCAGAGGTGCTGGTAATGCCAGAATGCGTTTCCTGTCCATCATTATTTACAGACTGCTAATACTGTTATTAAAAAATAAGAAAATCTAGATGGGAAAAGCAGAAGTGTTGAGATATGAGTGACAAGCTGTTGCTGGGATACAAGGTGCAGACTTTTGCAAGAGCGCAGCGCACAAGCGCTGGAAAAAGTTTCAGGGCAGTCCAGAGACAAAAAACGCATTTGGTGGACACAAAGCCTGAAGAAAAGGCACAATGAGGTTTGTTTAAAGTTTACCAAGCAGCATTTGGACAAGCTGAGAAGTGGGAGAATGTAGTGTGATGCAAACCAATGTGATGCGCTAGTTTTCATCCAAATTTAGCTCATCTTAACATTACCATGAAGTAAACTGAGCAAAGAAAAAACACTTTTTGAATCCTGTTCAACTTCTGTCTGCAGAAAAGCTGGTGAACTGACAATTTTTGTTCCAGTATCCCAACCTTCACAGTGGAAACATCATACCTTCACTACCGGTGTGCCGGGAAGAGCAGCTGTTTTGACAGAGGAAGTTGAACTGTTTGACGTGACGGTTGGTGAGGCAGGTGGGATTACAGCAGATTTCCCATTGTTATTGGCACCATTGGCAGCTCCTGCAGAGACATACAGACTGATCATAGAGCAAAATTTGGGGAGGAAAAACTTACAAATAGATGCGTCAAAATATCTGCTCACCTTTTTTGGCTTCCATGTATTTTCCGTAGCTGTCAGGGAAGTCATCATCCATCCTCTTCTCCACCGTCTCTCCATCATCATCATCATCATCGTCGTTAAACCACAATTCTTCATCTTCGTCCAAAGAACGTGCATCTCTCCGGTATCTACTTTGAGGAAAAAGGAATTTTATGTTTCTGCAAATGGGCCAAGTAGAAAAGTTTGAAGTATGGAAAATGCGGCCAGCAAGGTTTTCATAATGCTGGTTCCTTTTGCACACATTATTCAACTTTTTAAGTTTGCGATCATTTTTGTTTTCTTTTTAAATTCTGTTTTTCTAACACCTATGAGCACAAATTCAATCAGATTTATGGTGCACAGATGTTTGTTTTTATACACTGAAAAGCAATAAATGCTTTTTCATTAATCTTGGGTGTTTTAGAGCAAAAAATAAAATAGTTTGCTTTTATATCTCTGCAAGACACCATTGCAAGAATAATGTCTTGTCTACTTTTGCCATTTTCCTGGACTGGTCTATAGAGTTTATTGCATTTAATTATTGAGTAAAATGCTGCTGCTAAAATAAGCACATAGGCATCAAAGATCAAGACCACATTAATGATGTGACAAACTTCAGACCTGTTGAGCCTTTGACTCTGCCGGTCCTTCTCCTGTTCGTATCGCCCTTTCAACCCCTTAAAAGTCTGGACGTACTCGATGGATTCAAGTGCATTATAAAAGTTATCGACAATATGAGCAATAAGTGACTTGATGTCCTCCTGGAATGAAAAAAATGGAAAGTAATTACAACAGAGTGTGCAAAAAAAAAAAAGAGAGAGACTTAAGCGTTTGTGTGTTTACACACCACTTTAATGAACTCAAAGAGCTCTATGATGGCTGAGTTGAGGAGGTTGTATCGGGTGCCGTTGTCCAGCAGGGCATTAATGACTGGCTCAAACAGGTTCCCTTTGATTATGTAGCGATTATAGTATTCATCTTTCAAACCAATAATTCTCCGCATGAAACGGAGGGCACCTGGAGAGAAAAACAAAAGCTACTTTGTAAAATTATGATTAAAAAACCCTGAAAAAGATTTATTGTGTTTATTGATGAAAGCTTGCAAATGATAAGCATCTTGAATGTTTATGGTTAAATCACAATGCAATAAAACAAATAACATTCAGAGAAGACAAGCAAGCAAAGTTGCATACTAAAGCATGAACTTACAAAGAGCAAGGAAAGTGTGTTTTGAGTTCATGAGCACCAGCACTCTCCTGAGCAGGTCTTTGTTCATGATGTAGGTCTTGATGTGATACGTGTGGTGTTCCACGCAAAAGGTCAGAAGCTCCAGAATCAGAGCCAATAACTGAGCTGTCTGGAAGTTGTCTACACAGACAAAACCAAGTCATATCAATAAGAAGAAAAAAAATAACTCATTCAAACTGCTTTACATTCCTGTAATATTCATCCATAAACTTCATTATTCAGGTCAAATAAAAGTTGTAAAACTAATTTTTAGTCAGCCTATTCAATGAAAAATATTGCATTAATAAATTCAATTTTAAGTGCTGCACCCTTTTATGGTGGTGCAATACAAAAACAAAAATATATATTCTAACACAGGGGCGTCCAATCATGTGCCATGGAGGGCCAAGACCCTGCAGGCTTTACCTCCAACCAGTGTCTTCAACAGCAGATTCCACTGAATTTCTTCCCACTGATTGCTGATAAGTGAAAACACCTGCTGAAGAGACTGGGTAGAAGTGAAACCCTGCAGGGTCTTGGCCCTCCATAGCACATGACTGGACACCCCTGTTCTAACATTTCTCAACAGTTACTCATTGACGAGTTAAATGACACACACCTGGACAAACTGGATTGATTTTTGTTGTTCCCTCTTGTAGATCTGAAAAGCCACAATGAAATGGTCAATGGAAAAAAAAAATCCTTATAACCTAAAATATTAGTTTAAAAAAAAATTAACTGCTCCTCAGCCTACCTTTTGAGTTTTTCTCATGTGCGGTGTTGGCCAGCAGAGGAGCAGTGAGGACATGCATGCAGTACTTGTAGAAGAAACTCAGAAATTCTGTCTTCTCAGTTTTCTGAAACATTTAAAAAAAGAACTTTTAATGAATGCTGCTGGTTTTCAAGCAGTCTAAATGCTGATCTGATTTGGGGATTATCTAAGATGTAACTCGATCATTTACTAGAGTAAAAATACTATCTTTAGCCTATCATGGTTTATTAACATTCTGTTTATCATACAAGAAAATCCCACGTTAAACAGAGTTATTGTCCTTATATACAAGTTTATCAGTTCAGTTTTCTGGCAAGCCGGTGACTTGAAATGATATCCGTTTCCAGGCCTGCCGGTCTAGCATGGCTGCCCTAAGGTTTTCCAGCTGGTATCCCAGTCTCTCTCTCTAAAACCATTTCTAGGGTGGTACAGGGTCTCCCAACTTTATGTCTCGCCTCAAGTTCCCAGAGTAGTACTTTGGTAGCTGGCTGGTCATGGCGGAGGACATGACCGCACAGCACCATCCAACGCTTGGCTATGATGTTTGAGAGCCTTGGGTGGGAGCCGTAAAGTAGACCATTTGACCAATGGTCCTGCTAGCTGACGATGTCATGTGCAGTATTCGTCCAACTACCAAGATACTGGAAGTCGTCTACTCTCTCAATAACAGAGCTGTCAAGTGTATGCAGGTACTGGACAGACGACAGGTTTACGTGCATCCATTTTGTTTTGCTTGCGTTCAACTGTGGGGGCAGCTGTAGTATGGCCGACTACTGATTGGAGGATCAGGCATTCGATTCCCCCTGTCTGCGGTCTGCATGTCGAAGTATCCTTGAGCAAGACACTGAACCCCCAGTTGCTCCTGGTGGGTCAGGCCAGTGCCTGTGTATGGCAGCTCCGCCACCATCAGTGTGTGAATGTGTGCGTGAATGGGTGGATAGCAGGATCTGCAAAGCACTTTGGTCATCCAGATATAAGTAAAAAGCGCTACATACAGTGGTGTGAAAAAGTGTTTGCCCCCTTCCTGATTTCTCGTTTTTTGTACGTTTGTTACACTTAAATGATTCAGATCAAACAAATTTAAATATTAGACAAAGATACACAAAATGCAGTTTTAAATGGTGTTTATAATTATTAAATGGTAAATGGCATTCACTTGTACAAACATGGACAAAATTGTTGGTACCCCTCTGTTAATGAAAGAAAAACCCACAATGGTCACAGAAATAACTTGAATCTGACAAAAGTGGTAATAAATAAAAATTCTATGAAAATTAACCAATGAAAATCAGACAATGCTTTTGAATTGTGGTTCAACAGAATTATTTTAAAAAAACTCATGAAACAGGCCTGGACAAAAATGATGGTACCCCTAGAAAAGATTGAAAATAATGTGACCATAGGGACATGTTCAACCAAGACGTGTCCTCTAATTAACATCACAGGTGTCTACAAACTTGTAATCAGTCAGTAGGCCTATTTAGATTTTTATCCATATTCATGTTTTTCCATTTTTTTAACTTGTGCTCCTAGCCCCTTTAACAACAAAACTAACACATATATGTACAAAAACACATTAACGAACCTCGACCTCCGCACTTTGGGCCTTTCTTCTGCCCATTGGTCCCTGTTGGAGGGTGGAGGGAATGTCCTCACCGAGTGAGGGGCCCTCCCTAGACCTGTAGTTACTATCCAAGTAATAGTCATTAGTCTAGAAATGTCCAACAAAAATCACTTTAACCTCTCCTAGCTGTTTGTTTCTCTTTTACCTTGTCTTCTTGGCCTTCATTTCTTCTATGCCCTTCTTTATCTTTGTTATAATCTAAGCTTTCCGTTGAAAGCCTTGCAGTTTTTCTTGGGCTCGGTGCACCACGTCCGTCTCCCGCCCTCTGCCGCTCACTCGCCTTCACTCCGGCTGTCTCGGTGTGCTCCATGCCACCGCTGCTCCAGCCGCTTCCTTGGGTACGCTCACCACAAAGCCTCGCTCCTTCATGTCCCGCACTGCCTCTCTGACCGTGTTGTAGGTTTTCACGCCATCATCCCAATGAATTCTCATCTTCGTTAGCGGCATTTGGAATCTAATTTTTTTTCTCTTTCAGCATTTTTTTAATGTTGGCATATTTCTTTCGCTGCTGCACAATTTCTGTTGGGTAGTCATGGTCAAAGAATATCTGTTTGTCACCAACTCGTATCTTTTTTTTCCACGCTTGTGTCAGGATTCTTTCCTTTACGTCGTATTTTAAAAGGTTTACCACAACTGACCTGGGTGCAGAGTTTGAGTTCGGGTTCTGTGCCAAGGCTCTGTGTGCACGTTGGATCTGCAGGTCTGTTCCACTGGGCAGCTCAAGCTCTTTTTTTAAGAACTGATCTATGAATTTCATCATCGAGTTGCCTTCAGTGCCCTCCGGAATCCCGAAGATGCGTATATTGCTCCGTCTGGACCTGCTCTCCAGGTCGGTTATTTTTTCCTGCATCCTCTGTGTTTGTGCCGTCACGGTGTGTAGCAGCTCGCTTGCCTCGGTCTTCCAATCTTCCAACTCTGATATTCGAGCCTGTGCTTCTGCCATACACGCCCGTTGAGTGCGCAGCTCCTCCATGTTTTCTGCTAGCTTGCGGTCCATTTCTTTTCGGAGACCCATTATTTCCTCCTTCATCTCTTTTTTCAGTTCTTCCTTAAGAGCCGATAAATCCTGTTGGAGTTGTCGCTTGAGGTCTTTATGTCCTTACTTACAATGGCGAAACCAGTATTCATAACATCGAGGTTGGCGTCCTCCATTTTCTCTGAAGTCTCCTCGTTTTTGTTGGTCTCGTGTTCAGCGATTTCTCCAGTGTTGTTGAAGAGGGATTCTTTAGTTTTACCCTGCTTTTTTCCGTGTGCCCGGCTTCTTCGTGTTTTCATCCCTTGGTTTATTGACCTATTTATGTCGAGTTGGCCATTTACCAAAGATTTTTAATCCGGTTAGGGAGAACTCTCTGTTTAAGCGTTATGCCTCTCCGCCATCTTCCCGGAAGTCGAGTAGGCCTATTTAAAGGGTGACAAGCAGTCACTATGCTGTTTGGTGACATGGTGTGTACCACACTAAACATGGACCAGAGGAAGCAAATGAAGACAGTTGTCTCAGGAGATTAGAAAGAAAATTATAGACAAGCATGTTAAAGGTAAAGGCTATAAGACCATCTCCAAGCAGCTTGATGTTCCTGTGACTACAGTTGCACATATTATTCAGAAATTTAAGATCCACGGGACTGTAGCCAACCTCCCTGGATGTGGCCGCAGGAGGAGATGGATAATACAAATGGTAACAAAAGAGCCCAGAACAACCTCTAAACACATTCATGGTGAACTCCAAGGTCAAGGTACATCAGTGTCAGATAGCAACATCCGTCGTCGTTTGAGCCACAGTAGACTTCATGGGAGACGACCAAGGAGGACACCACTGTTGAAATCAAATCATAAAAAAGCCAGACTGGAATTTGCCAAACTGCATGTTGACAAGCCACAAAGCTTCTGGGAGAATGTCCTATGGACAGACGAGACAAAACTGGAACTTTTTGGCAAGGCACATCAGCTCTATGTTCACAGATGCAAAAATGAAGCATGCCAAGAAAAGAACACTGTCCCTACTGTGAAAGATGGAGGAGGTTCTGTTATGTTCTGGGGCTGCTTTGCTGCATCTGGCACAGAGTGTCTTGAATCTGTTTAGGGTACAATGCAATCTCAAGACTATCAAGGTATTCTAGAGAGAAATGCGCTGCCCAGTGTCAGACAGCTTGGTCTCAATCGCAGGTCTTGGGTCTTGCAACAGGATAATGACCCAAAACACACAGCTAAAAACACCCAAGAGTGACTAAGAGTGAAACATTGGACTAATCTAAAGTGGCCTTCTATGAGCCCTGATCTAAATCCTATTGAACATCTGTGGAAGGAGCTGAAACATGCTGTCTGGAGAAGGTACCCTTCAAACCTGAGACAAATGGAGCAGTTTGCTCATGAGGAGTGGGCCAAAATACCTGCTGAGAGGTGCAGAAGTCTCATTGACAGTTGCAGAAATCGTTTGATTGCAGTGATTGCCTCAAAAGGTTGTGCAACAACATATTAAGTTAAGGGTACCATCATTTTTGTCCAGGCCTGTTTCATGAGTTTGTTTTTTAAAATAATTCTGTTGAACCACAATTCAAAAGCATTGTCTGATTTTCATTGGTTAATTTTCATAGAATTTTTATTTATTACCACTTTTGTCAGATTCAAGTTATTTCTGTGACCATTGTGGGTTTTTCTTTCACTAACAGAGGGGTACCAACAATTCTGTCCACGTCTGTAGAGTGCTTTTATTCTCATCCCTTGATGACCAAAGCGCTTTACAGATCCTGCTATCCACCCATTCACACACACATTCACACACTGATTTTTTAAGGGGAAAAAAAATCCAAATCTCCCTCCCAAGGCTCTCAAACATCATAGCCAAGCATTGGATGGCGCTGTGCGGTCATGTCCTCCGCCACAACCAGCCAGCTACCCTGTGTGAAAAAGTGATTGCCCCCTAAACCTAATAACTGGTTGGGTCACCCTTAGCAGCAACAACTGCAATCAAGTGTTCGCTATAACTGGCAATGAGTCTTTCACAGTGCTGTGGAGGAATTTTGGCCCACTCATCCTTGCAGAATTGTTGCAATTCAGCCACACTGAAGGGTTTTCCAGCATGAACCGCCTTTTTAAGGTCATGCCACAGCATCTTAATCGGATTCAGGTCAGGACTTTGACTAGGCCACTCCAAAGTTTTCATTTTGTTTTTCTTAAGCCATTCAGAGGTGGAGTTGCTGGTGTTTTGTCTTTTGTGACCTCTTGGATGAGTCATCGCTGCGCTCTTGGGGTAATTTTGATCAGCTGGCCACTCCTGGGAAGGTTCACCACTGTTTCATGTTTTTGCCATTTGTGGATAATGGCTCTCACTGTGGTTCGTTGGAGTCCCAAAGCTTTAGAAATGGCTTCATCAACATCAGTGATAAAAAATTTCTTCAATACCAACAGCTTAAATCCATAATAAAAGCAAGGTTCAATCTCAGACAGATTTAGAGGTACCAGTTAAGGTGACAAGAGTTTCTAAATTTTTGTTCCCCTAAATTGAAACTGGAAATACATGGACTATTATCAAAACTGGATAAGTCCTCCAGATTATATTCCCGTTTACAGTCACACAACATTCAACTATGTATATTAAGACAAAATGGATAAAAGAAGCAAATGCTTCACTGTGAGAGGAAGACTGGTTAATATTTGTAAAACCAACGCAAGCACCTCATGCTCCCCCCAGTGGGGGGAATTCGCATGGAAGAATTATATTAGGTTTTTCATCAATCCCAAAAGAAAGATTCTTCAAGACAACAGCCCTGCATCTAGTAATTGCTGGAGACAATGTGGTAAAACTATGGCCAACCACTTCCATATATTTTGGCAATGTCCAGCTATCAAGTCCTACTGGACTGTAATAACAACAAAAATCAAACTTGTATTAAATTGTGACCTTGACATGGGATTTACCACTGCATATTTAGGTAACATACCACCCAAGATGAATAAGAAAGATAAATACCTCTTGAAAATATTACTTGTTGCTAGCAAAAAAGCAATCACGAAAAGATGGCTAGTTGCAGACCCCCCCAACACTGGGGGAGTGGTCGGTCATAGAGAAATTTATGATATGGGGAAAACACACCTTCTCTTTGAGACTTTGTTTGGACAAATTTCAATGTTATTGGTCTAAATGGCTGTCATTTTTTAATAATAATTACAGTACATATTGCCCTAAGGCCTCCCCTTAGCTACTGACACTGGACTTGAGGAGAAAAGGATGCAGCTTTGGCAAAAGACTCTGCCTGGTCCAGAATCAACCTGTCTGTCGAATTAGTGGACATTAATCTGGAATTCCTTTTTTTTTTTCCCCTCTGTCTTTTACTCCTCAATATAAGGGCATGCCATGAAAGGATTAACTAACATGAACACATGAGACAGGTGTCCGCAATTTTCTTGTCTGTTGGAAAAAACTGAAGTGTAAATTTAAGTTGCTCTGGGTGACCCTATTGTTCTATTTTCATCATTCTGTTTGTCTGTTCTAAGCAGAAATATAAAGGAAAAAGCTAAAAAATAAAATGGAAAAGTCAGTATCTCTTCCAAAATCGAAATGGGAGACAGACCTATCAATCAAAGATGAAAGCTTCTGGACACAAATACAGTGGGGCAAAAAAGTATTTAGTCAGCCACCAATTGTGCAAGTTCTCCCACTTAAAAGATGAGAGAGGTCTCCAATTTTCATCATAGGTATACCTTAACTATGAGAGACAAAATGAGAAAAAAAAAAAAAAAATCCAGAAAATCACATTGAAGGATTTTTAATGAATTAATTGGTAAATTCCTCGGTAAAATAAGTATTTGGTCACCTACAAACAAGCAAGATTTCTGGCTCTCTCAGACATTAACTTCTTCTTTAAGAGGCTCCTCTGTCCTCCACTCGTTACCTGTATTATTGGCACCTGTTTGAACTCGTTATCAGTATAAAAGACACCTGTCCACAACCTCAAACAGTCAGACTCCAAACTCCGCTATGGCCAAGACCAAAGAGCTGTCAAAGGACACCAGAAACAAAATTGTAGACCTGCACAAGGCTGGGAAGACTGAATCTGCAATAGGTAAGCAGCTTGGTGTGAAGAAATCAACTGTGGGAGCAATTATTAGAAAATGGAAGACATACAAGACCACTGATAATCTCCCTCGATCTGGGGCTCCACGCAAGATCTCACCCTGTGGGGTCAAAATGATCACGAGAACTGTGAGCAAAAATCCCAGAACCACACGGGGGGACCTAGTGAATGACCTGCAGAGAGCTGGGACCAAGGCTACCATCAGTAACACACTACGCCACCAGGGACTCAAATCCTGCAGTGCCAGACGTGTCCCCCTGCTTAAGCCAGTACATGTCCAGGCCCATCTGAAGTTTGCTAGAGAGCATTTGGATGATCCAGAAGAGGACTGGGAGAATGCCATATGGTCAGATGAAACCAAAATAGAACTTTTTGGTAAAAACTCAACGTCGTGTTTGGAGGAGAAAGAACACCATACCTACTGTGAAACATGGGGGTGGAAACATCATGCTTTGGGGCTGTTTTTCTGCAAAGGGACCAGGACGACTGATCCGTATAAAGGAAAGAATGAACGGGGCCATGTATCGTGAGATTCTGAGTGAAAACCTCCTTCCATCAGCAAGGGCATTGAAGATGAAACGTGGCTGGGTCTTTCAGCATGACAATGATCCCAAACACACCGCCCGGGCAACGAAGGAGTGGCTTCGTAAGAAGCATTTCAAGGTCCTGGAGCGGCCTAGCCAGTCTCCAGATCTCAACCCCATAGAAAATCTTTGGAGGGAGTTGAAAGTCCATGTTGCCCAGCGACAGCCCCAAAACATCACTGCTCTAGAGGAGATCTGCATGGAGGAATGGGCCAAAATACCAGCAACAGTGTGTGAAAACCTTGTGAAGACTTTCAGAAAACGTTTGACCTCTGTCATTGCCAACAAAGGGTATATAACAAAGTATTGAGATGAACTTTTGTTATTGACCAAATACTTATTTTACTGAGGAATTTACCAATTAATTCATTAAAAATCCTTCAATGTGATTTTCTGGATTTTTTTTTTTTCTTATTTTGTCTCTCATAGTTGAGGTATACCTATGATGAAAATTGGAGACCTCTCTCATCTTTTAAGTGGGAGAACTTGCACAATTGGTGGCTGACTAAATAAATACTTTTTTGCCCCACTATATGTTTAAACTCTTAAGAAACTCTAATTTACAACTCGTACAGTACAAAGTTAACATATAACTCATTACACAGGATAAAGTATGTTCAAAATGGGCCTGAGTCACACAAATATCTGCATCCACTGCACCAGCAACGTCCCGGACAGCTATATGCATGCTATGTGGTCTTATGCACCGGTCCAAAAGTTCTGGCAGAAGACATGTGAAGACTTGTCGGCCTGGCTTGGGTATTGTATCCCCTCCTCATCCACACTTTGCATATTAGGTGATTTAAGTAAAATAAATATAGAGGCAAGGATGTCACACATGGTTCTCACTGCCTTATGCATCACAAAGAAAACTATCCTCATGAACTGGAAATCAAGAAATAATTTGTGTACAACTCACTATAATAACTTATTATCAGATTATATTAGCCTGGAGAGAATGTCTACCTCCTCATATAACCAACTGGCTGAATTTTATTCTCTCTGGTCTCCGCTTATTAATTCTATAACCTGAGGGGTGGTGGGCAGTGGCTCACTCTCCTTGGCGCCTCTGGCGGCTGGCTGCGCCCTGGCCATGAAGGGTTTCTGTGATCCACTGGGGCCGGTGGCTGGGGAGCCTGTTCCAGGGTGGCTATGCGTCTGGCATGGGGGGAGGGGGGCTGCGAAGTGGGCCATGGCCCCGGACCAGCTGGTCTTGCTTCTCAGGTGGGGCTGGGTCTGGCCCTGGGCCCCTGGTGCTGGGGGGGGAGGGGAGGAGCTTGGAGTCGGGTATGTGCCGGAGGTACAGGCCGGCCCTGGCGAGTCAGGGTCTAGCGGCACTTTGGGGACTGGTGCCTGCATCCCGGGGGGAGGGGAGAAGGGGTGTCTGCACACAATCACATCACGCAACTGACACACACCCATTATGATTCGTGTATGGGGGAAGGAGGTGGAGGTCTTCTGTTGCCCTCCTCCTACTGGGGGCCCAGTGGGGGGCCGATCATGTCAAAATCCCTGGGTACTGCCGAATAAATAGATGCGAGCAAGGGAGTGAGAGAGTGACTGAATAAGAGTAAGTGAGAGTGAGGGAGTGATGGTGGGGCGGTTTTGTGTGGCGCTTTGTATGTTGGGTGGCACCGCCTGCAGTGGTCCGCTGATCAGTCACTCAGGTGGGCGTTGGGGGTAGTGGTTTGCTTCTGTGGCCGCTGCCACCCTGGGGTGGGTCGGCAGGGGTGTGGCTGCTGGCCTGCCGTCTCCCCAGCTGCTGCACATTCATGCTCGCTGCATCTGCAATGTGGTTGCCCTAAGATAAAAGGGTGAATGAGTGTGGGTGACTGTGTGGGGGAGAGCACGAATGGATGTGAGTAGGTCAGAGCGTGAGTGAGAGTGTGTGTATGGGTGAACATGAATGAGTGTGGGTGACTCTGAGGGTGAATGGGAGTGGCAGCAAGCAGGTGGGTCCGGGAGTGCGAGTGTGGGATTGTGTGGGGGAGAGGGCGAGCAAGAGTGAGTGTGTGTGGGTGCGTTTGAGAGCATGATGGTGTGAATGCGTGGGAATGGGTGTGTGCGCTGGTCGGAGGTGCTGCATTGAGGGGGTTGTGCCTCTTGGCTGCATGGGCTCCCCCTGGATGGGGGGAAGGCCGCCTTCTTTTGGCGTGAGGGTCCCCAGAGTGTGCGGCGGTGGCCCTGGGGGGGGGGGGGGGGGGGGGGGGGGCTTGTGCCAGGGGTGTGGGCTGGTCTCCGGCCCTGGGGGTGGGGGCGCTGGCGTTGGCCCCTCAGGGGCAGGGGGTTGGCTGGTCCGGGGGCGTGGGCCCGCTGCGCCAGCCTCCCAGTGGCCCGGCCTCCCTCAGCCATCCCTCCTGGGGTGGACGCCTGGCTCTCCTGGGGCTTGTTGGCATCGGACATTTGTGCTCTGTGGGGGTTGGTGGTGTTGTCCTGCTTGCTCAGGGTTTCTGGGGGGGTGGGGGGGGGGTTGTGACCGGCCACCCTCTTTGTATGTTTCCTGACAAACCACTCACATGCACACACTTATATTGCTCAGCCCATTCAGTAGAGCTGAGATTGACATCACTGTTGACCAAGTGAAAAATGGCCATGCACCAGGGATGGATGGCCTTCCTATTGAGCTATGGAAGCTTCCAAACATGAGGGAACTATTCTGTATGTTTTGTCATGACACTAACAGACAATAAACCAAAGGAATGGGATCTTTCCGGCATCATTCCAATTCCTAAGAAAGGAAACCTGATGTAACCTGATGTTGACTGACAGCTCCAGAGGAGTCTGTCTATCCCAAGTTACCTCTAAAGTCTATGACAGACTGCTGCTTAGACTGACAGCTCCAGAGGAATCTGTCTATCCCAAGTTACCTCTAAAGTCTATGACAGACTGCTGCTTAAAGCTGTGTGTCCACCCAATGCGTTTTTACAGCTGTGGGTGACTATTTTCTATTCATTCTCTATGTAGTCCAGCGTCTACAGTGCTAAGCGCCCTTGGCACTGAAACGTTCTGGCGGTGGCCACTGTCACAGCGCTCAGTTGGAAAAATTTCAACTTTTCAGACTGCAGCTGAGCTTGTGAATGTCAGACCTTTCTAAGCAGTCAATCAGAATAAGGAAGAGCAGGACATAGGACGCCGGTACAGTCTGTACTCAGACTCCTGTTTTCCGTGTAATCGTATTTTGCATCCAGAGCTGTTACTAATGCCAGAATATGTTTCCTGTACAATGTTATTTAGAGACTGCTATTAAAAATAAGACAGTCTGACCATAGGAAAAGCAGAACTGCCGAGCTGTGTGACAAGCTGTTGCTGTGATATAGGGCACAGACTTTTTTTTTTTTTTTTTTTTTTTTTTTTTTTTACAGAGCACAGCACACAAACGCTGAAAAGGTTCAGGAGGGTCAGGTGACAAAATGCATTTGGTGGACACGCAGGCCTAATAGGTTGAGACCTGTAATGTATAATTTCCTGCAACCAAATCAAAACAGCTTCCATCAGTTCCACTCTACTGCCACCCAGGTCCTAGCTCTCTGGCGCATCACTGAAGACCTCATAAACCATCTGAAAGGAGTGATGGTCTTCATAAGACTACAAGAAGGCATTTGATTCCATCAGATGGGACACAATGTTTTCCATCCTCCGGGCCTATGGCATTCCACCTACTATGGTTGCAGCAATCAAGACAATGTATGTCAATAATATGGCCGTTGTTTGAACACCTGATGGTATAATTAAGGAATTCTCTATCAACTCTGGTGCCCTCCAAGGAGACCCACTAGCACCCCTACTCTTCATCATTGTTTTAGACTACACCCTCCGTGCAGACAATGGTCTCACACTTATGCGCTGATATAGCTCACGCCATCTTGCTGTCCATCTAGCAGATCTCAATTTTGCCGATATTGCTCTTCTTGAGGACACAGTTACCTCTGCTGAGGCCGTTCTACATTACATCAAGCTCACTGCCAAGTCTGTCGGCCTTCAGTTAAATGGTAAATGGCGTTCACTTACAGTGGTGTGAAAAAGTGTTTGCCCCCTTCCTGATTTCTTTTTTTTTGTCCCTTAATTGTTTCAGATCAAAGAAATTAAAATATTAGACTAAGATAACACAAGTAAACACAAAATGCAGTTTTTAAATGATGTTTATTATTAAGGGTAAAAAAAAAAAAAAAAAATCCAAACCTACATGGCCCTGTGTGAAAAATTAATCCCCCCCAGTTAAAACATAACTGTGGTTTTTCACATCTTTGGAAAGCTGAGTTCAATTTCTCTAGCCATACCCAGGCCTGATTGCTGCCACACCTGTTCTCAATCAAGAAAGCACTTAAATAGGACCTGCCTGACAAAGTGAAGTAGACCAAAAGAGCCTCAAAAGCTAGACATCATGTTGCAATCCAAAGAAATTCAGGAACAAATGAGAAACAAATTAAGATCTATCAGTCTGGAAAAGGTCATGAAGCCATTTCTTTTTTTTCCCTTGTTCTGTCAGGCAGGTAGGTAACCAGAACAGAAATCTGCTACCCTCATTGTGCCAAACACATTTGCTTTGCCAAAAGGAGCTTTGTCCACTCCATATATATGTACTGTATATTGTTGTAAACTCTTCTTGTAATAGCTTTTAATACTTTAAATTATTTTACCCATGAAATACCCAACAGGAGGGGAATGGAGAGAGGTGTGGGGAGGGGTAAAGAAAAGGGAAAGGAACAGACAAAACAAACCAACCAACAACTAAAACAAAAGACAGACTGCTTCTTCCACTGAAGAGGTCTCAACATGAGTCTGGCATCTGCACCTGTTAAAGGAGAGACATGCATGTGTGCAACCGTGTGCAGGTCTGTCGCTATGGTCCTTACATAGTGACAGACTGTCTTCTCCTTGAATGAACACCATCTGGAATGATTTGTTGGATAGCTTCTTTACAAGTCTCCACACGCCTTTTCTGTCTGTCCAGGGGTTATTGCCCTCAAACCGCGATAGAATGATTTGAACTCTTGAGTTCCTCTTGGTTTTTAGAAACAGAACTCAGAGCATCCTGGGCAGCTCGAGTTGACTGAACACTGGCCTCAATCGTGGAATGGTGAGCCTCCTCAACAACAGGGCAAGCTGATAGTGAGGACTCCTTTTGTTGTTTTCTAGGTAGAAGGCCTACTCCCACTTTGTTGCAGACTTCCACGAGAGATAAATATGACTGGTTATCAGCCGGAAGACTTCAGTACTCCGACTATTTTTCCATCAGCTGACATGGCAAGGTCTGGATCATAGGCTAAGGCAAACCAGTTAAGCAGTTTCATTTGTGGGCTCTTACAAGAACGTACACTCAGTCTGGTCATGGTGACAATTCTGTGGTCACTACCGACAGTATTTGATGAGGAGTGTGCTTGACAGTCAGTCACAATATTACACCAGTGTTTGTGGCATAAGATGAAGTTGATTTGAGACAGTACACCTCTTGGAGACCTGTGAGTCCAGAGTTTACACCCGACCTTCTGGAAGCAGGCGTCAGTGAGAACAAGACCATGCTCGTGTGCAAACTCGGTGAGCAAGTCACAATTATGACTGCTTTTGCTGTGGTAGGAATGGCGTGCTGCCACTTGAGCACTGAAGTCGCCTCCAATCATGAGCAAAGTATGAGCAGGTACCACAGTGACTACATCTCGCAGCTTGCTATAAAACTGGAGGGCCTCTTCCTCGGGTCTGACATTGTGAGGACTGTAACATGAGATAATAATTTAGGATTGCCCTTAAACATGGCAACGATGATCTGGCCACAGACCTTCCTGACAGAAGTAGTCAGGCAGATAGGTGAAACAATTGTCCACTTCTGGATAGAAGCATGAAATTTGGCGTAAATGTAGTCCAATAAGTCCTCTTTCATATAAGATTAAGACCCACTTCGAATCTTGCTTGGTACTTGTATTATTCAAGATGGCGTCCAAATATGGCCGCCAAAAAACACGTTTTTGCTTATAACTAGAAAATGTGAGCTTTTAGGGCATAATAATGTATTGTTGACTAATATAAATGTGTACATTCCACACATTTTGAGCCCAAAATCAAGTCTGTATGACAAACGGTTCTTGAGATATAACATTTTGAAAATTGCCACAAACTGTATAATCTTAATCATATCAAAAGTTACAGAGATACAAATGCTGAACAATAGTAATTGAACATTTATGGTATATGTTCATTCGAATCACATTCCAAGATCAATAATAGCATAATGAGAAACCCCAAGAAAGTTAAAAATACAAAACGTAGTCAGTGATATGCCAAATATTATGTAATCGAGTGTAACCTCATTACAACCCATCATCAACAGAGTGAAGTGATCGAGATGACCTCCGCTAACCTTCTGCCTGGTGACATGCACCACCACAATAACACAGAGAAGTGCAGCTTAAATTTGCCCTGCTGCACTTGCACAAGTCCCTACAAGCTTTCTTGCAACCACAGTGCACAAGCTCTTGACATACTTTGGAAGCTTCAGGGAGAGTGGTCCACTTTGGGACGAAGCCTTCCCTTGCTTCAGTCCATCCCCAATGTGTAGGACTTGGTAGATTTTGCACTGGATCCAGTGCTTGACCCCACACATAGCCACCTTGATAAGCAGCTCTTTTGATATGTTCTGTTAATGCTGCCTTTGTTGGTGGAATAATTTCAAGTGACTGCGTTCCTTGTGCAAAAAGGGTCTGATGAGCTTTGTTTACCTGATACAGTGGGCAGGTACGACTGTACATTATTACCGTGTACCGTTCAAGAACAGCTTCATCCTCTGCTGTTATAACTTCAGGAGTGAAGCTCAGTTTCCTGAATACAGGTGTCACTTCAGGAAAAACTTCCCAAGCATCAAATGCAGTCTTCTTGCCCCTGCCAGCAAATGAGGAAGTAATGTCTGAGCCACTGAAAGCATGGAAGAAGGGAAGGGCTTTGCACTTGTCAGGACCAAGGCTACCTGCCAAGCTGTTTGCCGATATGTAGGTGAAATGTTTTCCCACACCAAACGCCAGCCACAGGTCAATGTCCAGCTGATTTACATATGTAACAGCTAGAACAACAACATCTGTGTCAACTGTCCTTATCAATACACTCCTGTGGCCTTGAGCTGCACCATGGGCAACATGCAACATAAGCCTTGTATCAGCTTCTTCATGATCAGTTGGATCAATGCCAGCAGAAGCCATGTCACTTGGTCTGTTGCTCACAACATTCACATCAGAAGTTGAAACAAACAAGACACCTTCCACCTCTAGAGAAGCCAGTTCTCTACCAAGGAATTGGAATAGCTCTGCTTTGTTATCAGTGCAGTGTAAAAAGGTCTGCCAGTTACTGGGAATGACAGTGTCAGGAAGCACCCTTCTTCGGATACCTTTGCCTCGAGACACTCTGGTTGCCTTTTTGAGGCTGCTGTCAAGGTATCGGTCCCACACTACATCAACACGTTTCACATCTTTAGCCTGATCAATGATGTAAGGCAAGAAAACTCCCCTTGAATACTCTTGGAAAGTCTTTGCTTTACCAGGTGCAAGCATATTCACAACAGCTGCTCCATCAAAGACCTTCATGGTAACAGCTGGTAACAACTGATTTTGTGATACCCCAATGCACTGAAGCAAATCTGACTTCTTGCCTTGACGCAATTTGCCTAGAGCAGACAGTGAAGGAGGATGGGCATTGTTTTCATGTCTGAAAAACTCCTCTATGTTTCCATCACGGGTTTGACAGGCAATATAGAGCCGAGCAAAAAGATTGCAATCAGATTTCAAAGCAGACACCTTAGATTGACTGACATTGTTTGTCACTTCATAAGTACCAAACAGAGAGAGATTGTTTCTTGAAACTGTGTCAGTTTCCACTTCTACAGCACTACAATAATAACTTGGGATACCTGAAAAAAAAAAAGAAATCATAGTTAGGCCTGAAAAAAAAGCAATCGGGACATCCCTGTATCTCAATACTGACACTCCCACTGCTGTACCTGAAATGAACATAAGAAGTTGCATTATTGTGATTACTTGAAGAAGCCATATCTCAAGAACCGTTTGTCATACAGACTTGATTTTGGGCTCAAAATGTGTGGAATGTACACATTTATATTAGTCAACAATACATTATTATGCCCTAAAAGCTCACATTTTCTAGTTATAAGCAAAAACGTGTTTTTTGGCGGCCATATTTGGACGCCATCTTGAATAATGCAAGTACCAAGCCAGATCCGAAGTGGGTCTTAATCTTATATGAAACAGGACTTATTGGACTACATTTGTGCCAAATTTCATGCTCCTATCCAGAAGTGAACGATTCTTATGAAAATTGGCCCTTATCTGCCTGACTAAAGCAAGTAGTGGCAGAAACGAGTAAACGATGACTGTTCCAACTCCATGAATAGCTGCACCTTGGACGTTACAAGATGCAGAGGCGGTAAAAAGCATCACTGCACCTAGATTGTGAACAACGATGTCTAGAGAGCCATCCTCATGGACTAGTCTGTGTTCTTGGATGCACACTGTAGGTGAGTTATAGTGGCACATGATGAAACTTAATTCCTAATTGGATGAGGTGGTCGAAAGGTTTTGACAGTTAAGTTGACCTAGAATAAGAGATTTTCTGGGTCACATACAGTGGGGCAAAAAAGTATTTAGTCAGCCACCAATTGTGCAAGTTCTCCCACTTAAAAGATGAGAGAGGTCTCCAATTTTCTTCATAGGTATACCTCAACTATGAGAGACAAAATGAGAAAAAAAAAAATCCAGAAAATCACATTGTCTGATTTTTAAAGAATTTATTTGCAAATTATGGTGGAAAATAAGTATTTGGTCACCTACAAACAAGCAAGATTTCTGGCTCTCACAGACATGTAACTTCTTCTTTAAGAGGCTCCTCTGTCCTCCACTCGTTACCTGTATTAATGGCACCTGTTTGAACTCGTTATCAGTATAAAAGACACCTGTCCACAACCTCAAACAGTAGACTCCAAACTCCACTATGGCCAAGACCAAAGAGCTGTCAAAGGACACCAGAAAGAAAATTGTAGGCCTGCACCAGGCTGAGAAGACTGAATCTGCAATAGGTAAGCAGCTTGGTGTGAAGAAATCAACTGTGGGAGCAATTATTAGAAAATGGAAGACATACAAGACCACTGATAATCTCCCTCGATCTGGGGCTCCACGCAAGATCTCACCCCGTGAGGTCAAAATGATCACAAGAACGGTGAACAAAAATCCCAGAACCACACGGGGGGACCTAGTGAATGGCCTGCAGAGAGCTGGGACCAAAGTAACAAAGGCTACCATCAGTAACACACTACGCCACCAGGGACTCAAATCCTGCAGTGCCAGACGTTTCCCCCTGCTTAAAGCCAGTACATGTCCAGGCCCGTCTGAAGTTTGCTAGAGAGCATTTGGATGATCCAGAAGAGGATTGGGAGAATGTCATATGGTCAGATGAAACCAAAATAGAACTTTTTGGTAAAAACTCAACTTGTCGTGTTTGGAGGAGAAAGAATGCTGAGTTGCAGCCAAAGAACACCATACCTACTGTGAAGCATGGGGGTGGAAACATCATGCTTTGGGGCTGTTTTTCTGCAAAGGGACCAGGACGACTGATCCGTGTAAACGAAAGAATGAATGGGGCCATGTATCGTGAGATTTTGAGTGAAAACCTCCTTCCATCAGCAAGGGCATTGAAGATGAAACGTGGCTGGGTCTTTCAGCATGACAATGATCCCAAACACACCGCCCGGGCAATGAAGGAGTGGCTTCGTAAGAAGCATTTCAAGGTCCTGCAGTAGCCTAGCCAGTCTCCAGATTTCAACCCCATAGAAAATTTTTGGAGGGAGTTGAAAGTCCGTGTTGCCCAGCGACAGACCCAAAACATCACTGCTCTAGAGGAGATCTGCATGGAGGAATGGGCCAAAATACCAGCAACAGTGTGTGAAAACCTTGTGAAGACTTACAGAAAACGTTTGACCTCTATCATTGCCAACAAAGGGTATATAACAAAGTATTGAGATGAACTTTTGTTATTGACCAAATACTTATTTTCCACCATAATTTGCAAATAAATTCTTTAAAAATCAGACAACGTGATTTTCTGGATTTTTTTTTTCCTCATTTTGTCTCTCATAGTTGAGGTATACCTATGATGAAAATTGGAGACCTCTCTCATCTTTTAAGTGGGAGAACTTGCACAATTGGTGGCTGGCTAAATACTTTTTTACCCCACTGTAAGACCTTTCCTGGGCTGTTATTACATTCATTATTCATTATTACATTACATATTACATACATTCCGGTTCCGGTTCCGCCGGACCGGCGGCGCCACACGAGTCGGCTGCCTGTTGCAACAGCCTTTTTTTTTTTTTTTTATCTTCCTTCTTCTTTCTACACCTTTCACTCTGTATATATATCACGGACGCACGGATCGCCCCGGGGGTCTCCCGGGTCGGCGGACGGAGCCACGGTTTGCAGCGGGAGACGTTACAGCGGGGAGGAGCTAGTGCTAGCTAGCACTTGGCCGCCGCCCGGTGCTAATGGGAAACTCGACATACCGGGAGCTGTAGCGAGAACGACGCGGGTGCCGGGCTGGAGTTTAGGCGGCGTGAAAGAAATATAAGACAGAATAATAAAGAGCGATGGCAAGAACCAAGCAGACCGCCCGTAAAATCTACTGGAGGAAGAAGCCCCCCAGGAGACAGCTAGCCACCAGGGCTGCTCGGAGAGGCGCTCTGGCCACCGGCAGAGTGAAGAAGCCTCGCCGTCACAGGCCCGTGGCTCTGAGAGAGATCCGTCGCTACCAGAAATCCACGGAGCTGCTCATCCGTAAGCTGCCCATCCAGCGCCTGGTGAGGGAGATCGCTCAGGACTTCAAGACCGACCTGCGTTTCCTGAGCTTCGCCGTCATGGCTCTGCAGGAGACCAGCGAGGCCCACCTGGTGGGTCTCTTCTTCGCTAAGGGGGTCACCATCATGCCCAAAGACTTCCAGCTGGCCCGCTGCATCCGCGGAGAGAGAGCTTAGACTTTCTGCTGCACATTCACCAGCCATAATGCTCTGCACTGTGTGTCTATATATATACATTTATAGTAATATGGACATATGTTTACTAGATGTTGTTTTTTCTTGCCTTCTGACTGTTGCTCTGAGTGTTGCTATCCCTATGCTGTTGCAATCCTGGAATTTCCCCATTGTGGACTAATAAAGGCTTATCTTATCTTATCTTATTAAAGTGACACTCTAGCAAAAATCAAGTTTTTTCTGTTGACATGTCCGTAGCATGTTTCAGGTTCAGGTTCAGGTTCAGGTTCCTTTATTTGTACCCGTAGGTAGATTTGTTTTGCAGTTGGTGACATCCATATTTACAAGCCACTAATTACATTCAACATAGACACAAACACAGGCACACATCTTACAAAATAGGTAAATATAAAATATGTACAATATAATTTTTATAGCTTGTTCAACTCTTTGACAGCAGCAGGGACAAAGCTGTTTTTGTAGCGCTGGGTTCTACTTTTTGGGACAGCAAACCTCCGTCTGGAGGGAAGAAGCTGAAAGTTGCAGTGCAAAGGGTGGGAGTCATCATTTAAAATCGAGTCGGCCATCCTCTGTACTTGTCTGGTGTACAGGGATGTCAGGCTCAGCTGTGACTCACCAAGCAAACGACTGGACCATCTGACTACCTGATCCAAGGATTTCCTCTGTTTCAGTTTTATCTGACCAAACCATGACATTAAAGAAAAGGATAAAACAGATTCAATAAAAGCCCGACAGAACATAGTCATTATGGTTCGGTCAATTTGGAAGCGTGCAAGTTTCCTCAAACAATGCAAATTTTGCTGACCCTTTTTGCACACCCTTTCACAGTTCACCTCAAAGTTCAATCCACTATCAATAATCGTCCCAAGATATTTGTACGATTGTACACATTCGGTGGTCTGGCCTTTTAGTATGGTGACTTTGTGCCTGGGAGTTTTCCTCCTAAAGTCAATAATCATATCTTTCGTTTTTGTTGTATTCAGCTGCAGGTAGGAATCCTCACACCAGTGAACAAAGTCATCAACTACTGGGCCGTGGCCACTCTCACCATCCTGGAGGAGACTGACAATGACTGAGTCATCAGCATACTTTATAATGTGTCTGTTGTCATGTCTGCTCTGACACATGTTTGTGTACAGGATGAAGAGTAGTGGTGACAACACACACCCCTGAGGAGAGCCAGTAGAAGAGCACTTTAGGTCAGACAATGTGCCATTGAACCTTACTCTCTGCGTCCTGTTGGTTAAGAAATCCAGAATCCAACCCACCAGATTATTGCTTAAATCAAATTGTTGCAGGAGCCTTTCAACTAAAATATGAGGTTGGATTGTATTAAAGGCAGAAGAAAAGTCCACAAATAAAAGCCTGGCGTGTGTCCCATTAAAATCCAGATGTTTAAAAAGCATGTCAAACAGAGTGACAGTGGCGTCCTCCACTCCTCTGTGAGGCCTATAGGCAAACTGCAGAGGATCCAATGCATGTTCAGTCTGCCTTAGGACCTCACATCTGACCAGTTTTTCAAAAATTTTCATTAAAATTGAAGTCAAAGCAACTGGTCTAAAGTCGTTTACCGTTTTAGGACAGCTGGATTTTGGAACGGGAACAACCACGGCATCTTTCCAGATCTTAGGCACATGTTGTGTCTGTAAGGACTTATTGAAAATATAATGAAATATAGGACTCAGTTCATGTGCACAGGACTTTACCAGGCGTCCACATATATTATCAGGGCCCTGACTTTTGTTCACTTTTACAGCGCGGAACTCCCTTTTAACATCCTGCATCTCAATATTAAAGTGCTGATTGTCTTTGAGTTTCTGTTTCAAATCTTGGATTTCTGTGCTAAAATCAAAGGAGTCAAAACGACCATAAAAACAATTAAGAGCATTAGCCAGCTCTGTGTCTGAACTAAAACCATCTAAAAACACACGATTACTGCGCTCTGTGCTCTGAAGGCCTGCAATAGTTTTCATACTGGCCCAGGCCGAACCAAGTTTATTTGCTGCCATCTTGCTTTCCAACTCTGATTTATAATTCTGTTTTGCTCTTAAAATTTCAGACTTCAGCTCCTTGGTGGCAACCTGTAGCTCAGAAACAGACCCCTGTTTAAAGGCAAGAGCTTTCCTCTGTAAGCAGGATTTAACTGATTTAGTAACCCATGGTTTGTTGTTGGGGTATATTTTGACACGTTTACGTGGAACAAACTTATTTTGACAGTAAGCCATGTATGAGCATGTGAGCTCAGCCAGAGAGTCCAAATCATCCCCGCAGGCCATTATAAACATCTTCCAGTCTGTACAGTCAAAGCATTCCTGGAGGCTGTGCTCTGAATCTTCTGTCCACACATCAATGTCTCTCATCTCCACCTTGCCTCTTCTGAGAGCAGTTTTATATGTGGGCAGCAAATGTACACAGTTGTGATCTGATGATCCTAAAGGAGGAAGGGGGAGTGATTTATAGGCCCTCTCTATGGATCCATAGCACAGGTCCAATGTCTTTTTTCGCCTGGTTGGGCAGGAGACATACTGATGAAAGTTTTTAAGTGTCTTCTTTAAAGAAACATGGTTAAAATCCCCAAGAATGAAGTTTGGCGCCTCTGGAGAAATTGACTGCAGTCGCTGCACCACGTCAGAGATGGTGCTGGAGGCGGAGTCAGCGTCTGCCCTCGGATGAATATACACAACTGTGATGAAAAGTTGGGGAAACTCTCCAGGCAAATAAAAGGGGCATAGTGACACAGACAGCAGCTCCACATGGGGTGTACAGATGCGCTCTCTGACCGTGACAGATGTGCAGTACTGCTTATTAATGTATAAACATACGCCGCCCCCCTGACGCTTCCCAGTTACCTCTTCCTGCCGATCCGAGCGCAGCGGAGCTCCAAAGCAGTCAATCCACAGGTCTGCATCCCGATCATGCGCAGTAAGCCAAGATTCAGTGAAAGCCATGACGCAGCAGTTCTTAAAATCCTTCTGGTAACGTACGTTGCCTTGAATTTCCTCCACCTTGTTTCTCACAGACTGTGCATTCCCAAAAATGATCGAAGGAAGAGGAATGTTACCAAACTGACGTCTCCTAAGGCGCAATTTCACACCTCCACGTCTTCCACGCTTCCTCCTGCCGCTTCTCTTTTCACCGCTGTGTCCGTCTCTCAAAATAAAGTCCGGCAGCTGAAATTTGGGCGCAATCAGAGACTCTGCACCAGCTGTGTTAAAGCGCAGCAACACGTCCCTGGAATATTGTATTCTGCCCGCTATTCTGCTCGCCATGGAGCCGAACGCGTTTACCTCAGAGACAAAGAGCCACAGCACAGATAGCAGCAGTGCGAGAGAGGAGAGGAAATTCATGTTGTGGATACCAGGGAACTCTTCGCCATATATTCCACAAACGCTCCAGGGCAGAAACGACACAGAGGATTTTCTAAAAACGTAAAAAAGTACAAAAAACACACACACGCACTATATCATCAAGCTGCTGGTCGCTGCGTGCGCATGCGCCCGATTTTTTGACTTACTTTTGTTTTTTTGTTTGTTGTTTTTGTTTGATTTTTTTGACTTACTCATATCCATAGCAAAATTTCACCACAGTCCCAAGTCTGTTCTTCTGCTGTGAATTTCCAGTTTGGAAATGCCCCCCTCAAACTGGCAAGTTTGGACAGAGTTTCTAGCTACTTAAGTATTCCTGCTTCGCCTTATTGGTTATAACATTAATCGGAGGGACACTCTTTGCTACCTCAGGGGAAGAGGGAGGAGCTGAGGAACAGCAGAGAGAGAGTGGAGAGAGGCGGGGCGGGGGGGGACTCTGCTTAAATGTGGCTCTGACAAACTGTCACCGAGGGTCCCGTGGTGACAAACACCACTTTGGCCAATATTCCTCTACCTACCACTGACCCTGCTCAGATCCATAATACGCAAATGAGGAGCAGGCACATGGAGTCAATCGCTTCCTGGAGCTTTTGAAATAGTGGTTGTTCGTAAAAAGTAAACATATTTGGCAACTACATATTTATTTCTCACCTCAACTATTTTCAGAAAAATGTTTAGCTTTTTATTTTTGAAGATATAAGCAAAACTTTAATGTCCACAAGCTTCGTGAAAAGACTAGCAGCCCACCCCCCAGGAGTCGCAGCGAACAATCACGGGCACGCCCTGCAGGTCAGGGAGCATGGCAACCAATCACGTGCAAGCCCTGCATGTCGGGGAGGCAGAGTGGGTAGGGGTAGACAGAAAAAGCTCAAGCTGCACTTTTGTAGCCGGAAATACTGCTTGAAAACTGGCCGAACTTCTCTGACAAGACTGACATTTTCCGTGCAATTTGCGGCTACAGAGTACTGGGCTAGTGACTCTCGCCTGGTTACGCCCCCTCATGGGAAGTGTGAAAGCGCACACCTAGGTAGACACGTAGTTTTAGTGGGAAGAAGGTACTCGTTTTGCATAGCAGTCTTCAGGTCAGAAAAGAGCCCTCCCCTCTCCTCTGAGAGGCTGGCCCTGCAGCATCAGCTACTGGTGCGCGGGAGTATGGGTGGAGCTAATTAGAATATTCACTGAGCCGTGAATACTTAAGTAGGCTCAAGATTTAAACGCTCTTTCCAAGCAAGTCTAAGGATATGTAAGCTTTTCTTGTGAGTAAAAAGCCACAATGTACTATTTTGGACAATACATATTTGTTTTTGAGGGTGTTTTAGAGCTGCTGCAGTGCATCTTTAGAATTAAGAGATATTCAAGTGCTACATATCAACTTTTTTCTGTATAGGAGTCTGTATCCATTCACTGGTATAGTTTGTGGATCAAGTAAAAAGGCAAATCCTTTTAGCAAAAACAGGTACTTAGGCTATGTTCACACTGTCAGCCAAAAGTGACTCAAATCCATTTTTTTTTTTTGCCCTCACGTGACAATTTTTTAAACTTTTTAGGGTCACCTGAACCTGCAAATCTGATCTAAAATCTAATCTCATATCACTTTCATATGTTGTTCTAGATCAGATATATATGCAATAAGCGGTCAACAAGAGTTTATTATGACTGAGTACTGCTAAATCAAACTCTCAGGACACTGGCAACATGTTACTCCATTGTTAGCATGTGTTCTAACAGTTGGCACTAAAACAGCTCATGGTGCTGGCATCTAGCTTTCTTCCTTGTCCTAGACCTCGTCACATACAGTCAAGAGCAAAATCTCAAGCATATCTTTACTAAAAATGTAGCCATTTCCCCCCTGTAAACTATGTGTTTTGAAATATGACATCTTTTGTTGTTGACACAGTGATGCACTGACAGGGGCATGCGTGCCATTTCGGAGGACAGATACATTCACATTAGTTTGTTAAAAGTGATTGTCATGATAATTCGCAATCAACTCTAATGTGGCTAAAAAAAATCAGAATTGAACAATATGGCTTGTAATGTGAACAGAGCCTTAATGAACAGTAAGTAGTGGGCTACATTTGGTATGGAAACAAGGAACACAGCACATAAACAATCACTTAAAATTAAGAAAGTGAGTTAGGTATTCTAATCAAAAATACAATCAGAGGTTGGTTACACTTACATTAGTGGAGGCCAGCATGTTCTCAGGGTCGATGAGTGTCCTGAGCAGACCCATAAGCTGGACAGCCCCTCCCAATTCTGGATCAGAGTCACAAATCATCTGCTTGATCACAACATTTATCAGAAGAACATCCTGAAACACACACACAGGGAAACAGACCCAAAGATTCAACAAATCTTAATTTGATGACTACAAGTAAAATAAATATCTAGATGACAAATTTCAGATAAACCTTTATTAGTCCCACAATGGGGAAATTACAGGATTGCAGCAGCAGAGGGATAGCTGCCCTCAGAGCAAGAATAACTAAGACAATGAATACGATAAAGAAATTGGGTAGACAAACAGTAAATATACATATACAGTGCAAGAGCATTGCAGTTAAATAGTATTTACAGCATTCCAGTTAATTAAATAATTTACCCAGCAATACATAAATATAAATCCAGACAGTATACAGTGGTGTGAAAAAGCGTTTGCCTCTTCCTGATTTGTCATTTTTTGTATGTTTGTCACATTTAAATGTTTCAGATCAAACAAATTTAACCTGTTGAACTCTGGGATTCCGCGGGCAGTCACGTCTCTGCGTCATAGTGCGTCTCAGTGCGCACTGAAAAAAAAAAAGCTGCATTTCCGTTCTTCCAGTACAGACACAGCCGCGAACAGAAAGCCAAAGGAGTGTTTGATTGGTTTAGATTTGATTGACTTCTCATTCGACTAATAAGAGCCTTGAATTGGGTTTCTGAAACCTTGAAGAACCAATGACTGAAAACCTAGCAAGAAGGACCTGCCTACCAACGACTGCGACTACAACGAGCCAACTGAAGCAGAGAAGTTCGACGATTGCAACGCGTGCGTCGCCGTGAGTAAAATCTTTTTTGTCTAAGCCACTGGGTCACATTGAGACCTGTGTGTAACGGTAGCGTTAGTCACTCTCAGCCGTTAGCCAGTCTTTTTTTAATTACTACTGTTCTTATTTGTTTTGAAAAATGGTTCGCAAAAACCGCAATCATGGAAGCGGGGATGGTTTGACCGGGTCGGGTGACCAGAACCACGAGTCCGTAACAACCGGAACAGCTTCATGTTCGTCTGACAATGAGGAACAGATGTTCGCCAACGACACTGCTGTTGTGGACAGGTAAGTGTTATAAGCTAAATTATTCTTTATCAATGAAAATAGTAATAAAAATTACTTTTGACCGATCGGTAATTACAACAGTCCATCATGGCCACAAGTTTTTTTGTGCGCCGAGCTCCTCTGTAGCGGGGGGGTTGGGGGGGGGGAAGTTATTATCCTCTACATTGCAGATATTTTAGTATAATTTTTATTGCACTGTAGGTTATTTTTTTCTTGTAAAAAAAAGGCCACACATTTTTTACGTGGCATGTTTGTGTGTGGGGGGCTTGTTTGTTCATTCATTCATGAATGAACAAACAACTCCCCCCACCACCACCACACACACACACACACACACAGCCCTGAGTGTCACCTTTCATTAGAGCCCAAGATGAAGCTTCTATGTTGAAGCATTCAAAAGTTATAGATGTTTTTCCAAACGGTGCCATTTGGCACAGCTTGGCACAGTTCAAAAACGCCTAGGAACAACCTGAGAAAAAAGCTGTGTAATATATTCATTTTTTGTGGTATTGTTACAAAATTTTGACCTCAGCTTGATAACACTTGGTTCTACATTTCTGTTGCATTTTCCAGCCAGTATCTGACAGCTGTGTTAATTGCAAGCATTTGTATCTAAAAAAAAACCAAGGCAAACTTTATTTTCTTCAAATTCAGTATGTTTAGATGACTGTTACTCAGTGGCAGGAGCACTTAGAGAGATTATGACTGTTTTGCCAAAAAATTCAAAGTGTTTTCTTTTAAATGAGACCAACCCCATGAAGATGCTGCAAAGGGTTGAAGAACAGCTTTTGATTTACTTTGGGTACGTTATTTTTAGGCGTTTTTAGGGAAACTGACCAGAGTTCAAGGGGTTAAATATAAGACAAAGATAAACACAAAGTGCAGTTTTTTTTTTTTTTTAAGTTTTTATAAAGGGTATACATGCCATTACAGCATTGCATTGTTTACATTTTCATCACATGCTCCTTTTTTTGTTTTTTGACAACATTGGAAGAATAATTATTACAACACCCTTTTTTTAAGTGAAAGAAAAAGAGAAATTAAAGAACAAAAAAACAAAAAAAAAAAAACAGGAGAAGAAAAAAAAAAAGAGAAAAAAAAATGAACAAAAAAATGAGAGTATCTGAGTAGAGTTGGAACAAAGAGAAGTGCCATTACTGAAATGGTATTTGTCAATGATTAGATCTAATGGAAGACACATATGCGTTCCAGGGTTGCCAAAAGTTCAAGAACCCATCCATGTCCTGTCTCAGTGCGAATGTCAACTTTTCCATCAAATAAATGTCTTGAATCAGGTTAATCCAATCTTCAGGTGTAGGACAATCCTTCAACATCCATTTTTTTGTTAGAGCTTTTTTACTTGCCAATATTAAAACAGTGAATAAGTATTTTTCTCCTCGTCTTTCCAGTGATTCCGGTAGTAAACCCAAATACAAAGTTACAAAAGAAAAGGGAACTTTTATTTTGAATATTTTCTCCAATATTGTCTGTACATTGGTCCAATATTGGTGGATACCTGGACATGACCAAAACACATGAAAATGATTTGCAGTCTCATCACCATACAAGCGCCAACAATTCAACCCCTTACGAGTAAATTTGTTTTGTGCAGGTGTTCTGAAAAATCTTCCCAAATTTTTTCATCCAAATTCTCTCCACTGCAGGGATGAGGTACTTTTCCATTGTTGTTTATTTAGCTTTTCCCATATTTCCAGTTGTAAAGTGAAAATCCCCTCTTTTTCCCCATCTTTCTTTTATACATGATGTGTTGTCTCCTTTAAGTCTTGAAGACCTTGGTATATTTTAGAAATGTATCTGATCCCTGGGATCCCTTTATATGCCATTAAGAAGACCTTCAGAACACCTGACTGGGCCCTTTCCAAATCCTCCTTTTTAAGTATATTGTTTATTGGTGTCTAAGCTGAAAGAACCTGAAAAGGTCTTGATTTATTAGACCTTGTTTTTTCAAATCTTCGAAACTTCTTAAAATTTGCCCTTTAAAAAAATCGTAATATTTTATCAGTCCATTCTCTTTCCACTTATTAAATCTAGTGTCTGTTTTATTAGGAGTAAACTCTTGATCATAGGCAATCCATTGCAGTAATCGATAGGGTTCTTTAGTTTGATTCTCTCTGACTATCTTAAACCAAATTTTTAGCGGGGTCTCTATCCACGGGTTAGTGTTATTCAAAAGTTTAGCTAAGGCATTGTTCCCTATTATCGCCTGTAAGGGGATGCCACTTGATATTTGGCATTCCATCTCCTTCCATTGTGCAGTGTAGACTGGGTTACATATCTCTACTAAAGTTTTAATTTGTGCGGCTTTAAAATAGTCCCTGATATTTGGCAGCGCGAGCCCACCTTTGTCTTTGTTTAGCTGTAGGGTTCTACAGCTGATTCTAGGTCTCTTGCCCTGCCATATGAATCTTGAGATCCTCCTGTCCAGTTCTTGCCATGTTTGTTTGGGAGGTTCTACCGGTATTGTTTGGAAAAGGTATAGAAGACGTGGAAGTATATTCATTTTGACTGCTTCAATTCTTTGCGCGGTACCCAAGAATGGTATCATATTCCATCTTGCTAGGTCAGATTTTATTTTTGCCATCAGTGGATCATAGTTTAGTGTTATAATATTGTTGAGTTGTTTCGGGATATTGACCCCCAGATATTTCATAGATTCCATCTCCCAGTTAGTTTTGAGTTTGCTTAGTAAATATTGATTTGGGTCATAGTTGAATGTTAAAACTTGGGTTTTATGCATGTTTAATTCGTACCCCGATAAATCTCCAAACTCTGAAAAAACTGAGAATAGTTCTGGAAAAGAGGTGTCCAGCTGCCCCAGGTATATTAAAATGTCATCAGCAAAGAGTGCTATTTTATGTTCCTTCTGACCAAGTGTGATACCTTGAATTTTTTGATTCTGTCTTATCCATTGGCTCAGAGGTTCTATGAAGATTGCAAAGAGCAGTGGAGACAAGGGGCAGCCCTGGCGACATCCTCTTTCCAGTTCAAAAGATGATAATTTACCATTAATCCTTATTTTAGCTGTTGGTTTTTTATATAATGCCTGGATAGTTCTAATGAAGTTGTTATGAAAACTGAAACTGGATAAGATTCTATATAGGAAAGACCAGTCAACCGAATCAAATGCTTTTTCAGCATCTAATCCCAATATGACTGCATTTAAGTTATATTTTTTTATATGATGAATTATGTGTAAAGTGCGTCTAATGTTGTCTTGTGTCTGTCTTTGTCTTATAAAACCTGTTTGGTCTAAATGAATTAAGTCTGTCAGTATATTTTCTAACCTTTTGGCAAGGATAGTGGTAAAAAGCTTATAGTCCTGATTTAACACACTGATTGGTCTGTACTTGGAGCAGTCTAGTTTATCCTTTTCAGGTTTAGGTATGACTGCAATGACCCCTTCTCTCCAGGAGGGGGGATTTCCCCTGTGTGGAGGACATAGTTAAATGTTTTCAGGAGGAGAGGAGATAGTTGCTGTTTAAAGGTTTTGTACCACTCTGATGTATAGCCATCTGCTCCTGGGGATTTGTTAGCTTTAAGTTTCATAATTGATTTTTCTAATTCTTTAGGTTGTATTTCTGACAGTAGTGTTTTATTTTGTGACTCAGTAAGTTGGGGAAGGTTTGATGTGTTTAGGAATGCTTTGGATGCGTTTTTATGTTTTTTGAGGGAGTACAAGTTCTTGTAGTAGTTCTCGAAGCTTTTAAGAATATCCTGAATTCTAAATTTTATTTCCTTTGATACTGGGTCTCTGATTTTGTAGATTGCTCTCTCCGTTTGTTGTTTCCTCAATTTATAGGCTAGTAATTTTGCCGATTTGCTGCCTGTTTCATAGTATTTTTGTTTCAGAAATGTAAGTTTCTTCTGGATTTCTATTGTGTAGATCTCATTTATTTGTTTTTTTAATTTCCTTAATTTTGAGCGAGTCATTAGAATGAGTGTTGCCTTTGTGCTCTTTTTCTAGGTTCTTAAGTTCTGACTCTAATGTGATTAGTTTTTCTTGTCTCAGTTTCTTTTGGAGTGCCAGTTTTGCGATAATCTTTCCCCTTATTACAGCTTTGCATGCGTCCCACAGTATTAAAGGCGATACTTCTCCATTATCATTTTCTTCCAAATATCTGAGAATATCTGATTCCAATTCATCTTTCAGTGGTCCTTTCAGCACATTTGAATTTAACCTCCAAGAAAATGTATTATTTGTGTATTTTTGGATACTTAAGTCCATATAGAACGGACTGTGGTCTGAGAGATCCATCAGTCCTATTTTACATGTTTTTACTCTTCCAATGTCTCTATTAAACATAAAAAAATAGTCAATCCTTGAGTATGATGAATGTGGTGCTGAGTAAAATGTATAATCTTTTACACTGGGGTTGAATTCCCTCCACACGTCACAGATTCCCATTTCTTTTAGTAGCATCTGAGTTTTTCTACTTTTGAGTGTTATTTTGATGTGGAGAATTACCTGATGCATCCCAGTATGGATTCAGTCTTAGATTGAAGTCCCCCCCACATATCACTAAACCTTGGGCTTTAGTTATCATTAAGTCAAATACATTTTTATAAAATTTCCAGTTAGCCCCTGGAGGTGCATATACATTCAGCAGGGTGATATCTTCTCCCTCTAGCCGCCCTAGTACCATACTGAATCTCCCTTCTTTATCTTTGTGTTCTGATTTTTTTTCAAATATAATTTTGGTTGAGATCAATGTCGCTACTCCCCTCCTCCTCCCTGACTTATATGAAGATGAAGCCTTGTCTATTGAGTTTAGTGTGCTCCACGTCTGTTAGGTGGGTTTCCTGTAAAAATATTACTCCTGCTTTGTCTTTTTTCGTTTTGCCTAGAATCTTGGATCTTTTAACTGGATTCAGGATCCCTTTTACATTATATGAGATTATTTTGGTTACCCCCTGTTTCTCCATTGTATTATTTAGTATAACAGTGTGGTGGCCCTCTTTTATGCTACTCAGAAACTGAAAGAACATTAAGAACATAAAAAACATTAAGAACATAGTATATAAAACTTTAAAACAAAAAACTGACAAAAGATCTTCCTGAGCTGAGGTCTTTTTAGTGACCTTAGAAGAGCCTTGATGGTGTGTTGGCTCTGAGGGAGATTCCTCAGATTCCGTTACATGCTGAGGGCCCTCTCTTACCCCTGTAAGTTGTCCCATGTTTTTAACGTGAATTTCAGATCCAATCCGAACTTGTAATGATTTTATTTTATTTATTTATTTATTTTTTTTTTATGCCTATACCCTATGAAATTGTGCGCAACCTCCCACCACCATCACAGCAAACAGTCACGTTAGTACAGTATTTGTTAGTGTGGGGAGATCATGTGGTTCATTGTCACATATCTATTTTAACAAGTTTTTGTTTTGTTTTGTTTTTATTTAAAGACTTATTTGTTTCTAATATTATGTCTGTTCCATGAAATGTTTTACCACTTGACACTTGCTGGTTCCGCATCTCCTTTAATGTTTGTTACCTTGTAGGAGGAGGGTCGGATGCGCAGATTGACTAAAAATATCGTTATTCCCTCCTGAAGACGCTCAGTTTTTCCTTATAGCTCTGGCGCTGGGTTTCCCGCTGCTGGCCCGTGGATTTTGAGGGTCTCTGTGTGGACCACGATTGAGCCTTGATTCTTTTGATCGGGTCTGCTGCGGGTTTATACACCGTTACCGGGAGTCCTCTTCTCGCCATATCCGTGGTTGCTTCTTCCGCCGAGTTGTAGAGACACGTCTCGTCCCCGTAAAAAACCCGCAACTTCGCCGGAAATGGAGTCTGAAAGCGCAGTTTCTTCTCTCGTAGTATCTTTTTAGCGTCGTTGTACTCCCGACACTTTTTAAGGACCTCCGGAGCGTAGTCGTGCTCCACAAAAACTTTTCTTTCTTGGTGCATAAATCCTTTTTTTCTGCCAAGCCAGTCTCACAACCTCTTCTTTTATTTTGGAGTTGGAGAACTTCACCACCACCGATCGTGGAGGCGCTTCCGCCGCAGGCCAAGGGGCTAATGTACGGTGCGCCCTTTCTATCTTCAAGTCGGTGGTTTGGGGAATTTCCAACTTTTCTCTCAGTAAGGATTCCACGCATGCTGCCATTGTGGTGAAACCGTCCTCGACTCCTTCTTTCAGACCATGAATTCTTATGTTGTCTCTTCTTAGTCTTCCTTCTTGGTCGGTTAGCTTAGCCTCCAATCTTGACTGTCGTTTGTGTAGTTCCAGCACAGTATCTTCCAGCACTTTTATTCTTTCCTCTGCTTCCAAGATTCGGTCCTCGGCCTGGTCCACTCTGCTGTTTGTCCTTTTTATTTAGTCTTTGATTTCACGAAATTCGGCCCAACACTCTCGGCGAAATCATCTCAATTCCTTAAGTACCATTTTTAAACTAACCTTGTTGCTAGCTTCATTCAGCTTCTCGTCTTCTGAATGGAAATCCTCCGGATCAGATTCTCCGGCCGATGCGTGTGCTGGCCTGGTAAATGTCGATTTCTTCTGTTTTCCTTTAGGCATAATGACTGTCTTTTGATTTTCACTCTTCCAAAAATCCGTTAAATCTGATTTTCAAGGTATTTTCCTGGATCGGGTCTGGGAGCTTCAGCGTTAAGCTGCTATCACCATGGTGTCCACCAGTCTGCACAAAGTGCAGTTTTTAAATGAAGGTGTTTATTATGAAGGGTAAAAAAAATCCAAACCTACATGGCCCTGTGTGAAAAAGTGATTGCCCCCATCCCGTTAAAACATAGCTGTGGTTTATCACATCTTTGGAAAGCTGAGTTCAATTTCTCTAGCCACACCTGTTCTCAATCAAGAAATCACTTAAATAGGACCTGCCTGACAAAGTGAAGTAGACCAAAAGATCCTCAAAAGCTAGACATCATGCTGAGAAACAAAGTAATTGAGATCTATCAGTCTGGAAAAGGTTATAATGTAGAGAGACTGGGTTTATCATCTCAGACTGGATGCAGAGGGTAAAAAGAGAAGGACAATAGGCATGGAGATTATGGTGAGGTAGCAGGAAGAAGGAGTTGGGGGAAGAAGGGAGTATTGTGATGTGAGATGTCATGCAGATGTGAGATGGGCGGCTGAGATAAAAGGAGAACCCATGGTGTATTGAGACATGCTTTTCTATGTATGACTGATGTGAGAGTGAATAAAGTCGTCTGCTGCATAAATCTGTTTCCGTTATTCACACTCTCCACACTGGTGACCCCTTGATGAATTATGGAACACGAGGCAAGAACCCCGGAGTTGGCCCGGACGGGAAGCCCCAGCAACACGGAAAGCATCCCAGAGACGGCCTGGACGGGAACCCCCAGCAACGCGTGTGCCATTTCGGTCAAACTCCCCCCCGTCTGCACAACAACCACTGCTGCCTCTAAGAAATCAAGTCCTGCTACCCACTCCCCACTCCACCGACACCCCCCCCACTCCCAACACACAGCCCCCCATCCTGACCCTGACCAAGACCCAGGTGAGGATGGAGCTGAGGAAGATCAAGGCGAGGAAGGCGTCGGGACCGGACGGCATCAGCGCAAAGCTCCTCAAGTCCTGTGCAAACCAGCTGTGTGGGATTGTGACGTATATCTTCAACATGAGCCTGAAACTGGGGAGGGTACCACAGCTGTGGAAAACATCTTGTGTGGTACCTGTACCAAAAACTTCCCACCCCAAAGACCTGAACAGCTTCAGACCGGTGGCCTTGACGTCCCACTTGATGAAGACCCTGGAGAGACTGCTCCTTGCTCATCTCCGCCCCCTGGTGGAACCAGCGATGGATCCACTCCAGTTCGCCTACCAGCATGGCATTGGGGTGGAGGATGCGGTGATCTTCCTCCTTCACCGTTCTCTGTCCCACCTGGAGAAGCCCGGGAATATGGTGAGGATCATGTTCTTTGACTTCTCCAGTGCTTTCAACACCATCCAACCGATGATCCTGAAGGACAAGCTGCTGCGCGCAGGGGTGGACCAGCACCTGTCATCATGGATCCTGGACTACCTCACGAACCGGCCTCAGTTTGTGAGAACCCGGGACTGTGTTTCCGACACGATCATCAGTAGCACGGGGGCCCCCCCCAGGGAACGGTGCTGGCTCCCTTCCTGTTCACTCTTTATACTGCGGACTTCTCACACAACACAACACATTGCCATCTACAGAAGTTCTCTGATGACTCTGCGATCGTTGGTCTCATCTCCAGCGGAGATGAAGCTGAGTACAGAGGGCTTATCCAGGACTTTGTGGACTGGTGCCATCGGAACTGCCTCCAGATCAACGCGAGGAAAACTAAGGAGCTGGTGGTGGACTGCCGCAGGCATGGGCAGCCCCTCACAGCACCAGTAAATATACAGGGAACAGACATCGAGATGGTGACATCCTACAAGTACCTGGGTATTCATCTGAACAATAAACTAGACTGGTCACACAATACTGACGCACTCTACAAGAAGGGACAGCGCAGGCTGTTCCTGCTGAGGAGACTCAGGTCTTTTGGTGTACAAGGGGCGCTGCTGAAGTCATTCTATGACACGGTGGTGGCATCAGCCATCACTTTTGGAGTGGTCTGCTGGGGCAGTGGCATTACTGCAGCCGATAGGAAGAGACTGAACAAACTGATTAAGAAAGCTAGCTCTGTCCTGGGGCAACGCCTTGATCCGATGGAGGAGATAGGAGAGAGAAGGACGGTGGCTAAACTGTCATCTCTGCTGGAGTCCGAGTTCCACCCTATGCAGGACATACTGGATGCACTGAGGAGCTCATTTAGCAGCAGACTACATCATCCCAGGTGCACAACCGAGAGGTTTCGTAGGTCCTTCCTACCAACGGCTGTCAGACTGTACAACCTAAGCAGGGCTGCTCGCAGAGATAGCAAAAAGACGTAACAAACTAATAGTTTTTTTTTTAATGCAAAAGATGCAATAGACTTACACAATGGTCCTCTCCGGCATACAACTAGGAACATACCGGTCGCTATGGAGGGTGAGAATATGTATGGGCACATAATCATACCATGTAGGATAACTAAATAGACGGTTATGCTGTTTCATCCCACCTAGCAACAATGCTCTGCACTGTGTGTGTTTATACAGTATATTTACATATTTATTCCATCTAGCTACAATGCTCTGCACTGGGTGTGTTTATATTTATATATATTTATTCTATCTAGCTACAATGTTCAGCACTGGGTGTGTTTATATTTATATATCTATATATTTATTCCATCTAGCTACAATGCTCCGCACTGTGTTTTTATATATCTACATATTATTCCATCTAGCTACATTGCTCCGCACTGTGTGTGTTTATATACTTGCATATTTATTCCACCTAGCTGCAATGCTCCGTACTGTGGGTGTTTCTATATTTACATATTTATTCCATCTAGCTACAATGCTCTGCACTGTGTGTTCATATATTCATATATTTATTCCATCCAGCTACAATGCTCTGCACTGTGTGTCTGTGTGTGTGTGTGTGTATATATATATTTTATAGTAATATGTACATATGTATATTAGCTGCTCTTGCTTGCTTGTTTCTTTTTTTTGTTTTTTTTTTCTTGCCTTCTGATTGTTGCTCTGAGTGTTGCTATCCCTGTGCTGTTGCAATCCTGGAATTTCCCCGTTGTGGGACTAATAAAGGCTTATCTTATCTTATCTTATCTTACTACCGGACTTTTGGCTGCACGACCCGCAGTCTTGGTTCCACCACACCGAGGCTCAGTTCGCCCTCCGGGGAATAACAGCAGACGACACCAAGCTGCACAGACATTCCAACGCATGATGGATGCGGTGTTGCGCGATCTCTCGTTTGTGCTCATCTACCTGGATGATATCCTGGTGGCCAGTGCGTCCAAAAACAAACACATAACCCACCTCAGGACGGTTTTCCGGAGGTTGGAGGAGCACGGGTTAATAATCAACCCGGCGAAATGCCAGTTCGGCGTGATGGAGATTAATTTTTTGGGGCACCGCGTCTCACCGGAGGGACCGACACCCTTGCCCAACAAAGCGCGCACCGTGGCGAATTTTCCCCGGCCTCAGACGGTCAGGGCGCTACAAGAATTTTTGGGGATGGTTAACTTTTATAACCGGTTCCTCCCCTGCGCAGCTCAACTCATGCAGTCATTGTACATCGCGCTCAAGAGACAGAAACCCGCAGACAGAGTCGAATGGACTCCGGAGCGAGAGCAGGCGTTCTCTGAGGTTAAAACAGCCCTGGCAAACGCTGCACTGTTGGCACACCCGGACCCAGCGGCCCAGTTAGCGGTCACTACCGACGCCTCGGACGTGGCCATAAGGGCCGTCGTGGAGCAACGTATCGCCGGTTCTTGGCAGCCGCTTGCTTTTTTCAGCAGGGCTTTGCGCAACAGTGAGCGTAAATACAGCGCGTTCGACAGAGAGTTGCTGGCTCTCCACCTGGCCATACGCCACTTCCAGTTCTGGCTCGAAGGGCGCAGCTTCACTGCGTTCGTGGACCACAAGCCACTAACGTTCGCGATGGCCAAGGTTTCGGAACCATGGTCGGGCCAGCAGCAGAGACAGCTGGCTGCGATCTCGGGAGTTTACGACCGATATTCAGCATGTGTCGGGTAAACTAAATGTGGTAGCGGACTGCCTCTCGCGCGCAGTAGTGGCCCCGGTCTGCGTGGGGATAGATTATACAGCCATGGCCGCAGAGCAGATAGGCGATTCGGATGTGTGCGCGCTCCAGTCTGGACCAACAGGGTTAAGGCTGGAGAGCAGAGTACTGCAAGACGGCAAGCCCCCCCTAATCTACGACGTCTCCACGGGACGCCCGCGCACGATGGTCCCAGTCGCTTGGCGCCGCCGCGTGTTTGAGTCAGTTCACGCTCTGGCGCACCCGGGGGTGCGCGCGTCAGTCAAAATGGTGGAAGCGAAGTTCGTGTGGCCAGGCCTGCGCAAACAAGTGAAAGACTGGGCTGCAGCCTGCGTAGCGTGCCAACGAGCCAAAGTACACAGACACACGAAGGCTGCTTTGGAGCCGTTTCGTATACCGGCTAAAAGTTTCGACCATGTTCACGTGGACCTCGTGGGCCCCCTCCCGCCATCGCAGGGGTGCACGCACCTTCTGACAGTGGTGGACCGCACCACACTCTGGCCAGAAGCAGTCCCGCTGGCGGCAACCATGTCCGCGGACGTGGCGCGCGCTTTTTTGACGACATGGGTGGCACGTTTTGGAATCCCGTCGGACATCACGTCCGATAGGGGCCCTCAGTTTGTTTCCGACCTCTGGTCCGCGATGGCCCGTAGCCTAGGTGTTGCAATTAATCACACAACCGCGTACAACCCACAGGCCAATGGGTTATGCGAGCGTTTTCATAGGTCACTGAAAGCAGCGCTCAGGGCTTCGCTGACTGATGCAAATTGGGTAGACCGGTTGCCGTGGGTTTTATTGGGGTTGCGTTCCGCACCAACAAAGGATTTGGAGGCTTCCCCGGCGGAACTTGTTTTTTCTCAGCCACTGCGGCTGCCCGGGGAATTTTTGCCAGACAATCCCACACCGGACAACTGCCCGTCTCAGCGTTGGCAGCATAGCGCAGACACAGGCACGCTGCCGGGCCCGGCCCACCACTGTTTCCCACGCGCTTTTGTGCCAAAAACTTTGAAGAACGCGGCATTCGTGTTTGTCAGGCACGATGCCCACCGCCCTCCATTGCACCCACCCTACGATGGCCCGTTCAGAGTGCTGGTAACAGGGGACAAACATTTTTTGTTAGACTTGGGGGGTCGTCGGGAGAAAATATGCATAGACAGACTTAAGCCCACCTTTGTAGTGGCGGACGAGCAAGTGCTGTTGGCTCAGGCCCCTCGGCGTGGAAGACCCCCACTGAGAACTCCTCAGGTAAACGATTCATCAGAGCAGCCCCATGGCCAAGTCGAAGGTTCCCCCCCCCCCGACATTGCCCACCCGCAAACAGACACATGCCCAGGAGCCCCCCGCTGGCACAGCAGCGCCGTGGAGGCGGTAAACCCCCGTTACAGCAGATATGGGAGGACACTGAAGCCTAAAGGACGTGAGGACTGAAACTCTTGAGATTCTGGGGGGGCCATGTAGAGACTGGGTTAATCATCTCAGACTGGATGCAGAGGGTAAACAGATAAGGGCAATAGGCATGGAGATTATGGTGAGGTAGCAGGAAGAAGGAGTTAGGGGAAGAAGGGATGAATGTATTGTGATGTGAGATGTCATGCAGATGTGAGATGGGCGGTTGAGATAAAAAGAGAACCCATGGTGTATTGAGACATGCTTTTCTGTGTATGACTGATGTGAGAGTGAATAAAATCGTCTGCTGCATAAATCAGTCTCATTATTTACACTCTCCACAATAAAGCCATTTCTAAAGCTTTGGGACTCCAACAAACCACAGTGAGAGCCATTATCCACAAATGTCAAAATTACTGAACAGTGGTGAACCTTCCCAGGAGTGGCTGGCCGACCAAAATCACCCCAACAGCGCAGCAACGACTCATCCAAGAGGTCACAAAACACCCCACAACAACATCCAAAGAACTGCAGGCCTCCCTTGCCTCAGTTAAGGTCAGTGTTCATGACTCCACCATAAGAAAGCGACTGGGCAAAAATGGCTTGCATGGTCATGAGTTCAAAGAGGAAAACCGCTGCTGAGCAAAAAGAACAAAGGCTTGTCTCAGTTTTGACAGAAAACATCTTGATGATCCCCAAGACTTTTGGGAAAATACTCTGAACTGATGATACAAAAGCTGAACTTTTTTGAAGGTGTGTGTCCCATTACATCTGGCGTAACAGTAACAGCATTTTAGAAAAGGCACTTCATACCAACAGTAAAATACGGTGGTGGTAGCGCGAGGGTCTGGGATTTCAAAAAAGGCACATCATACCAACAGTAAAATACTGTGGTGGTAGCGTGAGGGTCTGGGGCTGTTTTGATGCTTCAGGACCTGGAAGACTTGCTATGGTAAATAGAATCATGAATTCTGCCGTCTACCAAAAAATCCTGAAGGAGAATGTCCGGCCATCTGTTCGTGACCTCAAGTTGAAGCACACTTGGGTTCTGCAGCAGGACAATGATCCAAAACACACCAGCAAGTCCACCTCTGAATGGCTTAAAAAAAACAAAATGAAGACTTTGGAGTGGCCGCGTCAATGTCCTGACCTGAATCCGATTGAGATACTGTGCCATGACTTTAAAAATGCGGGTCCTGCTCGAAAACCCTCCAATGTGGCTGAATTACAACAATTCTGCAAAGATGAGTGGGCCAAAATTCCTCCACAGCACTGTGAAAGACTCACTGCAAGTTATTGCGAGTGCTTGATTGCAGTTGTTGCTGCTAAGGGTGGCCCAACCAGTTATTAGGTTTAGGAGGCAATCACTTTCACATAGGGCCATGTAGGTTTGGATTTTTTCCCCCTTAATAATAAGCAAAAAATGGGAATTTGTGTTTACTTGTGTTATCTTTGTCTAATATTTAAATTTGTTTGATGATCTGAAACATTTAAGTGCGACAAACATACCAAAAAATGAGAAATGAGTAAGGGCGCAAACACTTTTTCACACCACTGTATTTCACAGTTGAATGGAAAGTGTGGTTGCCACCTTCAACCTTCCACCTTCAATATTTGGTGATGAACATGCGGCAGTCCACCACCAGTTCCTTGGTGTTCCCCGCATAGATCCAGAGGCAGTTCCGCAGGCACCAGTCCACGAAGTCCTGGATCAGTCCTCTGTACTCCGAGTCATCCCCACCAGAGATGAGGCCAAGGATCGCAGAGTCATGAGAGAACTTCTGTAGATAGCAGTATTGTATGAAAAGTCAGCAGTGTAGAGGGGAAACAGGAAGTGAGCCCGTGTTCACTGGGGGCCCCCGTAATGTAGATGATGGTGTCAGGCACACAGTCCTGGGTCCTCATAAACTATGGCTGGTCTGTGAGGTAGTCTAGGATCCACAATGACAGGAACTGGTCCAGCCCTAAACACAGCAGCTTGTCCCTCATAATCACTGGTTGAATGGTGTTGAAAGCACTGGAGAAATCAAAGCACATGATCCTCACAATGCTCCCAGGCTTCTCCAGGTCAGACGAACGATACAGGAGGAAGATCACTGCATCATCCACCTCGATGTCATGCTGGTTGAAAAACTGAAGTGGGTCCATCGCTGGTCTCACCAAGGGGCGGAGATGGGCGAGGAGCAGCCTCTCCAGGGTCTACATCAGGCGTGACGTGAGGGCCAGTGGTCTGTAGCTGTTCGGGTCCTTGGAGTGCGGAGTCTTTGGCACGGGTACCATGCAGGAGGTTTTCCCACATCTGTGGTACCCTCCCCAGCTTCAGGCTCAAGCTGAAGATGTGCTCCACGATCCTGCACAGCTGGTCTTCACACGACCTGAGGAGCCTCGAGCTGATGCCATCCGGACCTGCAGCCCTCCTCGCCTTGATCTTCAGCTCAGCTCTCACCTGGGTCTTAAGTTGGATTCATGCTGCACCTCCACTGTTCGCGTACGTGCAACCGAAACCCTTGGGAGACAAAATTTACATCATCGTCTCCAGTCCGCTTGTTTACGCAGAGCTCTACTGTGGACGACCGCATGCAGCCCAAATTTTATGACCACGCGGCCTGCCCACGACCTGAACACGTTGACAGAGCAAGCGAAAGACTGAACGTCCCATTCATGAGGTGGCGCTACCAACACAGCATACAAAGACAAAGTAGACAAAGACAACAACGAGAACACGGAAGATGAGAATAAACATACATGAATCCTTTTGCAGCAGCTTGAGCAGAGAAGAGCAGTGGGAAAACAGTAGTTCCTCCTTTTCCTTGAAATGACGCCATTGTTGTTGCTACAAAAAAAATGTGTGTCGCTCTTGTGTTTACAGCTGGTGAACAAACTGGCGTGTTAGTGCATTTGCGCTACCCATAGGGCTGGGGCGAAACTACAAATAACAGTTGTGCACATGCGTCAACTGCTTGGCCTGGTAGACAAAACAAAGTGAGCATGTACAACGCCACCTGCACACCAGGCTTGTCCAAAGTGTACACAGACCAAAGCGGACCAGAGGGGAAATGCAGCATGAATAAGGCTTTAGTGAGGGACAGACTGGGACAGGAGCCAGCTGTAGAGCAGCATTGTATTTGGAGTGGAGCTGAAGACGAGGACTATGGAAGAGTGTATGTGCTGGTGTAAAATGGAGGAATGCAGTTTATCACAAGACATCAACACTGCTCCAATGCGAGCGGTGGTGCTGACATGTTGTACATGCGGAAAATAATACGGGCAGATTATCCACATTTATGCAGTTGTTTTTTGTTTTGTTTTTTTAGCATGGCAGAAGTCTGAAACTGCCTAAAAACTAATATATTTCAACACAACTCAATGCAGATGTTCCGACCACGAAGTGGTAGCTTCCCGCACCATGCTTGTTTTGCCGTTTCTATGGCAACATAACTTCCGTTAGCACCCTAACAGTGTGATGTCATCACGCTGCAGACCCCAAATATCGCAATATTTATTTCTACACTAGTATCAAAATTTATACTGGTGTATGATATTGCACACCCCTAATATGCAATATTCATTTTACACTGCACATTACAGCTCACAATGATTTTCGGTAAGCAGACCAAATCAACATTAGGATTTCACTTGAGTCACCAAGAGCAGAATTTCTCCAAAACTCATGTTGTCATGCCCAAGAATTGAGCATAACATTTTCACACAAGCACAAACTAGCTTGAAAACAGTTTAGGGTTTCCGCTGGTAACATTTCTGCATGGTGACCCACGACACCAAAAACTGAGCCGCCACACTAAGAAAAATAAAGGAATGATGAGTCGCAAGCGTGCCCGCGAACAACACACGTGACAGTCATCCATGCATCAGAGTTCAAAAGTGTGCCGCCCGCGTGACAGTTCCAGTCGGCAGGCAGACGTGTCTATCTAGTGTCACTGTCCGAGAGAAGCATGAGCTTATTTAAGTACTTTAAACAAGGAAAAAAAAACAGTGGAGGCATTTATCATGGTTTTAACCCGCTGGTAAAGGGAACAATAATGAGTCACTTAGCAAACAGGTGTGGTTAGGCATCATATGCAGGCTAATTGAGGGAAAGGCAAGGGTGACTGAACTGCTGAGGGTTTACTTCACCAACTACTACAACAGGGGTGTCCAACCAGGTGCCATGGAGAGCCAAGACCCTGCAGGTTTTCTCTTCTACCCAGTCTCTTCAGCAGGTGTTTTCACTTATCAGCAATCAGTGGGAAGAAGTTCACAGAAATCTGCTGTTGAAGACACTGGTTGGAGGTAAAACCTGCAGGGTCTTGGCTCTCCATGGCACATGGTTGGACACCCCTGTACTACAATATTAACCTCTTGCGCTCCGTTGTACCGCGGACGGGCAAGTCTCTGCGTCCTAGTGCGCACGAGGGCGCTCTCGTGCGCCCTTGGACGCATGATCCTGATGGTGGTGATGTAGGTGGTGTGGCGTCCAAGCGCGCACTGAAAATAAAAGCTGCAGACACAGCCGCGAACAGATAGTTCATCTGATTGACCTCTCATTCGACTAATAAGAGCCTTGAATTGGGTTTCTGAAACCTTGAAGAACCAATGAATGAAAACCTAGGAAGGAGGACCCGCCTACTGTGAATGCAGGAGCCAATTGAAGCACAGAAGTTCGGGCTGGGTGAAGAGAGACTTACTGCTGCCACAGATGGAAAAAAAAGGATGCAGGAAGAACCTGCTGCAGACCCAGCAGCACAGAGGCCACCCACAAGTGCGACCTGCACTCATTCCAGCAGAATAGATGTTTAGGATTCTCTTCCGTCATCATAGACCGACGGAGGCCGATGACAAAGGTCGTAAATCATTCGCCAAAACCGCAATAATGGAATTATGTTTTGACCGGGATCCACGAGCGGACCAGCGTCGCGTTCGTCTGACAATGGGGAAGAGAAGTTCGCCAGGACAATGTGGCTGTGAAGAGGTAAGGTGTTGTAAGCTAAATTATTATTTATCCCTGAAAATTGTAGTCAAAAAATGACTTTTGACCGATCGGTAAATTACAACTGTACGGCAAACGAAGTACAAAGTGCGTGCGCCGCGTTACACGGTTCTTCGCCGCCTCCAAACCGTGAACGCCGCCCCCCCCCCCCCCCGCCGCTACGATTCTGTAGCGGGGGGGTGGGGGGAGCCGCGGTGACAGCGTTGCTGTGGAAACATACCACATCCGAGTGTAATCCGTCATGTAGCGAGGGCCGATCTCCGTCCTCTGTAGCGGGGGGTGGGGGTGGGGGGACAACCCCCCCCCCCCACACACACACACACAGACCTGAATGTGACCTTTCATTTGAGCCCAAGATGAAGCTTCTATGTTGAATCATTCAAAAGTTATAGACG